>CM076579.1:727263748-727964137 GCA_034641835.2 Pinus albicaulis
AAAGCAGTCTGGGATGATTAGGGCCCAGAACAACTAGCGAAGGTATCAGAAACAGTTACGCCGACCTCCTAACGACAACCTTTTCCGGCTCAAGCACCCAAGCTTCGCAAGGGCACCCCCCAGAAGTACTGCTGAAAGTGATGCGACGTCTGCCTCAGGTACCACGGGTATTCCCCCCCGTAGTCACCTGTGTGGAACCTAGGAGAGGCAACTATGGACACCAATCCGTATCAGAAGCTGGGCGGAACGGTCTTGAGGTCAGATTCAGCTAATCGGAGGGGGGTATCCCTCTTCTCAACCTTCACTTCCCCTCGCGCTTGACTCTCGGATGAGAGCTTTCCCGGTCCACCTCACGGAGTTGGATTTCGCTCAATTAATCAACTTCTATGTTTGTTTGAGCGGCCTTGGAGAGTTAACTCTCCACTCACCTATTCCAAGGCCCTACAACCTAGCTAGTTGGTGATTGACACCTAGTAAAACTTGCTAGTTGATTTTAGATTAAATCGCTTATTTTAAAGGATGTTGTATTAAGTCACAAGGATATGGAGATGAAACCAATGGTGTTTTGACGCAAAAGAAATTAATAAAAACTTAACTACATGCACATGCAGTTCTTTGTCTTTCGATGAAAAGTAATCTCTATACAGGTTCTACGAGACTAAAAAATTATATTTTTCTTTTCGAATTACAAACTCACACTCACAAAAACTAAGAAGCTAACTAAATGATTCAATGCACCTAATGCAAATCACTACAAGCATGTAAATTCTAAGATGCAAAAGTCTCTTGAAACAAGGTGAAATTTCCAAAAAAGCTCCTTCAGTTTTAACTCATCTTTTGTTGTCCAGAAAGCCAATTCTTGAAAACAAGAACTCTTAATATAATACACCAAAAACACTTAATAACAAGAAGAAGAAATCAACTGACAACTCCTCTTCAAAATCAAGCCGAAAACTAGAAGCAAGAAACTTCACAAAGCTCCAAAAGATATGGCCAAACGAAAATGAAAATGCAACAACAAAAACAAAAACAAGATCAAATGTTTTTTTTTAAGTTTTTGAAATGCAAAAAACAAAAAGCAAAACAAATGTTTTTTGGGATTTTTAGTTTTATAAAACAAGAGCTCAAAAAGACCAAGCACAAACTATCAAAATCCAAGCCAAAACGAGACCGAATTTCAAGCACAAACTTCAACAATGCTCCCAAACCTTATAAAGCTAATGATAGCAAGATCAATAAGAGAAACGGAAGACCAAAAACTCAGCCAAATAGCCTAGACAAATAGTGCAAACTCGCTGCAACAAAAGACTCCAAAGAAGCAAGAAAAGTTCTTCGAAAATTGCAACAAAAGCCTAGCCTATGAAACTCAAGAAAACCAATCGAAAACGAAGCAAAAATCGCAATGCAAAGCACAACACAAAGATAGAAGCGAGTCAGTGAGCAGAAGCTCTCTGTTCTGGTAAAGCAGAACAGCCAAGAATGCTCAGAAAGCGATCTTGGAACTCAATCCAGGAGTGCCAGCACCAACAAGAACACTTTGCCAAAAAGATTAGTTTTCAAACAAACGAAAGAGAAACAAGACTTGAAACCACTTCCTTCACACTCCAGTAAATACAGAGACACTGTAGACACAGGCCTCCACAGCCAGAAAGGACCAAAAAGCCAATAAACCCAAAAATTCAAAATCTGCCTAGGTATACGCGACCTTGCAGTTATGCAACCAGCGTGTATACGCATCTGTGTTGAGGGAAACTCGCGTATACGCGGGTCCCTTTAGACAAACTCGCGTGTATACGCGACTGTGTGCAGAAAAAAGAGCGTATACAAAGAAAGATAATGAAAAACAAAAAGGACAAGCCTGGGAAAGACACCAAGACTTCAGACTGACTGCAAGAAAATAAACTGGACTGTAAAAGACAGATAAAACTGTTGGCAACCTACCAAACAGCTGAAACAACCCAACAGGAGAATCACAAGAATGTGATCCCCAGCGGAGTCGCCAGTTCTGTTTCGGGGAATTAACACCATAGAGGTTGGTTGGGATACAACCTCCACAGAGCAGGGGCGTACTACTTAACAGAGACTCACACAACCATGCATGTTCAGAAAAACTAAATAGAGTAGAATGAGAGATTTACCCGTTGGTCCTACGTTTGAAGTAGATCCACGTGGAGTCCAAACTCCCTGCAACCGTCCTTCCTCCTTAACCTGAAATACAAGAAGAAACCAGCACAAAGGACAAGTTGTACAACATATATCTACTCTATATGTTAGTGAGATTCATATAAAACATTAAATAAATCATAATGAATGCTTGTATAACAAATATTCTCATACATAAAAACATACACTAACACGTTTATTTCGGGAACAGCATGATACTTCTGTATTATAAATAGTACGTACAAAAGTAATCAAGTGGAGAGATCACCTGATCCTTCCAAGGCCTTCGCAGACCGTCGTCCGGATCCGTCCAGCCCTTGCCTCGCTAAGACTCCTTCCAAACGGGTGCATACGAGATAACATATAAAGGGATGTGTATCTCAAGGAAACAAGGGTTTCCTACAATGAACTGGGAAAGTGCAGGAGGCACGGGGAATCAGACTTGGATAGGGAATACCAACAGAGTATAATCTCAATAATTCTCTCTCTCTCCCTTAGGCCATACACATGAGGGCTTTTTATAGTCCCTCCAAGTAGTTTCAGCAGTTGGAAACAGTTGGCCACGGGCTGGGGTGGTTGAACTACCTGAGTAACCATCAACCCAGCGCGAAATTAGGGATTTTTTATATATTTTTTAATCATTTTAATGGCATACGCGGAAAAGTCTAGCTGTACTCGCGTATACACGCGGAAAAACATGGGCATAGTCGCGTATGAAGGATTTTACACTGTTTTTAAGTGAATTTGTCCAAGTCTGTAGGAATGGGTGCCCAAAAGCCATAAAGCAATCATGAATCATGTCAAGGTGAGAAATGATGCTATAACAAGTATCAGTGATAAAGAAAAAAGACTTCAAACATTAGAAAGTGGAGTTTTCAAATTAAATTAAATCCACTTGGCTATTAAGCCCATTAAAAATTTCAAACAAGCCATTGTTTCCTTTCAAAGCATCAAGGATTATTCAACAAAAAAACTTTTGTGAGTTTTTGAAGCAAAATTGGGCCAAATTCCTTGGCGTTGCGCATTCTACAATTGGTGCTACGCGTTTACACTGATGTTGTGTGCCTGTACCTTGGTGTTGTACCCTTTCTAGAATATTTTTGTGTATTTTTTGAAGGTGTTGCACACCTTCCAAGAGGCATTGCGCGTTTGGACAAGCATTGAGTGCTCACACAATGGTGTTGTGCGCCTAGACAGGGAAGATTTCTGAGTATTCTAGCAATCCAAACAAGTTCAAAACACTTCCAAATTTCTCCAAAATTCCTCCAAGAATTTCTTAGCAGTAAGTACAGGTCATAACCCTATTTATGAGCTATCATGTGATGATTCCTGAATGAATTTAAGTTGAACCCTAAATGAAACCCTAATTTCATTTTGTGATCATTGTTTAAACACTTGTTTCATCCTCCTAAGTAGAATATCATTCATAGACAGGGTAATTTCATTGATGTAGGAGTTGCCATCCCCAATAAGGCCAATGTTAGTGTCAATATTTGCATGCTTCCACCAGGGATCAAAACACATTTGCATGTGCATCTTAGGTGTCCCATACTGAATAAATTTTTCATCATTCCATTAGGTCATGACTCAAAAATTGTTTTGTTGGTGGTTGTCCTTGTCAAATAAACTTTTTCTCCCTCCAAGATTCATATATCTGACTCATTCCCATGTCCCTTTGAGCATAAGAAAACCTATGAAAATTCTCTGATTTACTTCAAAATATTTTAAGTCAAAGTAGCATTCAAAATCAGGTCAAAAAGCATTCTTATTAGGTCATTAGGTTTTTTCATCTTTCAAGGTCACTCTTTCATTCCAATGAGGTCAGCACATATATGAGAGGGATTGAACAATATCATCTTGATTGTTTCATTATACTTCAAATATACTTCAAAGGTTATATTTTCAATTTGAATACTTTTTTTATTAAAATTCCATTTTGATATAAAAATTCACCTATGTAATTTATTTAAATTTCTTCAATTGTAATTTTAGGTTATAATATGTAATAACTGTAATCCCAAGCTGTCAAAGCCATTATTTGCCTCAATTATTAAATGAAAAGCCAACTCCATGACTTCAACAACCTGCAATGAAAAAAGTGTCGAAGAGTATTAGTGATAAAGAAAAAAGACTTCAAAAATTAGAAAGTGAAGTTTTCAAATTAAATTAAATCCACTTAGCTATTAAGCCCATCAAACATTTCAAACAAGCCATTGTTTCCTTTCAAAGCATCAAGGATTATTCAGCAAAGAAAATTTTGTGAGTTTTTGAAGTGAAATTGCGCCAAATTCCTTGGCGTTGTGCGTTCTGCAATTGGTGCTATGCATTTACACCGACGTTGTGTGCTTGTACCTTGGTGTTGCGCCCTTTCCAAAAGATTTATGTGTATTTTGTGAAGGCGTTGCGCACCTTCTAGGAGGTGTTGCATGTTTGGACAAGCACTGAGCACTCACACAATGGCGTTGTGCGCCTAGACAGGGAAGATTGCTAAGTATTCTAGCAATCCAAACACGTTCAAAACACTTCCAAATTTCTCCAAAAGTCCTCCAAGAATTTATAAGCATTAATTACATGTCATAACCCTATTTCTGAGCTATTTGGTGATTCTTGAATGAATTGAAGTGGAACCCTAAATGAAACCCTAATTTCATTTTGTGATCATTTTTTATACACTTGTTTCATCCTCCTAAGAAAAATATCAGTCATAGACAGGGTAATTTCATTGATTTAGGGTTTTCATTGATTTATTTTTCCCCTTCACTCATTTCTTACACTCATTCCCTTCACCTTTCAAGCTATCCATCTCATCCCCTTCCCCTCATCACATTTTACTTGCACCCTAGGTTTCATAAGTCAGAGTTTTAAGATGTCTGAAGAAGAGGATATTGGTGTTGGTGAGGAAAAAATGCCAAGAAGAATTGACCATAAGGGATGGAAAATAAATAGATTTGAAACCATAACTACAAGAGAACTTATGACCTATCCTCTCACTGTGTCTTGCTTCAAACATGTGGGTTGTTTTTAGTTTTGTGAGAGAGTTTAGCAGGTCCAAAATAACCCGGAGATAACAAGGTTATTCATCACCAATCTACATGACAAGCAGGTTACTTTTGAGATGTCCACTAGCACTATTGCAGCTGCTATAGGGATCCCTAGTGTGGGAGAGAGGTGGTTTAAACAATAAAACTTGGACATGAGCTATTATGAACCGTACCTAAAACCTAGGTACAAGGATCAAAAGAAGTCAATTTTCCCTTTCTCTCATCTCCTTGACCAGTATGTTCCAATGATGAGGATAATAATGAAATAATTCACTTGTGAGGGGAGGTTTTCTTGACTTTACGATATCCATCTCCTCATGCATTTCACTAGAGTTAGAATGCTACATTTGCCTTATTATCTTTTCTGTAGCATTGACAAGATGAATTAAATTGTGCGAAAGAGGGATTATAATCAGCAAATGCATAGTCTATTTCATCATTCACTCATCAAAGTGGTGGTCGTGCATCAGCTTCAGTAGAAAAGCATTTCATGGTATGCATTCATTGCAAATCAGGTTTTCACTCCCCACCTAGCCATCATGAGCAAGATATTCATTCATCATCTCATCCTCTTGTATCCCCTTCTCCATCACATCCCGTTGTTCATACATCACCATACACTCAGATCCATTCACCTCATATTGATCCTACTTCATCACCTTTCTATAACCTTTCACCATCACATCATGATACCATAGCATCAAGCAATGAAAGGGACATTGAGGCAGCTTGCACTAAATTGATTGATATTGAGCCATTTCCTTTGACATATCAGAGAGGCCACATGTGTTTGGTTCACATGGTGTGAAAGGGGCCATGCCTTCTTCATCAGCAAAATAGGTAGACAAGGGTAAGGAAAAGGTTACAGAGCCTATCATTGTTGAGCAAGAGGACAAACATGAAACTGAGCAGGAGTTTTAGTTGATTTATGTTGATGATGAGGATGAGGTTAGAATCACCAATGCATTGATCAGAGGTAAGGAGGCCAATATTAGTGAACTTCACGCTAATCTTGATAGAGCACAGTATGTGATTGACTTTATTGAGCTAGAAAATCAACAGTTGAAGACTAAGTAAACTATTAGTGAAGTCATGACAATTAGGGCTCAGAGAGAGGCGAGAAAGGCCAAGGCTTTGCTAGCAGAAACCTTGGGAAGATTTGATAATAGTGATGATGAGGAATATTAGCTTCTGAGACAGAGATCAAGGAAAATTGGGCTAAAGAAGGCTTTAGCTCAGGAAAGGGAGAAAGAGGCTGAATTGGAAAAGAAACTTACTCCAAGTGAGCTGCTTGCCATAGAGATTAGTAGAGACAAATAATCTTGGCTTGAGAGAGCCAATTTTCATCTAGAGGGCCTGCTAGAGAAGGCAAATAAATACATTGACATTCAAAGGAATATGGCGAAACACTATTCCATGAGAAACAAGATTGCAAGGGCCAAGCTCAAACGAGCCCATGCAAAGATTCAGGCTTTGACCAAGTCAAAGGAGAAGGATAAGTTGAAAATTATTGCTGAGGTGTCCCTCCAGGCCTCCAAACCTTGATCAGCAATCAAATTCACAATTTTGGCACAACTTGTGCAAATTTTCATTTTTTGATAGTTTAGCACACAAAACATTTGTTAAACGCTTAGCGCCACTAGCAATGCGCTCTTTTTTGGGACATCCAAATGGAAAATGGTCAGCATCCTCATGTTCATAATGATGAGTAAAACAACCTCAACAAGTTTCAGGATATTTGGAGTAGAAATGGTCACTCAAAAGGACAAAAAACCACCAAAAAATCATGTTTCTGCCCTCTTTTTGACCCTGGCACTGCGCATTTACCAGTCTTGGGAGAACATGTTTTTAATCCGGAAGATGGAAACCATTTTGGAAACTGGAGGCATGTTTGGAAAGTAGACTCAAAGTGATTTCAAATGAGTTATCATGGAGCTCATTTGGACATCGGGAAGGCCTCCAAAAGTTGGCTGTAAAATAGATCATTTTTTCTGTCATGGCGCTGCGCGTTTACCAAGGAATTGGCAAATTTCACTGTTTTCAGCATTTTTGACTTTTTGAATTTTTGATTGGGTAAATGGGAAAAATACTGATGTAAATGGTCAAGATGGATTTAAATATCATGTTTTCACTTTTATCTAGGGTAGATGCATTAGATAAGTCTACTAGGAGGTCAAATGAATTAGTTTCCTCTCTTTTAGAGGCAAATTGTTGAGTTTTCCTAGTCTTCAGATTCTGTTTGGGAGTAGGTAAATGTAATATTCCCATTTTATCCCATAGCTAAATGGAATATTAAAGTTTTTTTTGTATCACCTATCAGCTAAATAAATGGGTAAGGAAGCCCATGCTCATTAAAAACATGAATAAAATCCCTCAAATGTGAAAGGGGATAGTCATAAGAGCTGGATTTCACACCCTTATGTGTGAAAGGGGACATTTGCATGAAGAAAAGGTCAAGTTTGACCAAGTCAACAACGCTGGGATAGGAGGTGGAGAACACTTTGATGGACATTGCAGTATGAATGGGAAGAGGGCTATTTGGTGGAGGAAACCCTAATGAGTGGGACCCATGGAGAGAGGGCTTTCACTTGTTTAAGAGGAGAGCAAGGCAAACAGTGTTATTGATGATTTGGATTATTGATTTCATTGTCTATTCAGACTTTGTGCATCCTCCTACTATTTAGCAGAGTTGCAGTGCTACTTAGCACAAGGATTTCCTGTTAGGAATCCTTATCCTTTCTTGAGAGGCCTCTTGGAGGAGTTGTACTAATTTTCCTCACATCCAGGCTTGAGGCCAAGCATCCTCCTTCAACTACAACGCTATTTTTGCAGCAGAATAATGTTGTGTTGCAGGGTGTTGCAGTGAGGGTTCACAACACCACTTCCATCACTTTTTTTTCGAAGGAGGAGTCTCTCTTTCCTTTGAGAGATAAATTTGGAAGCCCTTGGAGCTTATTTCAGATCTTGGCATTGGGCCAACTCATTCCCTTATGCCTATAGCGCAGTTTCCTTCAGTGACTACGTTATTTCTAGTGAGCATTTGCAGTGGGGCTTTTGCAGATTGTTTGGAGGGTGAGATATTTAGTGATAGGATCAGACTTTCACTTAGAATATCCATTGGAGGATTTCTTCTAATCAGATGTAGCATCTTCAGCCTTCTCCACTCATTTCTAGTTCTTGAGTTTCAGCTGCTACCCTGCAACTCTGGCATTTTGCATTTTTGCACATTTCAGCCAATCCTTCCAGGATTGTCTTGGGGTAGTGATTGGGAGCACAGATATTCTCTCCCAATATTGTATGAGCCATGTATGTGCAGATCTATGATATTTTACACTTCCTATAGCAATTCTCCATCCATGACTATGCAGTTCTTGTTCATAGACATTCTGCCATGTAGCAGTATTTCACTTTTAGCATGTGTATTGATGGGAGGCTTGTTTGCCTTGATCCTTTGAGTTGTATTGCTATTATTTTCTGTTGATTCATAATAAAATGGCTCTATGGTTTCCATACATTTTGGTATGATTTTTATTCACTACTCTTTCGAGTTTATGTTTATGTATTTCTAGATCTCCACATTTGGAATATCTTAAGATATTCCCAATAGTTGTAGAATTTCCCTATTTTGGGATATTACAGTGGTATCAAAGCATAATATTGGCTCGGCCTATCGATCTCAGCCATGATACTATCAAGCAAAGAGAAGATGATGACTCAATTATGTGGAGGAGGAAAGGAAGATATGCTTACACAGCTTCTTCCAAGATCTGTACAGAGCATTCATGAAGATTTCAAGAAGGTAAGAAGGGAGATGTGTACAGAATCTCCAAGAGGGTTTGAGACTAAGTCAAACTCTATATTTTCTTATGGGGAGTGTGAGAATGTAGCCACACCCTATGATACACATCGTAGTCACATGTCCAGTTTTTCCATGAGAGAAAGGGAGGAAGAATGGATGCCTAAGAGGGGAACTCTTAGTGGTTTCCTGCATGAATATGAATCTCAAACTCAGAAGTTTAGAGATCATATCACTTTCCCAGAGTTTTGCAAGGTCAAGGTGAGGAGGATCAAACAACATAATGTGGATAGATTTCTTCTGTCTACCTTTGATGGTTCACCTACATGTTCAACTAGGGCTTGGGTGGAAGAGCTAGACACCTTCTTGTAGCAACATCAGGTTTCTGAAGATGAAGCCATTAGAGTAGCAGTGCTACATTTTGGAGGTAAGGCCTATGAACGGTGGATATTTGAGTCTTTCACTTTAAAAAATGCAAATACTTCTTCCTATGTAAGGTTCATTGAAACTTTGGTGGAAATATTTGGTAGGAAGAATTCTGAAACACATGTGGAGAAGATAAACAAATTTAAACAAAAAAAACCTTTGCGTGTGATGGAGGAAACCATAGAATCAAAAACTTTTTAGAAAACCATGAAGGAGGCTAATATCTTGCATTATAATTTTCTGGAGACAAGGCATTCATCTTGTATTTTGGAACAAGAAGGCATGGAGGTCCCTTTTCTAAAAGAGGATCCAATCATTGGGAGGTTGCCCATTCATGATGAGGAAGCTAAGGGCAACAACGTTGTCATTTCTAGAGTTGATCTAGCACCTCATACAGAGGAAGGAGGAGCCCTTGCTCCAACTAGAGGGATTATTTCATCTTTGCAAGGAATTCCCCAGGATCTCATTTGTAGAGATCAAGGCACAACTCATGTTCTACTAGTGCCATTGATGATGAGGTGTGGAGTTACTGTGGAGATACAAGGAGGAGATAGGGAGGATGACCAGCATATTGTGATGAGGAGCACACATCTGTGTTTGTTTCATGAGGTTGATGCACCTCATAGGGAGACTGGATTGTGCAGTGAGAGCAGGGACAAGCATGTCCATTCATATATGCAGTGTACTCTTGATGATGATGTCTCATTGCATGGAGACATTTCACCAAGGAGACCACCAGATCAACAGATGATGAGAGATGCTTCACATTTTGAGGCACCATTCATTTATTTCAGAGGAGTGGAGACCTTGGGAGGTCATTGTACAGTGCTAAAAATCTTGGGTAGACTCAAGGAGGAGAGAGGTATTATCTCAACATCATTTTTACCCACTCCCATTTCAGATTCTGCATTGTGGTAGAAGCAGCAGGGGAATGATAGCAGCCTTCCAACTTGCATCTTTGGCATGGGAGATGTCAAAGAGGAGGATGATCATATGAAAAATACTCTTCATGAGAGATCATCAGCACTGTCACGATGGAGGATAGATCCATATTGGAACTCCTAGCTGTTGGTGGATTATTCCAAGGATCTTTTCACTTGCATGATATTGGATGACTAGTTGCATGAAGAGGGGTATTCAGTCAGAGATGGGGTCATCTACTATCATGGTAGGATCTTCTTATCTGGAGCTTCCAAGCTCAAGGAGAAGTTGCTACAAGCAGCTCATGAGGATTTCCTTTTCAGCCACACTTTTTCTATGAGAGCATACCACACCATCATGGAGGGGTATTTTTGCAAGGTTTTTGAGGAGGAGATATATCAGCATATGAGGATATGAATGGATCATATGGAGATGGAGGAGATACATAACTCGTTGGAGGAGTTATCACAGCCACCTCCTTTCTCTTTGAGGATGAGAGGAGACTCATCTATGAGCCACTCCATTTTCATGAGAAAGATAGATGGTAAGGGTATTGTATATTGGCATAATTATTTGTATAATGTATATATGCATCCCTTAACCATACATGTGCAGGATTTTGCTCCAAGGAGGAGCATTCCTTTTTCTAGACTTCATGGTCTACTTAAGGCCATGAGCAGTATTGGTGACCACTCCCTAAGAGATGTATTTTGGAGAACATGCTCACTTTTCACCATACATCATTCACTTTCTCCAAACATATGAGGAGAGTGGGACAACAAGTAAGTGGTTGAGAAACCACACTTTTTGTCACTCTCTCTAGCAGTTGAGGATCAAATTGCATTGGCTACATTTGAGGGACCATTTTCCTTCTCCCTTGTTACATATGGCAACAAGTATGGTTCTCATTATGATTCCTTATGTTGCTATTGTTTTTATATTTGTTGGGAGCATGATTGAGGGAATGGCACGTTGGTTGGATGTGTCCCTTGGGGGAGAGGACTCCCACATTGTTTGCATTGCATGTTTTAATGGGAGCATGAGAGAGTATGTGGCCACTACAACAAAACATTTATTTCCATTTGAGGTGAGCCATATGATTCATTGGATGCCATATGATGGTGAATTCCAACTCATCACATATGAGATGATTTGGGCCAACATGTTTCATAACGTTGGAGAAGAGATCCTTGGAGGTCTAGTATTCATCTTGCCACCTAAGGGAAATATTATTGCAGCCCAAGATCAGCATACACCCTACACTTATCCTAAGTGGAGAGGGGGACAACGTGGGGTATGCTATTTTGTCTACCAAGATCAAATTTCCAACCCACCTATATTGCAGGAGCCCAAGGTGGAAGAGGATTTTCAGGAGTTGCCGTGTTGGGAGGTAACTCATTTTGTATGGATGATTTCTTGGGGGATGGAGGATCCACATGGGGAAGATGTTCCTCAACACATCTCAGACTCCATGCCTTGGGTGGAGACTTTCCAGTTCTATCCTTGCAGTTGCTTGAGGACAAGCAACATTTGGGAGGGGAGGACTATAATATTCCCATTTTAGCCCACAGCTAAATGGAATATTAAAGTTTTGTTTTTATCACCTAGAAGCTAAATAAATGGGTAAGGAAGCCCATGATCATTAAAAAAATGAATAAAATCCCTCAAATGTGAAAGGGGATATTCATAAGAGCTGGATTTCACACCCTTATGCGTGAAAGGGGACATTTGCATGAAGATAAGGTCAAGTTTGACCAAGTCAACAATGTTGGGATAGGAGGTGGAGAACACTTTGATGGACAACGCAATATGAATGGGAAGAGGGATATTTGGTGGAGGAAACCCTAATGATTGGGACCCATATAGAGAGGGCTTTCACTTGTTTAAAAGGAGAGCAAGGTAGCCATTGTTATTTATGATTTGGATTATTGATTTCATTGTCTATTCAGACTTTGTGCATCTTCCTACTATTTAGCAGAGTCGCAGTGCTACTTAGCACAAGGATTTCCTATTTAGGAATCCTTCTCCTTTCTTGAGAGGCCTCTTGCAGGAGTTGTAATGATTTTCCTCACATCCAGGCTTGAGGCCAAGCATCCTCCTTCAACTACAGTGTTATTTCTGCAACAAAATAATGTTGTGTGCAGGGTGTTGCAGTGAGGGTTCACAACACCACTTCTATCACTTGTTTTTCAGAGGAGGAGTCTCTCTTTCCTTTGAGAGATTAGTTTGGAATCTCTTGGAGCTTATTTTAGATCTTGGAATTGGGCCAAATCATTCCCTTTCCCCTACAGTGCAGTTTCCTTCAATGACTGCGTTATTTATAGTGAGCATTTGCAGTGGGGCCTTTGAAGATTGTTTGGAGGTTGAGATATTCAGTGATAGGATCATCCTTTCACTTAGAAGATCAATTGGAGGAGGTATTCTCATCAGATGCAGTATATTCAGCCTTCTCCACTCATTTCCAATTCTTGAGTTGCAGCGGCTACCCTGCAACTCCGACATTTTTCAGTTTTGCACATTTCAACCAATCCTTCCAGGATTGTCTTGGGGTAGTGATTGGGAACATAGATCTTCTCTCCCAATATTTTATGAGCCATGTATATGCAGATCTATGATATTTTACACTTCCTGTAGCAGTGCTCCATCCATGACTGTGCAGTTCTTGTTCATAGACATTCTTCCATGTAGCAGTATTTCATTTTTAGCATGTGTATTGATGGGAGGCTTGTTTTCCTTGATCCTTTGAGTTGTATTGCTATTATTTGCTGCTGATTCATAATAAAATGGCTCTATGGTTTCCATACATTTTGGTATGATGTTTATTCACTTCTATTTCCATTTTATGTTTATGTATTGCTAGATCTCCACATTTGGAATATCTTAAGATATTCCCAATAGTTGTAGAATTTTCCTATTTTGGGATATTACAGTGAAACAACTCCTCCTCTCATGGATTCGAATCCCTGAGGCTAAGGAGAGTGGTTTTTAGGTCTATTTGATGTATTTCCTCAGTAATTGTAATGGTTGGACTCACTTGGAACTTTGGCAGATCAAGATACATCTTTGTATATCATTTTGGCTTTGGACATTAATAGAAATTTGCAGCTATTTTCTTGGGATCCATGTGGTATGAATTTTAGACATAGTTTCCTCTGTTTTATCAATTTTTTTGAATGTATTGTTAATTCATAAACCATTTCATGTCTATAATATACTATATTTCAAGTTTGAAAGGAAGAATCCATATGTACTTATGCTCTGTTTTGGGAAATTTAGTATAATGTGTTCATTATCTTCAGTTTAGGGAAAATACATTTCACATGCTTTCCCTAGTTCCTCACCAGTCCTTTCACCTCACACAATCATATTTTAATGTCTAAAACCTTCTACCTACCTTGCCCCCTGAAACCCCTACAGATTTTGACCTAATCTCCTTGCCATAGTTATTTGACTCCTCTTGATCAAGCAAACCCTACAAAATTAAAATCAAAACCCCTTGTACTCCTTAAATAGCCTAAATTTTTTTCATCCAGCCCTCTTGGTTGTGGCTCTATCGATAGATCCCTCTCTAACTTGGCAGGGCTAGATACCAAGTCTAAAGTTTGGTTTGAGGTTACCTCGGTATTTTCTTCTTAGCCTTGAGGTTCAATCCGAGTAATAACATAACCCTTATACCTCAAAAACCCCCCTATCCACCGCTCGATTGCTGTTAGAACTGAAAGCATCCATGACTAAGATAAATAAAAGAGGTGACAGGACACAGCCCTGTCGGAGACCCCTACCCGACTTAAAAAACCTAGATGATGCACCATTAGTAATCACTGCCATCAACAAGTTACAAACACATCCCATGTTCCAATCCACCGAGACACAGTTCATTCCGATCTCGTGTGCAAGAAACCCCAAAATATCCGATCATAAGCTTTGTTGAGGTCCACTTTCATGACAATAACTTCAATCTTATGGGTATGGATTGTATGCAGAATCTCCTGTGTAGTAGCTACTGCATCATGAATTATGCGATTCTAAAGGAAACTTGATTGTTCCAATGATATGAGTCTCAATATTACCACCTTCAATCTTTCAGCAATGGTCTTCGAGATTATCTTGTATAAGGTATTACAAAGGGAGATAGGTCGATAATCCTCAAAAGACATAGATCTTTTCTTCTTGGGGATGAGTGCTAGAAAGGTTATATTAATAGCTCCATGAACCTTACCCTGTAATTGAGCTGCTTCCACCATATCTGTAATATCCTTTATAAAAAGATCAAAGAAATTCATGAAAAAATTAGGGGTCCATCTATCTAGTCCTAGACTCTTGTATGATGGAAAAGACTCCAGAACATGCCCCACCTCATCTATACTTATAGACCTATTCAGAATTTTGATGTCTTCAATCTCAAAAATCTTCGGATATGATTCCAAAGCCCATAATAGGTCCTCAACTCTCGGGGCCTCACGTGCCTTATATAATCCTTCAAAGAAATTTGCCACCTCTTTTTGAATCTATTCCGTAGAATGATACAACTTACCTTCTGTTAGCCATCAGTAAATTTTGTTATAGCAAATGATGGCCAAAACAAGTCTTTAGTCTTCAAGAAACAAGTTTTTAAAAAAAATTGTGAGTTCTTGAAGCCTCTCTATGTTCTTTACCCTTAAGAGATCCAATCCACTGATATCTTCATTCAAATCCTTTAAAGGAGTCTCGTTGATTTCAAAAATAACTATTTAAAGCTTTTTAATTCTTCCATTTTCACTCATTTTTCCCCTTTATATACCCCTCATTTTCCTCTCATTTTACCCTCCATTCCCTTTGAAAAAACCCATTTTTACCCTTCATTTCATTAAAAAACACTTAAAAACCCTTCATTTTAAATATCGGAACTTGAAAAAATCATGAAAACACATAAAAAACCTTTGAAAACCTTGTTCCTCTCCTTTAAAGCTTTAAGCCCCCTTGGCTTAAGCTCCCGCCCCTTTACCACAATAAAATCGTACTATGAGACCAGGCACTAGCCCTCATTGCACATCGCACGTTGGCGTTTTCCATTTCCCCCCCGCCCCTTTACCTTTTTCCCCCTGTCGATGCGATCGCCCAATATAAACCCCATTAATGCGATCCCATCGCATCGGCCATCGGATCGACATTCTTCATCGCCCTCCTTTTCCCATCAGCCATCGCCCATTGCAAAATCTAAAAATATTTGTGCCCAGACCCTCTTCTCCTCAAATATCCGATTCCCCGATTTGGATCCCGACTGTCGATCTTTCTGATCTGACGGTTCCTATTGATCTTCACTTTTTTTTCTTCCACTCTCATAAAAAACCTTTTTTTCTAAATAAATAACCCCAAAACCTTTGAAAATTATGGGCCCTCCACCTTTTATCCTTCCCCCTCTGAAATGATCCTGGCCATAGATCTCATTCATCTACCAACTCTCCTTTCCCCTATCATCCTCTGGACTAACCCTTATTGTTTCTCCCTTTGAATCATCTCCACGGTCGATCTCTCCTTTTTCCCCTGGATCGGACGACCATTAACCCTCCCTCCCAATTTCACTTTTTTTCTTGTATATTTCACCTATACTTGGATTATTACGCCTTATCGCTATAAGCCAAGGTTTGCCCGACTTTAAGCCTCCCTGCTACCAAACAAAAGAGCCAACGTCATACTCTGGTCCCATCATATATTCCACCACGCAACTTCGAATCCTCGCCCTCATTCTTGACCGTAGATCTTCGGCCTGAAGATTTGATGGTCCCAAGTCAGTTTCATGCTCGTTTCACCAATAAAGCTGATCGCGAAGTTTCAACGTGAAATAGGCGATTTTCGCCTGGATACGTGTCAGCCAGAGAACCGTATCACATTCATTCAGCCCCAAACCGCTTACCACTCATTTCCTGCATGAAAACCGCCAACAATTTTCTCGAAACCGCCAGACCATATTTCATGCCCAAATTCACATTTGAACCCAGTTTTTGCAGATTTCTCCATGGAATCTCCTCTGCCTGCATTGCTCCTCCACCTCTGCTGAGACCCCTGTTAGCATTTTAGCCCCAAAAAGCACAGGATTTTATAATTTTTATTGTGTGTGCAGGTTTCATGATGGTTTCATGGCATAAAGCTGTCCCATAGTCTAATAAAGGGATGAGGCTAAGGATGATGATCCTCTATAGCTGGATTAGATGCAAAGAAGGGACAAAAGGGTTAGATTTTTGCATTTTTACCGATTTTTTCATAAGAAAATGGTTACACAGTAAAACCCTCAAGTGCATAAATAAAGCACATGTCAGCGAAACCAATGAAGTCAAATGAAGAACAATAATAGAGTATCAGGAAAGAAACATAAAGGATTAAAATGCAAAAGTCGAAGATCAAATGACTTAATCCAAAGATTAAAGGTTAAAGCACCGTTTGAGGGCAAGATTAGTTTAAAAAGTTAAAAAGTCAAGTAATGGACCAAAAGCCCGAAAAGCTCGAAGATGATTTAAAGAAGGCCTAAAGCATATCAAAGACCAAATCAATGTTTAAAAGGATGAAACGGTCAACAGAAAGGGTTTAAATCCTGAAGATGATTATCAAGGCCCAAAAGCAAAAATTAAAGGCAAATCAGTGTTTAAAGCAACAAATAAGACAGATCGATGAAGAAAGCCTTCAAATGCCACATCAGTGAGGCAATTAATCCTAAGAAATGCCACCTACAGACCTTTTTCCTCAAAAGAATACAAATTGAATGCAGAGTCAGAGATATTTCCTAAAGACAGCTCAGATGTTATTTCCAGCCTACCAAAAGCCTCAAAGGTCAACAAAAGTGACTAAGTTAATGAAACTTAATGTAAAAAATCAATTAACAAAGCCATAAATCTTAAAACTTCTCCATTTTCCTCCCAAAGGCCAAGAAGCCATAACTCTGTATTAATTGAACAATTAACTCTTCCTTCACTCCACCTCCTCATTTTTATATAAATATCATATGAGGAACCCATTGTAAATGTTGGTTGTTGAATACTTATCAAGTGTAAATAGTTGTTGAGGCTACTGAAGGTCTGTTTGTAATTGAAGAAAGATAGGATGAGATGAGAAGTTTGAAGCTGTAAAGACCCACTAGAATTGAAGATTGTAACTGGTTTTAACATCATAATACAAAAATGATTTATGGGATCCTGGTCTATGTCAATGGTGATGTGTTTCTTATTGTAATTGTTATTTTTCTCATGTTTTCCATATTGTCCATTTTATCTGATAAATAATAGAAAATATAGATTAGGATTTACTGTAAAGTACCCTATTTCTCACTGATAAATATTTATATTTATGTTTTCCTCTAAATGTGTGTTTGGGAATGATTCCAATAGAGTGTAACTAGTCAAGGAATGTTGGTAAGCCCATGTCTGGCTAGGTAAAACTTGAGATATTGTCCTTGAATGATATTTTCATTGCATGCTAATTAAGGTTAAACTAGGGAAGTCTATGGTTAGCCATGTCCTCTAGTTTATCTCCAACAGTTGTTTTGAAAAGTTCCCTGAGAGTATGCCAAAAGTAGGATAGGTTCAAATTCCTTACTTGATCTTAGGCTGCCTTCTGTTTTCTTATATGTTTTCTACTTTCTGAAGGTAATCTGTTAGATTGCTGGATTGTTGTCTGAAAAGTGTGCTTTAGTAAAAAATTTCCCAAAGAAGTCTATGGTTTTCCCTATCCTTTGGCTTGCTTCAAACAGTTACTTTGAAAGGATTTTCTTGTTTAGTAAAATTTAATATATTCTTAAATGGTTATTAGCTTTGTTTCTTTCACTACACTTTTAATGTTTCATATCATAACCCAATCTTTAAAGACCCTTTGATATAGATAACTTGCCCCATATACCATTCTTGAAACTTGCTGTGTAATTAAATCCTTTATAACTCCATAGCCCAATGGATTGAAACTATTTCTTACTTATATTATCAGCTAAACCATTCTCTCAACCTACTTATACCTTCACCCTTCAAAGGACTTCCTTCATTTTGATGATATCACACCCAACCAAAAACAAACAAATCCTTGTACTTCATAACTAGCCTAATATCATATCTTTTGTACATATTTATATAGAGAGATCCCTCTCTGAATCTAGGAGGGCTAGATCCTCAAATCCAAAAGTGGTTTTGATGTAGGCTCTGTAGCATTTTTTTTTGCCAATCTTGCAAATTACAGAGGCCTAACATACTGGCAACCATACTGGGGAGATTATTAAGTAATAAATAACTTCACAACTCAACTAACCCCTATTCCTAAATGAATCAAGTGTCACCAAGACTGGTTATTATTGATTTTTGATGGTGAAAAACAACCAAGCCTTGAGAACAAGTAAAAATCCTTCACCTGGCGACTCCATTGGTTTTCAGTAGCCCTGCTGACCCCTCCGGTTTTTCCTAAGACTCTACTGGGAAGTTTTGAATGAATAACATCTTGTACATCCTTAAGACCTCAGAAGACCCAGAACATGTTAGATTTGTATCTAAATAAATCATGTTGGTGGACCATAGAACATTTTACCTCCAAAAGAGCTAAAAATTTCCACCTGGCGACTCCATAACTTCCAAAAGACCAAATGACTCCACTAGTAGAAGAATTTGAACTGGTTGAATAGATACAGTGACCTCTTTCCTAATTTACAAACATGATTCAAAGGATACAATGAAGATATGCCCCAATGAGTAGAGATCATATCCTTGGGTTCCCACATAAGATGCCCTAGGTGATTTGGGATGAAAACTTGCCTGTTTTTCAAGATGAAGAAGTTGATGACCCTTTGTTACATATCATCAAATTTAATATACATGTATGGAGATTAAAAGTGGAATGGAATGAAGACTACCTTATGAAAATGTTCATGTTAACATTAGAATGAAAGGCAAGGGATTGGTATGAATGGTTGAGGGCTGGTAGCTTGTTTTCTCTAAGAGACCTCCACATAGTATTTTATGATCATTATAAGAAAAAATCCCCTTACCTATCATTACAGGGAAGTTGTTGTAATCAATCTGAGGGCATCATAGAATACCTTGCAGGCATTTATGAAGATTTAGGAAATTGGAAGCCTGAGGATCTCATAACAACCATCCATGAATTTCATACCCAAGACAACTATCGCAGGAACCTAGCTGAATCATTTGAGGAAGAGATTAATCAAGAAGTAAAATAAAATCCTCAAGATATCCCTACAAGCAGAAATAATGATTCATCATCCCTTCTAGATGAGGTTAATTTGAATATTGATAATCTAGAGCAGCCCATGTTTTTTCTAGATCAAGAACAAACTTAACCTCTACAAGACCTAGAGAATGAACAAGACATGTATTATTATCAAGACTTTATATAATATGATGAAGAAGGTTGTCAAGAAATTCCTGATTACCTACCTATAACTTGTGTTTCACTATTAAGAGATCTTTACGAATAAAATACAAATCCTAATAGTGAGCAGTGCTTCGAGGAAACAAGTAGCTACTTAGAAAACACAGAATATGATGAGGAAAGAGAACTAACACATATAGGGAATCTCCCTCTATGTTACAACTCATTTCATATTACTCAAGAAGAGTGGCATCCTGATAGTATAAAAGAAACAACTCATGAACCCTGTATTCAAAATGAGTATCATAATAACCGTGAGGAATTGTTTGAAACAGAAGAAAATCAAGAAATAGTAGAAAATCCTCAAAGTTTCCCTGCAAGCACAAGTAAATATTCCTTAGAATGGGCTCAAGAAAACATCCAGCCTCAAAACCAGTTAACACAAAACAAAGAGGATTGTTGTATTTCTATCTATGCTGAAAGAGAAATATCTCCTTTGACAAAAGAAGAAATTGATCAAATAATAAACAAGCAGCTAGCCTATGAAACTTTATTTGAACAAGATAATCATCAACATAGTGCCAATCCCATAGAACTCACAATGGCACTCAGGACGGAGAGGATAGTAGTGAAATTAATGATAAATTTGAAACTAGTCCTCTATGGAGTATGAATTTTGATGGGTCATGTAGTAAAACTAGTGCAGGTGCAAGAATATGGCTTTACAATACAAAAAACAATAATTCTGAAGGCCATTCATATAAATTAAATTTTCAATGCACAAGTGACATAGTAGAGTATGAGGCACTACTTTTAGGGCTGCACTTATTGAATAAATTAGGAGCCCAGAAGATAACAGTTCATGGGAATGCAGAATTGGTAATTAGGAAAGTGAATGAGGAATGCATGGTTAAACATCCTAGACTTAGAGCCTATAAGGATGATGCCATGGACTTGTTGAAATAATTTTAAGAATCCCAACTTACCCTTGTTCCTAAAAACCAAAACATTTTTGCCAGTGGATTAGCCCTTATTGATAGTACATGTTTGAGACCTTGTGAGAGCAAACAATATATGATTCAAGAAAAATTCAGACCAGCTATCCCAAACAATGAAAAGTACTGGCAAATATTTGGGGGAGAAAAAAAAATAGAAGACTGTCCTACTGAGGATATATGATCTTTTCAAGAGCAACCTTCTCCCATTGCTGATATCAATCTATCATCCAAAGAACCTAAATTTACATCAAAAGCAAGCATAAAGTTAGAGAAAGAAGAAATTTCACTACTTGTTGATTTGCAAGTGAAGGATGATGATGCTTCCAAGGAACATACTGAGGATGCAGTCCTCAAAGTTGATGTATTAGAGGCAGACAATCTACCAATCATGAAGGGTCAAAAGGAAGAGAGTTCTCATCTTTTCTTTGTTGATCCTATAAAATAATATGTGGAGGTCCTTATTGGCTCAAATTCTCAAGCATGGATCCTTTGCAAGAGCCAAATACATAAGAAGTTTTTACCTTCTGTGATAGCTTTGGTTTTGAAGAGTAATATTCAACATGTACCATGGTTACCTCTGACAAGTGACCAGAATTTCTATTCCTTTTTGTCACTACTCAACTGGCTACATTGGCACTTTTGTATCATATAAAACATGTAAATATTTCAGAGTTATATTAGGTTAGATGGGAAAGAAAATAAGCTCAGCCTTTGAATATTTAGTTAGTTTTTTTTTTTCTACTTTGATTTTGAGAAAAGAAAAATTACAAAAACAATAGAAAAAAAGAAAAAGAGGGCAGATTAAAAGAAGAAAGGTACAACCCCATACCAAAAAAGAAAAAAAATGAGAATCTGAAAGTGTGCAAGCTTAAATGCTACTACCAAGAAGAGCACTACTATTTAGTCATACAGCCTAATCATGACTAGATAGATTTCAATTTACTGCTGATAGGTTAGATCAGATTAGAATAGAAAAATAGAGGTTCAAACAAGTTTAAATCATGAACCTGTAAATTAGATGAATAATGGCTCAAATCAGCTTAAAACCTGAGCCAAAAAGATATAAAAAATGGTTCAAACATGCTCAAAATCTGAACCAAGAAAGAAGAAAAAGGATGACTCTAAACAAATTAAAATATAAGTCATGGGAAGAATGAAGGATGTTTATAATTTTCATATTTTAAGCCTTCAAATTTTGTTTTAAATTTCCTGCAAATAAATTCTATGTGCAGCTTGTACATACAACCATAGACACCATAGTAGGTCAGACAGTTTAATACTGACTTTGCTGTATTTTAATTTTCTGTTTTAGAATGTAGAGAATAAAATATGTCAGACAGTTTAATCCTGGCAGATAGTAGCTTAGGTAGAGAATTTATGAGTTCAACTGCTTAATCTGAACTCATGGAAGAAATAAGGGTAGATTTAGATTAGTTTCCTGCTTTCAGTAAAAGAATAAATTGTGATGTCAAAGGTTTGCAAGTCCAAGTGCACCTTATGAAGAAAAAATGTTAGGAAAAGTAGGCTGTGTAGGTAGTTGTTTGGGGAATGAACTATTCTGTTTGATGTAATATTGATCACCTTTTTAAGCAGCATGATCAAGGAATAAAAGGTTGTTAATGAATAAAGGCACTGGTCTACGTTCTAGAGATTTATCTCTGAAGTTATTGACACCTAAAAGGAGCTGCCATCCCCAAGTGGAGCCACTGTTAGCCATCAGTAAATTTTGTTACAGAAAATGATGGATAAAACAAGTCTTTAGTCTTCAAGAAACAAGTTTTAAAGAAAAATTGTGAGTTCTTGAATCCTCTCTGTGTTCTTTACCCTTAAGAGATCCAATCCACTGATATCTTCATTTCAAAGCCTTTAAAGGAGTCCCGTTGGTTTCAAAAAGAACTGTTTTAAGCTTTTTAATTCTTCCATTTTCACTCATTTTTCCCCTTTATATACCCCTCATTTTCCTCTCATTTTACCCTCCATTCGCTTTGAAAAAACCCATTTTTACCCTTCATTTCATCAAAAAACACTTAAAAATCGCTCCTTTTAACTATCGAAACTTGAAAAAATCATGAAAACACATAAAAAACCTTTGAAAACCTTGTTCCACTCATTTAAAGCTTTAAGCCCCCTTGGCTTAAGCTCCCGCCCCTTTACCGCAATAAAACTGCGCTATGCGACCAGGCGCTAGCCCTCATCGCACATCGCCCATCGGCATTTTCCATTTCTTCTCCCCCTTTACCTTTTTCCCCCTACCGATGCGATCGCCCGATATAAACCCTGTCGATGCGATCCCATCACATCGGCCATCGTATTAACATTCTTCATCGCCCTCCTTCTCCCATCGACCATCAGCCATCACAAAATCTAAAAATCTTTTTGCCTATACCCTCTTCTCCTCAAATCTCTGATTCCCCAATTTGGATCTTGACTCTCGATCTTGCTGATCTAATGGTTCCTATTGATCTTTGCTTTTTTTTCCGCCACTCTCATAAAAAACCTTTTTCCTAAATAAGTAACCCCAAAACCTTTGAAAAATATGGGCCCTCCGCCTTTTATCCTCCCCCCTCTAAAACGATCCTGGTCGTAGATCTCATTGATCTAACAACTCTCCTTTCCCCTCTCATCCTCTGGACTACCCGTTATTGTTTCTCCCTCTGAATCATCTCCACTGTCAATCTGTCCTTTTTCCCCTGGATCGGACGGCCATTAACCCTCCCTCCCACTTTCACCTTTTTTCTTGTATATTTCACCTATACCTAGATTATTACACCTTACCACTATAAGCCAAGGTTTTCCCAACTTTAAGCCTCCCCACTACCAACAAAAGAGCCGACATCATACTCCGGTCCCACCATATATTCTATCGTGCAACTTCCAATCCTCGCGCTCATTCCTAACCATAGATCTTCGGCCCAAAGAACTGATGGTCCCAAGTTAGTTTCATGCTCATTTCACCAATAAAGCTGATCATGCAATTTCGACGCGAAATAGGCGGTTTTTGCATGGATACGTGTCAACCAGAGAACTGTATCGCCTTCATTCAGCCCCAAACTGCTTACCACTCATTTCGTGCGTGAAAACTGCCAACGGTTTTCTCGAAACCGTCAAACCATATTTCGCGCCCAAATTCACAGTTGAACCCCGTTTTCACAAATTTCTCCATGGAATCTCCTCACCTGCATTTCACCTCCTTTGCATTGCTCCTCTGCCTCCGCCGAGACCTCTGTTAGCAGTTTAGCCCCAAAAAGCACAGTATTTTATAATTTTTATTGTGTGTGCAGGTTTCATGGCGGCTTCATGGCGTAAAGTCGTCCCACAGTCCAATAAAGGGACGAGGCCAAGGATGATGATCCTCTGTAGCTAGATTATATGCAAAGAAGGGACAAAAGGGTTAGATTTCAGCGCTTTTACCAATTTTTTCATGAGCAAATGGTTACACAATAAAACCCTCGAGTGCATAAAGAAAGTGCCTATCAGTAAACCAATGAAGTTAAATGAAGAATAGTAAAAGAGTATCAGGAAAGAAACATAAAGGATTAAAACGAAAAAGTTGAAGATCAAATGACTTAATCCAAATATTAAAGGTTAAAGCACCGTTTGAGAGCAAGATCGATTTAAAAAGTTAAAAAGTCAAGTAAAGGACCAAAAGCCCGAAAATCCTGAAGATGATTTAAAGAAGGCCTAAAGCATATCAAAGACCAAATCAATGTTTAAAAGGATGAAACAGTCAGCAGAAAGGGTTTAAAGCCCGAAGATGATTATAAAGGCCCAAAAGCACAAATTAAAGGCAAATCAGTGTTTAAAGCAACAAAGAAGACATATCCATGAAGAAAGCCTCCAAATGCCACATCAATGAGGCAATTAATCCTTAGAAATGCCTCCTACAGGCCTTTTTCCTCAAAAGAATACAAATTGAATGCACAGTCAGAGATATTTCCTAAAGACAACTCAGAAGTTATTGCCAGCCTACCAAAAGCCTCAAAGGTCAACAAAAGTGAATGAGTTAATGAAACTTAATGTAAAAAATCAATTAACAGAGCCAAAAATCTTAAAACTTCTCCATTGTGCCTCCCAAAGGCCGAGAAGCCATAACTCTGTATTAATTGAACAATTAAATCTTCCTTCAATCCACCTCCTCATTTTTCTATAAATATCATATGAGGAACCCATTGTAAATGTTGGTTGTTGAATACTTATCAATTGTGAATAGTTGTCGAGGCTACTAAAGCTATGTTTGTATTTGAATAAAGATAGGCTGAGATGAGAAGTTTGAAGCTGTAAAGACCCACTGGACTTGAAGATTGTAACTGGTTTGAACATCATAATACAAAGCTAATTTATGGGATCCTGATCTATGTCAATGGTGATGTGTTTCTTACTGTAATTGTTATTTTTCTCATGTTTTCCATACTTTCCATTTTCTATGATAAAGAACAACAAATATAGATTAGGATTTACTGTAAAGTACCCTATTTCTCATTGATAAATCTTTATATTTATGTTTTCCTCTAAATGTGTGTTTGGGAATGATTTCAATAGTGTAACTAGTCAAGGAATGTTGGTAAGCCCATGTCTGGCTGGGTAAAACTTGAGATATTGACCTTGAATGATATTTTCATTGCATGCTAATTAAAGTTAAACTAGGGAAGTCTATGGTTAGCCCTATCCTCTAGTTTATCTCCAACAGTTGTTTTGAAAAGATCCCTAAGAGTATGCCAAAAGCAGGATAGGTTCAAATTCCTTACTTGATCTTAGGCTGCCTTCTATTTTCTTATGTGTTTTCTACTTTCTGAAGGTAATCTATTAGATTGTTGGATTGTTTTCTGAAAAGTTTTCTTTAGTAAAAGTTTGCCCAAAGAAGTATATGGTTTGCCTTGTACTTCAGCTTGCTTCAAACAGTTACTTTGAAAGGCTTTTCTTGTTTAGTAAAAGTTAATATATTCTTAAATGGTTATTAGCTTTGTCTCTTTCACTACACTTTTAATGTTTCATATCATAACCCAATATTTAAAGACCCTTTTATATATATAACTTTCCCCATAGACCATTCTTGAAACTTGCTATGCAATTAAGTCCTTTATGACTCCATAGCCCAATGGATTGACACTGTTTTTTACTTATCTTATCAGCTGAACCATTCTCTCAACCTGGTCATACCTTCACCCTTCAAAGGACGTCCTTCATTTTGATATCACACCCAACCAAAAAAAAACATCCTTGTACTTCATAACTAGCCTATATCATATCTTTTGTACATATTTATATAGAGAGATCCCTCTCTGAATCTAGGAGGGCTAGATCCTCAGATTCAAAAGTGGTTTTGATGTAGGCTCTGCAGCATTTTTTCTTGCCAATCTTGCAAATTACAGAGGCCTAACACCTTCTACATTCACTTTCCACATAGCATTATAAATCTTCCTTCATGAGGCATAAGAATGAAAAAAAATCTTCCTTCCTTAAGCCATATAGCATGGCTTTTTAGATGCCAGGTTTTTTCTTGAAATAATAGAATCTTCCTTTTTTCTGCTTCCAAGTGATTGAGCCTTGTCCAATTTTCTGATATCTGATCATCTGCATCAATTTCTTTAATGAGCTTATTCATTTCCACTGTAATCTGTGTTAAATCGACATTCATTAATATGATATCTTCAAAATTAAAAGAAAAAATTGTATTACTGTATATTGTTATTTTTGTTATGTAAGATCATAATAAAATAATGATAATTATAAACATGAATCTATTTGCATTATTTTCTAAACTTTATTATGTTACAAAAATTCATATTATTCTAGATTTATTTTTTTAGAATTATTTATATTCTTACAAATTTACAAACGGTATGCATTTTACAATTTTATGATGATTCAATTTTATGGTAGTTATGGTTCAAATTTGAAAATTAATTTACAATTTTACAATTTTAATAAAATCGAATCATGACAATACATACAATTATAATTACAATTTTACAAATTTTACAATTTGAATAACATTGAATCATGACAATACATACAATTACAATTTTACAATTTCATAATACAATTACAATTACAATTTTACAATTTTACATACAATTACAATTAAAATTACAATTACAATTAAAATTTTACATACAATTACAATTACAATTTTACAATTACCAATACATAATATTTTAAAAATATCATGAATTAATATTAAAAATGAACATCACTGTCATGATAACTATCGTACAAACATCATATTCTAAAATACATAACATATAAATTCACTAACATCTTCTAATCATCATGATCATGATCATCTAACAAAACACAATAATTGTATAACATCATCACAACAAAAGCATCAAATATACATATCATGTCAAATAACTGTTATAACATATAAATCTATCTACAAGCACATTAAATGAACATATCTAACATGAGCTAACAATATACAAATCAAGATGAACACCAACATGTAAATTAAGTACATCAACTTGAACATAAAATACATGCACCATATATATATATATATATATATATATATATATATATATATATATACACATGCAACTGTAATAGAATTGCATATAAATGTCAAATATCTGGTGGTACATTCATAATATAAATAGTGGATGTCTGCTCAGATGGTTCCTACTTAGAAGATGCTTGCTCAGGACTAGATGATGGCTGCTCATCTCTAGGAGGTTAAGGAGGAGGAGGTGGAGGACTAGAATGATCACTCCCCTCATGATCATGGTCATCGCATGAGTTGTTGTGTCACACATCTCCATGGTGCCTATCCCTCCTAGCTGCCAGTAACCTAGAAGCTATGACGATATAATGCATAAGGCTCATCATATTGTGGTGCATGTCCCTCTAGAGCTCTATGAGCGTACGATCAGTTTAATATCCCAAAATGGAGAATGCAATAATACTTAACACAATATAAGAGCTTGCGGCAAGATAAAAAATAAATCTTAAGGCAACATCAAAATTTACAAAGAAGCTAAGCCATTTTATTAGATTGGAGAAGAATCAGTTACATAATGTACAAAATGTGAGTAGATCTAGCCAAAACGTTGGTCTAGAATCGCTCAGAAAACATGCTGCAATAGGTAAAACGTAATTGGAGAGGCACTGATGAAAATATTGCGTTGTCCCTTCAGCAGAATATGAAAATATAGGTGCAGGCTGAATAGGAAAATGCAGATCTACTCAAAATTGAAGCTCAAATGATACCAATATTCAAGATTTGGCCAATGTGATGGATTCCCAAGATAACCCAGAAAGGATTTTCCAGATCTACAACTTTGGAAAATAACCTCCTTAGGATTTGATCCTTGATCTGCTGGGAAATACAGATCTAAAGCTAGATCTAACAAATAGATGGATGAAATATGATATCAAATCAGATCTATGCTTGAAGGGTCGATCCCTTCTTCAGATCTATGAGCTAGAAGCTCCAGATCTAGCTTCTCAATCCTCCAATGATGATTGCAGCTGCTGCAACACAACTGCCTATGGAAACTGTGCTATGAGGGAAACAGAGGCCTTCTTCCTACCAAAAAATGCTACAATGAACTCTGGGCTGATGGTAAGACTAATGGAAATGTGAGGGAATGATCCCTCATAGGATTTCTAGCTGAAATACTAGCAACTTCCTTCCTCCTTTTGGATTTGCAAAATGGACAACATAATTCCTGAAGGAAATATTGCTGCTAGGAGGTAAATAACTTTTTTCATGATGCCAGATCTACAATGAAGCTCTGGGAAGCTGATCTTTAAGCCCAAGGTGATAGGAATAAACCCTCACCAGTTCTCCAGCTGAAGTATTGAAGACAACTTCCTCCTTCCAAATTGATCTTTAGAAATATGCAAGTTTTGAATATGGATGTTCTGTAGAAAGTAGGAAAAAGAGATGTGGCACTTATTTCCTAATGTAGAATGAAGTACAAGACTCTTTCTAGAGCTGCTCTAAGAAAGAGGTGGGATTCCCGACCATGAACACCCTGTGCTAAGCAACACTTGCAATCTCTGCTAAACAACCTGATAAAGCAATGGAATGTCACATGACAATTCCAAATCTGAAAATATTTTTACATCAAGAATAATCAGCATGCCCTCATCCTTGCCTTCATCTCCTTTATATAACATTTGAGCCTTGGCCCTCATCTAGACTGCGCAATGTATGTGCACAAGATCCTCCAAGTTGGACTGCGCTATTTGACCAAATCAACCATGATGTCTAGGTGAAATGTACACCTTCTCCATCAAGTGTGCTTTGTTTGCACATCATCCTCCATCACTTTATCATGAATTTCTCATGATCTTTTTTTTAAGATCTTAGTGGGTTGAATCAACCTTCTGTTTGATATCCTCAAGATATTATTTGACTGTGTCAACCTCCATGATCTATCTCATTAATGAGAAATGTTCTCCAATTTCATTCACATTTGTAGTTGCTCAACTACCTTATTATGTAGAACTAGGCTTAATTAATCCACAGTCACACACAAAAAAGTGGATATTTATTCATATTGAGGATTGTGAGTCCCTCCACCCTTTTATTTACTTAATTCATTAAGAAAATCAAGGACTCTAATATTCCAAATATGATGTGGAAATTTGGGAATATCACAGTCCCCCCCGGTAAAATGTTGCTTGTCCTCAAGAAACTCCAAAAGTAGATGCAAAGTCATATATTCCCCTCCAAATGGCATCCACATAAGAAAGGCTTCCTCCATTTGCTGCAATGGGTTATGCATGTTTGGTTTCAAATTTGTCTTTCAAAAACATATAGAATGACTTCTAATTGTATGGTTAGATGCCCTCCTTCTATCATGAAGTACCAAGTGACAACCTTATGATGTCCAACATCATCATCAATACATGAGATACATAAAATAAAGTAGCTCTTTCTAGAAAGGAAAAGCTCCATCATACAAGACATCTCTCCATCCTATGTTTCATGAATTTGATTGAGCATTATTATGCTCTCATCCTTAGCCCTGTTGGTCTTGTTGGATCCAAGCATCATTCCAAAGTTATGCAAAAGAAGAAGGAAAGGATATATATGGGTAGACAAAGATGTCAAACCATATTCTTCTAAGAGTAACCACCAGAGTAAGGCCCTTTGTTGTCATCCTCCATCTCCTCCATGTAATATGGACAAGCCAAACTCCCCCAAGAGCAACCAAAGCAACAAGAGATCTCGCTGCTTCCTCTCCTCCTCATGTGCATCATGAAGAAAAAGCATACTAATGGACATATGGAATGTCACATCATTCCAATACAAAGAAATATCATTAATGCACATCATGAGAGCATCATGCCAAGATTTACCCAAGAGAAAACACATAGACATAGGAGATGTCATGTGGTGGAAAATCTCTCTCAAGTGAAACAAAAATGAACATGTCTTATTTTGCTGCATTCTATCATCGATACACAAGGCATGATTCAGAAAAATATGAGCTATTGGGTGGTAACCATACTCACCCAAGAGAATCCAGTGCAGCCATGCCTCCTTCTTCATCTCATAAGTTTTCCTCGAGGCATGGATCAATAGGAGCCTTTGGGAAGTGAAAAGAAACTCCCAAGGGAAACCAACGTAACCAAGCTTGCTGGCCCATATAAATCTGCAAGTGGTCTGTCATATTCCAAAATTAGCATGAAGCTAATTGGAATATTAATTTTTTCTCATGTCACTTAGGAGATAAATAAATGGGTAAGGAGGCCCATAAATTTCAGAAAAATTAATAAAATCTCTCATAGTGTGAAAAGGGATATTCATAAGAGCTGGATTTCATACGCTCAAGTGTTAAAGAGGACATTTGCATGAGGACAAGGTCAAGTTTGACCAAGTCAATAGCGCTGGGATAGGAGGTGGAGAACACTTGGAGAGACAACGCAGAATAAATGGGAGGAAGATTCCTTGGTGAAGGAAACCCTAATGAGTGGGACCCATGGTGATAGGGCTTCCATTTTTTTAAAAGGAGGGAAAGGCAGCCATTGTTATTCATGTGATTTATTCTTGATTTTATGGTCTGAAGACTATTTGGCATTCTCTTGTTGTTTAGCAGAGTTGCAGTGATACTTAGCACAAGGCATTCTTGTTTATGAATTCATTCTCCTTTCAAGAGAGGCCTCTTAAAGGAGCTTGCATTTCATTTATCCACATCCAGGCTTGAGGCCAAGCTACCTCCTTCATCTATAGCGTAGTTTTTGTTGAGAGCTGGGTTGTGTTGCAGGGTGTTGTAGTGGAGGGTTGACAACACCACTCCCGAGGCTTTTTTTCAAAGGAGAAAGCTCTATTTCCTTTGGGACACTAGTGAGGAAGATTCTGGAGCTTATTTCAGATCTTGGCACTTGGCCAACACATTTCCTTTCTCCTATAGCGCAGTCCCTTTCCTAGGCTATGTTATTTTCAGTGTGCAATTGCAGTGAGGGTCTACAGGATTGCTAGAGGGCGAGATATTCAGTGATAGGATCATCCTTTCACTTGGAAGATCCATTGGAGGAGGTCTACACATTTATCTTATGCATCATCTTCAACAATCTCCATCCAGATTCTTGAGTTGTAGCTGCTACTCAGTCTTAGGACTGCAACTCCGACATTTTGTATATTTTGCATATTTCAAGGAATCCTTTCTGGATTGTCTTGGAAATGGGTTTGGGGGTTCAAATATTTGCTCCCCACATTATATGAGCTGTATATTTCCATATCCATGTATTGACATATTCCAGTAGCAGTGTCTCTAACAAAACTGTGTTTTCATAGCCTTGGGCATTTTCTGTGTAGCAGTATAATTCATTTTTCATGTATATGTTCCTTTGAGGCTTGTGATGCCTATCTTGAGTGATTATTTACTCAAGTATTTGTATACATTTTGCTGCTATAACATCAATATGATGGCTATTTGTTCTTCTTACACTTGATGAGTTGATAAAACACTGCTCTTTCATTATTATGTTCATGGATTGTTGTAGCTCCAATTTTGGAATATCTTAATATATTCCCATTATTGTAGATTTTCCCTATTTTTGGATATTACAGTGGTATCAGAGCATAATCTTGGCTCAGCCTGTGAGTTTCAGCCATTATGCTATCATAAGAAAAGAATATATCAGAATTTTGGAGAGAATGAGCCTTCTCTCATCTCTTTTCAGAAGCAAGAAGGACCTCAACAAGGAGGTCAAGCAAATAATAAGCAGTGGGACTATGCCCTTCCCTTTTGAAAAAGAGGACAAATTGCAGAAAGAAGAAGGACACTTGGATCACAAGATCCTAAGTGAATACCTTGTTGAGTACAAATCTCAACCTAGAGCCTTCAAGGAGACTCTAGCTTTCCCTTAGTTTATTCAATTGGAGGAAGAGAGGAGATCATGCAGCATAAGAAGCATCAAGGGTAATAGGATTTTATTTTCTACCTTTGATGGGTCATCTACAGAAAGGGTTTGGGCAAGAAAATTTGATGCATTCTTCCTACTACATCCAATGGTAGAGATAGAAGCTGTAGAAATTGCAGCGCTGCACCTTGAGGGTGAGGCCAATATTTGGTGGTTCAACCATTTGGGTCATGCAAGAGTACATACTTTTGTTGAGTTTACTCAAAGGTTGATTAGAAATTTTGGCAAAGAGAAAACAGAAAAGCCTTCACCACCATTGGAGGAGACTTGTACCAGTGCTGTCACAACCTTGGAGGACATCAGCAGTTAGGGGAGCCAACACATTAGAGAAATAAAATCTTGCAGCCATACAAGATTCTTCCAAATTTCACCAAGGTATGCCTAAATTTTCCTCTCCTATTGTTTCAACAAATTCTATGGAGGGTAGTATACCATTGCATGTTGCTTATTTAGAGAAATAGAATTTCACTGCATTGTGCCACCTTGACTTGTTGAAGGAAGAGAGGAAGCATCATCCTCATATACCATTGATGAGTTGTATGCCACACTTGAGGTTGGGATTTGAAAACTTGGAAGAGAGGGTGAACCTTGTTCCAAATAAACTTACACAAAACCATATGTTCATCCTTGAGTTGGAGCATGAGACAACAAGTACATCATTGAAAATACTAACAACGTTGTCATTTAGCAGTAGTGATGAGTTGGGGACCCAACCATTGTTGGGATATTCCAATGACCTTCCCATATACATAACAAAGGGGGAGCAGATAGATGATGGAGGACATCTGTTTCGGGAAATAACTCCCTAGAGGTCGTTGGGTCAAAAACCTCCACAGATCAGGGCATGCTATTCAAGAAGGACTCACACAACCATACTAGTATGCTAAAAACTAGATAACATCGATTGTAGAACTCACCCGTAGATCCTACGTTTGATGTAGATCCCGCGGGGTCCAAACCCCCAGCAACCCTTCTTCCTCTTCAACCTGGAAATCAAGAAGAGACATGCACGGAAATCTAGTTGTACATCATATATCTTTCCTAAATGTCAGTGTAATCCATGTGAAACATCATATAAACAATAATAAATGCTTAATTAACAATATTTTCACATATGCAAGCAGATATTAACACGTGAATTCGGGAACAAGATGGTTCTTCTTCATTACGAACAACATGTACAATAATAGAAAGGTGGAGAGATCACCTGAATCCTTCCACGATCTTCGAACAGACCGTCGTCTGGATTCATCCCACCCTTGCCTCACTAGGATACTTTCAAGACTTGTGCACACGAGATGACATATAAGCTGATGAACATCTCCAGGAAACAAGGGTTTCTCAGACAAATCAAAGGGAAGCGTGTGAGCAAGGGAAATCGTACTTGGAATTTGGGTCTCAACACCAATAATGTCTATAATTTTCTCTCTCCCTTAGGCCATGCATATGAGGGGCTTTTATACTCCCTCAAAGTAGTTTCAATCTGTTGGAAACAGTTGGCCACGGGCTGGGGTGGTTGAATTACTGGAATAACCATCAACCCAGCCTCAAAAATAGGGATTTTTGTATATATTTTTAATGATTTTAATGGCATACGTGGAAAAGTATCTCTGGACTCACGTATACACGCGGAAAAGTCTGGGCATACCCACGTATGGGATTTTAAACACTGTTTTTTTTATGAACTTTTACTCAAGTCTGTGGGAATGGGTGCCCAAGGCCAAAGAGACAATCATGAATCACATGAGGGTGAAAAATGATGCTATAATAGATGCCCCCTAATATATGAGGTCAGAAGGGGTACATGATGGCCGAAATGTATTATGTGCATAGAAAGAACTTCGCGAGGACAAGAGAGGACTTCACCATATTTCAGCTTGCCAAAAACCAATGAAAGAAAATAGAGAGTCAACTTATGTCTGAGGCGGGCATACCCATGCTCAGTCAAAAATATATCCATATAGAAAGTACAAAATGGATCCAGAATGTATACAAGTATAGCTGAACTGAAAGTACACAATGAATCAACTGAGCACGTCCCGGAAGTACAAGTCGGAATCAATGTCCAAGTATCACATATATCAAACTGATCAATAGTGCTGAAAATGGATGTCTGATCACAAATGTAACTGAATCTCCAGGTACCAAATCATAAGGGGTGGAACACATGGTACAATCAAGCAACTCGGGAGCCAACATATAGGATGTTGTTGTACTGACACTACAACATATAAGGGTGGACAGCATCAGTGGCAGAAACTGAATGGACTGTCAAAAGTGAACCGAAAGATGCTGATGCAACCCGAGGTCTTCACCGATCTCGATGGCACAATTCTACACAATGGGAATAAATGAGCTGAAGTCGACCATGTGAGAAATCGTTGGATTACCGGTCAATAATGTATACCGTTAACCAACGCGAGACAACCCACCAATAATGAAAATGAGTGTCAAGGTGCCCCAATACAATCTAACAAGTGCGAATGAATGAGTTGAAGTCAAACACTTGGAAGAATCTACCAATCAGGAGGCAATGATGAATCCCCACTGTCGATAGCGAAGAGTCTGCCACTGATGACTGCAAACCCTAAGGTACTGACAAAAGACTCTAGACCTTATTCCCAGATCAATGAGTCAGAGTCGATGGGAAAAGATCTGCTGGAAGGAAGGCATTAAGGCATCCCACATCAGTCCAGCGCGAGTGTAACCCGCAGGCCAAGATTTGGAAGGAATCGGATGAAGTAGAGTGATGGAACCAAAACCGAAGTACGTTTCCGACATGCACAAGATGAAGCTAGCACACGGAAGAAACCCTCTGAACCAACCAATAATGAAAGCTGACACAGAGGCGAGAAATCCACCGATAGGGTCAAATGGAAATTAAGGTACTGCACGAATCCCAAGTGTGATAATGTATGCTGATGTCGAACACAGGGGAAACCACTCAGTCAAAGACCCATAATGATGATCAAATGCTGAGCACAAGGTCACCTATCAATGATGGAAATAGGGCCAGGGTGCACTCTAGGTTTACTCTCAGAGCAATATGTCGTAGTCGATGAGAGACAAACCTGCTAGCAAGAAGTCAATGGAGACCTTCTCAAACTAGCACGAGAAGAAGACCAAAACATTTAATGTGATAGAACAAGATACTGACAAGACCAGGTAGGCCGACTGAAATAATGAGTCAAGAGACACCGCAGAATGGCTAAATCTGGTTAGAATTCCCTTGAACAAAAGCACGACTTGTGATGACCATGGCAGTAAAAATGACACTGTATAAGTCTGTTATGCAAGAGGCAAAAACAAACTCTCCATATGATTGGAAGAGATAACCAATCGGGGGAGGACTGACCAGTGAAACAAGGCAAAAGCTGAACCTAGGTCAAAGCTAAAACCATCCCAAATGAAGGAAATATATAAGTGTATGTGCTTTGTTCAAGGGCGACAAACTGACACTGTACTGCCATCAAATTACGAAGTAACATCCCGTTCCCGCTCTTTTTGTTATATTTGATTTTTTTGTCTTTTTCATATAATAAGCCTGAAAAAGAATAAAATAATGCTATGGTATAATGGATAGAACGAGTATCAAGAAACAGATGCACTAGTTCCTGGGATTGGAACGATCCTATGCTCAATGCAAGGTGGCGGAAACTGGTAAGTGATACTCAGAGGAATGTTCCATCCATAGGTAAAAGGGTGTCAAGTCGCGATAGCTAAGTGCATGCAATGGTTAACTTGTACAGATAGACAAGGTCAAAATTTGGCTTAAACATTGAGTCCAAATGAAGCCGGCTAAAGGCTAGGATAAACAAGTAGCCAATATGCAATGCAGTAATACAACTCAACAACACCAGGGAGCCTCTAGGGTAATAGCCAGAATAATGATAGTGAAGAAGAAGAAGAATGAAGCTTCAACACATAAGTCATGGCGGGACTAAAGAGGACTCCCGAGCCTACATAAAACGTAGCATATGCAACAAGTGATAGCGAGGAACTAACTAGGAAGCCCATGTAAAGGAAGGCTCTACCATCAAGTCATGATTAAAAATCGGCAAGTGAAATGGGTTAAATACTCATGACCTGATGGGATCGACCCTATGGCAAGTGATCAGAATGGAGGCTAGTATGAAAAATGCAACGGAAAGTGGATTTCCTAACCTATATGCCAGTTTTAGTTTATAAAAAAGAGATTTCAAGAAGACCAATTGAACTATTCGGTAACTAAGTCAAACAAACTATGAATTTCAAGTATAACTTCAAAAAAATGCTCAAAGCCAACCATGCCACTCTCGCAACGGGGCTTTATACGAGCAAAAAGGAAGACAAGAAACTCAATAAATCAACTCAGTACAATAGTATAAACTTGCAATAAAAAACTTCAAAGAATCAAAAAGAGACTCTTCGAAAATTGCAACAAAACTAGTCTACTGAACATCAAGGAAACCAAATGCACCAAATAGTTAAAAAATCAAAATACGCAACAACACACAAGGAAAGAGTAAATGAGCAAGAGATCTATGTTCTGATTAAGCAGAATAGCCAAGAATATTCAAGAAAATACCTTGGTACTCAAACCAAAATTGCAAACGTAACAACCAAAAATTCCACCAACCTAGAGAGTCTTCACACAAAGGAGAGAGAAATAGACATATAAACACTTTAAACACAGTCCAGAGATTAAAAAACACTGTAGAAATAGGTCTCCACAGGCAGACAAGACCAGAAAATCTAAAAATCAAAACTTCAAAATTTTCCCCCAGACATACGCGCTTTAACAGTTTTTCAACCAGCGTGTATACGTGACTGTGGCAAAGGAAACCCGCGTATACATGACCACCTTTGACATAAACATCATGTATACGCGACTGTGTAGAGAAAAAACAGCGTATGAAAAAGAAAATAATGAAAAATAAAAAGATCAAGCCTGGCTAAAGAACCAGGTCTTTGGTCTGACTGAGAAAAAACTAATTGGACTGGAAATAATGATTAAAACTGTTGGAAACCTTTAAAACAGTCGAAACCACCCAACAGGGGAATCACAAGAATGCGTTCCCCAGTGGAGTCGCTAGTTTTGTTTCGGGAAATAACTCCCTAGAGGTCGTTGGGTCAAAAACCTCCACAGATCAGGGCATGCTATTCAAGAAGGACTCACACAACCATACTAGTATGCTAAAAACTAGATAACATCGATTGTAGAACTCACCCGTAGATCCTACGTTTGATGTAGATCCCGTGGGGTCCAAACCCCCAGCAACCATTCTTCCTCTTTGACCTAGAAATCAAGAAGAGACATGCACAGAAATATAGTTGTACAGCATATATATTTCCTAAATTTTAGTGTAATCCATGTGAAACATCATATAAACAATAATAAATGCTTAATAAACAATATTTTCACATATGCAAGCAGATATTAACACGTAAATTCAGGAACAAGAGGGTTCTTCTTCATTACGCATAGCATGTACAATGATAGAAAGGTGGAGAGATCACCTGAATCCTTCCACGATCTTCGAACAGACCATCATCTGAATCCATCCTGCCCTTGCCTCGTTAAGATTCTTCCAAGACTTATGCACACGAGATGACATATAAGCTGATGAACATCTCCAGGAAACAAGGGTTTCCTGTAATAAACTGGGAAGTGCAGGAGGCACGGGAAATCAGACTTGAATTTGGGCTCCAACAGAGTATAATGTCTATAATTTTCTCTCTCTCCCTTAGGCCATGCATATGAGGGGCTTTTACACTCCCTCAAAGTAGTTTCAATCTGTTGGAAACAGTTGGCCACGGGCTAGGGTGGTTGAATTACTGGAATAACCATCAACCCAGCCTCGAAAATAGGGATTTTTATATATATTTTTAATGATTTTAACGGCATACGCGGAAAAGTATCTATGGACTCGCGTATACATGTGGAAAATTCTGGGCATACCCGCGTATGGGATTTTAAACACTGTTTTTTATGAACTTTATTCAAGTCTGTGGGAATGGGTGCCCAAGGCCAAAGAGACAATAATGAATCACATGAGGGTGAACAATGATGCTATAACAACATCTTAGGATGGATAACATCTCTCATGTTTGTGTTGGATACTTCTTGAGCCCTACACATCATGATGGGAGGTTTTTTCCTACCACTTATTTGGATCCTTATGGGATCAATTTGGTCATTGAGGAGATTGCATTTCAATATCCCATGAAATTCAAAGACAACAATCTGATTTGGGAGGATGGTAGTCTTCATTAGAAGGGTAACAAGGTGATCATGATAGGAGACACCCACATTGGGATGAATGGGGGTGGATGGAGAGTAAGAAGCTGGTAAGCTACTTGCAAATTTATGACATCAGGCAGCAGGAGGCATGGCTGCGTTGGCTACTCTTAAAAGAGTTTGGACATCTTGAGACATATCCTATTTCAAAGGGTATGAGGGAGGAAGGAACTTTGTAGGATATTTGCATCATCGGGCAGAAAGGATTTTGGATGCATTATGATGATATGATCATTATGTATTCACCACATGATTGGTACGATGGAGGTATGAGGAGGCAACAAAAAATTTTGTTGCTTGGGTTGTTCTTAGGAGATCAAGGGAAGATTTTCTCTCACACTTTACATAATGTTGCAGGAGTAGGAGATGGCGCTATCATAGTGCAAAGGGGCTACTCCTTAGCCTTAGATGATTAGGAGGTGCTTCCACCTTGGAAGGAGCTTCCTATATATGGCAGCATTGTGAGAGATGTCTTTGACAATGGGCATGTCAAAGAATGGAGTGATGGGATGGCAGGAGCCAATTTACATAGGCCAATAGCACTATCACTTTGGAGCTGGGATTTATTGATGGATTGTTCCCAGGATAACTTCACATATGATGCACTTGGTGGACAAGGAGGAGATGAGAGTGATGGAGTAGTGGATGGAGACATCTATTACCAAGGTGTGATCTTCTTAACTTGAGTTTCCAAGCATAATAAGGAGGCCTTTCATGCAGCACATGGTACATTCCTCTTTATAGGAGTATTTCCTACCACTATGGAAAACTTATTCATGGAACCATATATCATCTTACTTCAAGCACAGGGTAAGAAATTTTCTTCTACATACATGGATTATCTAACATAGTATTTGTATGCTCTTACCATTCCTATTCAATGCATTTCTCCACAAGAGAGCAAGCTTCTCTTTGGGCTCCATGGTCATCTTTTGGCCAACTATTGTGATGGAGACAACCATCTCTTATGTAGCCTTGGGAAAATGTTTCATTATTCTTTTATGTATGCTTAGTTGATTCCCCAAACCATTTACTATTCACTATTAGAGGAGATGACATGTACAACTAGCTATTTCTCAAGAAACATCTTTCCATGCCATTTTATGAAGTAGCAGTTAGAAAAACTGTGTTGCAACCACTTGGGAGACTGTTGGTACCTTCCAACAATATATGGAACTTTTATTAATATTCTCATTTGGATTCCATATGATGATCATGTCCTATTCATCATATATGAGATGATTTGGGCCAGCTTGATTCACAGCGTTGGAGGAGAGATCTTTGAAGATCTAGTCTTCATCTTGCCTCTTAAGGGCAACATTATTGTAGCCCAGGATCAAAAAACACTCTACACTTATCATAAGTGGAAAGGAGGACAGCGTGGGGTAGGCTATTTTTTCTACCATGTTCAGTTTTTCAGCCCACCTACATCGCCGGAGCTCAAGGTGGAGGATTATTTGCATGGGTTACCTTTTGGAGGGTGACTCATTTTGTATGGTTGATAGCTTGGGAATGGGAGATTCATATGGGGATGGTAGATCCCAATGTTTATCAGACCTCATGCCTCAAGAAGTCCTTTAGACAGCCCATTGTTGCCTCCATGGATGTTTTACATGATGATAACTATTTTGGATACACACCAAAAGCTAGCTTACATACTTGGGAGGGACAACTTGGAGATATATTGATGAGACACCATCTTGATCCTTGGAAGATTTTATCATATGAGGATTCTACAGGGGAAGAAGAGGAGGCTTCTCAGTTCTATCCTTGCAGTTTCTTGAGAACAAGCAACATTTGGGAGGGGAGGACTATAATATTCCAAAATTAGCATGCAGCTAATTGGAATATTAATTTTTTCTCATGTCACTTAGGAGATAAATAAATGGGTAAGGAGGCCCATACATTGCAGAAAAATTAATAAAATCCCTCATGTGTGAAAACAGATATTCATAAGAGCTAGATTTCACACCCTCAAGTGTGAAAGAGGACATTTGCATGAGGACAAGGTCAAGTTTGACCAAGTCAACAACACTGGGATAGCAGGTGGAGAACACTTGGAGAGACAGCGCAATATGAATGGGAGGAAGATTCCTTGGTGAAGGAAACCCTAATGAGTGGGACCCATGGTGAGAGGGATTCCATTTGTTTAAAAGGAGGGCAAGGCAGCCATTATTATTCATGTGATGTATTCTTGATTTTATGGTCTGAAGGCTATTTGGCATTCTCTTGCTATTTAGTAGAGTTGTAGTGCTTCTTAGCATAAGGCATTCCTGTTTAGGAATTCCTTATCCTTTCAAGAGAGGCCTCTTGAAGGAGCTTGAAGTTCATTTCTCCACATATAGGCTTGAGGCCAAGCTACCTCCTTTAGCTATAGTGCAGTTTCTGTTGAGAGTTTGGTTGTGTTGCAGGGTGTTGCAGTGGAGGGTTGACAACACCACTTTCGAGACTTTTTTTTCAAAGGAGAAAGCTCTCTTTCCTTTGGGACACTAGTGAGGAAGATTCTGGAGCTTATTACAGATCTTGGCACTTGGCCAACACATTTCCTTTATCCTACAATGCAGTCCCTTTCCTAGACTATGTTATTTTCAGTGTGCAATTGCAGCGAGGGTCTACAGGATTGTTATAGGGTGAGATCTTCAGTGATAGGATTAGCCTTTCACTTGGAAGATCCATTGGAGGAGGTATACACATTCATATTATGCATCCTCTTCAGCCATCCCCATCCAGATTCTTGAGTTGTAGCTGCTACTCAGTCTTAGGACTGCAACTCCGACATTTTTTACATTTTGCATATTTCAAGGAATCCTTTCCGGATTGTTTTGGAAATGAGTTTGGGGGTTTAGATCTTTGCTCCCAAAATTATATGAGTTGTATATTTCCATATCCATGTATTGACATATTCCAGTAGCAGTGTCTCTAATAAAATTGTGTTTTCATAGCCTTGGGCATTTTCTTAGTAGTATAATTCATTTTTCATGTATATGTTCCTTTGAGGCTTGTGATGCCTATATTGAGTGATTATTTCCTCAATTATTTGTATAAATTTTTCTTCTATAACATCAATACGATGGTTATGTGTTCTTCTTACACTTGATGAGTTGATAAAACACTACTCTTTCATTATTATGTTCATGGATTGTTGTAGCTCCAATTTTGGAATATCTTAAGATATTCCCATTATTGTAGATTTTCCCTATTTTGGGATATTACATGGTCATGAAACCCCTTTCTTATCTTCCTCATCCACTCACCCCAATATGGAAGATGAGTGATGTGTTGCATAATCATGTTATCCTCCCTTTGTAGAATACCATCTTCCCCAAATCGATGAAGAACTTTGCACTCCATGAAATGTTGAAGTGCACCTCCAATGAGATTTCTTAATGAGACCTTCTTCTCATCCATGGCCTTCCAAAACCAATGAGGCTATGGATCTACTGTAGGTAGAAGTTTCTCTTTGAGCTTTGAGATGCTCATTGAGAATGGGTCATCTAGAAAGGAGAAAAATTTTCTCATCTCAAGATGTCTACCATTTATCATCTTTACCTCCATTGCTTCATGAGTGAAGCTACCTTCAGAATGCTCCAAGAAAAATAGGGCCTAGTCATTATCAGTGCTTCTTAGTGACAACGCTGTAGATCTGCAAGGTAATAAATAAACTGTCTCAAATAAAGGTACAATACTGATCTCATAACTAGTCATTGTACAAAGGATTATGCTCATACCTTCTTCTGAAACTCTACACTTCAACTCAAGAGGTTGAATGTAGTTCATCCATGAAAAAATGGGATAGATTTTCATCTCCTCCTTGATTAGATCAAGGGTCCTTTGCGCTGTGATATGATGCTGATTCAAATCAGCATTTGACTCTAACCCTTGGTCATGCATTGGCCCTAATGGCATCTCCCCATAAGTTTCAATAAGATCTACTGAAACAATAGGCGATGAATGTGTATGCATACCTTGGATAAACTGATATGTGGGAACCTCTTGACAGAACACAAGAGTTCCTCTAACCGGGACAATAGTGCCTCCAATTGTTGGTAAGAGTGATAACTACTCTTCTCCAAGTGTACTAGCACTGGAATTCTCCTCCTTTCCCTCATGCATCTCCTGAATCATGCATGGGACTCTATATGTTAAGAGCTCAAGACTATCTTGCAAAGGTGCGAGAGTATCTTCTCTGAATGCAAGTACTTCTGCAGTTGGGGGTGAATGTAGTGACTTCTTTTCCAGAGTGAAAAGATTGACATCCTCCTCCGTAGGAAATGTCTGTTTGTGGCACATCTCTGGTTTTCTACCATCAAACTTCTTCCTCAACTTGTCAAAGAAATATGAATATTTAGTCACCCTTTCATGCTCCATGTGACCAAACCACCAATCATTGGCTTCATCTAAGAGATGAAGTGCTACAATTTGAACAGTCTCTTCTTTAGCTATAGGATGTAGCCTGAAAAATGCATCTAACTCTCTCCTCCAAGACTTAACAGTGCTTGATGAAGATCCATCAAATGTAGGCAAATAGAATCTATTATGCCTCTTTCTTCCATTACTGCTATAGGTTCCTCTTTCTTCTTTGATTTTGAAGAATTGTTGGAGAGTTAGCTTCTCCTTGAATGCTCTAGATTGTGCTTTGTACTCTTCAAGATACATACTGAGAGTCTCATGAGTCTCAGGTTCATTCCTTCCTTCATTTCTACACCCTTCACCTTCTTCAAAGAAAGTGGGCATAGTGGATCTATGAGGAGATTTAGGATTCTTCGGTTTTCTTCTTTGCTGATAGGAAGTGTTGGGACCTTCCTCGTCACATATTCTTCTTGGACCTTATTTCTACCTTTCCTCTTTAATTTGATAGACCTCCTTGGAGAGATCTTGCATAGATCTACAGAAATGAGTGGCAGAATTTTCTTCCTCCATGATAGATCTCGTCTATATTCTTCTTCTTTAGATGCAAAAGATGAAGTTTCCACAAGCTGAGCCAAAGATCATGCTCTGATACCACTGTAGTATCCCAAAAGGGAGAATGTAGTAATACTTAACACAATATAAGAACTTGCAACAAGATAAACAATAAATCTTAAGGCAACATTAGAATTTACAGAGAAGCTGAGCCATTTTATTATATTGGAGAAGAATCAGTTACACAATGTACAAAATGTGAGTAGATCTAGCCAAAAAGTTGGTCTAGAATCACTGGGAAAACATGCTACAATAGGTACAACGTAACTGGAGAGGCACTGAAGAAAATACTGCACTGTCCCTTCAACAGAATATGAACATATAAGTGCAGGATGAATAGGAAAATACAAATCTACTCAAAACTGAAGCTCAGATGATGCCAAGATTCAAGATCTGGCCAATGTGATGGATTCCTAAGATAACCCAGAAAGGATTTTCCATATCTACAAATTTGGAAAATCACCTACCTAGGATTTGATCCTTGATCTGCTGGGAAATACAGATCTGAAGCTAGATCTGACAAATAGATGGTTGAAATATGATATCAAATCAGATCTATGATTAAAGGGCTAATCCCTTCTTCATATCTATGAGCTAGAAGCTCTAGTTCTAGCTTCTTAATCCTCCAATGATGATTGCAGCTGCTACAACACAACTACCTCTGGAAACTGCGCTGTGATGGAAAGAGAGGCCTTCTTCCTGTTGAAAAATGCTGCAATGAACTCCAGGCTGATGGTAAGTGTTACACATCATTTTGTCACTATCCCTGCAATCCCTAACTTGCACATTGGAGGGTCATTTTTGTGACCAATAAGCAGTATCATGCTTTGAAAATACTATCCTTGCATCCCTTTTGATGAAAGCAACATTCTTCTTGTTGACAATTCCCTAAGCAGAGCTCTAAAAATCCCTATTTTTTCCTTAGCGCGAGTAACTAGTTACATCCTCGCGTCGACAAAGAACTTTAACACTGATCCTACACCATTTGGTGCTATATGCCAGTTAGACAGCTGCGCCAAGTTGTTTATGGAATGTTTCAAAAAAAAAATAGAGGCAGAGGTTTCATTCCAACCACCTCGATGATGAGTCATTGGGAGTGGTTGAACTGAAACAACCACGGAATCCTTCCTTTAGTTAGTAGTTTCCACCTCCCTTGGAAATCTCTTAAAGGATAGGACTCTCTCCCACCTTTGTAGGGATCCCAACCTCCTCCTTTTCCTCTATAAAAGAAATTATCTCTTTTAGTAGAAGTTAGCTGAACTGGGAGAATTATACTTACTATAGCTAAGTTGCTAGAGAAGATAGAATAAGAAGCAATTACGTTGAGGAATATTGAGTCGATGACTTCTAAGAAATCTTGAGTCCTGTCCAAATTCCCTGACCAACATTTGAGACGCGTTTCACCTGAACCCTGTTGGAGGAGACTGCGACGTCAAAGCATCGGTTGTACTCTTCCTTCTATTCATTTACATACATGACTATTGTTTGGTTCCACTATTGTGTTATGATGTTTATTTAATGTGATATTTTTATCCCTCTTTGACTAGCTAATAGTTATGAGTGAAACTATTTTATTGTATGTTGTTCTTGTTCAATGTCCTATGTGCAGGTATCCGAGCGTAACAGCGAATGGATTGTGATTTGCCAAGGCAAGAGAAAGAGGCCACTACTCTTTCCATAACATTGACAATGTTATATTCAAGGTAGGTCAATCTATCGTGTCTTTTTTTCATTCATTAAATAGGAAGAAACACTTTAGCATGTCCTTTCGTTACTAGATGCACCCTAGGGCTAGAGGGATCGTCTCTGTCTGCAGAGGATTTACCTTCATAAAAAATTGGCGACTCCACTGGGGATCAATGCGAGTTTGTCATTTCATCCTGTTGGGTCAGCTTCTATTATCAGTTTATTTATCTATCTTTCTTTGGTTTGTTTGTTGATTTTCCATCCTCTGTTCAGCTCTATAGTGTCAAGGTTGACCTCTGCTCATTAGGTTATGGGTTTCCTCTTTTTACCATAGGTATCCAGCTTGGTGCAGTTTTTTGTCTAGACAGTCGCACTGATTAGTGCAAGTTGCTCTTTTAGCACTCGCACCAACCCCTGTATGGCACAGATTACAGCCTTACAGTCGCGCCAACCCCTGTATGGTGTGGATTACAGCCTTACAGTCACGCCAAACCCTGTAGGTTTTGGTTTGACCTCCTTAATGAGTGTTTTGGTCATTTTTTCTTGCTTCTGGGTAATTTTTGGGTGTGATTAAGCCTTTGAAACTGTGTTGATTACCATAGACTTGTTTCCTTCAGTCGTTTGTCCATTTTCTTGTCCATTTCATTTAAGACCTTAGGGTTTATAAGTGTTCTTGCACACCGAGCCTTCTGTTTGAAAACAAGTCTCTTTGATTGTTATTAGTGTCATTCCATATCATTAGACTGAGTTTTTCCTGATCCTTTTGTTTTTCTAATTGAATGGTCTTTTCGTTTTTTTTATTAGTCCTTCTTCTTCAATACTTTGAGCATTGATTACTTTGCTTGTTTGGGTCACTTTGGGAAACTCTCTTTTTCGATTGAAAGTTTGCTCCATTAGCTTGCATGTTTTTGTGTCTGTTTTGCTTTGGTTGAGTCATTCAATTTCAAAACCCTACATTCGCAAAACTCAAACTAGTGCTTATTTTGCTTTCCGTTGAATTAGTACAATGTGTGCTTCATTTCATTGAAAATTCAAAAAAAAATATCTTTGCATTCTTTTGTTGCATCGAAAGTGAAACATTCCTTTACATAACTAGCATTTTTCAGTCTAGGAAGGAATTTCGTTTTCGATTGATTGCATTAAGGGCATTAGAAGCTTCTTCACATATTTTCCTTGCTTGCTTGTTTGAAATATTTCTATCCTTCTTATAACTAGAATTCATCGAATTGAAATGATGTTCATTTGCATATAACTTGCATGTAGGAAGTTGAGCTCCAAATTTGATAGGGCCTGGAAATTGAAACATAATCCAAGATCAACTTTAAAATTTACTCAATGAACCTAAGGCAACATTGAAACCTAATAAAAATTTCTAGTGGTCTAGGCTAGAGACATGTTCCAGCATCTTAAAACCTAGGAGCTATCACTCGCCTTTTGGCTTCAGATAGTGCTAGTACGGACTTGTGTTCCCCGTACCGTCGCGTATATAAAGGGAGACCCCTCTAGGTTGCAATCCTTTATCCATAGGAAGCCAATTCTACTGCCTTGTAACCGTGATACACTGAACACAACATTCGGGGAGACTACCTGCACGTACGTTAAGTCCTTGGTGATTTCTCTTTCATTTGATCACCAAGGTGTATATGGTAGTTCATAGAAACCTGGTATACCCTCTTGCTTAGAATACCTGAGTAGTCATTTCGATATTCTCATGACTACTTAAATAAGTAAAAGATCATCGAGCACTTTCCCTTCACACTTGTTTCAAATTTAAAGTGACTAGAGTCATCTTTTATCTGTTTCTCGACTCTTAAAACATGAAACAACAGATTTTGGTTTCAGTGTTATAAAATTAATCACCTACAATCACACACCAATTAAAAGTTTGTTACTTGGTCTGATTTGTTTCCTTGGTTCTTGATCTTGGAACCTTCGATTGGTTCTCTCTTTTCCTTCCTATTCTGATATACAGTCAAAGTGGCGAAACCTCCAGTTTCGTCGTCTTCACTGCCTCCTAGTGGCGGTTCTTTTCTGGACATTTCTTTCAAAACCCCTCAGTCCACTAGGTCTGCTGAGTTTTCACAGCCGATTCTACCATCTATCCAACCCCTTGCTACTCAATCTCTACATGATGAGCTGGTTGAGTTCAATTGGCCTCCTTCAAGCACTTGGTCTGGTTTTGGGGAAGAAGGAGAATTTCCTCCTCTTACGTCTGGATTTCCTTTTTTTGCTGTTGTGGTACCTCCTAGTCCCCGTAGTCTTTTTGAAGACCTTACAGCAGACTCAGTTATGGATTCCTCCAGTTCTATTGGCAGTGAAGGAATGTCTGTTTCCATAGAAGAATATCAACTCTTTCCCGAAGATCTCTCTCGTGCCTCCACCCAATCTTCACCACCATCGGTCTCACTTCCGCTTGGATATAGATCCTTGAGTCAGATCATATATAGTGTTGCCTCCATTGCACAGTCCAATACAATAACTCCTCCTCTGAGTTCGATCCTACCTTCGTTGGGGCTATCACCTTCGACTCCTAGTTCGTCAGTTACTATCACATCTGTTCTAGTTCAACCAACGGTTTGTGTGGCTTCTAGTTTAGTTTCCACTCCTCCTGTGATTCCCGATGGTCTTAATTTTGAATAATATCTATTGGCTATTTAGCAGTAGAGTTCTCAGGGTTCTCAGCAGTCTCAGGCTCCTGCTAAACCTCGATTCCATCACTATGATGTTGTTGGTAATCTCATATATATCTATCCACACCATTATGATGTGTATGGTAATCCAATCTATTTACCTCCTATTGATCCTTATCAGGCTATTTATGATCCTTATCTGATGGTTACTCATCTAGGACCTACTCTTCCCACACAACCCTCTGGCTTCCAAGGACAACCCTCATTGGGACAACCTTTAGCTCAGCAGGGCCCTGCTTCTGGTCCACAAGGACAACCACACGGTCCACAGGCGAACCTTCACAAGGTCAGCGTTTGGCCAAACATGGAAAGCCCTCTAGTATTTCGAGTCAACCTCTGAATCAACCCAGATCATATTTTGGTCCTGTGGGGCAAGTTTATCCACCACGGGGACAACCTGTTGCACCTCAACCATAGCCACACGTTCAGTATGGCCCAAATATTTTGCAACCAGGACAATCCTATGGTCCTTCTCTGGGTCAGCCTAGTCATCAGGGACAAACTGGGCCGTCACAACCATTAGACCAACCTTTCCCACAAGGTCAACCTAGTGGCCCTCAACAACCATTTCAATAGCCGGTTCAACCAGCTCAGCAGCTGTTGCAACCTACCCACCAGCAGATTCCTTCATTTCTGTAGCCATTTTTACCTATTTATCCTGCTTAGCAGCCTGTTCAACCTGCTCTGCAAGGTCAACCTGCACAACTGTAGGGCGCTTATTACCCTCAAGCTTCATATCAACTGGTATATAGCGCACCCCAGATTCCGTACCCTCAAAATCAACCGGTATATAGTGCACCTTAGATTCCTTACCCTCAAAATCAACCTGTGTATCAGCAACTTCAAAGTCATACTTACATTCTGCAGCAGAATGCTTATGCTACTCAGAAAGGACCTCAGTGGTCTACTTCAACTCAATATCCTAGTCCTCAACCCTAGTATCAACCGAATTATCATGTTTCTAATCCCTATGATATGAATCCTTCAGGACAAAATGTATGGGGATAGAATCTCGCTCAGACTGGGTGGAATGTACACACAAGTCCTTATCAAAGACCTTCGATGAATTTTAATAGTCAATTACCATTTCTTGCTACGTTGGAATTACCCGATGTGTTGAAGTTGACAAATGATCCTATTCTTTATAATCCATATTGGCCTCCAGTTCCGACCAAGATTCCTGGTGATTGTCCTAAATTTGAGGGTAAACCTGGTGAAGACCCCCAAACGCATGTTATGAATTACCACTTGTGGTGTTCTTCTAACTCTCGGGTTGATGATTCTATTCGTCTCTTTCTTTTCCAGCGAACTCTTACTGGTGCCACTTTAAAGTGGTACATTGAGTTGTCTCGTGGATTTTTCCAAGATTTCAATTCTTTGGACATGGAATTGCTTACACATTTTCAGTTACCAATCCGCTATGAGACCAGGACGCATCTCCTCACTTCATTGAAACAAGATCGAGCTAAAACAAGACCGAGCTACTCATATATTAGATCATATTCGTGAGTGGTGGCATCGTTGTCACATGATCAAATTTGAGATACTTGATCAGCTTCTGACTCATTGGTTCACTACCTCCTTTGTCAATCAGATTGCCAAAGACATAGCTATGGGGGCATGTGTAACTGAGGAACAAGCCATTGCTTACACCCAGTACCTTGATCTCGTGTACTCTCAGTCTAGTGCATTATATGATATCTTGCTTGATGCTCCTCGACCAAGGGTAAAGGTAAGGCCAAAGCCGATACCCCGAAAAAATATTCTCCAAAACCTCATTCTGTTGATAGTTCTCAATGCAAACCAAAGTATCCTTGTTTGATTTGTGATGATGAGCACTTCACCAAGGACTGTCCTCAATGGTCTGAAGTGAGTCGATTGCTCAAAGGAACCCAAGGATATTTGGTCGTTCTTAAAGAACCTTTCCCTCAGCAGACCCAGATGGTAGAGCACCCTCAGTCCTCTGTCCCATCTGGTTCGTAAGTGTTCATGATGAACAATTTTGCACCCATGTCTATTGCTACTTTATCGAAAGATTATTCTGGTTTGCGTTAGGTAGCAGGGAAATATATTGTTGATGTTCCTCCTCCTCTACCTATTTCTGGCTCTCTTGAGATTGAATGGTCTAGCGCTAAATCTGTTGTTTGGTCACCTTCCAAAGGTGTACTCCGTAAGTCTTCATAAAATCCTAACGCCCGTGCCTGCTCAGCATTACAGTATTGTTGAGGATTTGGCTTAGGTGCCATCCACGATGTTTGCGTTAGAAGTACTTCATAGTTTTTTGACACAATGGAAGGATTTGCTATCTGTGATAGGTGGGGTCGATCCTGCCGACACTAGCCTTCTTGCTTTTGATTTAGAAAATTTTGTCCCACGACTCCCGCACCAAATTGCGTTCATCATTCAAGTTGGTATAAATGGTTTGAACATTCACCGAGAAGTCGTGGACGAGGGTGCATCTACCTGTGTTATGTCATCTACTTGTTGGAAATCCATTGGTTCTCTAGCTCTCACCTTGTCACCCAATTCCCTTGAAGCATTTGATGGAACAGAGTCTAAACCTCTTGGTGTTCTCACTAGTTTACCGATCACATTAGAAGGGAAGACAGTCAATGTCGAGGTCGAATTCATTGATGCTAAACTCAATTATAATGTTCTCCTTAGACGTAGTTGGACTCATGCCATGTTGTGCATTCCATCCACTCCCTTTCGTGCTTTGAAGTTCCTGCACAAAGGAAAGATTATTACTGTTGATCAATTGTCTTTCTTCACTTCTTCTTCTGAGAACAACGATCCGTATGTGGACAGGATCCCTACTCCCTACGAGATCGTAGGGCCATGCCTTTTCAAGGATCCTTCCCTCATGGGTGTTTTCCCTCTTCCACCACCAAATACTATTCAGTTCAACATTATTTCTCACACCGATGACCCATGGGTTATCCCTTCTCTTGAACAGATCGATTCGTTCATAGATTCGATGTCATTGAGGCCGATTGAAATTGATTATTGTGAACTCATTGCTGCATCAGACACTTCGTCCTCTGATTCTGCTCCTTTGAGCATGACCCTTGACATCTATTCTCAATCCCCTTGGCTTGTTGATTTTGATTCATTGGATCCTTTGAAAGAAGTGTTTCCTTCCAATGAGGCTATCGTGGAAACCCTGTCTCTCGATGATCTACCGTGGGACGATGGTCATCATCGTTCCTCATTTCTACCAAGTCTCGAGGCCATGTCTACCTGTCTTGAGTGTTTTGCATCTTAGGTTCCTTATCCTCCACTTCAAACACCTATTCAGGTCCATGAAGTTTTTTCGAAAGGTAACTTGAGTAAAATCACTCAGACGATGCCTATCAACATTTCCATTAAACCGGGAATCGTCAAGAACATCCATATTGGGATTACTTGTTCTTCTAATGAAGTGCAAGTTTATACTATCCTTTTTCACGAATTCCATGATGTATTTACATGGTCCTACGAAGAAATGCCTAGCATTGATCCTAGCATCGTGGTACATGAAATTCATAATTACCCTGGTTCAAACCCTGTTCGTCATTGTCATCGTCCGATGCATCCTAGGAAATTTTCTACCATTAAGGCCAAAGTGGAAAAGATTTTCAAAGTTGGTTTCATTTATCAAATTCCATTGACCAAATGGGTCTCTAATATTGTTCCTGTAGACAAGAAACAGGGCACTATTCGTGTCTATGTTGACTATCGTGACATCAATCGAGCTTGTCCTAAGGATAATTATCCTACTCCCTTCATTGATCAAATCATTAACGATTGTGATAGGAGCAAGATTTTTTCCCTTATGGAAGGTTTTTCCGGTTATAAATAGATCAACATTCTCCCGACTAATCAACACAAGACTGCCTTCGTCTATCCTTGGGGCACCTTTGCATATAAGAAGCTTTCTTTTGGTTTGAAGAATGTCGCGGCTACATTTTAGCGCGTGATGTCTTATGCCTTTCATGATATTCACCACATCATTCAGCCTTATCTAGATGACCTTTTGGCTCATTTAGCTAAGCGTAGGGACCATCCTGACCATCTTCGTCAGATTTTTCTTTGTTGTAGACACTATAACATTCGGCTTAATCCGCACAAGTGTGTCTTCTACGTCGATTTCGGTAGACTCTTAGGGTTTATCATTTCCAGAGACAGGATTTGCCTAGATCCTCTCAAGGTTGAGGCTATTATCAATCTCCCCTCTCCTTCCTCATTGCATCAGTTGCAGAGTTTACAAGGGAAATCTAATTTTCTATGCCATTTTATACCTAACTATGCTAAAGTAGCTAAAGTATTCACACGATTGTTAATGTAGGGCATTCCTTTTTACTAGGATGAGATCGCTCAGAAATCTTTCGATGCGTTGAAAAAATTGTTGGTCAATGCTCCTCTCCTTCGTCCTCCAAATTATCATTGTGATTTTTCCTTTTATTTAGTTGTCACTTTCAGCATGATTGCCATGGTTTTGGTACAAGATGATGATGACAGTCATAAGAATGTTATTTATTACTTGTCTCGTAACCTTATCGACCCTAAAACACATTATTCCCATGTCAAGAAGTTAGTGTTGGCTATTGTTCAAGCCATTCAACGTTTTCGTCATTATATTCTTTTGCATACAGTGATGGTGATTTTTGAATGCAACCCCATGACCTACATATTGTCTTGAAAATTTCTAGGGGGGAAATACTTGAAGTGGATTGTTATCCTCCAAGAGTTTGATTTGGAATTTACTGTTTCCAAGTCTAAGAAATCATTGGTCTTTGTTGATTTACTTTGTTCTCTCCCTTCCGACTCTGCTCCTTCTCGTTCTGAGGAATCCATTCCAGATGATTCGCTTTTCTTGATTAGCACCCTCGATCCTTGGTACAGTGATGTCATCGTCTATCTCCAGACTTCATATTTTAGATATGAATTGACGAATGATGCCCGCCAACACATCCGCCATCAGTTGCAACCTTATCGTATAGTTGGAGATACTATCTATCGTATTGGAGTTGATTCCATACTCCAGCGATGTTTGAATCTCGAGGAAGCTGAGAAAGCTCTGAATGATTGTCATAGTGGCACCTATGGTGGTCACATGTTTGGTTATGCTACTACATTGAAGATTCTTCGTTTTGGTTATTTTTGGCCTTCTATTTTCAAAGACTGTATTGTCGCAGTTTGTAAATGCCATGATTGCTAGATTTATCAACACAAGTTGCATCTTCCACCCGTTCCTCTTCATCCTGTCATTATCGTTGGTCCCTTTACAAAGTGGGGCATCAATTTTATGACATGTAACCCTCACTCGATCAAGGGGCATGCTTATATTATTGTAGTCATAGACTACTTCACCAAATGGGCCGAAGCAATGCCTACACTTGCCGCTGACAGTAAGACAGCTGCTCAGTTCATATTCAATCACATGATTGCTATGTTTGGTGTCCCTCAAGCCGTCATTACCGATCATGGTTCCCATTTTCGGCATTATATGGTGGCGGAGTTGACTGCTAAGTTGGGTCTATGTCACAACAGCTCAACATTGTACTACCCTCAAGCAAATGGCCAGGTTGAAGCTGTGAATAAAGTTCTTGTCACGATGCTTCAACGTATGATTGGGATCCACAAATCAAATTGGCATCTCATGTTATTTTCGGCTCTTTGGGCATACCGAACCTCAGTTAAGAACGCAACCAAGTTCACTCCTTTCTATTTGGTTTATGGCCTAGAAGCTACTCTCCCGATTGAATGTGAAATACCTTCACTCAAGTTGGTTGTTGAATTACTGCCGAATACTTCGCCAAAAGAAGAGCGTCTCCTTTATTTATAAAGGCTGGATGAAACCCATCACTTTGCTGCTCTTGTTATTGAAGCACAGAAAAAGTGGGTCAAAGCTCATTTTGATTAGTCAGTTTCCCCTCATTCTTTCATTGAAGGAGATATAGTCCTCCTATATGACCAAGATCATGATAAGATGGGGGCAGGAAAATTTCAACCTATGTGGCATGGGCCCTACATCGTAAACGTGTGTTGAAAAATGGGGCCTATGAGCTAATTGACTATGAAGGTCATCCTCTTGAACAACCCAGAAATGGGTTGTATCTCAAAAAATATTATGCATGAGTCATTCATGTGTAATAGGTGTACATAGGCGTTGTTTTCATTTTTGTACATGTTTTTGGTTTGGTGTGATTTGTGAGCGTTTTCCTGCTTATTGGGTCTTTCTTATTGTGCAGATGTTTATTACCCCTTTTGTCGGTTTCGCGGATGGTGCTTCCCGTTGTACCAGGAATTTGTCTTCGACAGCCTGGGTAATTTATGATCCTGCTGGTGATTTGATAGATCTGCAAGGTATTTTTCGAGGACAAACTACAAACAATGTTGCTGAATATAGCGTTGTCATTGAGCTATTAACTGAGGCGATCGACCTCAGCATACGCACATTGCTTGTAAATCAAGATTCACAGCTTGTCATTTTGCAACTCAATAATCATTGTTCAGTTAGAAATCCACACATTCTAAGATTTTATTTATGTATTCGTTTGTTGGAAATAAATTTTGATTTTATTACCTATCGAAATATTCCTAGATGAATGAACACATTAACTGATACAGTGGCTAACATTGTATTATATAGACATTTGCGTAATTTTTAAAAGCATCATGTGTAAAAGAAACATGTAGGGAAATAGATGTATATATATATATCGCATGTTTGTAGCCATGTGCATCATACCTTCAAAAAATATATGTGTGTTTCTGTTACATTCCGAGACATCATGTCTCTCAAATATGCAGATAAAATAAAACCTAGGTGTCTAATCAGCATGGTGCTCGTGATAACATGTCACTGCCCATACTAGCTGCCTCAGAAAGCGGTGAATTCGACTGGGCACCCCTACGGTATGTCTCTAGTAGGCATGAGGAACATCATCAAAACATGCATAATCTGGGACTCCTCATGTGATCCCATCTAGGTTACGCTCTATCTCATCTTCCTCGCCACCCTCACCTTGAGGATTGAAATCGCGAGTGATTTGCCTCGCTATCGGTGACATGCCGGCAGGTCTCTCTGGGCCAACGTCTACAATTACATGGATTTAATGTCAGAACTTGCATAAATAAAAATCATAATACTCATAAAACTTAGAAAATGAGTCTCACCTAAACCATCATCCCAATCTTCTCCCTCCGGAAGTGGGAGGTCTGGATCATCAGTGAAACTTGTACCAGAGTAGGGCCAGTCCACCACGACAATCAATTGTCGGCGGAGCCAATCAAAGAATTTCAGTCTCCAGGACATCTGTTGACCACCCCCTGCCCTTGGCATTAGAGCTTCCCATTGATCCATCCTTGGTTCTCTCGCTGGTGGTGCCAGGACTATGACCTCCTGTCGTTGAAAAATGGGGAGTCATTCCAAGAAGAACGATACCAGAATAGATCCATAACCAAATTGTTTCAATTTGGAATTCTTGCATTTTGTTAGCTAGCACTTCATGTTTATTTTCATGGCCTCTGCCCAGTTGTAGATGGTCGGTGCCAAGAAATATATAGCAAGAAGAAACTATGTGTTTGTTGCTTCGTGCGGTGCTTGTGACCCCGCAACTCGTGTGATGGTATGTAGCACCACTCGTAGTGTCAAATCTGGGATATTTTGAATATCAAATTTCCCACTACCTGATCCCTTCCGTGCTCCTGGACATACCCTGTCTATCACCAAGGTCATGTTTTCCATGCAAGGCTGAGTGCCGATTAGGATTGGGGTTGCCACCCTCCGTGATAATCTTGTGATGAAATACATGTCAGAGACTTCAATCTCAAGTTCTTGATCCTGAAGGATGAACTTCTCTTGATTTTCGTCCCATATGCTGACCATATACTGTAATAACTCTGGTTGGGCTCGGAGACATGGTGTTAGGAAGAATTTTTTCAGACCACATTTTCTAAGAGCTTCCATGACTCTCTAATTTTCCATGGCTAGCTCATCTTCTTCGCTATGTTCCTGTTCTTTCCATTCAATGACCATTTTGCTTCTTTCTACCTACAAACACATTCATATGAGTGGTCTTAGTCAATTTTGAACCTTAAATTTGTGAATAATTGGGGCATTTGATCATCATTTTTCCTAAAAATGGTTTGTACCGTTGGCAAGCCCTAGTGTAAAAAATTGGGCGGTTGGCGCGACTCTGTGCCCGAAACCCGTGCCAACCGCCATGCCATAATTTTTGCATTTCCTCCCCCAAAATTCGAAATTGAAAATTGCAGATAGTAAGAAATGACTTAAAATGATGAGAGGGATCTCAGATATTACCTAGAGCTGACGGATTTGTGATTGGTCTGTTGGATTGGCCACTATCATCACCACAAGATTGCACAGTGAAATGGGTAACTATTGCTCCACAAGAGGTAAAAAGTGAAAATTAATTATTTTCACCATTTTTGGCATTTTATAACTTTTTCACAACCCTAATTAGGTTTTAAGACATAGTTTTCGATTATTTTATTATATTATTTTTGAGAAATGGGTTTTACACATGTCTCTTGTGCAACAACAGGTTTTTCATGCGACAATGATGAAGTAACGAGTTATATTTTATACTTTTTTGGACTCGGTAAAAACACAAAAAATTCACTACTAGAGTCATCTGTCAGCTCTTTTCTAACTCTCTAAAATTGAAAAGATTGTCGAGATTCTTATCGTTTTGAACTCGTTAAATGGCTGCGAAACGATATCTACCTAGTATACTTTTAACCCTTTTTTGGGCTGGGATGGATAATTTACGAAAAAGGAATACCTTAGCCTATCATGACTAAGAGGTTCTCTCAGACATAGTTTTCTACCTTGTTGGACCTGTGAGACTACCTACGAAAAGGGACTGATAGAATTTCTTTTTTGCCTTCTTTCAAACTCTCTAAACATGAAAATATGTCGATTTCTTCCTTTGTCAAACTCGTTAAACCCTGATGACATCGGACTTCGTCACCATGACGTTATTCGAGTTCCTCCTTCTTAGGGCTCGTAAAATGTACTAGATTGGATTTGTGCGAAGGAAAAAATTACAGTGCAAGCATATGCTATCCCCTTCAAGCTTGTTTTAAAAAAATAATTGGGGTACTCGCCAGAAATGGTGGGGTAAAATGGAACCAAGTTTTAGTTATGTTGGTAGTATGTCACTCTTAAACATGGCACTTGTCTGCATTTGTGTTGGGTTGGGGACATCTCATTTCGTCATTTTTGCCTCCATGGGTTTGGGTAATCTCTTTTGACCTCTCATATGCTCTTTGATACATCATCATGACCTCAGATCCTTTGATGTAAAATACTACCAAATCCAGTGTTGTGCTATTGATATGTTCAAGAGAAGTTTTCCTCTGCAGTTGTCAACCTTCCTTTGATCTCTTGTTGGTCATGATCCATTTTCATCATGTTCCTCTGTCTCATGTCGATGATGTGGGAAAAATTATGGCCCTCCTTCGACCAGGTCACTTCCTGTCGACTTTAGCTCATTATCCAGGAATTTGATCTAGAGACTCCCTTCTGGTACCTTGGAGCCTGCATGCCTTAATGGCAGGTTTTTCGCATTCGACGCAAGGTTCACATCATTGACCTTCGACCGAGTGATTCTTAGAATGTTTGACGTCAAATCATTGTTCACATTCTGTAGATTTTACCTTTTGTACCCTGAGGTCCACCATCATCATTGGTGGTTTCTCTCGTGTTTGTTAATGATTTTCATCGTTGGCTGGTAATCAGACAATTTTCCTGCATGTTCGACTTCAACTCATATATTCGTATGCTCGAAATTGTACTTGTTTGGGTCGAGATGGAGTGCAAGACCCTAGGTTTTGTCTGATAAACTCCAGGCTTTGGATTTTTGTGGATTATTATGACTTATTGCATGACTCTCTTGATTGAATGGTTGCGACCATGCCTGAGTCTATTTATTAATCCTTCCTGCTGGATGGATGTGTCCATGCCTCAAATCTCAGTTTTTATATACTCTATTATGGATGACTGCACCAATGCCACATGATTCATGTATCACAGATATCAGTTGTATTTTTAATTGCAGGTCTTCCAACAACGGTTTTTGGTTCGATCGCGTTCTCATAAAACATTTCACCCCTCCCTCTCTCTCGGACTTCATGCTTTGGGGGGCATCTATTACACAACATTTTGTCACTATCCCTGCAATCCCCAAGTCACACATTGGAGGGTCATTTCTGTGACCAATAAGCAGTGTCATGCTTTGAAAATACTATCCTTGTATCCCTTTTGATGAAAGCGACATTCTTCTTGTTGAAAATTCCCTAAGCAGAGCTGTAAAAATCCCTACCTTTGCCTTAGCGTGAGTAACCAGTTATACCCTCACACCGACAAATAAATTTAACACTGAGCCCATGCCAGTTGGTGCTCTGTGCCAGTTAGACACCTATGCCAAGTTGTTTATGGAATTTAAAAAAAAAAAAAATAGAGGCAGAGGTTCCATTCCAACCACCTCAAGGATGAGTCATTAGGAGTGGTTGAACGGAAAAAACCACAGACTCCTTCCTTTAGTTAGTAGTTTCCACCTCCCTTGGAACTCTCCTAAAGGATAGGACTCCCTCCCACCTTTGTACGGATCCCAACCTCCTCATTTTCCTCTATAAAGGAAACTATCTCTTTTAGTAGAAGCTAGATGAACTGGGAGAATTATACATACTATAGTTGAGCTGTTAGAGAAGATAGAATAAGAAGGAATTATGTTGAGGAAGCTTGAGTCGATGACTTCTAAGAGAGCTTGAGTCCTATCCAAATTCCCTTACCAACATTTGAGACACACTTCACCTGAACCCCATTGGAGGAGACTGTGACGTCAAAGAATCGGTTGTACTCTTCCTTCTATTCATTTATATACATAACTACTGTTTGGTTCCACTATTGTGTTATGATGTTTATTTGATGTGATATGTTTAGCCCTCTTTGACTGGCTAATAGTTATGAGTGAAACTATTTTTTCATATGGTGTTCTTGTTCTTTGTCCTATGTGTAGGTATCTAAATGTAACAATGAAAAAATTGTCATTTTCCAAGGCAAGAGTGAGAGGCCACTACTCTTTCCATAAAATCGACAGTGTTGGATTCAAGGTAGGTCAATCTACCATGTCTTTTGTTCATTCATTAACTAGGAAGAAACACTTTAGCATGTCCTTTTGTTACTAGACCCACCCTCGGGCTAGAGGGATCGTCTCTGTCCACAGAGAGGATTTACCTTCATAATAGTAATATTGATGGAAATGTGAGGGAATGATCCCTCACAGGATTACTAGCTGAAATAATAGCAACTTCCTTCCTCCTTTTGCATCTGAAAAATGGACAGTGTAATTCCTGAAGGAAATACTGCTGCTAGGAGGTTAATAACTTTTGGCATGATGCCAGATCTGCAATGAAGCTCTGGGAAGCTAATATTTAAGCCCAAGGTGATAGGAATAAACCCTCACCATTTCTCTAAATGAAGTACTAAAGACAACTTCCTCCTTCCAAACTGATCTTCAGAAATATGCAATTTCTGAATATGGATGTTCTACAGAAAGTAGGAAAAAGAGGTATGGCACTTAAAGCCTGATGTAGAATGAAGTACAAAAATCTTTCTAGAGCTGCTCTAAGAAAGAGGTGGGATTCCCGACCAGGAACACCCTGTGTTAAACAACACTTGCAATCTCTGCTAAACAGCTCGATAAAGCAATGGAATGTCACATGACAATTCCAGATCTGAAAAGATATTTACATCAAGAATAATCAGCATGCCCTCATCCTTGCCTTCATCTCCTTTATATAACATTTGAGCCTTGGCCCTCATCTAGACTGTGCAGTGTATGTGGACAAGATCCTCCAAGTTGGACTGCGTTGTTTGACCAAATCAACCATCATGTCTAGGTGCAATGTACACCTTTTCCATCAAGTGTAATTTGTTTTCACATCATCCTCCATCACTTTATCATGAGTGTCTCATGATATTTTGTTCAAGATCTTAGTTGACTGAATCAACCTTATGTTTGATATCTTCAAGATCTTAGTTGACTGTGTCAACCTTCATGAGCTATCTCATTAATGAGACAGGTTCTCCAATTTCATTCACATTTGTAGTTTCTCAACTACCTTATTATGTAGATCTAGGCTTAATTAATCCACATTCACACACACAAAAGTGGATATTTATTCATATTGAGGATTGTGGGTCCCTCCACCCTTTTATTTACTTAATTCATTAATAAAATCAAGGACTCTAATATTCCAAATATGATGTGGAAATTTGCGAATATTATAATAAGCCTGGATTTCTCTGATCATCACAGGGTGGATTCCCTCATCAACTAGGAGTCTACATAGTTGGTCACCCATATCCGTCCTGAATCGAATGTCCACCCTACGCTGCATGCCCACAGGTATCTGCACCAGAGGAGGTCTCTCACCCTCCGTGGCTTTTTCCATCTCCTTGTCATCTACAGGATCATCCGATGGGGTGGAGGCATGTCCCCAACGAATGTGCCAATATCTACAAAATATATAGTACACAACAATAATTATAGAATTTCATTAAACAATTTAATAAAACAAGTTAAAGAACGTGTTAGAATAAATTTTATTCTAATTAATTAAGACAATAAAATGAAACTATATTAATTTAAATAAAACACTAATATTACATCTAGCGTCTGGTGGCTCATCCTATGTGAAGAGGGTATTGGTACACCCTTGCCAATCCAAACCTGCATAAGGACACGACACCATCACGAACATATAATCATCCACACTAGCTAGCAGCTCTAGTGCATCATTAGAAATCCTAGCTAGATACTTGGATAGACCCCTCTTGGGCATCATCTCGCCCCACATGTGCATCTGTACCTGTATCATTGGCATATGAGTCTAACGCACAAAATTATGCCTCGTATCGGAAAACATCTCAAAAAATAAACAAAATAACTTTGAAGTGAAAGGGAATGTCAACCTCCCACATGCTTGAGAACGACATCTATCTAAGGCTATAAAAAACTACCGCAAAAAATGGCAGACCATATAACATGTCATGGCCTCTGGAATAAAGAATCAACATAAAATAAAATATGGCAACTAATTCATTTCCCGTCATTGGTATAATGTGTAATGGTGGTTAGTAATAGTGAGAGGGACCTAACCTCATCTGGACCAAAAGAAGCAATATGTAGTTGTCCACTAGACACCTGAAAATCTGCAGGAGAAAGTATATCATCCTAATGTATCTCTGGGAGTACACCAACTGACTCCTTGTTGCATAAACGATGGGGAAATTAGGGAACTAGGGCAAACCCTTCCCTCTCCTAGATAGCCCAATAATAAAATAAATTTCCTCCTCAATGGGCTGGGACCATTGGTTAGGACCAACATGGAATGCCTTTCAGTGGGAATCCCACTTGTAGATCAATTTTCCTAATAAACCAGTATGCCCCTTCAGGGATGTAGGAACTAGGGCAAACCCTTCCCTCTCCTAGATAGCCCAATAATAAAATAAATTTCCTCCTTAGTGGGCTGGGACCATTGGTTAGGACCAACATGGAATGCCTTTCAGTGGGAATCCCACTTGTAGATCAATTTTCCTAATAAACCAGTATGCCCCTTCAGGGATGTAGCCTCCTTGTAGAAATTAAGGAGGCCTAAATCCATTAAGATCAACTGGGTGGGTGGCGTAATAGGGTGAGGGTACAAAAGTATCTCCCTCTCCCTTGCCTCCCATAGTTGTATCATGTTATACTTGTCATCCCTCTGCTCTTGTTGTTGTATTTCCTCTCTCCATTGATGTCACTGAATGATTCACATATTAAATACATTAGCCTCCCTCATACATAAAACCTAAATTTTTTTTATTAAATGAAAAACGTATTTACAAATATATAAATATAACTTTTATCGAAAAAACAAAAAACAAACATTCGGTGCATCACAAAAAACAACCATGCACCGCCAACGCGTACATGTATATCACGCACCATCCACAATGCACATTAAAAAACCTCATGCATTACAAAAACAAAAAAACATTACTTAAATACATATTATAGGCGGTATGTTGACAAAACATATCCACCCGGGGCATTTTTTATAGTGCATCACACCTCCAATTTCAATATTTTACCACTGGCTATGTGGTACCAAACACACACTGCCCTAGTGCGGTATGTTTAACCGATGCACCGTCGTAAATAAAATATTGTGGTGCATCCTGGTAAACTAACACACCACCGTAAATAAATTGTTAATTTAAAAAAAAAAATGTCAGTGCAGCCAGAAACTGACACGCACCACAATATATTATTTTTATTGCGATGCACTTTTTCTCGGTACCGCACCAAGCTGTCACATTAACTGCCCATTTCGGTTTCCGTTAACATCTTTCATGGCACGACCTATAAATTTACAGGGAGCATCGGGAAGAGTGTGAGCCGAACGACTTGAAAATACCGCATAGGATTTTTTTTTTAAACAATGAATTTTAACTCAATTTTAAAAATTAATCCACTAAAAGCTTAAGTTGGTGAGAAAAAATTAGATTAGCTGCACATTTTCGTGTCAAGGAAGAAGCCTTTCAACAAAATACTAAAACCAAATTTTCCTTCTATTTTTCAAAATTCGAAGTCCACACAGTGAGAAATGGATGGAAGCAATGCAGGCAATGGGAGCACCGATGGCAAGGCACCTCAAAGAAGGAAAATTCACATGAGTTCTTGAGAGCTCTAAAAAACGGTAACAAGTAAAAATGAATTTTTACGACTAGTAATTTTTATTTAAATTAACCCTTTTTCGGTGCGCTTGATTATGAGACACACCGAGCAGTTGTATCAATGGCATATCGCACTTCTTTACGGTGCCCTAGATTACTGAGTCGCACCTGTCCAGTTTGTACAGAGCACATAGTGATTCCTTTAAATAAAAACCCTATGCTGGTGCGTCGTTGTACATAAACCGCATTGCATCGTCGTCATTAGTAAATGGCATCGAAATGTTGAGTGTCTCAGTGTGCCATTTGATAGTATGCATCAATACACTTTATATAAAATGCATCGGTGAGTTTTATGTATGAAGTGCACCATTGTTTTAGTAGTACATAAAAATAACTCTACAATTCTTCTTTAGGCTCTACTATGCACCGGTGCCTCACATATATATCAAGCTCACCGGTGCATGCTAATATTATAAATGCACCGCAAAAATACATCCGGAAAAAAATCCACCCACCAACCTCCTCCAGTGACCTCCACTACAAATGGATATATGGACTATTTTTATAAGGGCTTCCTCAAAAATATTTGTTCGAGGGTATTTTCCTTGTATTTTCTTATCCCATAAAGGGGATCTCAAGCATATATTGTTAAATGGATAATAATTCCTAAACTACCATCTTGTCCTGTATATTTGTGGCCATCCACAATCTAGGGGTTGGATTTTGGAGATAGATTCTACCCTCATGTTGTTGTTGTGAGAGTCATTATTCCATACATTAGGGTGACATATAGGTACACTTTGTGGCAAATAAGGACAAGTAAACTTGGAGGAGCTCTTCTACAATATCAACTCCTATATTTGGTTGTAACTCTCTCCACATCTATTAATACAAAGAGTTTATTGTTTTCCTATATATGATATTATGATTTCATGTATTTCAATTCCATGTTGATCCATTGGATAAAGAGATAAGATGACGCTACATATATGTTGTAGATTATTGGCTTGTGTTGTTTGATTGTGCAGGTTCTAATTATAGCGACCAGAGCTAAGATTGGAGTGTACAAGCCAAAAGAGGAGTGAAGCATACGACTACTTCCAAGTAGGTTTCATCCCATTGTCAATTTACTTTACAGAAAAAATTAGCTTCTTTCCTTTATGTTGTTCTAGAATTAGGGGAATTTTTAGGTCTAAAATGGGCTTCCTAAGGAAATTATAAAATAGTAGTGGAAATAATAAAATAAGATTTGATGACATCATAAAATTTTAGAGGGAAAAAAGAAAAAAACTACTTTTTAGACTCGTATTTTCAACTTATCTCCTAAAGTTTTTACTCAAATTTCGAGCGGGAGTACTCGTTGGATGTAAAATTTAATTCCTCATCCAAGGAGTACCCATGTTGCATACTTTCGATAGGTCCTATTACACTAAAAATGATAAATACATGAAAAACGTGATTGTAATCACGTTTTTTATGTATTTCTCATTTTTCGTGTAGTATGGTCCATTGAAAGTATGCAACATGGGTACTCCTTGGACGAGGAATTAAATTTTTCATCCAACGAGTACTCCCACTCGAAATTTGAGTAAAAACTTTGGGAGATAAGTTGAAAATATGAGTTGGAAAAGTATTTTTATTATTTTATTATTTTTTAATCTTTTTACCCTTTTACTTAAAAAATGGTGAATCATCCTCCATGGTCGACATCATCATCTTGAATCCTATTGGTTCTTATAAATCTTATTTTTGTTGTAAATATTTCTTAGGAGGCCCATTTTAGACCTAAAAATTCCCCTAATGACTAGGCCATCAAGTCTAGGGAAGATACTTTTGTCTGCAGTTGTAGATTCTACATAAAAAATTGGCGACTCCACTGGGGAGCGGTGTATTCCCTTGGTGGTTTCCTTGTACTTAGAACTTTTTCTAACTCTTCTTCAAACATTCATTGTCTTATTCATTCAATAAAATACCTACGAATACCCTTTCATTGAGTTTCAATTGCAATTTTTGAGTTGAAACCTTGTATCCCCTGATCAACACTCCCTCTGGTCTATAGAAAAAGCATTGCAATGCTTTTGAGCCTTCTTTGTGCTTGTGTTGCATAACATTGGTGCCCCTCCAACAACTTTGTTGGGCCTTGTTCATGCACAAAATTTATTTTATTTTTATTTTCTCTCTCTGTAGCTTTGTTCCAACTACTCTTCCTTGAGTCTTTGAGTGTCTTGCGGTCTCTCAAAAGCCACCATTTGGTTTAGTTTTGGTTTTGAGTGCCTTTGATAAGGATTTGTTTATATTTTCCTTTGTTCTTCTCATTAGGTCATTAATGAATTGATTTGTTTTATCATTGAGTTCTTGAATGAATTAGTGTTTTAGTCATCATTATGAAAAATTTTCTTTTATCAGTGATTAGACATACATATTAGTTTTCATCATATTTGAAAATTAAGTGAAATTCAAAAGAAAAATATCTTTGCATTGGAATATAAGGTTTTGTGTGTGCATCAACATTGGAACAATTACATTAAAAGGTAATTTCACCTAGCATATTGTTTGTTGCATTTTGTATGATGCATACTCTTTGTCTCTTTCCTCCTTTAGATAGATTTTCATTGAAAGTGAAATATTTCATTTCTTCATGCTAGCTTATATTTTAGGGAATTCAAGTAAAACTCGTGGTGAGCCCTAAAATTGAAACTTAATTGAAGATAAACATTAAAATTAATTGAATCAACCTAAGGAGCATTTGTAACATTAACGCAAACATTTAGAGGCATAGTATAGAGACAAGGAGTCAGAGCAGAGTTCCTTGTCTTGTGTCAAGCTCCTTAAACAATGAAAAAAGGTCTCAGAGCATAGTTCATTTTCTTGTGCCAAGCTAGTTAAAAATGAAACAAGACCTTAATGCATAGTTTCTTTTCCTATGTCAAGCTCATTAATAAATGAAACAAATCCCCTTATAATTCTAGCCTTTAATTAGATCTCATAAATTCCCAGTCAAGTCTGTCACTTGATCCTGTAAATGAGCCTTCATTCCATCCACCTAGTAAGCAGTAGTTTACTTGGGTGAATGAAATGAAGCTTGGGGGGCATGTGCCTAAAATTGAGTCATTGTGTTGGGGGCATGAAAAATTATTTCAAGCATAGTTTTTCTCCATTTCAGGCTTGTGAAAAAATGAAACCATCTTCCATTATTCTCAAACATAGTTTCCACATGTTTCAATATTGTGTAAAAATTAAATCATTTTCCTTCTCATCCTATCGTGATTGCCATTTTTATCAGCCTATTTATACCATATGATACTTGATTTTCTCATTTTGTCGTTGACCATATGCTTGGTAGATCATATGCTTTTACTTGGTTTTTCTACCCTTTCTTGAGCAACAACTACGATGAGTGGTCTTATTAGCCAGTCTCTTGATCTCTACATCTTTTGAGGAGTTCCATCATGACCAGAACCAGTTTATATCCTGTATACCACTCATTCCTCCAAGAGGAGTCCTCTTTTCAGACTCCCTAAATACGAAAATATTTTTGAGCACTTGTATTTTTGAACTCGTTAAATTAAATGAAAATATGTCTACTCAGTGTAAGTTTAACCCTTTTCCAGACTGAGAGAGACTACTTACGAAAAAGGAATAACTTAGTTGAACATGGCTAAGAGGTTCTCTTGGGTATTTGTTTCTACCTTTTTGGACTCAAGGGACTATCTACAAAAAGGAAGCTTTGGAGTTTTATTTTTTGTCTCTTTTTTAAACTCTATAAACATGAAAAATATGTCGAGTTATACCTTCACTAGACTCGTAAAGAAATCAAACAACGATGGAATTGTCAAAAATGATGAGACCAAACCACTATTTCTTAGGGTTTTTTAAACATACTTGGAGGGATTCACATTAAGGATGAACTTACAGATAAAGCATATTTTATCCTCCTCAATCTTATTAAAAAATAAAGAGGTACTGACCAATATGGTTGGGGAAATTAGGAAAACAGGGTACTCCACTTGTTAATGGAAGTGAGTCACTCATGAACATAAAAATTTTCCACTTCATATTCATGGTTGTTGGGTTGGAAAATATACTTGTCTTTAGGTTCATCATACCATTTCAAACCTCCATTTTAATTTTTGGGTCAATGATTCCAACTCCATTCAGTGTTGTCAGTGTGTTCAAGAGAATTCATTTAGTCAATATCTATTACAATACTCTTAAGCCTTCATTCCATGTCTTCTGTCCCTGTTCAATTTCTGTATCATCATCATTTTATCTCAAATCATGATACTTGTTTCATGTCGTTTATCGGGGGTACATCAAGGCCCTCCTATGACGGGTTTCTTCCTGTCTACATCATCTCATTATCCAGGAAGTTGACTTAGAAAGATCCCTTCTGTAACTTGGTACTTTCATACATCAATGGAAATTTTCCTCTTTCTCAACAACATGTTTACATCAATGGCCTTCGACCAAAATATTTTGTGTGATGTTCAACTTTAACCCATTCATTCACACCATATCAATTGTATTGTGTACCTTAAGATCCATTAACATCATTAGTAGTTTCTCTCATGTTTGTTAATGAATTACATCATTGGTTGGTAATCAGATGGTGTCTACCATGTTCGACCTCAACTCATTTATTCTCATTGTTAGACTCGTACATTGAATGGTCATGTGAACAAGATAGAAGACCCGAGATCTAGTTTCATTCATCAAGGTTGTGATTTCAAGATTAATACAAGATGAAAAAGTATGATGGCTATGATCATACAAAGAGTCATCCAGTCATGGGTCCACCATTTTCCATCAGTGGACATGTCTTTTATCATTGTACATGTAATTTTAGCTTATGTGCCGAGTATGGGTATGCCTCCCTCAACATATATGTGGTGATGTAAATGTATTATAACAGAATACGATCTCGTTGGTTGTTCTTTATTATGACTTGTCACAAGGTAAATCACTTAAATCATCAGTTCTCATTTCTAACTTTTCATTTTAGGGGGAAATCTGTTATAGGACATTTTTTCACATCTGGTCGATAGGACTTCAAAATATATCATTCACATCATTGAACACCTTGTCATCATCCCTACGCAATGCCCTAAGAATGAATATCTCAAAGCCCTGAATTTATGTCCTTAACTACTTCATTTCAATGATTTTTAGGCCCAACACACCTTGTCCCTTTAGGGACCAGCGTTCACGAGCAAGTTGGCCCTTTCTGGACCTGCGTTGATCACCAGCAAGTTTCTCCTTGCTGGGGGTGCATTGATTCTATAAATTCAGGAAAAATAAAAAGAATCCCAAAGCTTTCTCTTCTAGAAGCCTCGAGGAGTTGTTATAACTATTTAACTCTGATGACAATCTTGAATCCTATCATATCCTACCTTGGATATTTCACCCCTTATCCCTTGCGCTCATCCTCCCATCAAGAGTGGATCTAAAGCATGTATTGGTAAATGGATAAGAATTCCTAAACTACCATCCTCTCTTATATATTTGTGGCCATCCATAAGCTATGTGTTGGATTGTGGAGATAGATTATACCATCTTGCTACTATTTTGAGCTTCATTATTCCATTCATTAGGGTGACATATAGGTACACTTTATGGAAAGGAAGGAAAAATCAAATTGGAGGAGATCTTCTACAAGATCAACTCCTATGTTTGGTTGTAACTCTCTCCATTTCTATTAATACAAAGAATTAATTATTTTCCTATATGATGTTATGATTTCATGTATTTCAATTCCATGTTGATCCATTGAATAAAGTGATTAGATGATGCTACATAGATGGTGTATATTGTTGGCTTGTGTTGTTTGATTTGGCAGGTTCTAATTATAGTGATCGAAGCTAGGTTGGAGATTACAAGCCAAGAAAGGAGTAAATCATACAACGTATTCTAGGTAGGCTTCATCCCATTATCTATTTAATTTAAGGAAAACATTAGCTTATTTTATTTTTGTCATTCTATACTAGGCCATCAAGTCTAGGGAAGATACTTTTGTCTACAGTTGTAGATTCTGCATAATAATAGGGTTGATATTGATGGCTTCTATGATATTCGACACTCATTAAAAGAGGTATATAAAAATTTTATATTTTAATTCTTTGTGCTATGCTAATTATGTTGATAATATGTATAAGCTCCTAATAACAAAGGCTAGCACCTAGGCCATCCTAGTAAGGAAACAACTCTCTAAAATTTGGTTTAATAAGGCTTTAAAAACTAAGACTTGATAACAATGTCCCATAAAAATTTTCATGGTATGAAACATTGTATAAATATTTATTAGTATTATCCTACTATATCTAATTCTAGTGTTCACTCTAGTTATCATGTAGAATAGTTATTCAAGATTCATTAAAACTCTTTAAAAGGTGACTTACTTCTCCTCATTATTACTTGCGATATCAAATTCCTTGAACACAATTACCCTCTAAAACTTGTTTGGAGTTCACCAAATACACACATAGTTGATTTGATTCACTTAGTTTGTATAATGTTTAGGAGTTCAAGTGGAATTCCCCCCAAATTTTGATCTTAAATTATACCCATCCTCATAAACTTCTAAACTTGACATGTTATAATCTAAATATGGCATATTTCAAGAATAATATAACCGATTTAACAACTCATATCCATTCACAAACATAAATTTTTAATATACCTTATAATTCATAAACAAATGTAAGCATAAATATAATCAATTAAATATCCATAAATAATGAACACATGGATTTGGGAGGAAAACTCACCATAGAAACACTATAAGACTTATCTCATTAATCACAAATGATTTTTCAATCCATGGTACTCTATTATTTTATCAAAAATTCATGTTCCTTCTTTACAAATGATATATATAATAATCATTACGAATGAATAAATGAATGTATTTCACTAATGCATAATCCTTACTTATAGGCAGAGGATAGGTTGATAAAATAAACCTTGATCATTAGATGCGGAACTATTGGACATAGTCAATCATGATCCCTATTTCCATGTTAATTTAATCAAATTTACATTCATTTAAAGTAAAGTGGGTTTTATTTACCCAACACTCAGTATATATGGCCTAGTGTGCACCACATTGTAAGAATGTTAGTAGAAGCCAATAGGTTCACAAAAACAAAAATTTTAGTAGAAGCAATGAGATCACCATCTCCACATAAAATATACCCTAATAATGTGCTAAAATGATCCAAAAAATTCACTCAAATTAAAATAAATATGTGACAATGAATATTGCTCAAACATAAGCCCCAATGGCTACATGATCTTTGAGTATGTCGTACATTGTCCAAGCTTCTAGATATACCTCCAAAAACTTGTGAATGTATTATTTGAATGCTACAATGACCATCTTAGAAAACATTGTAGGGGCATCCTTAAGTCCAAAATTCATGACATTGTCTAAACCCCATTTAGTAGCAAAATTTGTCTTCTTATACTACTTGATAATATCCTAATAACCCATTTGTTAAAGAAAAGGTTTCCTTCTAGCAACATGGTGAATCACCTAAATATTGAATGTGATCAACAAAGTATCATGAACACAAGAACCATTTAATCCCTTGACATCCAAATAGACACATATTTTTTCTCTTGTTTTATTGTCCATAATTACAATCAGGGTAATCTAGTCATAATCTTCTAGAAAAAGATATTTCAATAAATAACATCTTTTCTATTTCCTCCTTTAAGTTCTTCCTCACTGAGGAATACATCTTGTAGAACCACTTATTTATAAGTTTTACATTTGGTTCAACTTGATTTTCCTCTCCCCTAACTCTCTTTTGATTCCATTCATCTCTATAAAATTCATGGAAAAATCCTCATATTCTCTAAGCAAGGTTGCAACTTATGAAATTATATTCACATCCTCGTAATCTCCCATTGACACTATCCTATAACCCTCTAACAACATCAACTAATCACCTATATATATATATATTGATGAAATATTAATATTTAATATCATTTAAAATATATAAAATATATATTATATAACATATAATATATATTTTATATGTAATATATATTATATATTATATATAAAATATATATCATATATTATATAATAGGTTTAATTCCATTAATCTAAAATGCGAGGGAGGGTGAGCATTAATAGAAAATTCCATTAGTGAGTAGACTCAGAGCAAGGACGAGCATTAGCATGAGAGGGTAGAGGGAATTAGCGAGAAGAGTAGAGCAAGAAGGGCACGAGAGAAACAAATATAGAGGTATGCTTGAAACCCTTTTGAGAGATTGGGCATGGCCTTCACTATAATTGATCATAAATTCTTCATTCAGACCTAAAACCCAATGGTCACCAACCCATTTCTGAATACATTTACTAATTTGGATTTTTTTCCCCTTAATCCACACTTTGGATTTGGACCCAATTCAACAAATTTTCCTTGTTTGGCAATCCTCCTTTGTTGGATGGCTTCAAAATTCATGGTCACCCAGAACCTCTTCATACCTCAGTTGGTTTTGGCCTGCTACATCCAATATGTCTCTAAGTTGTGTATACAAATGGGATCATCTTCGCTTTTGAGTGTTATGAATCCCCATCCTATCACAGAGACCATCACTAAGATAGACCATCACACGCATACACTCAATGGACCATTGCTAAGACAAACCATCACACGCACACATGTATATGTACTGATATTTTTTTAGAACCATCTCTCTAAACTCGAGATAGATTAAGGTGTGATGCATAATTACATTTTCAATCATTTTTTCGAGGAGAAGCATATGATAATTATAATATGATATTAATTTTACCATTTACACCATGATGAACCAGTGTATCTGTGTTTTTCCATGGATATCTACACCATTTTTCTACTTGTAAGGATTTTTAGGGTTTTTCAACCATTTTGGGGCTCACAAAGATATTTTTTTTCAACATCCACACGTCAAAAGGTTGTCATGTGTTTTATTTTGGAATGTCGTTTCTCCCTTGTGTTCTTGGTATTTTGAATTTGTAATATTATTTTTTTTATAAATAAAAAATGGGTTGGGAGATGAGGGTTTCATAGGATGGACTAGCTTCAAAAACCATAATTAAATTTCCATGATGTATTATTCTCACATTTTGTATTTTATATATGTATTTTTTAGATTTTTGCTTGAATATTTTAGACAAACCTGAAAACTAGTAGTCTCTATGAGATGAGGCGCATAGTAGGTTAGATAAAAAGGCTTAATGGGTTTTTGTTTTGGTTTGATGCTACAATTGTAGTTTGAAGAATGTAATTTATCTTTTTAGTGGGATATCTTGTTTTTCATGTAGGATCTTCTGTTCACATTTATAGTTTCCTAGGTACGCTCTAATGCTCAGTTGAATAGTGAATAATTTGTTGGCATGAAGATATTTTTTAGGTAACCCCTTCTCACTCAAATAATTTATAGTTGTGCAAATATGCTCTTATGCTCACTTTCCTCCTTCATCATCAAGATATAAAAAACAAATACCCACTTCAACACAACACTGGAACAAAGGAATAATAGAGGAGAGATACCTCATGTTAACAACTCTATGATGCTAAAGGGTACCCTGTAAGGCTAGTTTAGGGCTTGTTTCATCGACCTTGGGAAATGGACTAAGGCATTCACTAGAAGTCCAGCTAGTAATACACTCTTATTGATAGGACCTAGAAGAAGGAGTCCATAGTGTTAAGTAGTACGTATCAAGGCTAAGACATCTAGCTAGTACTTTATTAGATCCCTATATTACTATTGTAGTCCCTTATTATTGTTAGTGTAGCCCCCTTATTGTTATTGTTGTACCCCTATAACCCTAATATTGTTATTATTGTTCCTTTACATTATTATTGTTAGGTCGGCTAGGATTATATTGTGACCCCATGGAATCATATATATAGAAGGAGGTTTTTTCATATGTATCATCAAAGAATTGTTCATTTATGTAATGTAAAGGAGGTTTCCCCCTCGAAATGGCTTATTTATAAGGCATTGATCTCTCTTTTCTTCCATTTTTGGAGTTGGTTTCATAAAATTTGGTATCAAAGCTTTGGATTCTAAGGTTTCACTACTCCAAAGAGATCATCGTGGAATTTTCGCTATAAATTTTTTCTACGAAGGTTCAAAAGCTGAAATTTTTTGCACGTGAAGTTGAAATCTCGAGGAACGTCGTGTAAAAATTTCAAATATTGGTTTGGAATATTTTCGAAGATATGATCTGTGGAAGTTAAGGTTTTTGTAGGCTCTTGAATTTCATCTAAAAGAGGTGACCGTGTTAAAATCGTCATAATTATCTCCAGTGGGCATCAGATTTAAATTTTGTAAAACGTGGCCACAAGTAAATGGATAATATTTTTATGTGTATCAATTTCAGATCCGTAGGATGAAATAGTGACACGTGGCACAACATACAAGTTTTCTCTATTGAACTAGCCCATAATTAGGTCATTGTGAGATATTGGGAATAACTTTGTCTTGAAGTCCAAATTAGGTTAGACCTGTGGCATTAGAAAGAAGATTCAAAGGGCTACTACAAGACCTAATTTCAGATATTGAAGATCCGAAATGACAGAGATAATTCAGTTTCAATGTCGATCTCCTCAAAAGAAAGAAAAATGTGTGTATTTGTTTGCAAATTGCATAAGTCTTGTTTGAAAAATCAGTTTGAAGCGATTCCAAGAGCATATTGAAGCATGTGTATCTGTATTGGGTTCTAAAATTCCCCCTAAAAATAATTCAAGACCCATTAAGCCCTCATAATACTCTACTATGACTCATGAAGACGAAGAAGTGCAACATGATATATCAAAAATACAAGAGCGAGTGCACCAAATTTTTCTCTTGCAAAGAGCAACAAAAAATGAAATGGATGTTTTGAAGAAAGGAGTGGAATCTAAGATGGATGGTTTGAAGAAGGGCATGGAAGCCAATATGGAGGGTTTGAAGAAAGGCGTGGAATCTAAGATGATGGTTTGAAGAATGGCATGGAAGACATGGAAGGCTTGACAAAGTTGATACAAGAAATGATTCCTAATGAAGAAAAGATAGTAGAGGAAACTCATGATGAGAAAAAAATAAATGTTAATTGTGATTTCATAAACTCTAAAGTTGGATGGAATACCCACCATATTCCAAACTTTGATATGAGGAATTTTGATGGCAAGGATCCCGTAACATGGATACTAGAGATGGAGCAATATTTTGATCTCAATAATGTGCAAAATGCACAAAAGGTACGCATTGCAACTTTATATTTCAAAAAAAATACATGTGTATGGTATCAATGGCTTTTCTCTCATAAAAAAATTTGTCACTTGGTCAATTTTTACAGAGGAAATGATAGCACATTATGAGGATACAAAGAGCAGCGCCTTTTTTAGCCAATGGATAAATATAAAACAAAAGGGTTCAGTGGTGGATCAAATTGAGGATTTCCAAAAATTGAATATAAGGGTAATTGATATTCCAGAGGAACACAAGATTGATATCTTCATAGGGACTTTAAAGGATAACATCCAACATGAGGTTCGCATTTGGGAACCTGATTCATTGGCGAAGGCATTTAGGTTGGCAAGAAAAATTGAATGTAAAATATGGTGACAAGGAATCCTACCACTCACATCTATAAATATGGAAGTGTTGCTACTCCTAGACTTCCACAACCTACAAGGTTGACACCACAACAATTGGAAGAAAAAGGAGCAAAAGGGATTTTCTACAGATGTCATAGAAAATACACTAAAGGTCATAAGTGTGCTGGGAAGAAATTATTTGACATAGATTGTGAAGAGGAGGAAGAAAATGAACAAGAAACTTCAAAAGAAGAGGATATACACTAGGAACCCACCCTAGAAGAAGAAGAAACGAGTCTGGCCATATCATGTAATGCATTGGTAGGAATTACCACTCCTCAAACACTTAATATAGAAGGACATATCAAGAGGAAAAAGGTAATATTGTTGATTGATTCTAGTAGTACCCATAATTTTATTCATTGTAAGGTAGCCAAGTAATTGAATTTTTTCCTATACCCAATAGTAGAATGTCAAATGATGGTTGCAAATGGAGGAACTATAAATTTCTCTAGAAAATTCCATAATATCAAGCTAACCATGGGGGAATATGTATTTAACAGTCCAATGCTTTCCATTCCATTGGGAAGTGTTGATGTTGTACTAGGAGTACAATGGTTACAATCCTTTGGGGACAGTAGCTTTTAATTTTCAAGAAATTTTCTTGAAATTTTTTCGAAAGGAAAGGAATTCGAATTAGAGGGTATCACAGGGACGCTGGGAAAGATAATAAGCTCTAATGTCATGGAAAATCTTATGAAGAAAGAACAACGAGGCGTAATTTCACAATTATGCTCACTATAATTTCCAACATCAGAATCATCTATTTCTCTAGATCTCCAAAAATTATTGGACAATCATTCCAAGGTGTTTGAAACTGTAATATTCCTACTTAGCCTAAGCTAAGAGGAATATTATTTTTTTTTAATTTTCTGTTGCATGAATAAATGAATAATGGAGGACCTATTAAACTCCTAAAAATACTGAATAAAACAATGCCCATGTGAACATAGATAAATCATGGCCATGTAAATAATCACTTGCAGGTGTGAAATGGGTTTGAGCTATGAGACTGGGTCAACTTTAACCAAATCTACAGCATTGTCTAGGTTCAATGCATCTCCTAAAGAGACAACGAAGTTTTAGAAGGAGGCCCCTCATGTGAAAAGAGCTAACTCATCAAGGTGGTTTAGGGTTTGCAAAGGCTCTCATCTTAAAAAGGAAAGGGAAGGCAACAAGAGAAGGTTTTTGATTGATCATATTTCTGAGTATTTTTTCTTCTTAGACAAATACTATTCTCTGTTGTTTAGTGGAGGATTGTGCTTGGAGTTCCTATGCAGGGATTTCACCTCTTCCTTTGAGGATTCTTGGAGGAGTATTTGCTGAATTGATCCACTATTAGGCTTGAGGCCAAGCTCTACTTACAATTTCAACATTGATCCATTAAGTTTTTTTCTGCTCTTGCAAGCTGCAACAAGTGGGATTCTAGATCTACAGAGATCTAGCTTGCTTTGGGAGCCTCTTCTCATGGAGTGTGTCTTTTAACCTCCTAGAATAGTGCCTCTCCTGTTTATACTTCATATTTGTAACTTGGCAGCGGCCATCCATGTCATTTTGAGCTACAACACTGTTTCCATTGATGGACTGCGTTATTTTGATATGAGGTTCTTTCTGGTGTTTTGATCACTGTTTTGATGAGAGATCTCTAGTGTTGGGATTTTCCTTCCACTTAGGTGATCCATGGATTAGCTTGCTGATCCATGTTCTATTTAGATCTGATCTATTGTAATGAAATGTAATATTCAGAAATTACTGCAGCATTTTACAAATCTGCAACTTGTAACTCAGATCTACTCTTATTTATGCATGATTTGGTCAAAACCCCAAGGGGATCTTGTAAAGAAAACTATCTAGTTTCCATATCTGAAATAGATCTGATGTTTTTTCCACAGATCTGTCCTAGATCTGAGTTGTAATATGCAGCTACTACAGCTCCTGAAAATAACATTGTTTAGCCATTTCTGCTGATATATACATGTTGTAGCTCTCTTTTCTGAAGATATCTTCCTCTCTTGTCTCATGTAATCTATTGTATATGGAAAGAGCTTCACTTTACTTCTAATTTGCTGTTGGAAATTTATTTTTTAATCATATTTGATGGCCTCCTACTCATATTTTCCAAGACTACGTTATTCTTGAGGCAGTTTGTTGTGCATAGTTGCAGCCCCTCTTGTAGGGTGTTTTTCAGCTAGACTAGGTAGTGGGAGACCTGTTTACCACACCTATTTTGATTTTTTTTTGCTCCCCTTGTGGATATAGACTCCAGATATATTTATCTAAGGGATCCAAGGGTTGTAAACTCATTTTTGTACATAAATAAGTGCATTATTTTCCAAGCTTGATGTGCAATCCCCATTTTGGGATATTACAGTGGTATTGAAGCTCCTTTCTTGGCACAACCTGTGCTTGCCTTGGAGCACCAGCCATGTTGCATTCAGAAGAATATGATCCTCTTACTGAGAGGGAGAAGAGGTACCAAAACAGAAGTCATAATAAGTATGACTATACTACTGAAGATCAAGACAAGGGTAAAGCCCCTGAAACTACCATTGATAAAGAAGGAGAAGAGTTTGCAAGAAATCTGTTAGTGGCCATGCAAGATATTACCAAGGAGCTAAAGGAGATGAGGGTGGAAATAATGAGGGAATATCTTGGGAGATTTCATCATGGAGAAATCTCTGACATGTCTCATCATGGGACTGGTCAACCTGTCAACCTGCCACAAGCTCCACAAGCCTCACAACGCTTCACTATGCCTACCTTCTTGGCTATGGAAAATGAAGGACCACAAGAGCAAGCCTCCCTTGAAGGTTAATTTGTGGAGTATGACTCTAATAGTCAGATATTCAAGGATAAATTGATTTTCCAAGACTTTTTTCATCTTAAGGACCGAAGGAGACCAGGGCAGCAGTATAGATATGGTGGATTCTTGCATGGTATACACCACACTATGGGCGGATTCTTTTTTCCCAAGTTTGATGGATCATCTTCTAGCTCTGCTAAGGCATGGGTAGAAAATTTGGATATCTATTTTCAGTTGAATAAAGTCCCTGAAGTTGAAGCCATCAAGATTGCAGCGCTGCACTTTGAAGGTGAAGCACACAATTGGTGGTTCCATGGGTTGTCTACATTCAGGGACACATCAATGTGACTACCTATGCTGAGTTTACTAGAAGACTGGTGAAGAGGTTTGACAGAAAGGATCTTGAAGCACCCTTCATAAGCCTTGCAAAGCTAATGTAGTCAGGAGATGCAGAGACTTATATCTCTGAGTTTCAGAGATTATCAGTCATGCTCCCTGATCTATCTGTAGCAAGGAGAGTCTACATGTTCATCAATGGCTTGGAGGAACCTTTGCATCGGTTGGTTAAATCTACCAAGCCCATCACTTTGCATGATGCCATTGAGAGGGCTAGATATCTCCAAGATGCCTTGCCAAAAGCAAAGGCAACTTTCCAAAGCAAGGCCACTAACTTTTCTAAGGGGAAGGAAGGAAAAGTTGCTCCTCCCAAGAAGATCTCTTTGAATAAACCTCTTGATATTGATCTCAAGAGGGAATTGAGGAGGAAGAGACTGTGCTTCACTTGCCAAGAGTCATGGGCACCAAGATACAAATGTGTTGCTGGAAAATCACACTACATTGAAGTCTTCTCAGATTTTAAGGAGGAAGATGAAGGTGATGAACCTAGGAGGGGTCACAGCACTGATGATGAAGATGAGGGAGATCAAACACCATCCAGAGATGGGAAGGGAGCCTTTTCTCCAACAAGTGGGACTCTTGCCTCTTTGAGGGGAGTGCCTAAGTACTTGATCCTAAGAGCACAAGGTTCATTCATGAATCAAAGAGTATCTGTCCTAATTGACAGTGGGGAAACCCACAACTTTATTGATGCTCACCTTGTGCAAAGAAGAGGAATCCCCACTGATACTTTTGAGGGATTTTCTGTTTTGGTCCCAAGAGATAGGACCATGCAATGCATGTAATATGTTCCATCACTCTCTGTCACCATGGGATCCTACACTTTGGTGGATCATTTCTTTATAGTTGACATACCAGACACCAACATCATCTTGGGTGTCCAATGGTTGATTACCTTGGGGAAGGTTACCACTCATTGGAAAGCCTTGCAAATGGAGTGGGTGGACTTGAAGAGTGGGAATCCACAAATGATTCAAGGCATGAACACTTATCCTTCACCTAATGTTTCCACACAAACAATAGAGATGGATTTGCACAGTGGAAGCAGTGATCTCACAGTTCCTTCTCTCATGTTCATGAGAATGATGCAAGGGACATTCTTATCTCATGGCAAGCCACCTGGAATTCCATCAAATTCAGATCTTGTGGGGGAAGCCTCACAAAGTGCTGCTCCAAATCTAGATCTGGGGAGGATTGGAGCAATGGGAGACCAAGCTACAACGTTGTGGGAGAAAATGGATGGGAGGATCAACCTTCCAACCAACCATTTTGGCATGTGTAATGTCAAAAATACAATCAGCAACAAGGCAAGCACTCCCATGGATGTATCAGCAGTGCTGTCATTATTGAGTAGTGTGGATCTTTATTGGAAATCTCAACTGTTGGTAGATTATTCCAAAGATCTCCACACAGGTATGATACTAGATGGCATGAAGCAAGAAGAGGGATACTTAGTCCAAGGGGCAGTCATCTATTATCATGGTAAGGTCTTCTTGGCTAGAGCCTCCAAGCTCAAGCATAAGATCCTACAAGGAGCATATGAAGAATTCTTCCTCAGCCATATGTATTCAACGAAGATCTATTCCATGATCATGAAGAGTTTTGATTGTGAAGGCATGAGAGAGGACTTACATTAGCACTTTCAAGAGTGCAATAGCCATGGAGGATTGGGGCAGCCAATGGGCTCTTTGCAAAAGTCATCTAATCCAGCTCTTCCTTTTCTTGAGAGGAAGGGAATGTTCATGCACAACTCCATGTGTGTGAAGAAATATGATGGTAAAGGATTTGATCATGATAAGAAAGTTTTATTTTCTAATATATTACATTCATTTGCCATGTTTTTGTAGGAAAAGACTCCAAAAGGGAGTGAGAGATCATGTGGATCTCATATTTTGTTGGGGGCCAATGGAAATTCTGAACTTGGCCACTCCCTTGATGTGAAAAGGGAGATTCCTTTTTAGATGGGTGCTTCCCAAAGGCACCAAAATTATGTAACACCTTCAGCCATGTTAAGGTGACTCATGCAGAAAAAGTGTGGTGGGAATGCCACTTACCACACCTGGATCTAATGAAGATAAGAGGTGCACTGCGCTGGCATCACATGTGGGATTGTGACCCACCTCCTCAAGTGCAAATTTCAATTTGCATATATGTAGTCTTGCTTCCATACTTAGATGATCTATTTGTATTTTTTATGGGGTTGTATGGACAGAGGATGAGTAATGTGTATGTACCACATGGTTTTGAACTTCTACTTGTACTTCATGATACATGTTTTAGATGTAGCATTGCTTCAACCATGTTTATTTCTGTTGAGTTTTTCACTCCTGAAGGGATGGACTATGCACATATTATGTTGGCCTTGGAGGAACAATACATAATGCATTGGTTTGTTGAGCACTTAGCTTATGATGAGGACTTGATCCTTGATGATGCCATCAATGGAGGAGGAGAAGGACTACAGCTCTTACCCTATCAGTTCCTTGAGGAAAAGCAACATTTTGGAGGGGAGGACTGTAATATTCCTACTTAGCCTAAGCTAAGAGGAATATTTATTTTTGTTTTATTTTTTGTTTCATGAATAAATGAATAAAGTAGGACCTATTAAACTCCTAAAAAGACTGAATAAATCGATGCCCATGTGAACACAGATAAATCAGGGCCATGTAAATAATCACTTGCAGGTGTGAAAGGGGTTTGAGCTGTGAGACTGGGTCAACCTTGACCAAATCTACAACGCTGTCTAGGTTCAATGCATCTCCTAAAGAGATAGCGCAGTTTTAGAAGGAGGCCCCTCATGTGAAAAGAGCCAACTCATCAAGGTGGTTTAAGGTTTTCAAAGGCTCTCATCTTATAAAAATAAAGGGAAGGCAACAAGAGAAGGTTGTTGATTGATCATATTTCTAAGTATTTTGTCTGCTTAGACAAATACTATTCTCTACTGTTTAGTGGAGGATTGTGGTTGGAGTTCCTATGCAGGGATTTCACCTCTTCCTTTGAGGATTCTTGGAGGAGTATTTGCTTAATTGATCCACTATCAGGCTTGAGGCCGAGCTCTACTTACAATTTCATTGCTAATCCATTGAGGGTTTTGCTGCTCTTGCAAACTGCAACAAGTGGGATTCTAGATCTGCAGAGATCTAGCTTGCTTTGGGAGCCTCTTCTCATGGAGTGTGTATTTTAACCTCCTGGAAGAGTGCCTCTCCTGTTTATACTTCAGATATGTAACTTGGCAGTGGCCATCCATTTCATTTTGAGTTACAATGTTGTTTCCATTGATGGACTGCGTTATTTTGATATGAGGTTCTTTCTAGGGTTTTGATCACTGTTTTGATGATATATCTATAGTGCTGGGCTTTGCCTTCCACTTAGGTGAGCCATGGATTAGCTTGCTGATCCATGTTCTATTTAGATCTGATCTATTGTAATGAAATGTAATATTCAGAAATTACTGCAGCATTTTACAGATCTTCAACTTGTAACTCAGATCTACTCTTATTTATGCATGATTTGGTCCAAACCCCAAGGGGATCTTGTAAAGAAAACTATCTAGTTTCCAGATCTGAAATAGATCTGAGTTGTAATATGCAGCTACTACAACTCCTGAAAATAACATTGTTGAGCCATTTCTACTGATATATACATGTTGTAGCTCTCTTTTTTGAAGATATCTTTCTCTCTTGTCTCATGTAATCTACTGTATATTGAAAGAGATTCACTTTACTTATGATTTGATGTTGTACATTCATTTTTTAATCATATGTGATGGCCTCCTGCTCACATTTTCCAATACTGCATTATTCTTGAGGTAGTTTTTTGTGCATAGCTGCAGCGCCTCTTGTAGGGTGTTTTTCAGCTAGACTAGGTTGTGGGAGACTTGTTTACCACACCTAGTTTGATTTGTTTTTTCTCCCGTTGTGGATATAGACTCCAGAATTGCTGATCTAAGGGATACAAGGGCTGTAAACTCATTTCTGTACATCAATCTTTCAGGAAGTGCATTATTTTCCAAGCTTGTTGTGCAATCCCCATCTTGGGATATTACAAAAACTCCCAAAGGACACCCACATATTCGTGATCATGATCATGTTATTCATTTGATTCTAGGAAGTGTTCCTCCAAACATCAAGCCTTATATATATCCTTATGTCCAAAAGAGTGAAATTGAAGGTATGATTGCAGCAATGTTACAGGCTAATTCAACCTAGTCAAAGTTCTTTCTCTACTCCAGTAGTATTGGTGCACAAGAAGGATGGATCATGGCGCATGTGTCCAGATTATAGGGAGCTCAATAAGCTCACTATTAAAGATAAATCTCCCATTCCTGGGATTGATGAATTATTGGATGAATGACATGGAGAAATTTATTTTACCAAGTTGGATCTTTGTTCAGGATATCGTCAAATTAGAATGAAGACTGAAGATATTTCGAAAACAACATTTCGAACTCATGAGGGTCATTATGAATTTTTGGTCATGCCTTTTGGCCTTACCAAATTCTACATTTCAAGGGTTGATGAATTCCATTTTCAAACCCTTCCCTAGAAAATTTATGATAGTATTTTTTGATGATATAATAATCTACAATAGGTCTTGGAAGGATCATGTTCAACATGTTGACAGGGTGCTCAAAATATTGGAGGAGAAATAATTATATGAAAAAACTTCCAAATGTTTCTTTGGAGTACAAGAGGTGGAATATATGGGTCATATTGTATCTCACGAAGGTGTTAAGGTAGACCCTAACAAAATTAAATCCATTAAGGAATGGAAATTCCTCACATCCATAAAGTACTTGCAAAGATTTCTCTGGTTAACAGGGTATTATCGCAATATTGTTAAGAATTATGGGAGAATAACAGCACCTTTAACAATATTATTGAAGAAAGATGCATTTTCATGGACTCCTGAAGCAACTAAGGCCTTTGAACATCTTAAAGAGGCAATGTGCCTAGCACCAGTTTTAGTTATGCCAGACTTCAGAAAAACCTTTATTATGGAATGTAATGCCTCAGGAAATGGAATTGGTGCTTTTTTAATGCAATAAGGAAGATCCATTTCTTTTGAAAGTCGCCCAATCAAAGGAAAGTATTTACAAAAAGCTACTTATGAGAAGGAAATGTTAGCAATACTACATGCACTAAATAAATGACGACCTTACCTAATGGGGAGACACTTCAAGGTAAAAAATGATCATGATAGTCTTAAACACTTTTTGGAACAAAGAATATCTTCAAAAGAGAAACAAAAATGGGTCACAAATATGTTGGGTTATGACTTTGAAATCATCTACAAAAAAGGGAAGCTAACTATTGTTGCAGATGCACTCTCAAGAAAGAATGAAGAGGTGGAATCATTGCTTTGTGCCATTTCTATTATCCAACTAGATTGGATAACCAAAGCAAGGGATGAATGGAAGAAGGACAAATAAGTGTGGAAACTCATTCAAATTTTGTAGCAAGATCCTGGTACATCTAATACATTTATTTGGAAAAATGATTCCTTATGGTACAAAGATCACTTATATCTTTGTGAGAATTTCCAGCTAAAACAAAAGTTTCTTTTGGAATTGCACACTTCTCCTTTAGGAGGACACTCAGGATTTTTAAAAACTCACCACAAGGTGAAAAAAGAATTTTTTTGGGATGGCCTAAGTTTGATATTCAAAATTTTGTGGCAGAATTTTTGGTTTGCCAACAAAATAAAGTTGAGACAATTAAGACCTCAGGTCTTATACAACCTTTATCCATTCCTAGTCAATGTTGGGAGGAGATTTCAATGAATTTTGTCACAGGTTTACCTAAGTCCGACGGAAAGTGTGTCATCATGGTGGTAGTTGATAGACTTACCAAGTATGCACACTTTTGTGCATTATCTCATCCATTTAAGGCAAGTACAGTTGCTACTACATTTATGGAAACAATTCAAAAGCGACATGGAAACCCACAGATTATTGCAAGTGATAGAGATCCCATTTTTACTAGAAATTTTTGGACGGAATTATTTTCTTGTTTGGGTACTCAACTAGCTCATAGCTCATCTTGTCATCCTCAATCCGATGGTCAAACTGAGATAGTGAATAAATTTTTGGAAGGATATCTTTGTTGTTTTTTATCTGATAAATAGACACAATGGGTCAAGTGGTTACCTCTCGCTGAATGGTGGTATAACACTTCCTTCCATACTGTAGCAAAAATGACCAAATTTATGGCAATTTATGGATATCATCCAGCATCCATCACATCATCTTTAAGAGAAAATGCTAAGGTTCAAGTAGTGGAAGATCACATTGAGCATCAACAAGAAGTTCTCCAACTCTTAAAGCATAACCTAAATTTGGCACAAAATCGAATGAAACAACATGCATATCAACATCGTAGTGAGAGAAGCTTTGATGTAGGATATTGGGTATTTTTATAGCTACAACCATACAAACAAATGTCCCTCAAGCAAGCTAAGAAGGATAATAAATTATCGCCAAAGTATTATGGTCCTTACAAGGTGTTTCAAAATATTGGTACTATGGCATACAAATTGGAGCTTCCTGCTTCTTCGTGAGTGCATCCAGTTTTCCATGTTTCATGCTTAAAGAAGGTTATAGGTGAAAAACTTCCAGTTCAAACAATATTTCCAAAATTTGATGAGGAAGGAAAGATAATATTGGAACTTGAAGAAGCCACGGAAAATAGAACTCAGCAGCTACAAAATCGATCAATTTCATAGTATCTCATCAAGTGGAAGAACTTACCCACTGAAGATTCTACATGGGAGGGTGAGAATTCTATACAAAAGCACCTAGAGCTACTAAAGCGTTGAGGAAAACACTTTTTTTTGAAGGGAACGGGCATGTTAGGTCCCTATATTACTAGCGTAGTCCCTTACTGTTGTTAGTGTAGCCCCCTTATTGTTATTGTTGTACCCCTGTAACCCAATATTGTTATTATTGTGCCTTTACATTATTATTGTTAGGTCAGATAGGATTATATTGTGACCCCATGGACTCCTATATATAGAAGGAGGTTTTCTCATTTGTATCATCCAATAATTGTTCATTTATGTAATGTAAAGGAGGTTTCCCCCTTGAAGTGGCTTATTTATAAGGCATTGATCTCTCTTTTCTTCCATTTTTCGAGCTGGTTTCATAACATACTTATTCTTGTTTCCCTCATTATTCATTGTTGTTGAAGTTTCTCTAGGTTTTATGCAACAACTTACTAGTGTCAACAAATTTTTTTTATTATGAAATTACCCTTTGTTTCATGAAAAGGCAGACCGTTAGAGTCATGTTGGTGATTTAACAAGAATATACATTAATGTATAGTTTTTATTTGTCCATTTTCATCTGAATATGCACATTCGAAAGCTTAGGTTGTTATAAATAAATTAGTTCTATCTAAAATCAATAATGGGACTAATCGGTGTTTACTCCTAATGGGGAATCAAGGGTAATAATCCAATATCCAATTGTATCTATAAATTAATATTATACGATATCACATCTCTACATTTCAATTTTTATTTTCATATGATATGGTAAGTGATCCTTATAAAACTCCCTTTCCCTAAGTAGTACACAACAACCTGAATTGAATCCATCATGTTTGTTTCTTGGGAACTACCACCTTCCTTGACATCCTAGCAGTTTCTTCTTGTCATCACTAATGGAAGTAGTGGAACTACCACCTTCCTTCATCCTTGTCAAATAACTAGGTGTTTTGTCTTGGTACACATAGCATAGTAGTAGGTACACATGGCATAAATCCTGATCCCAAAAGGACTTTGTAGGTGGTGCAATCTCATGGAAAATATAATAATTTCGACATATAGAACATATTCATTCCAAAATAGTAAATCATTCATTTGGTTCACTTAACTTCATGATGAAAAATATAGGATTCACCATGCCAAAGAGGTATTAAAAAAAATATTTAAAAAAAAAATTGAATGTGAAACCCTTGAAAGAATTGAATTGAACAGTTAAGGGAAAACACAATTGTAGGTGTATCTTCATAAATTTGTTTTTTAACAATGATATACAATCATAAAAAACACACTCCCAAAGAAAATTTCAATGAAATTAAACATATATATTAATAACTCAAAAAAAATTTACAGCATTGATATATTAACCTCATCATTGCAAAAACAAAATTAATGGTCTCTTTATTTATCAATGAGAAAATATATTAGAAAATAATGGATCAAGGAAACCTGATTATTTATCTCCGGTGAAGAGTTATTTGACTCATTAAATCCTCTTAGAGAAAATAATATTACTCATATGTTGTTGTGTTTAATGTGCCCAACGTTACTCTTCTCCTTCATACTTTTTCCTAAGCATAGCGAAATGACACCAATATTTACAATGCTAAAGGGAAATTAAATGTATGGGACTCGACTTGGTCTCTATACCTTGTAAGAACCTCGGTTAAAAATCCATATAATAAAGTTAATAAAGGAAAAAAATAATACCAAGGTCATGGGAAATGTATTCCAAGCTGAATGTTGGGAAAAAACATAGTGATGGGGTTCGCTTGTGATTAATTAATGGCTATGGAAATTGGTAAAGGAAATGGCAAAGGAAAATTGGAATTTATTGGAATTTTATTTATGAAATAATGGAAAATAGGAGAAAAGGAAGGTCAAAGGTCAAATAATTGCATGAGAAGGAAATTGAAGGAAAAGTAAGGAAAAATGAGGAAAATAGAGGCATCAATGATAAAAAGGCTTCTAAGGATTAGTTCATAGTTTTTTGTCAGTTTTAGCTTGAATCTCTCTCTCTTTATTCTCTATCTCTCACAAAATCTTGCACACTTATATTTTCTTGGATCATTCTTGGAGCACATTCGAAGGAAAAGGAAAGAAAAAAAAAGGGGGGGACAGTGCGATCTGTTGGGGTTCCTATGTTTTGGCCAGATTGGAAAAACCAAAAGATAAGACAACATCAAACCACTTTGGGATTCAAGGATCTAGCCCTCCTGAATCCAGAGAGGGATCTCTCTATGAATGAGTTTAAAGATGTGATATTTAAAACCTGAAATGTGATATTAGGCTAGTTATGAAGAGCATGGGTTTTGTTTGTTTGTTTTTTGGTTGGGAAAAGACATGATGAAGGTGAAGGCAGTTCAAAATGAAGGGTGAAGATGTTTGCAAGTGAAGGAATGATTCGGCTGAAAGAAAAGGCAAAGACAGTTTAAACCCATTGGGCTATGGAGTCATAGGAGGATTTTAATTGGACAACAAGGTTCAAGAAGGATCTATGGGGCAAGTCACTTATGTCAAAATGATCTCTTAAGTCGATTTTATTGGAATGGAACAGATAGGAAATGGAGAACAAAACAAATGAAGAATAGTGAACAGCCTAAGATCAAATAAGTGCTTTCAAACTATTTTGCTTCGGCATGTACTTAAGAAAAACATAAAAGTAAACTGAGATCAGGTAAGTGCTCTTAAACCAGCCTGCATTGAAGTACTTTCAGTTAGAAAAACATTTTAAAAACAGTTGGAATAGCTTAAGATCAGGTGAGTGCTTTCAAACTACCCTGCTTTCAGCATATTCTATAAGAAAAACACAGATAAAAATCACAAAGAGAAATCTAGATCATGCAAGTGCTTTGAAACCAACCTGCTTCAATATACTCTTTAAAGAGAACTTTCGAATGAAGAAACCATAGAAATAAAGCTTTCAGTAAGAGCAAGGTACTATTGAGAGTAAATCCTAACTCTACATTTGTTGTTCTTTATCAGAGAAAGTGGGCAGAGTGAAAACATTAAAAAGAATAACAATTGACAGTGAGGAACACATCACCATTGACATAAATCAGGATCCCATAAATCAGCAGCTTGTATTTGATGTTCAAACCAGTTATAATCAGCAAGACTAGTGGGTCTCTACAACTTCGAACTTCTCATATCAGCTTATGTATCTTCAATTTTCAAACAGGGCATCAGTAGCTTCAGAAAAATATTACATGCGTTCATATGTCCCGAGACCAAAAATTTCTCATCCTCTACAGAAGTATTTATAGAAGAATGAGGAGGTGGGATCTAAATAAAGATATCCTAGGTCTATTAATACAGTTTGATGACTTCTCGACCTTTTGAGGGGCTCAATGAAGAAGTTTACAGATGATCTGTCCGTATTGATTGATTTAAATTTATGAATTAAGCTCGGTGGGAGCCTTTGTTGAATTTTTAGGCTCTGTGTCATGTTGAAGTAACTTTGTTTCTACTCCCCGAGGCCTAAGGATTGAAAATATTTGTTTCTGGGTTGTTCTTAATCTTTAAAAATAGTTTTGCCAACAATTAGAGATAAGATCTTTGATTTGTATTAATGTTTCAGCTGTCTTTAGGAAAACACTTCTTGCTCAGGTAATGACTAAGCCTTCTTTGATTTGTGTGAGGTTGCAGGTGCCTTTAGGAGCTGGAGAGGGTTCGATTGCCCTCTGCTTGTGGCGGTGGAGGCTTTCTTGGATCGACAAATGTCTTCGTCCCTTCCTAAAACACCTTTAAGTTACTTAAGATCTCTGTTTTAGGTCTGATCAGGCTTATCATGTGTCTTCTGGTCTTTATGACGTCTTTATCCGTGGATTTGGGCTTTTGATTTGCTGAATGTGTGCCTTAATCCTTCAAACTATGCTAGGAAATCTTCAAACATAGTTTCTGCTTTGGCCTAGATCTTTTAACACTGATACTCTTTGCTGCATTTATGTATTGTTGTGTCTTGTTGATGTGCAGGCCGCGCAGGGCTCAAATGGCATCAATGCCTCATGAAAAATTGATGAGATGTGGAGTTTGAGCCCAGCGAATGGTTCCCTTTGATGAATCAAAGGTGCAGGAATCGTCGTTCCCAGCCTTTGGCTTTTATTTTAATATAATGGAAAACCATTAATCACCTGCAAAACACGAAACCAATTAAGAAATCCTGCGTTTTGGGTTAAACTGCTTCAGAGGGCATGGGAAGAGAGCAGGGCCATTAGATGGCATCATCCAACGATTGGAATTCATTAGAGGCAGTCAAAGGAGAGTGGAGGAAGAGAATAAATCAGATCTGTCGATCGCGTGGAGATCGACAGTGGGGATTTAGTCGAAAAACATAAAGTGGAAAGGCGAAAGGCAATGGAATAATGCGGGAAATATCTGGACCGTCCGATCTGGACATGTGGACGGTCCAGTTTCAATCGGCGGGGAGAGAGTAAGGGTGTAATAGAAATCGTCGATGCAATTGGCACGATTAGGGAGGGCCGATGCGATTGCGCGATCGGGGAGTGGTCGATGCGATTGCATGATTGGGCCATCGCAATCGGAGCCTGGGCTTGGTATTTTTGATCTAACCATTTTCAACATTTGCGATGCGATTAGCACTTGGGACTGCAACTCTTGGTCCTGAGTGAAATTCGTATGGAGTAGAAAGGTGGGGGGCGAGGTTTAATATGACGGGCTAATCGCATCGGAAGTTTTGATGCGGTCTTTTTGATCTACCCATTTTTATATTAAAAAACATAACTCCGGCGCATTAGACCAAACTTTGGGTAAAAAGGTTTTTTGGATTTACAAAGGAAAAAATGAATTGGGAATGAATATTTATAATTTTATAGCGCCCAACTGCGGGCAAAACTTTTTATGAAACGATAATATGATCGGGTGGATATGAAATGGAGGGATAAATCGCATCGGATTTTTTAATGGAAAAAAGACTTGCACGCTTGGATTTTTGCAATGCGATAAGCGCTTGGATGGCTATCGCTTGGTTCTAGCACTAGGACACATGGAGGGGAAGTGTTTTAAGGCTTAGCCTGAGGGGGCTTAAGTCTGTAATGCAACAAAGGCATTTTTTATGGAATTTTTCAAGTTTTTAAATGGATTTGGAGGTTTCGGCAGAGTTTAAAAAGGATTTTTAAACTCTGTAAAGGGGTTATATGAAGGAAAGATGAGAAAAAATGGAAAATAGAGGAAAATGATGGGGAAAAAGAGAAAAAAAATGAAGGTTATTTTCTGAGTGGAGGAAGGGGAGAAAGGGGATTTTACAACAGTCTTTTCTCATGGAATTTTAGCAGAATTTCTGAGTTTTGAAGGAAAACAACAGTGAAGATTTTTAGACAAGGACATGAGGTCTTAAAGAGGCTTCAAGAGATAACATTTTGGCAATGAAACTATTTCTTGAAGGCTAAACAATGTTTTGTCCACCTTTTGATAGAAATTTTTTTATAGGTGGCCAACAGTGGCTCCACTTGGGGATGGTGCCTTCTTGAAGGCATCAAGAACTTCAGACCTGCATTTCTTTGGGAGGCTGATCAGTGCCTTATCCATTGGGCTACCTTCTTTGCTTGGATGATCTGATTTTTTCTGAAAACATATTAGCAGCCATGAAAAGCAATGGATCTTCATCAAAAAGCTTTCTACCTACCCAATCCTATTGATCTAACATTTTTTCTTCATTAAAGTGCACTTGGATTGGAAAACTCTTTTACAACATTTTATTCTTTTGAAAACAAGAAATCTAATCTATTTCTACTCCTTATTTCTCCACGAACTCAGATTAAGCAGTTGAGTTCACATGTTTCTCTACCTAATCTACATCTGTTGGGATTAAACTATCCAACATATTTTATTCTTTAAATTCTACAACAGAAATTTAAAAATAGTCAAGTCAAGATTAAGTTGTTTGACTTGCTGTGATCTATGGCATGAAAAACAAGCTGCACATAGATATTAATTTTGCAGAAAATTTTAGAACAAAATGGAAGGCTTAAGATCTGAAAGTTTCTCATCGTGGCCTTCTCTTCACTTTACAGTTCTGTTTTTACTTTTGTTTGAACTGTTCCTTCTTTGTCTGACTGGTTCAGATTTTGAGATGATTAGAACCAGATTTACCTCTTTTTTGACTCAGAATTAAAAATAGATTGGAGTCAATTATTGCTTGGGAACTTAGGTTTGGATTTTGAGCATGTTTGAACCTTTAATTTCTATCCTACTCTATCTACTGATAAGCCAAGTTTAAACGGTTTGGAAAATCGAATTCACTATCCTATCAACAGTAAATTTAAAACTAATTAGTCAAGATTAGGTTGTTTGACTAACTAGAAGTTTGTTTTTCAGGAGTGGCATTTAAGCTTGCACACTTTTAGAATTTATTTCTCTTTTTTGGTATGGGGCTGTACCTTTATTGTTTTTTACGATCTGCCCTCTTTTCTATCTTTCATTGTTTTTGTATTTTTATTTTTTGCAAAACTGAACAAAGCAATGGTATTTATAATGGAAATGAAAACTTTAAAATTGAACTCAGCAGTAGTAATGCTTGAGCACCCTGCCATTGACAGGACCCCCAAACAGATTTGTGCCATCTAACTCTTGCAGAAAAAAGGCATTTGGACCAATGGTGGACTGAATAATGTAAGGACCTTGCCACAAACTGTCAAATTTGCCATGTTTACCCTTATCTTCTCTTCTGGAGTCCCACTTGAGTACCTTGTCTCCAATGTTGAAGTCACAAGCCTTTGTTCTCTTGTCAAACAACTTCTTTATGTTCTCTTGCACCTTCTGAGCTCTGTTGTAGACCTCTTCCCTTGACTGCTGGAGATGTATTGTCTGATTAATCCTCCTTATCATGATGTCCTCTTCTAACTGTATTTCTTGGATTAATTTCATCACTGGCACACCTAGGCTGGTAGGAAACACTGCATCTGCTCCATAAACAAGTTGGTAAGGGGAAATTCCAATGGACTTCTTTGTGGTCAATATATCTACCCATAAAGCATGCACTAACTTGTTATGCCATGATTTTTTATTTTCCTCAAGCAACTTCTTGATGATGGTCACCAAACTTTTATTTGATGATTCTTCTAGCCCATTACCTTGAGGGTAATAAGCAGTAGAATGACCAAGTGTAATCTGATACCTGTGACAAAAATCAATCATCTTTTTGGAACCAAAAGTAGCAGCACTATCAGTAATAATCTTCCTAGGGCAGCCGAATCTAGATAGGATATGGTCTTCAAGAAATTTTATAATGACAGAATCTGTGGCATTCCTAGAAGGGATGGCCTCTATCCACTTTGTAAAGTAGTCAGTGGCTGTGAGAATCCATTTGTGTTGGGCAGATGAAGCAGGATGGATTTCTCCTATGAAATCTAGGCCCCACTGTTGAAAAGGAGCTTCAAAAATGATAGGTTGTAATGGTAAAGGAAGGAGTTTTCTTTTGCCCTCAAAAATTTTGAATTTGTGACAGGAAACTATCATTTTATGGACATCTTGGAAGAGGGTGGGCCAGTAATAGCTAGCTCTAAGGATTTTATTGGTTTTGGTTTTCCAGTAGAGATGACCTGCACACTCTCCTTCATGGAATTCATGCTTGATCCTCTCTGCATCAACTTCAAGAAAACATTTAAGCAATAAACCATTAGCATTTTTCCAATATAAACATTCATTTAAAATGCAATAGTTCCTAGCTTTCAACTTTAAAAACCTCACCTTTGTTTTTGATAAATTGGGAGGAGCATTAAGATTTGTAAGCACATACAAGATGTCAACCTACTAAGGTGAGTTTTGGAACTGCTCTTCCACAGTGGGAGCGGGTAACTCTTCCTGTTCATCCAAGGCATCTACCATGTTAATGTCAAGGGCTTGTAGATTAGATTCAGTCATTAATTGAGCTAAGCCCTGTCCTTTAATGATTTTTGTAGGTTTGATTTCCAAATCATACTCTAATATTACAACAATCCATTTTCCCCTCTTTCCATCCAGGTCTTGTGACAGGATGTCTTTTACCACTATGTTAGGCACATAAGCAATGATGTGGGAATGTAGAATATGCACCCTGAAGTCTTTTAAGGCCTTTACCAAAGCATAGTCCTGTTTTTCCTTTATGTTATATTTCAAGGGTGCATCCCTTAAAGCTTTGCTGAAAAAAGCAATAGGCTGTTCCTATCCCTCTGGGTTTTTCTGCAACAAGACTGCAGCCACGAAATGCTCTGAGGCAAAGGAGAAAATAAGGAAATCTTTTGAAAAGTCAGGGTTGATTAGGACTAGTGCTCGGGTGAGTGCATGTTTTACCAATTCAAAGGATCTTTTGGCTTCTACCGTCCACTTCACTCCTACTTCTTTTTTGAGCGTATTAGTCATGTTTCTAAGGAGCTCTGCTAAGTTGGGAATAAACCTCCTTAAGATGTTAATCTTTCCAATAAAGGACTATACTTATTTTATTTTCCTTGGTTGGCTAATCTGTAGTATTCCCTCAACTCTTTTTGGATCTATTTTAATCCCCTTCTCTGATATAATATGGCCAAGAAGTTTACCCTCTTGTAGGCCAAACACTATCTTTTTGGGATTTAAAGATAGCCCAAATCTTCTGCATTTTTCAAAGACCTTTCTTAGATGTTTAAGGTGTTCTTAAATAGATTTGGAATAGACTATTATGTCATCAAGGTAAATTAAAATGAAGTGCCCTATCTCCTCTGAAAATGCAATGTCCATGGCCCTTTGAAAAGTGGCCCCAACATTCATTAATCTAAAAGGAATTTTCACATACATGAAAGTGCCCCAAGGAGTGGTGAAAGTTGTCTTGAGTTGGTCCTCTGGGAGTACTAAAACTTGGTTATACCCTGAAAAACCATCTAACAGAGAAATCCTCTTTGAACCAACTACCCTTTGTAGTATGTGTTCCATTTTGGGTAAAGGGTAATTGTCCTTTAGGGAGGCTCTGTTAAGGTTTTTGAAATCAATGCACAGTCTGATTTCTCTTGTCTTTTTCCTCACAGCTACAAGGTTAGAAACCAATCTGAAAACCTTACAGGCACAATGATTCCTGCCTCATACATTTTCTTGATTTCCTTTTCCACTAGAGGTAGTTGTATTGGATTAATTTGACGCAGTTTTTGGTTTTCTTTCAATGGGATCTTGTGGTGGATGATTTATGTATCGTAGGTTTTTAAGTCTTCATAGCTCCAGGAAAACACATCAAAAAACTCTTTAAACAAGTCAATGTATTTCTTTTTCATGTTTACTAGTAAGGACCTAGCTATTTTAATCATTTTAGGCTTATCCTCAGTGCCTACGTTGCATTCCTCGACATCAGACTCTGTGTATTCTACAGTGGGTTTATTTGCTACGTCATTAAAATAAAAAAGGTCCTCTAATGGTGCTAGCCCACTAGGTATGTTCTTTTCTTTTGACGGTACTACCTCATTTTCTCTGTCCTCGTACTCTTCAGTATGAGTTCCAAGTTTTTTAGTTAACATGTTGATTTTTACGGGACCGGACGGTTTTTCTTCTTCAGGGGGCTCTTCGTTCAGGAAATTTTCATCGGATTTAGAATCTGGATCAGATAATTCAAATTCGTTCCTGGCAAGTAGGAAATCCTATATCTGTTTGTCACCCTCAAAGACCTGCCAATATTTCTCATTATCTGGCACTGCAGGTCTATATTTTGTTCGAATGATGATCTGTTTGTCACTAGGTGATTCCTGGCATGAACTAGCAGTGCAGGCCAATCCGTTAGCAATTATGTTTTGACTCCTTGGGACAAACACGAGTTCATATTTTGTAAACTTTTTTAGGAAATCCATGGCATTATTTCTGTATACCATTAGTCTAGGATGCTTAATGGCATACTCTCCATTTAGCTGTTTGATGACTAATTCTGAGTCTCCCTGAACAATTATCTTCTTGGCTCCTAGTTCTTTCAATAGACGCAATCCTAGGATGAGAGCCTCATACTCTGTGATGTTGTTAGTGCATTTGAAATCTAGCCTAAAATCATGGCTCTCGGAGTAATTGTTTTTAGTGTCGACCGACCATACCCCAGCTCCCGCACTCTTTTTAGTGTAAGACCCGTCGAATTTCATGCACCATAAGGGATTTTTAACATCGTTTTAATCCCTATTGCCTTATTCATCATTATGTTCTGTTATGAGATCCACAACATGTCGTGATGGGTCTCGTTCCTCAGGATTTTCATAGAGTTCAACATGACGGGTAGTCTGTTGTTTGCCATCTTGGCTTTGTTCACTCTGGTTTGTTGTTTCAATGCACTGTTCAAAATTTTCTCTCTCGTTTTCTTCCATACCTAGAACTGCCATTATTTATAGATTTGGGGCCTCTAACTGGTTATCTGAGTCGCTGTCTTCTAGCTCTGGCTTATTGGTGGATTCATTATTGTAAAGGATAAACGAATCTAGGTCTGTATGGACAGAGTAAAAGGGGTAATTTTCACGCTTTTCTGGGCTACTGACCATGAATTTCATGTGTGCCTCTCTATATAGTCTTCTAAGCTGGATAAAGATAGGGATAATGGCATATGTCCCATCCATATGCATTGTGCCTTGCAGCTTGGCACCCCATGATCTTGACAACAACATGCCATACTTAGGAGGCACATCAGCCACCACAACATCCATAACCATGCATTTGGTTGGGATTTGAGTCAAATTCACACAAAGGTCTTTAATTAGGCCAAGGCATTTCACTCTGCTAGAGTCAAAAGAATATAAATCCTTGTAAGGTCTGGTTATTTCTAGTCCTAGCCTTTCCATTATCACCTTTGGCATAAGGTTGTGTGAGGCTCCAAAGTCATGCATAGCATTATGTAGGATTTTGTCATGGATATTGAGGCTGACATAGAAAGGAGGTACTACCCCTTCTTGAAATTTCCCTTCAATTTTTGGGCCAAACAAGAGAGTTGGTTGCTCATCATTCAAATTAACGGTGTCACTGTTTTCTCCTAAGTTTAAATCTTTCAAAATTTGACTCTTATATACATCCTGGGTGGCCAACTCAATGAGAGGGATAGAAAATTTAATTTTGGCAGTCTCACTTTCCAAATTAAAAGTAGATTGACTCTTTGAAAGGTTTAATTCTGTCTTGTTGGGCACCGTTTTATTAGTAATTTCAGCTTGCTGATTTTCAATATGTACAATGTTTGAAGCTGTTTTATCAGGAGCATTAGCTGCAATGCTAGTGATACTAGGTTCTCGAATTGATTTTTCACTAGTTTGGATGTCCTTATCCTTGTTTTTACCAGAATTCTTAGCTGTAGATTTACTACTTTCAGCAATCACTTTAGGAGTCTTTCGAGGCTTTTTCTTAATGGTGATTTCAGAGGCCTTTGGTTTGGGATCATCTATGTTCTTTTTGCTCCTGAGGTCGTATTGTTCTCGGACCTACATGATGGCACTTTCGAATCCTAACCTATGGTCCTCAGTTTCCAACCCTTCCTCGTTCCAATGTGAGTACGAGGCCTGGTTTTCTTCTGTGGGGAAGGTATGGTCTAGTTCATCCACATCCATCATATTCATGTCAGTTTCCTCTGACTCCTCTATTATTCCTTCATCCTCATCAAGGAAGTTTTCTTGAAATGGAGGGATGACCTTTTGGTCAGAGTCTCTTTGTCTATTTGGGGGGTTATTCTTCCTAAAGTTCTAGTTTTGACTTTGGTTCCTGTTCTGATTGCTGACTTGGATAGTCAAATTTTCTACCATTTTTCCTAGTCTCTCCATGGTTTTGGCTAGACTATCATATTTGGGATCAGATGCAGAAGCTGTGCTATCATCCCTATAGGTTACCTTTTTCTCAGCCTTCATCCTTGCTCTTTTCTCAATCAAGTTTTCCTCAACACTCACTGCTCCTTTCTACATGTCTTCCAATGTATTATAATCTCTCTCCCTAAGCTGGTAGGCCATATCAGCATCAAAGCCTTCAGGGTATTTTACTAGGGCCATTCCTTGGGGAGGTTTCATGCGTGGTGGAAGAGTGTTGTAGATACTGTTAAATCTGGTAGAATAGTCCTGGACACTCTCTCCTGGATTTCTTTTAAGATTCTTATATTTGGCTAGGATTTGGAGAGGGTTTCTTCTAACTTCCCATTTGTTTATGAAAGTTTGATGTAAAGCGGGAAGATCATTAATGCTATTAGGAGGAAAAGCTTTAAACCATTTCTTCACTTCTCCTCCTAAACTCTGAGCGAAGATCCTCATATTAATTATTTCATCCTCTATTTCCATGTAGTCAAAGGCATCTCCCATCCTATCTACATGGTGTTGAGCGGTGGTGGATTCTTTACCAGTGAAATGAGGAATCTTAGACTGATATTCATTGGGTAAAGGAGCTAAAGGTTGGGGCAGCACCAAGGGGGCATACCATGCTGCCATGATAGGAGGTGGAGGTGGATTCACAAGAGATGGATTAACAAAATGGACAGTGGATGTTGGATGAACAGATGTGGATGGGCCATGGATAGATTGTTGAGCTGATCTTGGATGAGAGACACCTAACTTGAGAAGGAAATGTAAATCAGGTGGTGTGGTTTCTCTACTACCAAGATGTTCACTTTGTTCCGGGGATGACAGTGAAGACTCTAAATCTAGCTGATCTAAATCGTCGAGAGACCGTGCTCTAAATGGATTTCTTAGATCTACTTGTGATTTCTGTAGAGCTGCAAGATTTCTAGGAACTGAATTAGCTCTCAAGGGCGATTTGAAAACAATTGAAAAGTTAGGAGACTTCCTAAGTAATCTTTCAGGGTTATCAACTGTCTCAGGTGGGTTTGGGTCAGGGTGAGCTCTAGTATGAATTTTTCTAGGAGCCACTACGCTGTGTTTTTCAGACCCAACTAAACAAGAAAGGTGTTAACCTGATATGACAATCTTTGAGAGGTTAACTGATCTCTTGCTAAGAAAACTTTAATCCTAAAGCCCTCTTACTGAGTTTGAATGATTTTATAATGATTACGAGTCGTCCCAGTGGAGTCTTAAGGTCTGTAGGATTTTGGAGTCGCCAAGTGGAAGTTTTAGCTCTTCTGGAGGTAAAAGGTTTTATGGTCCACTACCATGTTTATTGACTACCGATCTGAAATATTTTTGGGTTTTTCCTGAGTTCTGTGGTTGTATGGAAAACTAAGGAGTTTATAAAAGCTGGCCAAGCAACTATGAACTCAAAAGATCCCCAGTGGAGTCGCCATTATGTTGGCGATGACAATGGGACACAAACCAATGTTAGCAGTTATGGACTCTCAGATTTCTCCCCAGTGGAGTCGCCATTATGTTGGGGTTCCTATGTTTTGGCCAGATCGACAAAACCAAAAGATAAGACAACATCAAACCACTTTGGGATTCAAGGATCTAGCCCTCCTGAATCCAGAGAGGGATCTCTCTATGAATGAGTTTAAAGATGTGATCTTTAAAACCTGAAATGTGATATTAGGTTAGTTATGAAGAGAATGGGTTTTTGTTTGTTTGTTTTTTGGTTGGGCAAAGACATGATGAAGGTGAAGGCAGTTCAAAATGAAGGGTGAAGATGTCTGCAAGTGAAGGAATGATTCGGCTGACAGAAAAGGCAAAGACAGTTTAAACCCATTGGGCTATGGAGTCATAGGAGGATTTTAATTGGACAGCAAGGTTCAAGAAGGATCTATGGGGAAAGTCACTTATGTCAAAAGGATCTCTTAAGTCGATTTTATTGGAATGGAATAGATAGGAAATGGAGAAAAAAACAAATGAAGAATAGTGAACAAACTAAGATTAAATAAGTGCTTTAAAACTATTTTTCTTCGGCATGTACTTAAGAAAAACATAAAAGTATTCTGAGATCAGGTAAGTGCTTTTAAACCAACCTGCATTGAAGTACTTTCAGTTAGAAAAACATTTTAAAAACAGTTGGAATAACTTAAGATTAGGTGATTGCTTTCAAAATACCCTGCTTTCAGCATATTCTATAAGAAAAACATAGATAACAATCACAAAGAGAAATCTAGATCAGGCAAGGGCTTTGAAACCAACGTACTTCAATATACTCTTTAAAGAGAACTTTTGAATGAAGAAAACATAGAAATAAAGCTTTCAGTAAGAGCAGGGTACTATTGAGAGTAAATCCTAACTCTACATTTGTTGTTCTTTATCAGAGAAAGTGGACATAGAGAAAAAATTAAAAAGAATAACAATTAACAGTGAGGAACACATCACCATTGACATAAATCAGGGTCCCATAAATCAGCAGCTTGTATTTGATGTTCAAACCAGTTTAATCAGCAAGCTCGGTGGGTCTCTACAACTTTGAACTTCTCATATCAGCTTATGTATCTTCAATTTGCAAACAGGGCATCAGTAGCTTCAGAAAACTATTACATGCGTTCAGATGTCCCGAGACCAACAATTGCTCATCTTCTACAGAAGTATTTATAGAAGAATGAGGAGGTGGGATCTGAATAAAGATCTCCTGGGTCAATTAAAACACTGTTACCGATGAAATAGGTAACCTGACCTCAAAACGAGAACTCTAGCCCAAAAAGACTCAAAAAACATGAAAAAACACCCCAAAAACAAACAAAAAAATGTATTCCAGAACGCACTTGGTTTTTTTTTAAGGTCAAATTTCAACATTTTATAAAATTATGCTAAAAACAAAATTGTTTCTTGAAAAAAGGATTGAAAAAACACCCTCAAAACAAAACCAGTTGGTGCTGGAATTTAAAATAAAATAAAAATTGTGTCATATTTTTGACATTTTTAAAAATAGAAATAACATTTTTTAATTTTTAAAATTCAAACATTAAAAAAAACCTAAAATTTAAGAAAAAAATAAATTTAAAAAATAAAAACATTTTAAAGCTTAAAATTTACAAATATATCAGAATAAAAAAATAAAAATAAAAATTTTAATTCAAACATTAAAAAAAACCTAAAATTTAAGAAAAAAATAAAAAATAAAATTTAAAGATTAAAATTTCAAAATATATAGAAATAAAAAAATAAAAATAAAAACAAAATAAAAGTATAGTATAAAAAAAAAAAAAAAGAAAAAAAAAAGGAGGATAAAAAAAAACAGAAGTTATAAAAAATAAAATATAGAAATTAAATTTAAAAAAAGAAAAAGAAAATGTTTATTAAAAATAAAAATAAAAAAATTAATTAATTAAAAAAAAATGAAAATAAAATACAATAAAAATATTAAATTTAAAAAAAATATATATTAAAAAAACAAATAGATTTTAAAAAATAAATTTAATTTAAATTATAAAAAATAATATATATATATATATATATATATATATATATATATATATATATATATATATATATATATATATATATATATATATATATATATATGAACTTAAATTAAAATTATATATATTAGATTTTATTAAATTAAAAAAAAGTTAATATTAAAATAACAAATTAAATTAAAAAAAAAAATATTAAATTTTAATAAATAAATGAATAAACAAATAAATTTTGAAATAAAAAATAAATTTTAAATACAAAGTAAAAAAAACCATTGTTAAAATAAAAAGTTAAAAAACTTTAAAAATCAATTAAAATTGAAAAATTGAAAAAAATATATTAAATAAAAAATAAAACAAAAAACATATTAATTTGAAAATATTAAGTTTAATTAAAAAAAAAATCTCATTTTAAATACACAATTTTAATTGAAATAAAAAAATATAAAAATTTTATGTAATTAAAAAAATAATAATAATAAAATAAAAAATTTAAAAAAATATTAATGTCAAATAAATTAAAAAAAAAATACAAAATTTACCAACGTTTAAAAAATTAAATGAAAAAACTAAACATAAAATTTAATAATAAAAAAATACATATGAAAAAATTAAAAAAAAAATCAATTAAATTAAAAAAAAATACAAAATTTAATAAAAATTATTAACAAAATTTAAAAAAAAAAAAAAAATTAAAAACAAAAAAATGAATAAAATTAAAAAAAAAAAACAAAAAAAGTTAAAACAAATTAAATTTGAAATATAAAAATTAAATTAAAAAAAATAATTTTAAATTTTTTGAATTTAAAAAAAAAATAATAAATAAAAATCCAATTAAAAAAAAAAAAATTAAAATTAAAAAAATAAAAAAGAATTTTTTGATCGTGGTGGCGCCGCTAATCGGCCTCCTGTCCAGGTGACAGCGGAGGCCGGCCACTGGGCGGGAGGTCGATTCCGAGAATCGGACTCCCGTGGCGGGAGGTTGATTCCGGGAATCACCCTCCTGCGGTGGGAGGCTGATTCCGGGAATCGCCCTCCCGCGACGAGAGGCCGATTCCAGTCGCGGGAGGCCGATTCTGGGAATTTCCCTGAGGCTGATTCTGGGAATCGCCCTCCCGCGGCAGGAGGCCGATTCCGGGAATCGCCCTCCCACGGCAAGAGTCTGATTCTGGGAATCACCCTCCTGCGGCGAGAGGTCGATGGCGGGAGGCCGATTCCGGGAATCGGCCTCTTGCGGCGGGAGGGCGATTCCCGGAATCAGCCTCCCTATGCAGGAGGGCGATTCTTGGAATCGCCCTCCCGCCGCGGGAGGGCGATTCTTGGAATCGCCCTCCCGCCTCGGGAGGGCGATTCCCGGAATCGGCCTCCTGCCCAAGTCGCGGCGGAGGCCGACCGCTGCGCAGGTGGGGGGCTGCATGCAGCCTCCCCGCCTGCCCAGTGGCTAGCCTCTGCTGCCACCTGGGCGGGAGGCCGATTGGTGGTGCCACCACGATCAAAAAATTCTTTTTTTTTTAATTTTTATTTTTTATTTTTTTTAAATTGATTTTTTTTTAATTTTTTTTTAAATTCAAAAAATTTAAAAAAAAAATTAATTCAAATTTTTTATTTTAAATTTAATTTGTTTTAATTTTTTTTGTTTTGTTTTTTTTTAAATTTTGCTTTTAAATTTAATATTTTAGATTAATTATTTTTTGAAATTTAAAATTTATTTATTAAATTTCTTAAATTTTAATTTAATTTAATTTTTTTTTTAATCTTTTAGTTTATTTAGTTTTTCATTTTTAAAATTTATAAATTGTTTCATTTAAAAAAAACTAAATTTATGGATATTTGTTTTTTAATTATTTGCACGTGGTTTTTTTCATTTTTTTTGTTTTTTAATGATAGTTTTTTTTTTCTTTTTTTTAATTTTCTTTTTCAATTTTAAATTTTGTTTTTTTTTTTAATTTGTTTTTTATGTTGATTTTGAAATTTGTACTTTTTTTTCTTTATTATTATTATTTTTTTAATTTAAATTTTTAAATTTACTTTTTTCTTTTTTGTATTTTATTTTTTTTTATCTAAATTTTAATTTTGTAATTTAAATTAGTTTTAAATTTTCTATTTTAATTTTTTTTTAATTATATGGTTTTTTTTAATAACTTAGAAAAAAATGTTTTTGATGTTTTTTATTTTTATTTTTTTGGTTAATTTTTGTTTTTTTTCTTTAAATTATGTTTTTTTTTCAAATCTTGTCATTTCTTTTGATATAATTTTCGAATTTATTTATTTATTTATTTATTTTTGTTTAAATTTTTTATTTCTACAAGTTAATTTTGTTTTTTTTACATTTTGATTGATTTTTTTTATTGTTTTTATATATATATATTTTTTTATCTAAGTTTTTTGTTTTATTACTAACATGAAAATCACCACTCTAAAAAAAAAATGTTGATGATGCATCAATACGTTTCAAAATTAGCATGAAAATCACCGCTCTAAAAAAAAAAAAATTGATGTTGCGTCAATACGTTTCAAAATTAGCATGAAAATCACTAACATTTTAAAACAAATATTCACACTTCATAAATAAAAATATTAGAGTGTCAAAAATGTGCTCCAAAAAAAAAAAGGTGATTCTGCATCACCACTTTTCAAAATCAGGTGCTTTTTATGCTACCAAAAAAAAGTAGGTAACAGTGCGGTTACCTATTTCATCGGTAACAGTGTTTTAATATATATTGATGACTTCTCAGCCTTTTGAAGGGCTCAATGAAGAAGTTTACAGATGATCTATCCGTATTGATTGATTTACATTTATGAATTAGGCTCGGTGGGAGCCTTTGTTGACTTTTGAGGCTCTGTGTCATGTTGAAGTAACTCTGTTTCTGCTCCCCGAGGCCTAACGATTGAAAAGATTTGTTTCTGGGCTGTTCTTAATCTTTAAAAATAGTTTTGCCGACAATTAGAGATAAGATCTTTGATTTGTATTAATGGTTCATTTGTCTTTAGTCAAACACCTCTTGTTCAGGTAATGACTAAGCCTTCTTTGATTTGTGTGAGGCTGCAGGTGCCTTTAGGAGCTGGAGAGGGTTCGATTGGCCTCTGCTTGTGACGGTGGAGGCTTTCTTGGATCGACAGATGTCTTCGTCCCTTCCTAAAAAACCTTTAAGTTACTTAAGATCTTTGTTTTAGGTCTGATCAGGCTTATCCTGTGTCTTCTGGTCTTTATGACGTCTTTATCCGTGGATTTAGGCTTTTGATTTGCTAAATGTGTGCCTTAATCCTTCAAACTGTGCTAGGAAATCTTCAAACATAGTTTCTTCTTTGGCCTAGATCTTTTAACACTGATACTCTTTGCTCCCTTTATGTATTGTTGTGTCTTGTTGATGTGTAGGCCGCGCAGGGCTCAAATGGCATCAATGCCTCATGAAGAATTGATGAGACGTGGAGTTTGAGCCCAGCGAATGGTTCCCTTTGATGAATCAAAGGCGCGGGAATCGTCATTCCCAGCCTTCGGCTTTTCTTTTAATATAATGGAAAACCATTAATCACCTACAAAACACGAAACCAATTAAGAAATCCTGCATTTTGGGTTAAACTGCTTCAGAGGGTGTGGGAAGAGAGTAGGGCTGTTGGATGGCATCATCCAATGGTTGGGATTCATTAGAGGTGGTCAAAGGAGAGTGGAGGAAGAGAATAAATCAGATCCATTGATCGCATGAAGATCGACAGTGGGGTTTTAGTCAAAAAACATAAAGTGGAAAGGCGAAAGGCGATGGAATAATGCAGGAAAGATCTGGACCGTCTGATCTGGACACATGGAAGATCTAGTTTCAATCAGAGGATTGCAATCGGTGGGGAGATAGTAATGGTGCAATAGAAATCGCCGATGCGATTGGCACAATCGGGGAGGGCCAATGCGATTGTGCGATCAGGGAGTGGCCGATGCAATTGCGCGATTGGGCCATCACAATCGGAGCCTGGGCTTGGTCTTTTTGATCTATCCATTTTCAACATTTGCGATGCGATTAGCACTTGGGACCGTAACTCTTAGTCCCGGGTGAAAGTCGTATGGAGTAGAAAGGCAGGGGGCGGGGTTTAATATGACGGGCTAATCGCATTGGAAGTTTTGATGCGGTCTTTTCGATCTACCAATTTTTATATTAAAAAACATAACTCCGGCGCATTAGACCAAACTTTGGGTAAAAAGGTTTTTTGGATTTACAAAGGAAAAAATGAATTGGGAATGAATATTTATAATGTTATAGCGCCCGACTGCGGGCACAAGGTTTTATTAAACAATAATATGATCGGGGGGATATGAAACGGAGGGCTAAATCGCATCAGAGTTTTTTTAATGGCAAAAAGACTTGCACGCTTGAATTTTTGCGATGCGATAAGAACTTGGATGGCTAGCGCTTGGTTCTAGCACTGGGGCACATGGAGGGGAAGTGTTCTAAGGCTTAGCCTAAGGGGGCTTAAGTCTGTAATACAACATAGGCATTTTTTATGGATTTTTTAAAGTTTTTCAATGGATTTGGAGGTTTCAGCAGAGTTTAAAAAGGAGTTTTAAACTCTGTAAAGGGGTTATATGAAGGGAAGATGAGAAAAAATGGAAAATAGGGGAAAATGATGGGGAAAAAGAGAATAAAAATGAAGGTTAGTTTCTGAGTGGAGGAAGGGGAGAAAGGGGATTTTACAGCAGTCTTTTCTCATGGAATTTTAGCAGAATTTCTAAGTTATGAAGGAAAACAGCAGTGAAGATTTTTAGACAAGGACATGAGATCTTCAAGAGGCTTCAAGAGATAACATTTTGGCAATGAAACTGTTTCTTGAAGGCTAAACAATGTTTTGGCCACCTTTTGATAGAACAAATTTTATAGGTGGCCAACAGGATCAATAGCTACAGGGTGATTTCTTTGCAGGTACCAAGTTTCATGTATGATTTACTTGCTAGTTTTTTCAAGCATGTTGTATGCATGTGGTATTTGGTTGTGTCATTGGCATGGAGGATTGCCTAGATTTAAAGTGGCTTTGCATAGTGTTTCCATTTCCTATATAGCCTTGGTGTTGTGGATTTTCTTGTTTTATTTCTGATTAGTGCTCATGTTCCTTATTGTTGTGGGTTGAGTTATTAGTTCTTAGAGCCTTGGTTGGAAAAACACTCTAGAAGCCTTAGAACAAATTGGGTTGAGTTATTAGTCCTGGAGCCTAAGTTGGACAAACACTGTAGAGCCCTTGGTGGGTTGAGTTACTAGTCCTAGAGCCTGGGTTAGACAAACACTCTGGAGCCATGTGGAAAATGTGTGTTTATTTACTAGTCCTAGATTTAGGTTGGAACAAACACTCAAGAACCCTCGAGAGCATGGGTAGAGACCAATATGGTTTATGCTAGTGATTTCTGATCGTGAGGTGGAATCATTGGTTGAGGGTTGAAGTGGTTTTTCCTTTGGAATCCCTAGTTTGTTTTTTTTTTTTTAATTCCATTATGTCCCACATTCATTCTTGGAGTATGACACAGGGGTGATTGGTTGAAAGAGAGATTTGGTTCATCCTAATATATGGTCGGGTGGTACGTGGAAGTCCCTAACTTGGTTGGAAATCTCATATGTTAATAAGAGTTATTCTTATATGATGATTCATGTATAATTGTTGGCATTATTTTGGTGATATTATGGCTGGGGTTCCATGGTTTATATGTTGGTTATTTTCTGGTTATATGTTGTTCATATGATGTGTATCTTCTATGGATCTTGTCATGAATTTTTTATTTATTGATCGGTTAATGAATATATGAAATAATAAGTGGTGTTGCAACTATGTAGAGAGGGCATATGGCCTTCTAGGTGATTATCTAGTGAGATTATTGAAATAATGAAAAAATATGTATTTATAACGTATAGGTACTATGTACACAAAGTGGTTGTATAAATGAGTAATTTGGACCTCCAAATTCCTTAGGTCATAACTTTGGCATACGATCTTCGTTTGACTATCATAATACATTGTTTCAAAGATCTCCATGAGGAATTGAAAATAGATTGTGAATGTGTCTTGCACTTTTTTGGTCTCTCCGCTTTCCTTGAAAATGTCGCTTATGCCCTCAAAACAACCTCAGAAGTTTAGAACTCGAAAAACTTCCAAAGTAGAAAGCTATATTAAATTTAAGGAAACGAAATTGAAATTAAATAGGGTTGGGTCAAATTAGTTTGATGTCAATGTGATCATGTGTCGATGGGTATTTGTAGCCTATTTTGGACATGTGGACCTCATTTTCCATAAGTGCATCCTGGAAATTAGGTCTTGTATAGTAACTCTCATCTAATGTTTACCCTGCCGAGCTTGAAAATTTGGGTAAATGTGGGAGGGTTGGTTACAAAGTGCTATCAGAGTTCCTAGGTTCAACTCTTGGACTGGATGGGTGGAATGTGTTTATCATGCATGTATGTAAATTTTATATGTGCTTGGCATGTATGCATGGTATTGGTCATTGTTACAGTTGTGTCATCGTGTATAGGTTGATGATTTTGATGTTGGTATGTTTGGTATGTTGATTCCATTATATTTATGTGTGTGTGTGTGCGTGTATGTGTTATTTTAAACTAGACTGATTGGTGCAGACGAGATAGCCTCCCCTAAACTTCACTGAGGTACATGTGATTTTGTTTATATTTGGTTATCTGACATGGTATGTTCGTAGGAAGTAGAGGATCAATGATGACAAGAAATATGGCGGACTACATTTCATGTGATTCTCCTTACATATCAGATGATAAACATGGTGATGAGTACTCTCCCCACATAGCAGACAAATTGAGAAGTTTGAAAGAATAGATAAGGAGTTGTAAGGCGGATAATGACAGAATAATTCAGTGACAGGATAAAATTTCTAGGGAACAAGAGAAACAATTAGAGGTTAATGCAGTTATCCTTTAGAGTTTTTCAAACTTGCAGAGATGGGGACCACTTACGATCAATCATGGGCAGGAGGAAAGGACAAATGGGGCATATGGAAGAAGGTCTCAATCGAGATGCATGTTTGAAATATAGGATATAGTCATAGATGGTAGTTTCATGGATACACCTATCGGAGGGATAATGACCATGGATTTCATTCTAGTTTGGTTGAAAGAGACAACATCATCATCACCATTACCATCCGTATAGGAGGAGTGATAAGTAGTACTTTCCAGAGGATTTTAAGAAATAAAATCCACCTACCTTTGATGGAGAAATGAACAAGTCATGGGATTCATAAGCTTGGTTACCTGGGATGAATAAGTTCTTCATATTGCATGAGTACTTGGAGAATATGAATGTTGGGATAACTAATTTCAGTCTTAAAGACAAAGAAAAAATTTGGTGGGAAGATGTAAATAATGTCAAAGGTATTTAGGAATAGGAGTTGACTTGGAGTGAGTTTGAGAGACTCTTCTGAAAGAAGTATCTATCTGAGAGATACTATGATGACAATGAAAAGGAGTTCTATGAGCTTAAGACGGTATCTATGACTGACGAGGAGTATACTTACAAGTTCTTGGAGTTGTTCAAGAGAGTTCCTTATCTTAAGGAGGAGAAAGCAAAGATTCAAAGATTCATCAGTGCGTTTTCGGTAGCATTCAAGAACATGATTGAGTTTGATGATCCCAAATCGTTGGAGGAATCCATCGTAATGTTGAATCATTGTTACAAGTAATAGAAGCATAGGTCTAAGACTAAGCAGGATTGGAAAGGTAATGACAATAATAAGGGAAAGTGGGATAATAAACGAGGAATATTACAAGATACACATAACACAGATAATGTAGCATCGCACAAGAAGTTCAACATATCTGGTAAAGAACAGGGATTTCAGTCTAAGGAACAAAAAAAGGGTGAGGGAAGGAATCCTTTATAGTGTTGGACTTGTCTCTAGGATCATCATAGGAGATATTGTCCACAACATGAGGGTGGGAGACCACAAATTAAAAGTGCTCAGGAAGCAGAGCTTATTGGGGATGTTGGAAAGAGCATTCCATGAATTTACAGAACATTGGATAATAGGAAAGATGATCATCGGGAATATATTATCGAGATGGAAGGTAAGATTTGTGATCAAGTTGTTTTTATTTTGATTGAATTTGGATCTAAATATAATTATATTAGTCTTGAACTGGTGGTTAAGAGTGGTTTTAATAAGAAGTACATGGAGAATATTGGTTAGTGTAGTTGGCTATAGGTACTAAGAAAATAGTTCATCATTGGGTAATATCTTATGCATTTGAGATTAATGGTATGCTTATGTTAGTGCATCTAAATGTTCTTCTATTGGGATCATACAATATGCTATTGGGTATGGATTGGTTATACAGTCACAGTAATAAGGCAGATTTTTATGATAAGGTTATTGAGTGGTTAGATGACAATGGAGAACAAATAATATTGCACGGTAAGAAGAAGGATACATCACTTAGAATAGTTATAGCTATGTAGGAAAAGCGCAGTCATAGGAAAGGATGTTTCTTATTTGCAATGCATATTTCTAGTGACAAAGGTAAGGATATTGAGGATGCAAAAGTCTTGAATAGGTGACCCTTTTTGTAGTAGTTTCAAGATGTATTTCCAGCATATATCTCATATTTACCACCTCAAAGGGAAGTGAAATTTTCTATTGAGTTGATGCCAGGAGAAGCACCAACATTGAAGGAACCTTATAGGATGAGCACTCTAGAGTTAGTGGAACTAAAGTTTCAATTGAAGGAAATGTTTGACAAGGGATACATTAGGAAAAGTGTGTCACCTTGGGGTGTGCTAGTATTGTTTGTGAAGAAGAAGGATGGTACTCTTAGGTTATGCATTGATTATAGGAAACTGAAAAAGGTGACAATCACGAATAGGTATCCATTGTCTAGGATTGATGACTTGTTCAATCAGCTAAAGGGATCAAAAATGTTCTCGAAGTTTGATTTTAGATCAGGATATCATCAGGTACACATCAAAGAAGAGGACATCTACAAATCTATTTTCTGGACCAAGTATGGGAATTATAAGTTTTTTGTAGTTCCTTCTAGTTTGACTAATGCTCCAACTAATTTCATGTGCTTGATGAAGTGTGTCGCATCCTTATCTAGACAAGTTTGTGATTGTCTTCATTGATGATATATTTATATATTATAAGAATGAGGAATAACATGCCGAACACTTAGCAAAAATATTGAGATTTTTAAGAGAGCATTAGTTGTATTCCAAGCTTAGTAAATGTAGTTTCTTCCAAATAGAGGTTCATTACTTGAGGCATTTGGTTTCCAAGGAAGGTACAACAATGGATTTGGAAAATATCATATCAATCATGGAATGGGAAGCTCCTAGGAAGGTGGATGAGGCTAGATCATTCATGGGGTTAGCAGGTTACTATAGGAGGTTCATCAGGAACGTCTCATGGATTTCCTATCCTTTCACAACCTTGTAGTGAAAATGGAAGAAATTTGAATGGAAAAAGGAATGTGAATCTAGTTTTGAGAAATTGAAGGAGTTTCTTACAAATTCTCTAGTTCTGAAGATTGTAGATCCAAAAAAAGAATCTATGGTAGGTACATATGCTTGGAAGAGAGGAATTGGTGAAGTCCTAATGCAGGAAGGATAGGTCGTACGTTATGAGTCAAGGAAACAGAATTATCACAAGATTAAATATGTGACACATGATCTTTAGTTGGAATCTATCATCTATGCATTGAAGATGTGGAGAAACTATCTTTTTGGAAGGAGGTTCATTTTTATGAGTGATCATAGTGGGATAGGATATTTTTTTAACAACCTAATTTGAATGCAAGGAAAGCTAGGTGTTTGGCTATGATCAGTGAGTTTGAATTCGATATCATATATACTAAGGGTAAAGAGAACATGGACACATATGCTCTTAGCAGAAGAGTATAGGTAAATCACATAGTAGCTATGATTTCATATGGAATGTATTTTCAAGATCAGATCTTACAGGTGGGAAAATAAGATGATAGGTACCAACAAGTTAAGCACAAGTTACAACAACATGGTACAAGTGAACAGGATGTGGATTATCATCTCATGGAGAATGGTTTGGTCATATTTAGGGAGAAGATTTATGTGTTGAATGGTAGTGAGATGAAGAATCTTATCTTGTGGGAATTTCATGTCAAGCTATATTTAGGTCACTAAGGATATCAAAAGACATTGACAACAATTAAGAAGTTCTACCATTGGTTGAATTTGAAGAAAGAGGTGGTAGAGTTTGTTGCAATATGTTTGGATTCTTAACAGGTAAAAGTAGAGTGTAAGCATCCAGGTGGTTTATTGCATCTCAATATGATTCCATAGTGGAAATGGGAGGTCATTTCCATGGACTTCATTATAGGTTTTCCGAGGACATATAGATAGCATGATTCTATCATGGTTGTGGTTGAAAATTTGAATAGGGTAGCTCACTTCATTCCCGTGAATTCTACTCATTCAGCTAATGAGGTAGCTCAGGTCTTCATCAGAGATATAATGTGGTTGCATGGCATTCCAAAGAATATTGTATCCAATAGATATTCCAAGCTCACTTCCAGGTTATGGAAAGAGTTATTTGCAGGCATGGGTACAAATTTGGCACTCAGCACAACTTATCATCCATAGACAGATGGATAGACAGGAAGGGTCAAAAAAATTCTAGAGGACATGTTGAGAATGTATGTTATGCATCAGCAACAGAAGTGGGAAGAGTATTTACCACTAGTTGAGTTTGATTATAACAATGGATATTATGAATATTTGAAGATGAGTCTATTTGAGGCACTTTATGAGTGGAGTTTTAATAATTCCATTAGTTGGAGTGATCCAGTGAACAGGGTATTGATAGGACCAAACATGTTGGAAGAAATGGAACATGAAATGAAAGTTATCAAGAATAATCTAAAGGAAACATAGGATAGATAGAAGAGTTATTCAGATCAACAAAAGATGTTTAGGGAGTTTCAGGTTGGGGAAAAGGTGTACTTTCACATCAAGTCAAAGAGGAGCTCCTTGAGGATTGGATCATGTGCCTTGCTGACACCTCAATATTGTGGTCCTTTAAATATTCTTCAGAGGATTGGACCAATAGCCTACCAAATTGCACTGCCTCCGAAAGTGAAAGTATGTGATGTTTTCCATGTGTCATAACTTAAGAAGTATGTGAAATATGTTGATCGTGTAATTGATTGGTCTATATTGAAAGTGGAGACAGAAGGAGAATTCTAGTTGGAACCTCAGTGAATTTTGCAGCAAAAAATGCTCATGCTCCAGAATCAAGAAATCGAGCAAGTTAAAGTGAAATGGAAGCACTTTGGGCCCGATGAAGCGACATGGGACATGACTAATTAGATGTGGAATATTTATCCTTATCTATTCGTTGGTTGAGTAGATGTGCTTTGATATATGTTTTGATGTTATGTTTTGTTTATGTCTATATGTATATGTGTATGTGTGTAAATACCACTTCAAGTTGTGTTATAAAGCTCCAATAAGAGGTAGGGTGTTCATGATATGCTGATTATTCCTTGAGTAGTATGATATCATGTTGTAAATGTTGCATTGAGATGGGTTATAAAGCTCCATGGGTAGCATGTGATTTTCTAGTTTATAAGTGTCATTTAAATTGAGGATGGTGTTCCCCCAAAGACGATGGTTCTATAACAACCTCGGTTAAAAATCCATGTAATAAAGTTAATAAAGGTAAAAAATAAGACCAAGGTCATGGGACACGTATTCCAAGTTGAATGTTGGGAAAAAACATAGTGATGGGGATCACTTGTGATTAATTAAAGGCTATGAAAATTGGAAAAGGCAATGGAAAAGGAAAAGTGACATTTAGTGGCATTTTATTTATGAAATAATGGGAAATGGGAGAAAAGGAAGGTGAAAGGTCACATAATTGCATGAGGAAATTGAAGGAAAATTAAGGAAAAATTACGAAAATAAAGGTCTCAATGATATAAAAAAATTGAGGATCAGTCCATAGATTTTTGTTAGTTTTAGCTTGGATCTCTCTCTCTCTCTCTCTCTCTCTCTCTCTCTCTCTCATGCACTCTTTCACACTTACAGTTTCTTGGAGCATACTTGAAGCACATTGGAAGGAAAAGGAAATCAGGAAAGTGCAAGGGGATAGTGGGATTAGAAGCTACAATTGGATTTTTTTGTAGGTACCAAGTTGCATGTATGATTTACTTGCTAGTTTGGCATGCATGGTGTATTCATGTGGTACTTGGTTATGATCTGTCATTGACATGGAGGATTTCCTAGTTTGACAATGGATTTTCCAAGCATTTCCATTTCATGGAGAGCCTTGGTGTTGTGGGTTTTCTTTTTTGCATTTTCTTTTGTGCTCATGTTCCTTATGGTTGTGGGTTCAGTTATTATTTCTTGGATCCTTGGTTGTAAAAATGCTCTTGAAGCCCCAAAAAAACTTAGGTTGATTTATTATTCCTGGAGCCTCGATTTGACAAACAATCTCAAGCCCTTGGTGGGTTGAGTTACCAGTCCTAGAGCCTTGGTTGGACAAACAATCTGGAGCCCTGTGACCGTTGTGGGTTGAGTTAATATTCCTAGAGCCAAGTTTGAAAAAATTCTCTAGAGCCTTAGACATCTTGGGTAGAGACTGATCTGGTTGATGTTAGTGATGTCACACTGTGAGGTGTAAACATTGGTTGAGGGTTGAGGTGGTTTGGTCTTTGGAAGCCCTAGTTTGGTTTTTATTTGGTTTATTCCATGAGATCCCACATTCTTGCTTTGAATATGGTGCAAGGGTGATTGGATGAAAGAGATATTTGGTTCAACCCAATCTATGGTAGGGTGGTACGTGGAAGTCCCTGACTTTGTTGGCATTCTCATAAGTTAATAGGAGATATTATTGTATGATGATCCATGTATAATTATTGTCATTATTTTGGTGATATTATGTCTCGGTTGTAATGGTTTATATGTTGGTTATTTTCTGGTTAAATATTATTCATATGATGTGTATCTTCTATGGATCTTGTCATGAATTGTTTAGTTATTTATCGATTAATAAATGTATGGAATAATAGGTGGTGTTGCAGCTATGTGGAGAGGGCATAGGGCCTTCTCGTTGATTCTCTAGTGAGATTATTGAATTAATGAAAAATATGTATTTATAACCTATAGGTAATGTGTACAGAAAGTGGTTGTATAAACGAGTAATTTGGACCTCCAACTTCCCGAGGTCATAAATTTGGCATACGGTCTCCGTTTGACTATCATAATACCTTTTTTTAAGACCTCCATGAGGAGCCAAAAGCATGTCAACAGACTAATAATTTTTTTTTCCTTGAAGATGTCGTTTAGGCCATAAAAAAACCTCAAAAATTTAGAACCTAAAAAACTTCCAAAAATAGAAATTTGTATTAAATTTAAGGAAATGAAACCGAAATAAAACAGGGTTGAGTAAAATTAGGTTGATAATAGTGTGATCATGTATCATTGGGTGTTTTCAACCCGCTCTCAACAAGTGTACCTCATTTTCCATAATTGCATCTTGGAAATCAGGTATCGCACAGTAACTCTCATTTCATGTTTACCCTGGCAAGCTTGTGGGTTTAGGTAAATGTGGGAGTGCTAATTACAAACATGGTCCTATCAACACCTTTGAATAACATTCAAACCCATAACTCCTTTCTCATTTTCCTAGTAGAGATTAGCATCAAAAAACTTAGGGGAGCACGAACTAAAGTTTTATGAAAGTACACAACCCACTTGGTTGATGGAAAAATTAGTTTCCAGATACTAGACTCGGCCTCCCCATAACTAAGTAATAGCCCAAGGGTTTTTTTTTCTCACTCAACAAAAAAAATGAGGGAGCTCGATTTCCGCTCCTTTGAAACTCTCAACTTGCAGAAACAATCTTCCAACGTTTAGGCACAAGGAACTTAAATTGTCTTCTCTCATATTCAAACCTCATAATGGTGAAAAACTTGGCTTATAATCAAGGTAAATTTTCCTCCCAGGATTCTGGTGCATGTAACTCTAATGGTCCCTACTTTTATACACAAAACTTCTAGATTTTTCCATGGCCATCACATGTAAGAGAATATTTATGAAAAACACAACATCAATGAATAAAATCAACTAATAACAATTCAATAACTCAATATTCACTGAAAATCCTTTGCTCCATTGAATCCCAGTGGTGAAATATGAGTGATTTCACTCTCGAATCCAAACTAGAGTGTCTATTTTCAACACCGGAGTCCTTAGGAAAATTTAAGCTCCCTTTATTAAATATTTCCCCACTTTAGCATATGGGAACCACTTTAGGCTAGCAGACCTTGTCATAATCTCCCTAAGTGGTTAGGTAAATTACATGTCACATGTTTTTTATCATGTTTCAACTATTATCATATATATTGTGGTAGGAAACCTCACACTAGTCACCTCCATACTGTGTAATGTCAGTCTATAATACCCTAGACCTGTAGTCACATTATAGGCTAAATTATGTAGTATTAGCAATGGAGAATGTAACTAGTTTTGGTCTTCATAATTGTTGCTTGACTCATGTCATGATGTAATTCTTATGTATCTATCAAAAGAAGAAAGAAAATTTAAAAGAAAAATATTTATGAAGCACGGGTTTCATTCTTATGTATTTATTATCTAGGTCAAGTATCCATTGAATTCTTCTAGGTTTTTGTCATGAATCATGGTCATTTTCATATTTTAAAAGACCCATTTGGGCACTTGTATCGAATAAATAAATATTATTATTGTATTTGGAAGTATCTATAGTGCTACCAAGACCAAGTCAACCATCCTTGCTAAGTCGACCTAGCGTGGGCTTAAAGAGCCACTTGGAGACTATATAAAGAAGCATTTCAACCAATTGTTTCAATAATGTCATTCTCTTAAGGGTGTAGGCCACCTTTAGAATCTTTGAATTTTTACATATGCATACAACAATTATCAAGTAATCATGCTTAATAAAACCTATTTTAAGCATAAATATTCCATTGATGTTCCTTAATTAGGATAAGGTATACATTTCACACAATACTTATATGAGTATGGAATTACATCTATATGATTATTGGCATTGGACAAATAGAAGGATACTAGGCATTGTTCTTGGTTTCTCTCTCGTGATCTAGTCATTGATAATCTTTACTATCGTTTCTCTTTCCTCTCTTCATTGATTTCATTGTGTTGCATAGTTGTTTCTCTCTTGGTTAATTTCATAGTGTTGCATTGCATATTTAGAGGATATTTTCATTTGAATATATTTGCATTTCATCATATCAAATCACTATTAGTAATCTCATCTAATTGTGCTTTTACAATTTGAAATTTTCTCTTGTTCTAATTTCTATATCACATAAGTGGAAGATAATACTAATGAGCACATATAAGTGATCAAACAAAATTTCTATATGCATTGTGAGTTCATTTTTTATGATGAATAGGATGTCAAGTTCTCAATTTTTTAAATATTACTTGAATATTTTAAACGCAGAGATCTTCCTTGTAACTCACTTGTACTATTATAATGTTCTTGTGGTTTCGTCAAGATGTGTATCAACATCCCTTATGACACTTGTTAACATTTTCTCTGATTTGATGGAGTGTTATAAGACTTTAAAAAAAATAGGTATTTGTGTGATCTATCTTCTTCAAGTGACGCAAGTTCTAGTAGGATAGAAGAAATTGACCAAACATCTGCTACGTCGTCTGGTAGGTGAAGATCAACTATTTGTAAAAAGATTAGAAGAAAATTACGTAGACATGTGAAGTTTTTTCTCACTAAAGGGGGGTCATGTTCTTATGATAATGAGAGCATAGATGACACTGAGGTACCCTCGACGTACAAAGATCTAGTGAAACAATGGTTACCCAAGGATATTGATAAAATAAACATTGATTTTTCTATAAATGAAAGGATATACCACATTTCCCCATCGTCATTACATGGTTTGGGGCTATTTTCCATTAATGGTGTAAAGGTATGTTACTGCTAATTAACTGAATTGATGGAGTATGTCAGACCCTACTACATATAAAATGATTGGGTGCATCTAGTCGAATATACCAAAAGTATGTGAAGATATGGAGTGACTGCAAATTATATACAATTAAATGACAATGATCAAAATAAAGGTGCAACTATCTATATTGATGGAAGGCCAAAAGAAACAGGGAATATTGAAGGGTTTATAAATAGTACATGGCTAATGACCACAAATAAACAACCCAATTGCATATTTGAGGGGAATAAAGGAAACCGTATATTCATATGTGCCATAAAATAAATAGTTGTAGGGGAAGATTTTGAATATAATAGATATAAATGTTTATATTATGGGGGTGGTATGTATTCTATTTTACCCAACTTGTAAGAAATGTGTATTGTATTTATGATATTCATTTACTACAATATATTGTCATACATCTTGTAAGTTAAGGAAACATTTTAATGTGTCATGGTAATAATATTGTGGAAATTTGATCAAGGTCAAATGGAATCAACCTCATAGCAAGTAAAAAACAATGCAATTGTATGTAAAATAATATAACCATGATGACATTTATTCTAACGATAAATTCTTAGCATTTTATCCATTCCAGAGTAAGTCAAATTCATCTTTTTAGGCATCATATAACTAAATGAAAGATTCACTACTCATATGACCAAACTTCCTTATGGGATTATATGAATCCTATCCAAAGGTTACTTTAAACATGGATTCTTAATCTTTCACACAATCATCTAATTATTTATATCCTACAATGAGCTTGCAACTTGACCAAATGCATTCCTTCATTATTTTCAAAGTATTGCTTCTATACAATATGGAATATATATTGCGTTATCACTCTCCCCAATTTCCTAGGCTAAAATTAGGAGTGAAGAAAGGTAACCACACACAAGATTTTATTTAGGAAGCTAGCCCTACCTAACCAGAGAGGGCTCTCTCTTTGTTACTTTTTAATTATTAAATTTTAGGGCCGAGTACCAGATTTTAGGCTAGATATAGATTAATTTGTTTTAAGATTTGTTTAATGTTTGTTTGTTGGATAAAATTTATAATCACTGAAAGTTAAAACTAATTTCAAAGACTGAATTGCAGAAAATAGAGCAAGGCAAGATAGGAAATCAATTTAAGCACATTTAATTTGTCATTGATGTATAGTGGTAGAAAATGGAGAAGTATGAATGAGTATTTTTACATGAATTCATTCATTAGAAGAAATACACATTGTAAAAATCTTAATAAACAGAGAATTTGATTGTTTCTTGTTTATAAACTGATTAAGATTTTATAGAGAATATGGAATGGAAATGAATTAATAAAGAAAGGCACAATGCTTAATAAAATACCACATGAATCTCACACAATTGCCCCAGACTCCTTAATTTTCATTAATAGCAGGTCCACAAAAATACACAGATTTTTCAGAACTCAATTATCCAACATAATTAATTTATACGTCGAAGTATATATAGAAAAATAAAATACAACTGTTACATTAAAGGCTATCCAATTGATAGCACTTTATTAGCTAACTAACTCTAACTGCATAATGGAAAATGAATTGAATCTGTTGTCCTGTAATTGGTTGTAACTAAAAGTCGTTGCTGAAGAAGACAATCACGTGATGCGTTATCCATATGTTGACTGCTGATCTATAAAAACTGATTTTTCCACTTTTATCAATTAATCCTGAAATTCACATAGCTTTTCCTAACGCTCTTCATCAGGGATAGTTAATTTAATAACCCTGTGGTAAATTTCATCTACCTCAGTGTACTTAGCAAAATTTGGTTTCACAACAAAAACATGCTTGATTTCATATTGAATATAAATATTATTGCTTATAGCTCCCAATAGTGCTTTTCTTGTCAATGTGCCTTTAATATTTTCAAAATTGGCAGTATCCCTAGAAATCTCCTGAAGTATTTTTTCATAGTCATCTTTGGTCATCAGTTTATCATTAATTAAAAATAGTGAAGGAAACCCTTTCTTTGTTAGAGATTCCATTCTGTTGAAGAATCTCTGAACTGTAACTACCAGACTGTGAAATTTTTCTTCCAGTTGAAGAACTTGATTCTTCTTTATCAGAACTCTCTTCACTTCTAGAATGGCTTATGTTCTGCCCTCAATACCCATGTCATCCAGTTCATATCTATTCTTTGAATTCATAAATGTGATGATATTATTTTTTGTTATAGTCTTGTCTCCCATCTTCTCTTTGATTGTTGCAATGGCTTCATTTGCCTTCTGATCAATTATTTTTGCTCAAATATGATTTTTATGCTTGGAAAAATCTTAGTGATAAACTCTGTTATGTATGCCCATATGATCTCTTTCACTTGGCCCAAAGTATTACCAATGGAGGACTCCTTTTGTTCTTTCTGAAATATTTCAATCAACTTTTTAGCCCTCTATGCTTCAGCTGCATAGGAGCTATCAACATTAGTCTTCTATAATTGCTATAATTTTACCTGATCCTACAAATTTTAATATCCTCTTCTTGAATAGACATGTTTTGAACTGATTTAGTAAGTTGTTCAGCTCCATCTATAGTGCTAGCTATAGAAGTTTGAGCTATTGGAATAGATGCTAGTGGCACTACTTCTAAAGGGGCTTTTGATGTCTTCATTGTTGCTTCCTTTTCCTTAATCATATTCTCCAACTCTAATTCCATTTTCTTTAGTTGAGAATTTTGTTCCATAATCAACTTTATCATATCTGTATTTTGACTTTAATTTTCTTCAATATCCTTTTCCAAAGTATATTTTGTAGCAGGGATTTTTAATTTCTTTCTCAATGTTGCTATATCATCATTTTTCTTCTTGATAATCTCTTAAATAGAATTCACATTGGATGGATCATATCCAATCTTCACAACTGGGTCCTCTGGATTATTTATTCTTGTGTCTTTTTCAAATGAAGACACCTTCTCCAATTTGAGTTGTGATTGCACATTTGCTAGAGAAACCTGCAATTTGACAAACTTAAAGCAGTATTAGTGAGAGTTGATGAAATCATCTCACCGGTTTACTTATGAAGCTCCATTTGGTCTATTGGATGAATTTATTTTGTGTCAAACTCAAATGTATCCTGCTTATAATCTTCCTCTGAATTTGGCTGTGAGATTTTTGCTTGAAGGAATGTAAAATGCAATTTTCCCTTTTCAGAATCAATAGATGAAAGTAGCCTACTTTGTGAACTAGGAGTCTATTTCCAAAACTGATTGCAGGTACTTGTCTTCATCATTTCATTCTTAAAATTAATTTCTTTGAAAGTATCAAAGACAATCTTCTCCTTTTATTTCTCCCCCGTAACAGTTGCGCTAATCTGCATGGCTTTCTACTGATCTTGAGAAAATGATGTTTGTTGCTCTTTAGGAGTTGTTGTTTGTTTCTCTTTAGAAACAATAGAAGTAGTAGGAGTAGAAATAGTACCTTTATCACCTGTGTGTGTAGAAGGAGGGGTCTATTTAGTGATAATGATCACTTATTTTTCTGACTCTTTGTTGGGATTATTCTTCGAATTTAGCTTTGTCTTCTTCCTATAGTGAATCTTGAATTATTTGCTTGCTCTTTCCTGTGTAATTGGAGTCTGTAATGCTAATGTAGATAATGTCTACTCCTCTGCCTCATTTAATGTGCCTTCTATCTATTCAAGTCGATTCATGTATTTTTCAATATCTAACCTAGGTGTATTAAAATATGTTGTTGATTTATTTTCCACCCTCAATTTGGAGATGAAACCAACTGGATCATAAAAAAAAGTAAAGCTTGAAATAAAATGCATTTCCTTTAACAATTTATCTGTGTATTCCCCTCCTGCTCTGCTATTACGGATAAAAGGACCTAACTATGTTTTGATTTTAAACTATGACTTCTTATTAGCAAAGACAAAATGCAGTTCATCTGCATTGATCATTTTTCTAATATATTCTAATGCAAAGATCCTCATAAAGAGGAATTTAAGCAACTTATAAGGTGTAATTTCACACCTATAGACTCTTAGTTGTATATAGTATTGGTAAATATACCAATCCCCTGTCCTATTTTCATCTGATAACTTCAATAACTTCCTAATTTCCTCACTTATTATGGGCTCTACATTGTTGTTCAACAAAATCAATGTTGGCTGAAGAAACAATTCCACAAATTTTTTATAATAATACTCTTTCTGTTCCTTCATGACTAATGAAGTCCAGAAGATGATTGACTATTGGTGGTCCTATTCATCTAATTTATGTAGAAAAAACTTAAATTTATCCCCCTCATAGTACAAAAATAAATAGACTAACACAGAGGCATAACTGAAAGCCTCTTTAGCTGTAAATTTCACAAACTGATCATGGATAGCATCTGCAATAAACTGGCTAAAATTGAAAATGATGGAGGGTTTGGAATCAGTGTAAAATATGGAAAAAAAACCCTATGATGGATTCATCTACCCATTGGTCTGAATAATAACCAAGAAGGTAGGCAATGATTGTGATGATTTTTCTGGTTCTTTCAAGGAATATGGATGCATGGAATAGAGGGTGTTTCTTAGTTAATGGGTCATTTTCAGTCATGAAAAGATCAAGAGTTTGAGATCTCTTTGCAAAATCTAACTTTTGATAAATTTATATCAAGGCTTCTCAGGAAAATGGTGTAGCACCTTCTGTGCTTGGGGCTTGCATCATTTTTTCAATTTTTTGGGCATTAATGGTCACTAAAACCTCTCTTGTAGGAGCTACAATATCTCTCTGGTATGGCATATACCAAGCCTTACATCTCCTAACAAACTCTGGGCAACTATGGGTATGGGGAAAGATGAAATGAGGGATATTAGAGTCCCACAGTCCTATGTCATTTGATTTATCCAAGAACTTATCTTCTAAACAAAAATATAAGTCGAAAAGCTTAATATCATTCAAGGTTTCATGTATCTTGTAATATTTTTCTGCTAAAGGTATGTGGTGAAAATCAACAGGAGGATGTAGTAGCAGACTTACTCGTTGCTCAGGTAATTTGTTTTTGGGATGCATTGTTGACTCCGTGAGAATGGTAGAAAGTATAATTTTTTTGTATGGAAACACAGGCTGAGATTGAGGATGAGCTCTGCAACTAAAATAAAATAATAGCTGCAAGGGGAAGCTTCAAATGCTGGTGAATTTGACCTCTAGAACTCTAGTAATTATTCAAAACTCGAAAACCTAATCAAAGCAGATTGAAAAGGCTAGGTAAAGGTTTGAACAGGCATCAAATGGTGAAACTATGGGAACTTAAGCTTGTTTCGCATTTGAAAATAGGTTCGGGTCTGTTTCCTAATGGTTAGCCTTTGAATTAATTGGCTAACAGTCACGATAATGTGGGAATTAAACTGATTGGACAGGCTAACACATGTCTCCATGAATTTATTGGTAGAATAAAGGAGTGGTTTAATATCAGCAGCAAGTAGGATTTTGAAGGGGTGTTGGAGTAGGAAGTGGTTTTGTGTGGGGGGGTACAAAATCGCATGAGCCTGACATGTAACAGCGAAGTTACTTTACAATACCAATTTTTATGGAACTCCCTCCCCCCCGACGTTAAGTCTTGGATGATGAGGGGGGGCTGAAGTCTGACACGGGCCGTCAGATGAAAGGATGATTGGATGGATGATCGAAAAAGTGGTAGATTTTTAACATACGATGGGGTGATTTGATTGGGGGGGTAGGGGTTTGATGGGAATGATACAATATGAGTGACAGATGAATGAATGAGTGCAACGTGTCATGACCATGATCAAGGATAATGATAGTGGAGTATGACGACAACAAATATAACTCATAGGATTTAATACCTATGGTTTTTAAAGTTTTTTTTTGAAATCTTAAATATGAGTCTTTAATATAATGCAATTTCAAAAATATATCTTTAGAAAATTTTTCATTTCCCTTTGAAATATAGAAATGGAACATAATAATTCCATGATATAGAATTTATTTTTGGACTATAAACAAGATTACTCCTTCAACTTTGACCTATATGGACAAGATGGAAATTTAAATTTCGTGTTAAAATGAAAAACTAAAGACCTTTCATGGCAATTTTGACCCTAAACTTGTCCTAAATGAGATGAAATGATATGACTTTAGACCAATGAATGAAGATGAAAAAAGGGTGAAGGAGTAACATATCTTAATGATACTTGTTTAGTGATAAAATTTATTGTTGAAGAATGACTAAAAAAGCAAAAAAAATTGACTAATGACCTAATGGAAAACTCTTAAAGAGCTATCTTTGATCACTGGAAAAACTGACTCTAACATTGGCTCCAGTTGGGGATGGAAAATCCTTCAGGAGGTGTCAAGAACACCATAGATTAGGTAGCCTTATCCATTGGGCTATGGAGTCAATTGGATTTTGGAAAAATAAAACAAACTGAAAATGTTTGACTAAAAACAACTGACTTGACTCTGACTTAAAAATTACTAAAACTTGACTGTTTGCAGAAGTATTATGGCCTTCTCCTCGGGCTTCAAACTTTTTCAATCATTCCATTATTTTCTAAACTTTAAATGTAAATTGGTATATACAATGAAATTGAATTTCTTTCTGAGGATTTCAAGAAACATAGTGCTTTAGAAACCTACCATTGATAGGTCCTACCAACACTTCTTGTCCTTCAAGATATTCTAGTAAAAATGGTTTGTTTCCTCTGAATGCCCCAATATTTTAAGGTCCTTTCCATAGATTTTCAAATTTCCCATGCTTTCTCTTTTCTTCATTTCTAGCATCCCATCTTAGAACAATATCTCCAATCTTGAAGTCATCAGCTTTTGTTTTTCTGTCAAAAATATTTTTAATTGTGTCATGCAGCTTTGAAGTATTCTTGAAAATTTCATCTATTAATTGTTGTAAGTGTATCATCTTATTGATCCTTCTCTAAATTTCATTAGGCTCACTATCAATCTCCTACAAAACCTTCATTACTGGAACATCCAAAGAAGTAGGGAAAATTGTAATATTCCTTTTTCAGGATTCTCAAGATTATATTTCAGAGATGGAATACAGAGGCATTCACTGGATATTCCACCCTTCAAAGAAAGGGTGAGATCCAGAGGCTACCTAGCCAACTGTAGACTCTGTCTATAGAACTTGGAATAACCCCTTTTAAGGAATTTCAACAAGGTTTTCAAGGAAAACGTTGTATAAGTAAAACTGAGCAAGAATAACGCAGATCAAGGCTAGGTTCCCCTCATTTATGCTGTATGTGACTTATATATATAATTTAATAAAAAAAAATCATTTTAGGTACATTAAATAGATCTCCCAAAAAGTAGACTAGCTAAAAATCACCCAAAGGGGAAGGCTGCAGTCAAATGCAAACACTACTTCAGGAATTGTGCATTTTTAGCTAATGTTCAATGGAGATCAGAAAGAGAACTGATATCTCATTATTACAGTAGAAAGTAATCATTATGATAAATCCCTTTCATTATACAGTAGAAAGCATGATCCAATACAACAGTAATTCTTCAGAAAAGAGAGCAGGAGCACATATATATTTGCAGAAATGCTTCAACAATGTTATTTTTCAGGAGGTTCAGTAGATGTGAGTTACAAATTAGATCTAGAGCAGATCTATGGAAAAAATATCAGATCTATATCACAACTGGAAACTGTATATTTTTCTCTACAAGATCCACTTGGAATTTTGACAAAAGCAAGCATGAATAAGAGTAGATCTGAGAAACAAGTTGCAGATCTGGAAACTGCTACTATAAATTTCTGAATATGAAATTTCATTACAATAGATCAGGTCTGAATAGAACATAGATTAGTAAGCCAATCCATGGATCACCAAGTGGAAGGCAAGCCCAGCACAAGAGATCTCTGATCTAAACTATGAGCAAGACAACCTGCAAACCCTCATACATAAATAACGGAGTTTTCCCAGTGGGACAACGCTGTAGCTCAAAAGACACAAGAAACTATTGAATAATTGCAGATCTGAAATACAAGAAATGATACACTCTTTCAGGAGGTCAAAGGACCCACTCCATGGAGAGAGACTCTCAAAATACACTAGATCTCTGCAGATCTAGATCACCACTTGTTGCAGCTTGCAGAGACAGCAAAGCCCTCAATGGATCAGCGCTGCTAATGTAAGTAGGAGCTTGGCATAAAGCCTAATAGTGGTTCATTTCAGCAAACTTTCCTCCTTGAATCATCAAAGGAAGAGGTGAAACTCCTGCACAGGAATTCCAGATACAATCCTTCACTCAACAGCAGAGAATGTTATTTGTTTAAGCATACAAATACTCCAAAATATAATCTATCAACAACCTTCACTTGCTGCCCTCATTTTCCTTTTATAAGATGAGAAAGCTCTTGCAAACCCTAAACCACTTTGATGAGTTAGACCTTTTCACATTAGAGGCTCCCTTCTAGAACTCTGGTGTCCCTTTTGGAGATGCAATGAACCTAGACAATGCTTTTGATTTGGTCAAGGTTGACCCAGTCTTTAGCTCAAACCTCTTTCACACCTGCAAGTGATTATTTACATAGCCCTGATTTGTCTTTGTTCACATGGGCATTGATTTATTTATACTTTTCAGGAGTTTTACATGTCCTCCTTTATTCATTTATTCATAAAACATAAATTAAAACAAAATTGAATGTTCCTCTTAGCTTAGGCTAAGTGGGAACATTACAGTCCTCCCCTCCAAAATGTTGCTTGTCCTCAAGAAAATGACAGGGTAAGAGCTATAGTTCTTCTCCTTCTCCATTTATGACACCATCAAGGATCAAGCTTTCATCATGGACTAAGTGCTCATCAAGCCAATACATCAGAAACTGATCCTCCAATGTTAACATGATAGGGGCATAGTCTATCCCTTCGGGAGTGTAAAACTCAACAGAAATAAACATGGGTGAAGCAATGTCACATCTAAAACATGTATCACGAAGTACAGGATAAAGTTCCATCCCATGTGGTACATATACACTACCCACTTTTTGTCCATACAAACCCATAAAAAATACCAATATATCATCTATGTATGGAAGCAAAATCACATATATGCAAACTGAAATTTTTACTTGAGGAGGTGGGTCACAATCCCACATAAGGTACCAACGCAGTGCACTCCTTGATTTGAGTAGATCTGAGTGTGGTAGGTGGTAATCCCACCACATATTTTCTGCATGGGTCACTTTGATATGGCTAAAAGTGAGGCCCAAGTTAGGTGCATTTGGGAAGCACCCATCATGATAGATAATATCCCTTTGCACCTCAAAGGAGTGGCCAGATTTTAAATTTTTATTGGCCTCATCAATGCCATGAGATCTGCATGTAATATCACTCCTTGTAGGAGCCATGGCCTGCATACATATGGTAAGAGAATGTGTCAAATCAGAAAAATAAACATGCTCCATGAGATTAGATTCTTTACCATTCAAGTCTCCCACACACATGGAGTTAGGCATGGGCATTTCTCCTCTTTTAAGAGAAGGATGAGATGGCTGAAATGTCTCCTGCATAGTTCCTCCAAATCATAGTGCTGATGTAGTTCTTCCTTCATACCCTCCCAATCAAAAATCCTCAAGATTAGGGAGTAGATCTTTGTTGACTGCATATAGATGGAAAGGAACTCCTTGTGTGCTCTCTGTAGTATCTCTTGTTTAAGCTTGGAGGCTTGAGACAAGAATACTTTACCAAGATGATAGATTACCCCTTCATGGACCAAATAGCCTCCTCCTTGCTTCATGCCATCTAATATCATCCCGGTGTGCAGATATTTGGAGTACTCCACAAGGAGTTGAGATCTCCAATAAGGATCTACACAACTCAACAAAGACAAAATTGTTGATGCATCTATGGTTGTACTTTCCTTGTTTCTGATTGTTTCTTTGGCATTATACATGCCAAAATTGTTTGTGGGAAGGCTGATCCTCCCCCTTGCTTCCTCCCACAGTGCTGTGGCTTTCTCTTCCATTGTTTCAGCACTTGGTGAGGCTTCCCCACTTGATCAGGATCTAATGGCATTCCAAGTGGCTTGCCATGATGTAGGAATGTTCCTTGCAACATTCTCATAAACATGAGAGAAGGACCTGTGAGGTCCTTGCCCCCACTGCAAAATTCCATCTTTTTTGTTTGGGTGGAAACATCATGTGAAGGATAGGTGTGCACGCCTTGAATGATTTGTTGTTTCCCACTCTTCAAATCCACCCACTCCATCTGCAAGGCCTTCCAATTAGTGGTGATTTTTCCCAAGGTAATCAACCACTGGACACCCAAGATGGTGTTGGTGTCTAGTATGTCAACTACAAAGAAATGGTCCACCAAGGTGTAGGTTCCCATAGTCACAGAAAGTGATGGAACATACTACATGCACTGCATAGTTCTATCTCTCGGAACCAAAACAGAGAACCCATCAAAAGTATCAGTGGGGATCCCTCTCCTCTCAACAAGATGAGCATCAATGAAGTTGTGGGTTTCCCCACTGTCAATCAGAATAGACACTCTTTGGTTCATAACCAAACCTTGCACCCTGAGGGTTAAGTACTTGGGCACTCCTCTCAAAGAAGCAAGAGTCCCACTTGTTGGAGAAAAGGCTCCTTCTTCCTCTTTGGATGGTGATTGATCCTCCTCCTCATCATCACCAGTGCTATGACCTCTCCTAGGTCCATCATTTCCCTCTTCCTCCTCAAAATTAGAGAATACTTCAATATAGTGTGATGTCCTAGCAGCACATTTATGTCCCAGTACCCATGGCTCTTGACAGGTGAAACATAATCTCTTTTCCTCAACTCCCTCCGTAGATAAATGTCAAGAGGTTTCTTCAGTGAGCTTTCCTTGGATGGAGAAGCTTTCCCTTCTTTCCCCTTAGAAGAGTGAGGGGTTCTGCTTTGGAAAGTTGCCTTTGCTCTTGGCAAGGCATCTTGGAGATCCCTAGCTCTCTCAATGGAATCATGAAAAGTGATGGGCTTGGTAGACTTAACCAACCCATGCAAAGGTTCCTCCAGGCCATCAATGAACATGTAGACTCTCCTTGCTACTGATAGATCAGGGACCATTACAGACAACCTCAGGAATTCAGAGATATAGGCCTCTACATCTCCTATCTGTTTAAGCTTTTCCAAGCTTATGAAAGGGTCCTCCAGATCTTTCCGATTAAATCTCTCCACTATTATCCTAGTGAAATCAACATATGTGGACACATTGTTGTGTCCCAATGTAGATAGTCCATGAAACCACCAGTTGTGGGCTTCTCCCTCAAAATGCAGCGCAACAATCTTGATGGCTTCTACTTCGGGCACTTTATTCAACTGGAAATAGATTTCCAACTTCTCCACCCATGCTTTGGCATAAAAATAGGGTGATCCACTGAACTTAGGCAAGAAGAACCTGCCCATAGTGTGGTGTCTCCCATGAAGGAAACCTCCATCTCTATACTATTTCCATGGCCTCCTCCAGTCCTTGAGAAGGAAAAAGTCTTGAAAGCTCAAGTTATCCTTGAACCTATGACTTTGTGAGTCATATTCTACAAAGTAACCTTCCAAAGAGGTTGGCTCTTGCAGCCCTTCATTCTCTACAGCCAAGAAGGTAGGCATTGTAGAGCATTGTGAGGCTTGTGGAGCTTATGGAAAGCTCATAGGTTGACTAGCCCCAAATTGAGACATATCAGAACTTTCTCCTTTATGGAATCTCCCAAGGGACTCCCTCATTCTATTTATCCTCATTTCCTTTATCTCCTTGGATAGATCTTGCATAGCCTCCAAGAGATTTTTTGCAAAATCCTCTGCTTCCTTATCTTTATCATTCACAGATTTAGGGGCTTTCACCTTGTCTTGACCCTTGTGAAGGTCAACAGTAGTATAGTCATACTTTTTATGACTTATATTCTGATATCTCCTCTCCCTATCAGAAAGAGGATCATCATCTTCGGAATGCAGCATGACTGGTGCTCCAATGCTAGCACAGGCTGTGCCAAGAGTGGAGCTCTGATACCACTGTAATATTCCTTTTTCAGGATTCTCAAGATTCTATTTCAGAGATGGACTACAGAGGAATTTACAGGATATGTCACCCTTCAAATAAAGGGTGAGATCCAGAGGCTACCTAGCCAACTGTAGACTCTGTCTATAGAACTTGGAATAGCCCCTTTTTAGGAATTTCAACAAGGTTTTCAAGGAAAACACTGTATAACTAAAAATAAGAAAGAATAATGCAGATCAGGGCTGGGTTCTTCTCATTTATGTTTTATGTGACTTATATGTAGAATTTCATCAGAAAAAAATCAGTTTAGGCACATCAAACAGATCTCCCAAAAAGTAGACTAGCTAAAAAGCACCCAAAGGGGAAGGCTGCAGTCAAATGTAAGCACTACTTCAAGAATTGCACAGTTTTAGATAATGTTCAGTGGAGATAAGAAAGAGAGCTGATATCTCAGTATTACAGTTGCAAGTAATCATTATGATAAATCCCTTTCATTATACATTAGAAATCATGAGCCAATACAACAGTAATTCTTCAGAAAAGAGAGCAGGAGCACATATATATTTGCAGAAATGCTTCAACAGAATTATTTTTCAGGAGGTTCAGCAGATGTGAGTTAAAAATTAGATCTAGAGCATATATATGGATAAAATATCAGATCTATATCAGATCTAGAAACTCTATAGTTTTCTCTACAAGATCCACTTGGAATTTTGACAAAAGCATGCATGAATAAGAGTAGATCTGAGAAACAAGTTGCAGATCTGGAAACTGCTGCAGTAAATTTTTGAATATGAAATTTCATTACAATGGATCAGATCTGAATAGAACATATATCAACAATCCAATCCATGGATCACCAAGTGGAAGGCAAGCCCAACACAAGATATCTCTGATCTAAACTATGAACAAGACAACTTGCAAACCCTCATACATAAATAATGAAGTTTTCCTAGTGCGACAGCGCTGTAGCTCAAAAGAAATAGGAAAATATTGAATAATTGTAGATCTGAAGTACAAGAAATGATACACTCTTCCAGGAGGTCAAAGGACCCACTCCATGGAGAGAGACTCTCAAAATACACTAGATCTCTACTGATCTAGATCACCACTTGTTGCAGCTTGCAGAGACAGCAAAGCCCTCAATGGATCAGCGCTGCCAATGTAATTAGGAGCTTTGCCTCAAGCCTAATAGTGGTTCATTTCAGCAAACATTCCTCCTTGAATCATCAAAGGAAGAGGTGAAACTCTTGCACAGGAATTCCAGATACAATCCTCCACTCAACAACAGAGAATGGTATTTTTCTAAGCAGACAGATACTCAGAAATATAATCTATCAACAACCTTCTCTTGATGTCCTCATTTTCCTTTTATAAGATGAGAAAGCTCTTGCAAACCCTAAACCACTTTTATGAGTTAGCCCTTTTCACATTAGAGTCTCCCTTCTAGAACTGCGCTGTCCCTTTTGCAGATGCAATGAACCTAGACATCGCTGTTGATTTGGTCAAGGTTGACCCAGTCTTTAGCTCAAACCTCTTTCACACCTGCAAGTGATTATTTACATAGCCCTGATTTTTCTTTGTTCACATGGGAATTGATTTATTTATACTTTTTAGGAGTTTACATGTCCTCCTTTATTCATTTATTCATAAAACATAAATTAAAACAAAATTGAATGTTCCTCTTAGCTAAGGCTAAGTGGGAACATTACAAAAATAGTATCAATTCCATAAAAAAGATGAAATGGAGACATGTTAATTGATCTTTTTGTGCTCACTCTATGAGCCCACAAAGAAATTGTAAGCTTCTTGTGCCAATTCCTATTGTTTTCCTGCAACATATTCTTAATAATATTCACCAAATATTTGTTAGATGATTTTGCAAGCGCATTTCCCTAAGGATAATATGCAGTAGAATGACCAAGTCTAATGTGATATTTATCACAGAAATCAATCATTTTTTATTTGAAAGAAGATGCATTATCAATGATATTCTTGTATGGACAACCAAATATTGTCAGAATGTTATTTTCAAGAAACTGAATGATAATTGAATCAGTTTCTTTCCTAGTGGGAATAGCCTCAATCCATTTAGTAAAATAATATGTAGCAGTGAGAATCCATTTGTGTTGAGCTGAATATGGAGGATGAATTTCACCAATAAAATCAAGTCCCCATTGCTCGAATGGTACTTGGACTTCAATTGGTTTAAGAGGCAAGGGTAAAAGTTTCCTTTTTCCTTGAAAAAATTGACATTCATGACAGCTATTGATTGTTTTAAGACATTAGAAAACAAGGTGGGCCAATAGAAACCTGCTTTAAAAATTTTATTTGCTGTGGTTTTCCAATAAATATGGCCTCCATATTCATCCTTATGGAAATATGTCATAACTTTCTCAACTTCACCTTCAACTAAGAAATTTAGCAATTTCCCTCCAGGATCTTTCTAATATAAAACACCATTCAGAATGCAATATTTCAATGCTCTTAACTTCAGTGATCTTACTTTACTGCTTGAAATGCCAGGAGGAGGATTCAAGTGTTTCATAATATATACAATACCAACATACCAAGGAGATAAAGAAAAGATCTCAGTTATCTCAGGTAATGTTTCAGCAGTTTGTTCATCAAACATTGCAGCAATGAAATTTATGTCTAAGGCATGAAGATTGGAATCTGCCATTAGCTTTTCTAGGCCTTATCCTTTAATCAATTTTGTGGGCTTAATTTCCAAATCATACTCTAGTAAGGCTGCAAACCATTTTCCTATACAACCTTCTGGATCATTCTGTGTAAGTACTTCTTTAACAACAACATTTGGCACATAAGAAATGACATGAGAATGTAAAATATGCACTCTAAAATCTTTCAGTGCTTTGACTAAAGCTAAAGCCTATTTCTCAATGATGTTATACTTTAAAGTAGCATCTCTGATTGTTTTGTTAAAGAAAGCAATAGGTTGTTTTGTATTCTAATTTTTCTTCTGCATTAAAACAGTTGCAAGTGTATGCTCTGAAGAAAATGAAAAAATAATAAAATCAGGTGTGTAGTCTAGACTAATAAGAATAGGAGCATGAGACAGAGCTAATTTTACTTGATTAAATGAGTTCTTTGCTTCTTCATAGCATTTTACCTCAGTATCCTTCTTCAACATATCAGTAATCTTCCTTAAATGTTCAGCAATATTTGGAACAAATCTTCTCAGAAAATTGATTTTACCATTGAAATATTGAATCTCCTTTTTACCCCTTGGATAATCTAAATTATGAATTTATTAAATCCTTGAAGGATCTACTCTTATGCCATATTTATATATAATATGCCCCAACGATTTACCTTGTTCCATATCACATAGAATTTTCTTTGGATTTAATGATATTCCAAAATTTCTTCACTTTTCAAAGACTGTTTTTAGATGCTACAAATGGTGTTCATCTGTCTTTGAGAAAACAAATATTTTTCATTGGAAAAAAGCAGTGTCCATTGCTCTTTGGAAAATTTCTTCTGCATTCTTCAAACCAAAAGGCATTTTGGCATATATGAAAGTACCCCAAGGTGTAGTGAAAGATGTCTTTTCTTGATCATCTGGGTGGAAAAGAACATGATTGTATCCTAAGTATCCATATAACAAAGAAATTCTAGATGATCCAACTACCCTTTGCAAAATATGATCCATTTTTGGTAGTGGATAATTGTCTTTTAAAGATACTTTGTTCAGATTTCTAAAATCAATGCACAATATTTTTTCTCCTGTTTTCTTTCTCACAAGTACTAGATTACACATCCAATCAGAGAATCGAATAGGAACTATTATTCCAGCAGTTCATAATCTATTAACTTCCTTCTGAATAGAAGGCGACAATTTAGGATTCATCCTTCTCAACTTCTAGCGAAATGGTTTTTGATATGGTTTCAAAGGTATAGTATGTTGAATAATACTTTTATCACCGACCTTAAATCTAAATATTCCCAAGAAAAACATATGAAAATTGAGACATAAGTACTGCATACTTAGCTTTCATTTCTAGACTCAGGGATTTAGAAATATTCACCATCTTTGGCTTCTGCGAAGTTCCAAGATGTAAATCTTCCACTCCCACCTCTGCTGGTGACATAGAAGGCTTCTTTGCAACATCATACTAGTAAAAAATTTATTCCAAGGGTATCAAATCTCTTGGAATAGAATTATCCTTAAGCTATAGTACTTGCATCTTTGTATCATGAATTTATTGGTCATCTATTTGGGAATTTATGAATTCTTCTTCTATTTGCAAGAATTTATTTATTTTCTCATTATTTTTAAACACTTGCCAATATTGAAAATTTTCAGGGATAGCAGCGCAGTGTTTGACATCTATTTCATATTTTTTTTTTTGGATACAGAGGAATTTTGAACATACTAGTAGAAGTGGCCAAAGAATCAGCAATAACATTGTTGTTTATAGGAATTAATGACAGAGTATATTCTGGAAATGTTTTTAGGATATCTAGGACTGAAATTTTGTAACCTCTCATTCTGGGATGCTTGTCTCGGTACTCTCCTTTAACTTGCTTGATTACTAACTCAAAGTCTCCATATACAAAAATTTTCTTTGCACCAATTTTTTTCATAATTTTTAGACCAACAATTAAGGCTTCATATTCAGCTTCATTATTTGTGCATTCAAATACTAGTTTGTAGGAAGACATTCTAACATTTGGAGGGACATCCAATGATTGATTGATTGGGCTGTGAATCCAAATTCCAATACCAGCACCTTCTTTACCCATGGCTCCATCAAAATCCATAGTCCAAAGACTATTTTCTTCATCTAGAAGGTGTAAATCAGATGGCTGATTTTTAATTTCTATTTGAGATACCTCTGTTGTATTCAAAATCCCTGTTTTTTATACTATTTTCTTATTTAGTTCTTGAGAAGATACCTTAATTTCCAAACTATTTGGCACTAATTTACAAAATTCTTTTTATTCCAATTCTAAAACAAAATCTGAATTTTTTGGATTTTCTAATTTTTCTTCAATCAAAAAGTCTAAAGATGTTGAAAATTATTCATTAAATAAAATAAAAGACTCTAAATATATACGTACAACATGAATGGGATGATTTTTATGCCTTTCTCTTATACTGATCATATATTTCATCTTACTTTCTCTTTAAAATTTCCTGAATTGTCCAAAAATAGGAATTGTTGCATATGAAAAGTCAAGTTGCAGAGTTCCTCTAAGCTTTGCTCCCCATGACCTATAAAGTAGAATTCCATACCTAGGTGGAATATCAGCCATAACAACATCTATGAGGACATTCTTGGCTGGGATTTGTTCGAATGAGACCACTAAATATTTGATAAGACCAATACATTTCACCCTCCCTGAATCAAATGAGTAGAGTTCATGGTAAGGCCTTGTGATGTCAAGTCCTAATTTGTCCATAATAGCTTTAAGCATGAGGTTATGAGATTCTCCAGAATCAATAATTTCATTGTGAAGAATAAATTCATGGATCTTAAGACTCAAATAGAAGGGAGGAACTTCACTATCTTCTATTTTTCCATCAACATCAGGACCAAAAATAAGTTCAGTATGATCATCACTTAAGTTGACCATATCAGATGCTTGATCAACTATAAACAACTTATTAACTTGAAACTTATATTCATAATTCTTCATTATCTCAGTTAGAGGAATAGAAACTTTCAGTTTAGCAATTTAATTTTTGAGAGAAAAATGAGTAGCATGTTTTTCTACCTCTTTTAGTGATGCGTTTGTCTTTTCAGGCAGTTATTTGGATGAAGAATCTTTCTTTTGCCCTCATTCTTGAACTCCTTGATATTTTCTTTGATTATTGGTGGATGCTTCATTATCTTTAAGAGAAGTATAAGAAATATGTTCTTTTTCTTTGCCTCTGTTTGGTGCAGCAACTCCTTTTTGTTGAGTATTAGTTTGAGATTTTTATCTCTTTTGATTCGCAACTATGGGAAAATTTATGCCCCTCAAACCATAATATATTTGAACTTTTGTGAGGGAGTTTTGATAACCTCTCCGATAATCTTTAGCCAACATTAAATGTTCATTTGACATGGCATATTTTTGTTATTTTGATGCACACATTTCTACAGAATATTGATCTTCTTCAGTGAGGAAAAAATGTTTTTTATTTCCCTCAAATAAATGGTTTTCTCCGTAAATTTATTCTTCGTCATCTTCATTAGTTCCTTCAGTATAATTATATTGGAAAGGTGTTCTAACTTGCTTTTGACTTTGTGGATCCTGACCCCTATGTTCCCTTTGTTTAATTCTGTATTGGGGTTACTGATTTTGACCCCTGAAATTGGGATTTCTGATAGAAGGTTCAGCTTGTCTGCCAACACTAGACATCTTATCCATCATTTTTTCCATGGATTTAATCAAAGTATCATTTTTTCCTTCTGATGAAGTGGGTGTTTCTTCCTTTATTGTGACTCTTTTCTTTGTTTTGACCTTGGAATTTTTAATATTCAAATTTGCCTCTACACTTACTGCATTTCTTTGCATTTCCTCCAAATTTGTTGGGTTTCTCTCCCCCAATTGAAATACCATATCAGGGTCAAAACCATCAGGGTAATGGAGTAAAAAAAGACCTACAGGAGGCTTGATATTATCAGTAATTGAATGATATATCTTATTAAATCTAGTTGTGAACTTGTGGACAGATTCATTTGTATTCCTTTTTAGTGCATTATATTCGGTTAGGATTTGTAATGGATTTTTCCATGAATAAATCAATTACTTGTTGTGATGTACCAATTATACAAGCTCCAAGATAGCGAAACCATTTCTTTACTTCTCCAAAAAAACTTCGAGCAATAATATGCATCTTAGCATCCTCATTGTCTACTTCTTCAAGATCTATAAAATTAGTTACTTTAGCCACATGCTGATAGGTTGTAATTTCTGATGTTCCATCAAATAAAGGCCGCCTCTAACCATAATTTTGAGGTAATGTAGTAAGCTGACCTGGTAGAATCAGTGGAGAAAATATGGCCATGATTAATGGAGGAGGTGGTGGAGATGTGAATTGTGGTGTGGATTGAATAAAAGTTTGCAAAGGTAAGATTGAATTAAAGGAGGAACAGATGATGTGGTTGTAGGAGATGGTGAGGTAAAAGAAGTACCAAAAGCATGTTGATGATAATGAAAATAGGCTTTTTCAAATGTTTCTTGAAACTTGTCAACTAAGCCCATAAGTTTATGGAAATTAGACCAAACTTCAGTATCAGTTTCAGACTCAAAGGTTTTAGAAAAGGGTGAAAATGACTCAAAATCAAAAGGGTCAAAGGTAGCTTCTGAGAGAAAATTTGTATACTTGGTTCTAATTAAATATTTTTCAGGTGATAGAGAAAAATCCAAATCTTCTAAGACAAACCTCGTAGGCAGGGAATTTTATTTAAATAGTGGAGGGAAAACTCTTCCTAACTATTGAGAATTAGTCTTCTATTTTATCAAAATAATTTCAGGATTATATACCAGATTTGATGGATTAGGGTCATGGTTTGACCTGGTATATCTTTTAGGAGCCAAATTAAGATCAAAATTATATGTTTTGGCTCAGGTTTGTACTTCAGCCTATTTAGAAAATATTTCCCAAGGAATATTTAACACTCGATCCCCAGCAACGGTGCCAAAAATGTTATCACTCTCCCCAACTTCCTAGGCTGAAATTAGAAGTGAAGAAAGGTAAAAACATACCATATTTTTGTTAGGCAACTAGCCCTACCTAACCAGAGAGGGCTCTCTCTGTGTCACTTTTTAATTATTAAATTTTAGGGTTGAGTACCATATTTTAGGCTAGATATAGATTAATTTGTTTTAATATTTGTTTCATGTTTGTTTGTTGGATAAAATTTATAATCAATGAAAGCTAAAACTAATTTCAAAGATTGTATTACAGAAAATTGAGCAAGGCAATATATGCAATCAATTTAAGCACATTTAATTTGTCATTGATGTATAGTGGTAGAAAAGGGAGAAGTATGAATGAGCATTTTTACATGAATTCATTCATTAGAAGAAAGACACATTGTAAAAATATTAATAAACAGAGAATTTGATTATTTTTCGCTTATAATCTAGATACGATTTTACACAGAATATGGAATGGAAATGAATTAAAAAATAAAGGCACAGTGCTTAACAAAATACCACATGAATCTCACACAATTGTTGCAAACTCCTTGATTTTCATTAATAGTAGGTCGACAAAAATACACAGAGTTTTCAGAACTCGATTATCCAACAAAAATACTTCGTACAACGAAGTATATATAGAAAAATAAAATACAATTGTTACATTAAAGGCTATCCAACTGATAGCACTTTATTAGCTAGCTAACTCTAACTACATAATGAAAAATAAATTGAATCTGTTGTGTTGTCATTGATTATAACTAAAATTCATTGTTGAAGAAGACAATCACAGGCTACATTGTCCATCTGTTGACTGTTGATTTGTCAAAATTGATTTTTCCAATTTTATCAATTACTCCTGAAATTCACATAACTTTTCCCAGCACTATTCATCAGGGATAGTTAATTTAATTACCTTGCGGTAAATTTCATCTGCCTTAAAGTACTTAGCAAAATTTGATTTCACAACAAAAACATGCTTGATTTCATATTGAATATAAATATCATTGCTTATAGCTCCCAATAGTTCTTTTCCTGTTAATGTGCTTTTAATATTTTCAAACTTGGAAGTATCCCTAGACCTATCCTGAAGTATTTTTCCATAATCATCTTTGGTCATCATTTTATCATTAATTACAAAGAGTGAAGGCAACCCTTTCTATGTTAGAGATTCTATTCTACTAAAGAATCTCTGAAATGTAACTTCTAGACTGTGAAATTTTTCTTCCAGTTAAAGAATCAAATTCTTCTTTGTCAACACTCTCTTTACTTCTAGAATGGCTTATATTCTATCCTCAATACCCAGTTCATCCATCTCATATATTTTCTTTGAATTCATATATCTGATGATATTGTTTTATGTTGTAGGCTTGTCTCCTAGGTGCTCTTTGATTGTTACAATGGCCTCATTTTCCTTCTGGATCAATTCTTTTTGCTCAAAGATGATTTGTATGCTTGGCCAAATCTCATTGATGGAATATGTTATGCCTTCCCATATGATCTCTTTCACCTGGCTAAAATTATTAACAATGGAGGACTCCTTCTGTTCTTTTTGCAATCTTTCAATCAAATTTTTAGCCCTCTGTGCTTTAGCTACATGGAAGCTATCAACATTAGTCTTTTGTAATTGCAGTAATTTTACCTGATATTGCAACTTTTTAATCTCCTCTTCTTGAATAGACATGCTTTGAACTACTTTAGTAAGTTGTCTAGCTCCATCTGCAGTGCTAGCTATAGAAGTTTGAGATATTGGAATAGTTGCTAGTGGCAGTACTTCTAAAGGGGATTTTATGTCTTCACTGTTGCTTCCTTTTTCTTAATGATCTTCTCCAACTCTGATTCCATTTGATTTAGTTGGGCATTCTGTTCCATTATCAACTTCATCATATTTTTCTTTTGACTTTCATTTTCTTCAATATCCTTTTCCAAAGGATCTTTTGTAGCAAGGATTTTCAATTGCTTTCTCAATGCTGCTATATTAGCATTTTTCTTCTTGATAATCTCTTAAATAGCATTCACATTGGATGGATGATATCCAATCTTCACCACCAAGTCTTCTAGAGTATTTATTCTCTTGTCTTTTGCAAATGAAGACACCTTCACCAATTTGAGTTGTGATTGCACATTTGCTAGAGAAACTTGCAATTTAGACAAACTTAAAGCAGTATTAGTGAGATTTGATGAAATCATCTCACCATTTTTATTATGAAGCTCCATTTGGTCTATTGGATGAATTTATTTTCTTTCAAACTCAAATGTAGCCTTCTTATAACCTTCCTTTGACTTTAGCTGTGATATTTATGCTTGAAGGAATGCAAAATGCATTTTCCCCTTTTCAGAATCAAAGGCTGAAAGCAACCTACTTTGTGAACTAGGAGTTTGTTTCCAAAACTAATTGTAGGTACTTTTCTTCAGCATTTCATTCTTCAACTTCATTTCTTTGAAAGTATCAAAGATAGACTTCTCCTTTTCTTTCTCCCCTGTAACAGCTATACTAATCTGCATGGATTTTTGTTGATATTGAGAAGTTGATGTTTGTTGATCTTTAGGATTTTTTTTTTTCTTCTCTTTAGAAACAGTAGAAGTAGTAGGAGTAGCAATAGTACCTTTATCACTTGTGTGTGTAGAATGAGGGGTGTCTTCAGTGATAATGATCACTTATTTTTCTAACTATTTTATAGGATTAGTCTTCGGATTTAACTTTGTCTTATTCCTATAGTGAATCTTGAATTCTTTTCTTGATGAATCAGTCATTGGAGATGACAGATCTTCTCTAACTCTCTTCCATGCTCTTTCCTCTGTAATTGGAGTCTGTAATTTTGATGTAGATAATGTCTGCTCCTCTGCCTCCTGTACCGTGCCTTCTGTCTATTCAATTTGATGCATGTATTTTTCAATCTGTAGCCTAGGTATATGAAAATATGTTGTTGATTTATTTTCCACCCTAAATTTATAGATGACACGAACTAGATCATAAGACCAAGTAAAGCTTGGGCGAAACTGCATTTCCTTTAACAATTTATCTGCCTCTTCCCCTACAGATCTGCTATTACATATAAAAGGACCTAACTGTTTTTTGATTTTAAACTGTGAGTTATTCTTAGTAGAGACAAAATTCACTTCATCTGCATTGATCATTTGTCTAATATATTATAATGCAAATATCCTCATGGGGAGGAATTTAGGCAACTTATAAGGGCTAATCCCACACCCATAGACTGTGAGCTCTATATATTTTTGGTAAATATACCAATCCCCTATCCTAGCTTCATCTAATAACTGTAATACCTTCTTGATTTCCTCACCAATTCTAGGCTCTGGAGTGTTGTTCAACAAACTGAATGTTGGCTAAAGAAATAATTCCACAAACTGTTTATAAGAATACTCTTTCCGTTCCTTCATGACTAATGAAGTCTAGAAGATCATTGAATGTTGTTGGCCTTCTTCATCAAATTTCTGTGGATAAAACTTAAATTTTCCCCCTCAGAGTACAAAAATAAATAGACTAACACAGAAGCATAATTGAAAGCCTTTTCAGCTGTGAATTTCACAAACTGATCATGGATAGTATCTGCAATAAACTGGTTGAAATTGAAAATGATGGAGGGTTTGTAATCATTGGAAAATATGGACAAAAACCCTATGATGGCTTCATCTACCCATTGGTCTGAATAATAACTAAGAAGGTAGGAAATGTTTGTGATGATTTTTCTGGTTCTTTCAAGGAATATGGATGCTGGGAATGGAGGGGTTTTCTTAGGTAATGGGTCATTTTCAGTCATGAAAATCTCAAGAGTTTGAGATTTCTTTGCAAAATATAGCTTTTGATAAATTTATATCAAGGTTTATCGAGAAAATTGTGTAGCATCTTATGTGTTTGGGGCTTGCATCATTTGCTCAATTGTTTGGGTATCAATGGTAACTAAAACCTCTCCTATAGGAACTATGATAGCTCTCTAGTATGGAATATACCAAGCTTGACATCTCCTAAAAAAATTTGGGCAACTATGGGTATGGGGAAAGATGAAATGAGGGATATTATAATCCCACAGTCCTATTTCATCTAATTTATCTAAGATCCTATCTTCTAACGAGCAATGTAATTCAAAAATCTCAATATCAGTCAAGGTTTCATGTATCTTGTAATAGTTTTTTGTTGAAGGTATGTGGTGAAAATCAACAGGAGGATGTACTAGTAGACTTACTAGTTGCTCAAGTTCTTTTTTTTTGGGAGGCATTTTTGACACAGGTCGAGACTGAGGATGATCTATGAAACTAAAATAAAACAATAGCTACAAGGGGAATCTTAAAACACTGGTGAATTTGACCTCTGGAACCCTGGTAATGACTAAAAACTCGAAAACCTATCTAAATCAAATTGAAAAGGCTAGGTAAAAGTGTGAACATGCATGCAATGGTGAACTTATAGGCAATTAATCTTGTTTCCCATTTGAAAATAGGCACGGGTCTGTTTCCTAATGGTAAGCCTTTGAATTAATTGGCTAACGGTCAGGATAGCATGGGAATTAAACTGATTGGACAAGATAATACACGTTGACATGACTTTATTTGCAGAATGAAGGATTTCTTTAATATCAACGGTAAGTATCATATCAAACAAGTGTTGGAGCAGGAAGTGGTTTTGTTTGGGGGGAGTGTGAAATCACACGAGCCTGACACGTAGCAGCAGAGTTATTGTAAAATACTACTTTTTTCGGACCCCACTTACTCCCCCCCCCCCCCCCCCTGAAGTTAAGTCTCGGACAATGAGGGGGCTGAAGTATGACATGGGCCGTCGAATGAAAGGATGATGAAATGGATGAACGAGGAAGTGGCGGAGTTTTAACATACGGCAGGGGTGATTTGATTGGTTGGGTAGGGGTGTGATGGGAATGATATGATATGAGTGACAGATGAATGAATGAGTGCAACGTGTCACAACCATGATGGAGGATAATGATAGTGGAGTATGATGACAATGAATATAACTCATAGGATTTAATACCTATGGTTTTAAAGTTTATTTTTGAAATATTAAAGACGATTCTTTAATATAACACAATTTCGAAAATATCTCTTTAGCAAAGTTTTCATTTCCCTTTGAAATATAACAATGGAACATAAAAATTCCATGACACAAAATTTAATTTTGGACTATAAACAAGCTTACTACTTCAAATTTGACCTATATGGTAGTTTTAACCCTAAACTTGACCTAAATGAGATGAAATTATATGAATTTAGACCTATGAATAAAGATGAAAAAGGGGTGAAGGAGTAGCATGTCTTAATGAGACTTGTTCAGCGATAAAATTTATTGCTGAAGACTGACTAAAAAAGAAAAAAAAAATTGACTAATGACCTAATGGAAAACTCTTAAAAGAGTTATCTTTGATTAGTGGAAAAACTGACTCTAACATATTGATTATGTCATAATGCCTCTTCAAAAATCCTTCCAAGATGATGACTCTTACAGGATCACAATGATCCATATTAGCAAAATTACTTCCTCTAACATAATGTTAGACAATATATGGATGAATATTTATGCAAAATGGTCCCCAAGGTTTTTATTCTTAAAATACTAGATTATTTGAAGAAACTCAACCAAATAAGCATTTAAGCATGTTATTATCATATGCTTATATCCATGATGCCATACTAAATCAAGATGCATTCTGATTAGGCTCTTCTAGCCTTTCTTCATTTCCAAGATAGCCTATAGACTTACTACAATTTTGAACCTGAGGTAACCCTATACTTCCATATAAAAGTAATTTTTCTTTCTTTGATACAAGTGCCCAAGATATAATGTGAATTTTCTATATAAATTTAGAAATATGTTAGTAGCGATTTTATCATTAATATAATGATGATTAAATGTGGATGAATCACTTGATTTATTTCAATGTGTCATAATGAACTTACAAGATATCATAATATTTACAAGCAAGTATTTAACTGGATAAACTTCCCCTCTTATGTAAAAAATGAAAATTTTAATGATCTAAAATGTTTCATCAAATTAAAATATTTGAATGTTTATAGTTGAGCATAGTGGAAAAAAATTACAAATTACATTTATTTGATCAATCGGGTGACAAGGGAAAGGAACCAGCCTCAAAGTATCCCACAAATTCTCCCGAGGAAGTGCTTAGTGAAGAAGCAATTTTTTTTTCAACGGATCCAATCCAAGAAATAAGGAAGATTCAAATCAAATTAAACAAGAAAATTGGTTCTTTAATTATCATTGAGCTACAAAAAAAAGATATAAGAGGCCAAACCAACCATGGTGGGCAAAATTTCTCATTGTGGGGTAAGAAACTCATTTAATTATCCCATTTATTTAATTATGATTTTAATTATCTCATCCTTTATAAAAAAAAAGTATAAAATAAAAAAACTCTTTATCTTACTTGAGTTTTGGATGGAGTATGATCCTCATGGTGTAACAATGGAGGCCAACGTTGGTAGCAACATTGATTCTCCACCTTGAGTGATGCACCAGTCACAAATCCTAGCACACCTGTTGAACCACAAATTCTTGGATTTGCACCCCCTGAACAACATATGTCAGGATTTGTACATGATGTTGTGGATGAAAAATGTGACTCCATCACAGATTTTGAAGCGAGATTTCCTGGATCTTCCCATGTTACTAGCACAGGAACACTACTGATTACATTTTTGGTAGATGATGACCATGTCCCCATGAAATTAGAGAAGCTTCCAGGTATTTAAGAATTGTCTTAAATATTAAATACAATCTAATTGAAATTTATGTATAGTCTGTGATTATATTAAACTAATGATAATATAGTTTGCAGGAAATGATTTATTCTATAAGCACTTATATGACCTAACCTTGGAACTCTTTGGGCCCACAATTCACACAAACTAGAAATCCAAAAGTTCCAAGTTCAAGGATAAAATTATGAACAAGATGGTTGTCTTGTTCGGTGAGGGTACCTTCAACAAAACTAGAGTTACCTCCAAGGCGGAATTACATTTAAAAAAAAGCAAGACCAGAATGTTGAGATTTTGTGTTTTTTGGGGTAGCATTAGGTGTGATCTAGCCCTAAAACTTTGTGGAGGGGCTAAGAAACACATCAAATCCAAAACCCAGAAAGCATTTGGAGAAATTTAATCTGGTGTTGAAGTTATTCAAATAATTAATTTTTTTAATGAGGACCTATTAGATTCGGTCTTTTCATTCCTTCGTCAGAGATCAAAATCTCTTTTGTTGCATTTCATTTTAGGTGTCTCATTCAGTTCAGTCATCTGCATTCCGTTAGGGGCATGGATTTTCTGATGGTAGGGAGCCTTTTACTCATGTTCCTCATGTCTTGTACCTGCTAGTCCAATTCTATTCATCAAAATCATTTTCAAGTCATTTACAATCATGTTTGGTCTCTTGCTTGACAAAGAGTCATTTTAGGGTTGTAGGTTTCATTAGGTCTAGAGTTTCATTAATTTAGTCTTCAAAGAGTCCAATAATGCCAGCAGGCACATGAGGGAGGTTCAAAATAAGTTTCACTGCAAAAATTTCATTGTCATATTGCTTGATCATGATTCTTCTTCAAAACTTTGTTTTGAAGAAAAATTGTCCATTTTATCTTTTGTAATAAATACCATGTAATTTTCAAATTTTTTCAGTCCAGCCCTGGTTGCCTTTGCCAAATCCAATGCCAGCTATCCCTGCAAAACATAGAAAAGAAATTCATCATCAGCCAAAAAATCAAAGTGGAAGCCAAAAACAGAGTTATGTGATAGTGTCAAAGTTCAAACATCAGAAAGTGGGTTATTTCAAATAAAAAAATCAAAATCCAGGCCATAAAAGATATTTTGGTGTTTAAACATTTCAATTTGCATGCAAGGGTTATCAAAGAGTAGAGTCAAACTTGGTGAAAGAGCGAAACAATGGTTTAAAGCCGAAATTGTGGGTGAGTTACCTGCGCGGCACATAGGAGGAAGGTCGTGGCGCATAGAAAATTTTTCCATAGTGCAAAATACAACGTGTGCGGCGCATACACCAGGTGCGGCACACTGGGTTGTGCGCGCGGCGCACAGGGCCAACACCAAGATTTTTGACATTGCCTCCAAGAAATTCCAAATCGCTCGGTCTAGCCTCTATATGTAAGTTAGATTGATCTTGTATGAGCCATTAAAAAGAGTTTGGTAGTGTTTGAAAGTGAATTATAAGAGTTTGAATGCGAAAATCATAAACCCTATAAACCCTATCTTCTTGATAAAACTGCTCCTTAGGATTTTTGTGCTGAAATTTTAAAACAATTTTTGTGCCACTCCCCACCTTGTTTTCCCATCTCCCATGATCTCATTACTATGGTCTATTTCCCTATCCCCTTACATCCTAAATCACTTATTCTTAAATTCCATTATCCCTATCCTTAAAATCCTTTCATTTCCTATTATTCCCCCTTTCCCATTTCACTTATAAAAATCCCCAAACCCCAAGAATTCCCAAATAGTCAGTGGTTGTCCCTACACCTTTGATATCCCTTGATTGAAGTTCATTATCCCCACTATCCTATTTCCCCACAGTCCCTCCCATATCACCACTTATTTGGCAACAAAATTAAAATACATCAAACTCTTCATATTCACCTCAGGCAACGTAGATGAAGAAGGCATCGAGGAGGTGTGAAAAGGAATAATTTTGGCTGAAGCTTCTTTGGCTGAGAATAGCACTTGATCAGGGACCTTCAGCCCAAATTTCAAGGAATTTGGGACACATTTTGTCAATTTTGAATTTTTGGCCTAAACACAGATTTTTCCACCCGACGCGTAGCGCCACTTGGCGTGCGCTTATAATTGGCAACTCTTCAGGGGGAACACTTTGCATTTTTGGATTTTTTATCAAAATTTATGCATGCTCATGGATTACCTAAGGATTTCATCAAGTTCTGGGTTGCCTAAAGGGTCAAAAACACCCTAAAAATGGCCTTTCTGCCACTTTTTGCACACACAGGAAGCAGTGTTGGGCGATTGAACTTTTGGAGGGGCAAATGGAAAACAAATCCAGAAATTCCACTTGGGTTGGAAAGTAGACAGGCATGGATTTCCAACGAGCTATCTTGCACTCAATTTGGACTTTAGGAAGGGCCTAAAAATAAGCTCCAAACTTGTGCTACGCATAGAGATTCCAGGCGCGACGCATAGAGGAATTTGGCCTATTTTTCACTCAGCAGCTCAGAATTTCGCCTATTTTTGGCCAGTTTCACTTTTCATGTAATTATTGATGTACCTTGATGTAATTTCATGACCATGATGTAATTTTGGCACTTTTTTACTCATTCTAGAAGATTCATTCACCAAAAGGTGAAATGTAAATGAATGGATCAGTTTCCTAGCATATAGAGGCAAGTTGTTTGATTGCCTATTTTCTAGTTCCTAGTTTAGATATGGTTGAAACAGCTCCTAGAATGATGAGCTCGACACATATAGGCATGGGGAGGAGTTAGGATTTTCTATATCATGTATTTTCTCAGTCATTTTTCAGGGTTGGACACTTGGGATTGCTTGGCACTTCATTGTACATTTCATCTCTGCACTTTTGGCAAAGGAATAGACCTGGGTTTGCGGCACTCTTTGGGATCCATGTGGCTCTGTGTTTTGATGGTGCTTTCCTCTATTTAATTGTAAGTTCACTGATTTTTATGTGTATCATTTCCTCTCTCCTTTCTTCTTAGATTAAAAAAATCAGTGTTAAAGGTGGAATTCATTGGATTGCTCTGCTCTGCCTTTAGTTTTGTTTAATTTTTTCATTTTTTCATCTGTTTGAGGAGGAATCTTGAGACCCTCTTACCCTTTTCAGCTCCTTACCATTCTAATCCATCCATTAATTCAATATAAAGCATCAAAAAAATTTCCTTCCTTGCCCCAATTAGAACTCTGCAAAAACTAGGCCTAATCCCCGCACCCAAAACTGCCTATCCCTTTGATCCAACAAAAACTCTCAAAATCAAAATCAAACTCCTTTATTTATATACCTAGCCTAAAATTAGCCTTTATTTCAAGTCATCTCAAGCCTCATCTATTATTTTTTCTAAGATATACCCGGAGAGAGCCCTCTCCTATTCTGGTAGGGCTAGTTACCATACTGAGCGTGGTTTGATGTTACCCTGAATTCTGCCTTTTTCAGCCTGAGGTAGATTTAGGCAATAACATAGTGGAGACCATACTAGGGAACTAAAATGGTTTTCTTATTAGTGTTATTTGTTTTATAAGCTACAGACGGAGCCTGAAGTTAGCCAGGTAGCCTTTGAAACGCTCTTGCTTTGCATTAGCAAAAGTAGATGAATGCTGCTTCATTCAATCTTCGGTCTAGTTTATGAACTGAACATCTGGTTTCCTCAGTAAGATGTAATCAAGTTCAGATCTGATTGTTTATGGTGGACAACGATAAGACACCTTAAGACTGAAATCATTCACCTGGAAACTCTAAATCAGTTTCGAGATCAAATCCAAGGACTCCACTGGAGGATGAACCTCATTAGCAGAAACATGAAAGGACAATATGAAACGATCAGGTATTCAAGTTGGAATTTAATCCAAGACATTTTTTTCTTTGTTGTAAATTATTTATTCTCTTTTCTCAAGAATTTCAAGAAGGCTTTGCAAAGTATATTGTATTTGAGAAAGGATCCTCGGCCTGCATTTGATTCCTTCCCTTTGAAGATTGTGAATACCAAAGATTTGCATGCTTTTGAGCTTGATCAAGACCCTTTTTCTTAATCTTGTGATGATCGTCTTCAAACTGATGAACCTCAAAAGACCAAGACTGATTCTATACCTTCTGTACATACCCCTATAGCTTGTAAAATTCCAGATCGATACAAGCCTCTGATTTTACCTCCTATATCCCATGCTTTCCCTAAAAATCATGACCTATATCTACCAAGATTTGATGGTGAATGTGAAAACATCACTGCTGAGATACATGTTCTGAATTTTGAGTCTTTTCTTGACCTTTTTGAAGTTGATGAAGAGGATGTCAGTATTAGGCTTTTTTCTCTTTCTTTTCAAGGCAAAGTCAAGAGTTGGTTCAAATCCCTACCTGATGCGAGCATCTCATATTTCCAGCAGTTCGTCAAAGTTTTCCTCGACAGGTGGGTGGTCAGACAGAACTCTTTCTTGATTATAGAAGAGTTTAAACAGCTGAAAAGACTGCCAGGGGAGACAGTACAACAGTTTTCTGCCAGATTTAACCAAGTTTATTATTTGATGCCAATTGATATAAGGCCTCCTCTTGGATCTTCTCTCTTGCACTACCCAGGTGCCTTTGATCCGGAAATGGAGTTTTAGCTGAGAGAAAGGAATCTTGCAACACTTGAAGAGATGTAGAAAAGTTCAGTATATGTAGAGGCTCACTTGCTGATTCGAAGGGCAAGGTTGAAGGAAGAAGAGATGAAAAACATAGATCCAGAGAAATCGACATCTCTAGAAGTAAAGCTTGACATGTTGGTAAGTGTAGTAGAAGATATGATGCAAAAGATCACCACAAGGAATGAGTATAATTTTCAAGCCCATGGCTCGCTGATAGAAGAAGAACAAGTTGTTGATCCAAAACATTTTGTTTCTTATCCCAGTTGTCATAGATTTGATAGTGATTGTTTTGTAGATGATCTTGGAGAAGAGAGATCTGTTGATATGACATGTATGCTTGATGATGTGTTTTATACTGATTATTTGCCTCAGTTTGATCAGTATGATGATGATTATGTTCTCCAAACAGAAGCTAATCTTTCAGAAAAATCAGCAGCTAGTTTGTGGAAGGAGGAAGTTCACTTTCAGCAGCTCGAGTACAGTGATCAACCGATGCATATTAACTACGGAAATGACGAGGAAAGTGCAGCAAATTTTGAAGTAAGTGAAGGATCTTTGCCTTTTTGTTTTGATTCGTTTCAGTTCATCAGAGACAACTTCCATGCAATCAGAAATCAACTGTCAACAAGTCTTTATCTGGATCATCTTGAGGGCAATGAAAACCTTGTTCAAGATTTCTCATATTTAGATTTGCAGCCCCCGAATGCCATTGATTTTCAAGTTGTAGATGAAGACTCGGAAGCTGGCACATATGATCAAATGATACAAGATGATTCCGTACCATTTTGTTTTGAATCATTCCAGTTTTTGAAGGGTAAATTGCATAGTAAATCTTCAAATGAGCAGCCTGTAGGAAATCAACAATCTCTCAGTTTTAATGCTGAGGATGAGAAAGATAGTGAAATTCTTGAGCAAGTTGTTAATGAGAAATCTTCCCCTAAAACAACTGATAAAATCATTTTTGATACAAAACCCTCCCTAGCTCCAGATTTGCAGCCACCAAATGCAATGGAAGGTCAGATTACAGATGAAGGCGTGGAAGCTGAAATACATGATTTAATGATGCAAGAGGACTCTGCACCCTTTTGTTTTGAAGCATTTCAGTTTATAAAGCGGAATATTCGTAATATCTCTAAAGAAAAAGATGAACAACCAGTAGGATGTCATACAGTTTCAATGGATACATCGCAGCAGTCTTCTCAAGTTTTTGATGATCCTATTGCTCGTGTTGGGTGATGTTTGCTGTAAAAGTTCTTCTCCATTAGCTAACCATGTGCCAGAAAAGAATGTTGATAATAATCTTATTCAAAATTCAACTTCATTGTATTTTTTAACAGATTTTTCATTACAAAGCCCATATCAAGGTTTGTAGTCATATGAGGAGATTGATAAAAGAGACTTTTGTTCTGTTTGGAATCAGCAACAGAGTTTGGTTATTCACGAAATTCAGGATCCTTTTGACAGCCTGTTGCTGTCACCAAAGAAAGACAGCACAGATGTGAGGAAAATATTAATATCCAGCTATGAATATTACCTGGATCAGAGCAGTAATGTGTTAATTGAAATCAATGGCTATGTTTATGAAGATCCTTTCATAGTATTCTTGAAGTCATCCAGTCAATTCATGCTTTGCAAGTTTATCAGCAGTCAAATTGACTCCAAGTTTCCATGGGAGTTGCCTTTCAATTCTTCCCTTTTCCTGCGTATCAGAAAGAATTTGGGAAGAAATCAAATAGCAGCCAGGATGCTTACATGGTTGCATTGGATGTTCCATTTCACTTGATCAGGTGGTGCAAAGAACAATTAGATTAGGTTTGATGAATAAGCTCAATTATGAGCATATTTCCAGTTTGTTAGTTATGTTTTAGTCATGTTTATATTTTATTATGGTTTCATTTTTAGCCTTCAGTCAGAGTCAGTCTGCATAATGTCAGTTTTTGTGTTTTGACTCCATTTCCCAATGGATGAAGGCACTGTCTGCTCTCCCAAAGATCTGCAGTCCTTGGCACCTCCAAGGAGCTACCATTCCCATTGGAGCCAATGTTAGAGTCGGTCTTTTCATTCCTCCGTCAGAGATCAAAATCTCTTTTGTTGCATTTCATTTTAGGTGTCTCATTCAGTTCAGTCATCTGCATTCCGTTAGGGGCATGGATTTTCTGACGGTAGGGAGATTTTTACTCATGTTCCTCATGTCTTGTACCTGCTGGTCCAATTCTATTCATAAAAATCATTTTCAAGTCATTTAAAATCATGTTTGGTCTCTTGCTTGAAAAAGAGTCATTTTAGGGTTGTAGGTTTCATTAGGTCTAGGGTTTCATTAATTTAGTCTTCAAAGAGTCCAATAATGCCAGCAGGCACATGAGGGAGGTTCGAAATAAGTTTCACTGCAAAAATTTCATCGTCATATTGCTTGATTATGATTCTTCTTCAAAACTCTGTTTTGAAGAAAAATCGTCCATTTTATATTTTGTAATGACTGCCATGTAGTTTTCAAAGTTTTTCAGTCCAGCCTTGGTCGCCTTTGCCAAATCCAATGCCAGCTATCCCTGCAAAACATAGACGAGAAATTCATCATCAGCCAAAAAATCAAAGTGGAAGCCAAAAACAGAGTTATGTGAAAGTGTCAAAGTTCAAACATCAGAAAGTGGGTTATTTCAAATAAAAAAATCAAAGTCCAGGCCATAAAATATATTTTGGTGTTTAAACATTTCAATTTGCATGCAAGGGTTATCAAAGAGTAGAGTCAAACTTGTTGAAAGAGCGAAACAGTGGTTTAAAGACGAAATTTTGGGTGAGTTACCTGTGTGGCGCACAGGAGGAAGGTCGCGGCGCACTGGGTTGTGCGCGCTGTGCACAGGGCCACCACCAAGATTTTTGACATTGCCTCCAAGAAATTCCAAATCGCTCAGTCTAGCTTCTCCATGTAAGTTAGATTGATCTTGTATGAGCCATTAAAAAGATTTTGGTAGTGTTTTAAAGTGAATTATAAGAGTTTTAATGCCAAAATCATAAACCCTATAAACCCTATCTTCTTGATAAAACTGCTCCTTAGGATTTTTGTGTTGAAATTTTAAAACAGTTTTTGTGCCACTGCCCACCTTGTTTTCCCATCTCCCATGATCTCATTACTATAGTATATTTCCCTATCCCCTTACATCCTAAGTCACTTATTCCTAAATCTCATTATTCCTATCCTTAAAATCCTTTCATTTCCTATTGTTCCCCCTTTCCCATTTCACTTATAAAAATCCCCAAACCCCAAGAATTCCCAAATAGTCAGTGGTTGTCCCTACACCTTCGATATCCCTTGATTGAAGTTCATTATCCCCACTATCCTATTTCCCCACAGTCCCTCCCATATCACCACTTATTTGGCAACAAAATTCAAAGACATCAAACTCTTCATATTCACCTCAGGCAACGTAGATGAAGAAGGCATCGAGGAGGCGTGAAAAGGCATAATTTGGAAAAAGCTTCTTTGGCTGAGCATAGCACTTGATCAGCGACCTTCAGCCCAAATTTCAAGGAATTTGGGACACATTTTGTCAATTTTTAATTTTTGGCCTAAACACGTATTTTTCCGCCCGATGCGTAGCGCCACTTGGCGCGCGCTTATAATTGGCAACTCTTCAGGGGGAAAACCTTGCATTTTTGGATTTTTTATCAAAATTTATGCATTATCATGGATTACCTAAGGATTTCATGAAGTTCTGGGTTGCCTAAAGGGTCAAAAACACCCTAAAAATGGACTTTATGCCACTTTTTGCACACACAGGAAGTAGTTTTGGGAGATTGAACTTTTGGAGGGGTAAATGACAACCCAATCTCGAAATTACACTTGGTTTGGAAAGTATATAGGTAGGGATTTCCAACGAGCTATCCTGCACTCAATTTGGACTTTGGGAAGTGCCTCAAAATCAGCTCCAAACTTTTGCTACGCATAAAGATTCCAGGTGCGGCGCATAGAAGAATTTGGCCTATTTTTCACTCAGCAGCTCAGAATTTCGCCTAATTTTGGCCAGTTTCACTTTTTCATGTAATTCTTGATGTATCTTGATGTAATTTCATGACCATGATGTAATTTTGGCACATTTTTACTCATTCTATAAGATTCATTCACCAAAAGGTGAAATGTAAGTGAATGGATCAGTTTCCTAGCATATAGAGGCAAGTTGTTTCATTGCCTATTTTCTAGTTCCTAGTTTAGATACGGTTGAAACAGCTCCTAGAATGATGAGATCGACCCTTAGAGGAATGGGGAGGAGTTAGGCTTGTCTATATCATGTATTTTCTATCATTTTCAGGGTTGGACACTTGGGATTGCTTGGCACTTCATTGTACATTTCATCTCTGCACTTTTGGCAAAGGAATAGACCTAGGTTTGCTGCACTCTTTGGGATCCATGTGGCTCTATGTTTTGATGGTGTTTTCCTCTATGTAATTGTAAGTTCACTGATGTTTATGTGTATCATTTTCTCTCTCCTTTCTTCTTAGATTAAACAAATCAGTGTTAAAGGTGGAATTCATTGGATTGCTCTGCTCTGCCTTTAGTTTTGTTTAATTTTTTCATGTTTTCATCTATTTGAGGAGGACTCTTGAGACCCTCTTTCCCTTTTTAGCTCCTTACCATTCTAATCCATCCATTCATTCAATCTAAATCATCAAAACAATTTCCTTCCTTGCCCCAATCAGAACTCTGCAAAAACTAGGCCTAATCCCCACACCCAAAACTGCCTTTCCCTTTGATCCAACAAAAACTCTCAAAATCAAAATCAAACTCCTTTATTTATATACCTAGCCTAAAATTAGCCTTTATTTCAAGTCATCTCAAGCCCCATCAATTATTTTTGCTGAGATTGACCAGGAGAGAGCCCTCTCTTGTTCTAGTAGGGCTAGCTACCAGACTGAGCGTGGTTTGATGTTACCCTGAATTCTGCCTTTTTCAGCCTGAGGTAGATTTAGGAAATAACAGGACCCTAAATAAAAACTTAGGAAATTAGAAAATCTAAAGTGAATTAATTAAACACGTGTGATGAAATTTTCTAAGTGAGGCGGATCAAGAAATATTTTAATCTCAGTTATCAAAAAGAGATTTAATCACAACCATTGATGTGTTCAATGAAAAAGTATAAGAGAAAGGCTTGAGGGTCATTTGGAGACACACATAGACTGAAGTAGAGCTGAGAGACTGAGCTGGAATTCTAGGGTGGGTTTGTTAAGAATTTCCAGAAGAGTTTTCTGCAGTGAGGGGTAGTATTGGTTGGGGGGGTGATCTGATCCCAGCAAGAGGCAGAGGAGCAGCAATAAAGGTCAGTGTAGAGGAGAAAGGGTAGCAACAGCTACGCAGTAAAGAGGCTTCAACCACTACGTAGGCTAAGGAGGGGCGACGCTGCAGCTTCAGAGGGATTCCATAGTTATGCAAAGACCTCCAGAGGCAGTGTAAGGTATGCATCACCTAGTGTAGGGTTACGCAGTCCACTTCTGAGCAGCGCAGAGGCATGCAGAGCCTAGTATGGCTGACGCTAGGGCCTTAGGGGTAGTGTTGGGGTTTCTAGGGACAGAAAATAGCTAAGTCTTATAAATCCCGTTTGAGGGTGTGGATCAGTTAGATTTTGGTCTCAGAACAATAGGTATTGTTGTAGATCTATTATTTTATCCATAGGGTTAACCAGGTTAGTGCCCATATTTGTTGTACTCAAATTCTACATAATAATAATAAACGCTTATATCAGTTGCACTAATTTTCCCGCATTGGGTTTTTCCAAGGACTATTGTCCGAAAAATCTATGTTTCACTTTGTTTGAAACAAATCTGAGATTCAAGCCAAACAAATTTGAGATTCAACTGGGAGGATCAGAGAGAATTTTCTGATTATTGTGGCTGAATATTTCCAGGAGGGAAATCACTTTTCAGAAGGAGTAGTTTCTAGAGGGTTTCTAGTCACCAATAAATCGAGATCCAGTGTTTCGGTGCTGCCATAGAAAGAGGGAGAAGAATACTGTTTCCATTAGATTTGAGCTAGAATGCCTCTCATGGGTTGAGATATCAGAACAAGTTGGAAGATGTGTCCAACTTTGTCATATGGAGGGCCAAGATCCTATCTGTCATGGATGAGTACGTCATCAAGAACCATGCAGAGAATGTTCTAGTTGAACCTGCAGATCCTGATCCTCTGAAGAAATTTAATGAAAATTAAGCGCAGGATAAGAATTTGATTATAGATGAAGTAAAGAATCATGTCGTGCCACACATTTCCAGAAACAAGATGACAAATGTGATGTGGACCGCTTTAGAGGCCATGTATCAAGGAAGATCCGTTCAACAGAAAATTCTTTTAGAGAATCAGGTGAGGTTGTTCCAAATGTAGAAGGGTGAGGAGGTAGATCCCTTACTTTTCCAACTTCAGACTATACAGGATAAACTGAATGCCATCGGTGTACCTCCAAATCAAGGGGTCTTGGTAAGGACTGCCTTGAATGCATTCACCGAGGAATGGGAAAAAATTTTCCAAACCATATTGGGCAGGGCAGCATTACCATCCTAGGCGTACATGTGGGAAATCCTCCGCCAAGAAGAGATGAGGAGAATCACTGAGAGGTAGAACAACAACAACATAATGGTCAAGGTGAAGAAATAATAGGAGAATGATGCATCCCTTGCATCGAAGGAACAAAATTAGCAAGGGAGTACGAAGAAGGACCTATCCAAGGTCCCGTGCTTTAACTATGGCTAACTTAGACACTTTGCCAGCACTTGTCCTAAGAAGAAGGATAAAGGATCTTCTTATTCCAAGGCTTCAACAAAAAGGAAAATGGGAGTGAATATGATGTAGCCATGAGTGCTCATGAGCCACGTAAGTGGGGTGACATCGATTTGTATAGAAGCTACATATCAAGAAGCTGGGATCCTTGAGTCAGCCCTACTTTTGGATCGCATACGAGCTATAGGAGCCTTAAGACGGTAGTGGGACAAGTAGGAGGAGGATTTAGAAGATCACAGTGGAGCATAGGGAAGTGTTGAGATGTTTTAGAGGGAGTAGCGCAGTGTAGAGGAAACAACACAGAGGCTGATGGGACTTCAACAACACAGAGAGGCTGTGCTCACGCAGTGAAAACCTGAGTAGCACAGTGGATTCAAGAGTATAGTGTAAGGCAACAGCCAAGTGGGTTTCATTGATGGGATACAGCCTAAATTATTTGTCAATGATTGGACAGGAGTATTTCACTTGCTTGGTTCTCGGAAACTGAGATGTAGTGTAATATTTGGAAGTATCTGTGTTATGGGTAGCATGATGCAGTAAGTTGAGAGGGAGCTGCAGTATAGATGTGGTAGTGTCATGTTGGAAAATTATATATTACAGAGTAATGCGACACATAAAATATGTTGAAAACACAAGCACACAAAACACATAAAACCAGAGAGACACATATATATGTGGTTCACCCAGTTTGGGCTACGTCCACCCCGAACAACCGGTCCTTCTTTTCTATTATCCAGCAAAATGAAGAGATACCACCTACATAAGATCCACTGTAATATCCTCTGTTCTCTCTCACAGTCTCCCTATATGTTTCTAGCTCTGAGAATACACACATACAATACACAGCCGCAATACAATACCTTCATACAAGCGAGGGGTTTCCTTCTAGGGCAAAAAACCATAAACTAAACATAACTTCTACCGTCAGATCATCCACCTAATGAACAACCCAGGTTGACTAGAAATTACGATACTTTTACAAGGCAATTTTACATATGTTTTTAGCTTCGGGGGTGTTGCCCCCGAAACCCCATGCCAGGGGGGGGCTCCATAAAGTCTCAGCTGCCCCCCCTGGAACCCCCAGGCAGTGTTTAATTACAAGTTGTGTTTCCGCCCCATTAAAGTATAGGGGTCCAACGTTGTGATACAAAATAAACAAGATAATCAGGCTCCACACCTAACACGTTAGTGGCAGTGACATGGGCAGCAATACAGAGAGAAGAAACTTAGTGGATGGAGGACAATAGGCCAAGAATTAGTAGCATAGAGACCAATGCCAAGATCTTGTGATACATGGTGTGGATGTATTGCTAGATCACACTCCATGCTAAGAGGGAGTGTTGCGATTTTGTGTATTTGGGGTAGCATCGTGTGTGGTCTAGCCCTAAAAATTTGTGGGTGGCCTAAGAAACACATCAACTCCAAAACCCAGTAAGAGTTTGAAGAAATTTCATCTGGTGTTGAAGTTATTCAAATAATTAATATTTTTAATGAGGACCCTAAGTCCAAACTTAGGAAATTAGAAAAATTAAAGTGAATTAATTAAACACATGTGATGAAATGTTCTAAGTGACTTGGATCAAGAAAGATTTTAATATCATCCATCGATAAGAGATTTAATCACGGTTTTTTATGTGTTCAATGAAAAACTATAAGAGAAAGGCTTGAGGGTTAGTTGGAGACATACACACACGGAAGCAGAGCCAAGAGACTAAGTTGGAATTCTAGTGTGGGTTTGCTAAGAATTTCTAGAAGATTTTTCTACAGCGAGGGGTAGTATTGGATAAGGGGATGATATAATCCCAGAGCCAAGAGTTAGAAAGAGGTAGAGGAGCATAAATCAAGGTCAGCACAAAGGATCAAGGGAAGCAGCAGCAGCTACGCAGTGCAAAGGCTTCACCCCCTACACAGGTGCTATGCAGGCCTAGGAGGGGCAGTGCTTTAGCTTCAGAGGGCTTCTAGATTTATGCAGATGCCTCTAGAGGCAGTGTAAGAACTATGTCACCCATTCTGGGGTTACACTGTCCCCTTGTGAGCAACACAGAGCCTAGCACGGCTGGCATTGGGGCTTTTGGGGTAGCGATGGGGTTTCTAGGGCTAGAAAATAGCCGAGTCTTGTAAATCCCGTTTGAGGTTGTGGATCAGTTAGCTTTTGGTATCAGAACATCGAGTATTGTTGCAGATCTATTATTTTATGTGTCATTTTAACCAGTTGGGGGCCGATATTTGTTGTCCTCAGATTCCACATAATAATAATAAACCCTCATATCTATTGTGTTGGTTTTCCCACATTGGGTTTTTTCAGGGACTATTTTTTGAAAAATATGTGTGTCACTTTGTTTGAATGAGTGTATTATTTAGTAAATGTTCTGCATGTGTGTAGGTTTTTAGTTGTGTTTACTTTGGTATTTTCTAACTATTTTTTGGAAAAACCTGTATAATTAATCACAAGTAGGAGAAATAAACCAATATACTACAGTAGGATTTCTGCATTAATGTATTCAGAAATCTTCACACCGTATAGGTTTCATTTAGAAAGGACCAGGTCATATGAGTGCCCTCTATTGATTCCAAAGAGGGAGTGGAAATCTCTTGTGGTAGATGTAAATGGGAAGGTGCTTTGAGAATAAGCGAAGAAACCACCAAGAACACGAAGCTATGAGGCACTTTTAATAATGTACTTATGATGTTTTATCATGATTTTTTATCATCATTGCGACATCTAATTAAGTTTTTCAATATTTATATATGTTCCTAGATACATCCAAATCCAGAAAGGCTAGAATAGCTAAACATTGGCAACACCATGTTGGATCAGGTGGTTACTCAAAACTAGCCGCAAAAATTGTAAGTAAAAAAAAATTAAATTTGCACCCAAATTATAAATTCTTAACAATTTTAATTTAATATCACAGAAGAATAAAAAATCATTTTCTCATGCAAAATTTAATGGGTGTCAAATCAAAGAGGTTCCCATGTAGGAAGACCTCAATATTTCTTTCAAGCTTGGCTATCAAGTTGTGGTTGAACGTAGGACAAGCTTGCGGTCTACACAACCTTCCAACGCCCATACTGACACTCTAGTAAATAAAATAATAAAAGGGAATTTATAAATTAATACTTGTACAATTTTTTATGGATATTATTTTTGTCCATGAAATAATGTGCTTTATTGCAAAAAGTAGGCAAGAATTGTAGATACAACACATGAGCCTAGTGATAGTGTATTGCCTCTTGAAACTGATGTTCAACTTGGTACTGGAGGTATTTCATGTGTTATAAAAAAATTGTAGTATGGATTACAATTAAGCACATTTAAATGAAAATGGTGTATCAGTTATAGCCTTTCTTTTTTATACTCTAGAGCATGTACAAGATGAGGCCAAACAAGAGGAGGAACATATGGCCACGTCCAAAAGACTTCACGTCCCTCCACAACCGAAGTAGGTAAAGAACACTCTATTAACTTTTTTATTAATAAAATAGTTGGAATAATAATAACTATAAATATGAATTTAACATTTATTTATTATTTAATTTGATGATTCACCCCCCTTGGAGCAGAATATACATATGAATAGGTCTAGAGCATTGGAGATAGAGCCCATAACAACTGAATGGAAAAATGGTGTCCTTGCGAAATACCTAAAAAAGATAAAGAGACAGAATAATGAATGACTGTACTTGCTTATTTAGAGCCTGATTTTTTGAGTACCACAATTTTTATTGACAGGTTGAATGCCTCATGGCATGTACACATGTAATTTTTTACTATATTAATAAAAAGTTGTTATTTTCTGTTGGAAAAAATTAGAACGACCTTATTTCATATTATGTAAACATATTTTTTGTGAAAATTTTTATTCAGATGAAATATTTTGTGGATGTTCAAATGAATGAATGAATGTTTTCTATTTGTTTCTTATTTATCTTAATGTATTTCTTTCAACTATTTCAACTATTTCATCTTATCATCATCAATTTAACCTTCCCAGACTTCCAAGTAATCGAAGCTTCCTCAAGAAAGTGATTCCTTTTACCTTCCAGTTATCTTCTTGCACTGTTATCGAAGATGAGCACATATCTACTTCATAGTTTCCTATCATTGAGCTTCCCTCAATATTTTCCATATAGTTGAATCTTCTTCAACTAATCATGAATTCCTACAACATTCTTCCAGGTAGAAAAATAATATGTTAACCAGATAACCAATAAAAATATTAACATTAGACTTACCTCATCATGAAAACTTTCTCATCGACATTCTCATGATCCATCTCCACTCGAATATTCATTATTGCATCATATTTACCAAGGACCAGACTTGATTACCAAGTTACCATTTTCTTTTGATGTTGATTCGAGAAATTTTAATTATTATATCCATTCTAGAGTCATCCAAATTGATCCTTTTAGGCATCAAATGAAAGATTCATCACGCATAATTTAAGACCAACCATTTCTTACAGGATTCTGTGTATATGAATCCTATCCAAAATTTATTTAAACATGCATTCAATATTTCAAATATTCATCTAGCTATATTTCCGTAACCAACTATCCTACATCAAATGAACCCGCAACTTGACTAATCACATTCCTTCATCCTTCAAGAGTATTATTTCCATACTATATGGAATGTATACCAATATCATCATAATGCTTCTTCCAAAATTATGACTCTCATAGGATCCACTTTAGACACAAAATGATTGCTTCTAACATTATGTTAGACACTGTATGGATGAACATTCTTGCAAGATGGTTCTCAAGTCTTATTATTCTTGAATGACTAGATGATTTTTACGAAACAACTCAATCAAGAAGATTTTAGATATACTTCATGCTTCTTTCTATTTATGCCATATAAAAACAATATTTTAATTCAATAATGAATGCTTACACCTTTAACATTATTTACTTTTGGGTTCTTGCTTCCCCCCCATTCCATCATGATTTTATTTTACCTTTCTTCCTCCTTATCTTTCTTTCTTTATTTACATCCAACTTTAATTAAAACCAAGTAGGCTATAAAAAGACAAATACATGATGATGATCTAGGGTTCTTATGGATTTCTTAGAGAGTGTATTCCTAGGGTTCTTAGACACAAACCCAACATTCCTTGACTTCTCCTTTGAAACTTCAGCCCTAAAGTTTTTGTGTCATACCTTAAACTTGATCTAACTCCACCCTTGCTATATTTTATCATAAGCCCCCAGATCTTGCATGCAAATCTTAAAATTTAGTAGCTAGGGTTTATATGAGGGAACAACCAAATTAGGGTTAGGGTTACTTACTTAACAAAGTTTTCTAATTCAAGTATCCTCTAATATTTCCAATCCCTAGATTCCAAAACCCTTTAAACCCTATATTCTAGTCTTACAAAACCATAATTGCTAAAAATACAATTTATAACTTGAAATGCACATAAAGAATTTTTTTACCAGTGCCCAAATGTGTCTTTTACAATGACAAGTACTCTATGACTCGTGAAAAACCTAGGATACCTAATGACAAATAACTTGAGCATGAAACTCATGTTACAAAAATAAATTATTTTTTTCTTTGCATTATTTTCCTTTCACCTTTTTACATAATAATTACATCATGACATGAGTCAAATGAAAATTATAAATACCAAAACTAGTTACAAATTCCAACAATGGATACATATAGTTGTGATCTTGTGGTGTTTCCCATTGCTTAAATGTTAAATTTATATTTAGTTAATACCTTCAACATAAATACTACAAGAACTAAAATAACTTTTTATTTTATATTATGCAACAAAGAAATTTTTTATATAATACATTGGAAGCTTTGTGAACTTGCTTGCACTAGGAAGAAATTTAATTTGTGCATTCCAGTACCTACTAATTCTAGGTTTTACAAAATATGAATTGAAAAGGATCATTTGAGTGAATTGTAATCTTTTGATCTTGTGTAGATATTGATTTAACAAAAATACATTAATTTGTACATTCCAGTACCTACTAATTCTAGGTTTTACAAAATATGAATTGAAATGGATCTTTTGATCTTGTGTAGATATTAGTTTAACCAAAGTACAAGGCACAAAAGTTGGGAGAAGAAACAACTATATGCTATATTTAGGAGCAACAATTGACATCATTCCTTTGAAAGTGTTGAGACAATTATTTCGTACAACCACTAAGGCATATAGAAATGTAAGTGCCATGGATTATAAGAAAAACATGATGGAAAGAGGAATAAATCCACATTTTTGTGATATCCGGCAACTCAAAGCATGAATATATACAAAAGGAAGTGTTTACTTTCTTCAGATTCCACTAGACTATTTTTCTTCCTTAATACGGTGCATTTCGTGTACCTTTGAAATATTTAAAACAAAAACAAATCCAAAGGATTATGTATCTAGCATTCCCCACTTAATTTGAATGGGTGTTTTTGAGTCCAAGCATCATTTTAAAATTTTCAGAATTCTCTCTTCCAAGTGATTTGGTGAAGATGTCAACAATTTTCTCATTTGTGAAACAATGTCTCAAATGAATAGTCTTTTCCTCTAAATGATATTGAATCAAATGGTACTTTACCTTCATGTGCTTCCTTTTCTCATGTAATATGGGATTCTTGGCCACTTTGATTGCAGAAGTATTGTCAACCATAAGAAGAGTAAATTTCACCTATTTCTCCTTCACTTCACTTCACCATAAGTGAAGACAAACACATTGCATTGGAGTGGTTCCTCCTTCAGGAGGATCACAGTTCTATAAAGTGAGGTTTAATGGCCATTTTTTGGTAGAATTTGTTTGATAGTAATAAACAATGCTTCATCTCTATCTCTTCTTTACTTCTTGGCTTGTTATATATACTATATGCAAGATAGGTTACTGAAATATATTTATTTCACTACTTCCAAGAATTTTTATGAAAGGAAAATATATTTTTTCTTTATTTCACTACCTCCAAGAATGTTTACAATGGGAAAACAAAATGTTTTCTTTCGCTAAAGATATATATTATAAATATTGGTAAGGTTTGAAAAGAAGGTAGGAGATTAATTTTTTAAATAATTGAAATAAATTAATGTGAGATTGATTATTTGTTTAGATAATCGAAATAAATAAATAAACAATAATTAATTAATTAAAAAATATATATATATATATATATATTGAAATATGTAGTCTGAGGGACATGACAATAGTGATCCTTATTGGTTTGATGATGATCATTTGTTCATTTCTCCCAACCCAATCATAACCGTTAATAAGATTGTGGTTAGAACGAACAAATAACTTGTTCGTTTAATTCACATTAGAAATAAAATTCTTGAGATTAAAGATATGATAAACATGTTCAACCAACATCTTCAGACATATCATGTATTAACCATATTTTAAGGTGTTCTTATTTTTATGTCATAAGTTCAATTATGAATGTTTGTTTTTTAAAATTTTACATTATCTAATTGAAAAAATATTTTCTTTATTATATAGGATTTTTTGGAAAATATCACACCATAACATAAAGACACCACAAGCCAGCTTTCAATAGCAGAGAGTTTCATGCATGAGGATCCTATACCAAAATAGGAGCACATGAAAATCATTCCAACAATGTCGATTAGTTCATGAGGTGAAGAAAACTCTAATGCTCTTTTTATTAATGAAATAATTGTAATAATAATGCCAAAAAATATCATTTTAACATTTCTTTCTTGTTATAGTTGATGATCCACCCATCTTGTGGCAACCTCAACGATGTCATGAGTATACGACCAAGCCATCAAAAATAAAGAAAATGAAAAGAAATGATTGTACTAGTTATACCATTAGAAACATCACATACCATATTATGAAAACATATTTTTTATGATAAAATTTACTGATATGAAGTATTCTATGTCTTTGATTAATTAATGAATGAATAAATGTTATATGTTAATGAATAATTTCTATATGTTTCTTTATGTAGAAGAAATTGTTTCATATTATGTAAACATATTTTTTATGATAAAATTTATTGAGATGAAATATTTTATGGGTCTATTGATGAATGAAGGAATGAATGAATTTTTTCTATTTTTTTCATGTACCCTAATGTCTTGCTTTCAACTATTTCCTAGTAGATATATTGGGTACTAGGGAATTGAGAGTGATGTGGGGGGGGGGGGGATGAGACCTTCCACCTTCATGTGGTTAGCCCTGTTCAGTATAGAATAAATAATAAATTAGGATTTAGATAACCTTGGAGTAAAACACCCTCGATCCAACAAAGCAAAAACAAATTCAATATTGACTTCGTTTTTGCTTCATCGATTGGAGGGAGGTTTTCTCCAAGTTGAAACTACTCCAATAATTTATTCTTGAAACCCAGAGGTTATAATTCAGGTATTCATGCACTCAAGTATTTTTAATTATTATTTATTCATGCAATTAAATTTAATATTTGGTCAAATTTAATCTAATTTTGCCTCATTGGTATCATGAATATGTGTAGGACAATTAGTATCAATTCGGTTAATGAAGTGGAACAACTATTGGAAGAAAATAGCTCAAAATGGTAACATTGTATTTAGCACTCAAAAAAAAATTATTGTTATTAGGCATTTTTTTTATTACCAAATATTGAAAATATGTCCATTTATTCACTTTTCATTGCACTTGTTTGAACCTATTCCCTTATTTCATATTCTCTATTCCATAGCTAAGATTTAAATATGAAAAAAATGTTAATAAAAATGTATAGCAAACAAATTTATATCCCCCTCAATGGATCACTAGTTAAAGATAAAGGAGGCCTTGGATTTGTTGGAAAATTCATTAGGGAAGCATATCAATTCACCTTTCCTTGTTTTTACATTATTTGTGACATTATATTTTTTTTTTTTTATGCTTATGTTCTTATCATCAAACAATGCCAAAAGAAAAAAAAATGAAGATCACATGAACACAATATATAGGCTCCAAGCCAGGGGAAAACCCAAAAGAACTTCTCTTCTTATAGAATCAGTGTAAAAGGGGTTCTCTTCTTATAGAATTAGTTTCAAAGTTCTCATAAGAAGATTCATATTAATAAGCCAATTCTAAACATCAATATTATGATCAACAAACTATGTCTTTGAGGCCTAACTAGACAATCTCTACTTCATTCAAGACCATTATGCTAGGATGATTTTCATGTGATACCACGCTACCTCTACAAGGCACATACCCCATCTAGATTTCCACAAAGTATGTCCTTTTAGGACTATTTTTACCTTTGATTCTTGGCCCTAAATCCTCAAAGAATGTCAATCCTATTTTCCCACTCTTATATTGGATACATGTCATGTCCTCAAAGAGTGTCGGTCCCTTTCCTTTCTTGGATGTTCTATCCTCAAGGAAACCATAGATACGTATTAAATAATCTACCATTCTCTCTAAGGCCTTCACTTAGACTTATGTTTTTTAGTCCTCGTCAAGTGCTTGACATATGATGCAGATAATGCACATGTGATTTCCAATGTCACTCCCTCTCAACTAGAGAGGATATCCCTATTCTCCTTTTTAATTTGAGGACAAATTCTTGCTCCTATTCAAGGAGACTCCTTTTCTCCCCCTTCAAATCTAGATTTGACTCTTGACTTCCTTTCTAATTGGGAAGTCATATCCACAATATTTCTAGATTCTCTTCATAAGAGTATAAACTACAAATTATTCATAGCTTCATGGCTCCCTATTTTCTCTACATCTCATCATATCGAGCCTGCTTCCTTTTCATGGAGCCATATTCTTCAATATTGTGACAGGTTCCAGCTCATTGTTTTTTCACATCACTTTCAACTTTTCACTTTTAATGATGGCATTATATTGATCCTTCCCAAGTTTCTAGTTGATCATAACTTTCTTAAAAAAGTGATATAATTTGAAATTCATGTTATCTTCTTGCACTGCCACCTTTCAATCTCAAGATGAGAAAATCTTGACTTCATAGTTTCTAGTTACTAGATATTTATCTTTCCTCAACATTCTTCATACATTCCATACAGTTGAACTTGTCTCAATTTTCATCCATAAACATTATCCCAGGTATAAAAACAATATGTTAACAAGATAATCAACAATAAATATTAATATCTGAATTACCTCATTGTGAAAAATTTCTCATTATCAACATCTTCAATGTCCATCTCCATAGGATTATTCCTGCCTGCATCAGAGTTCCCAAGGATCGAACTTGATTACCAATTTACCATATTCTTCTGAAGATTATACAAGATGTTGGTCACCAATACACACACACACACACACACACACATATAAAGTATTTAATATTCTTATCCATTCAAAGTAATTCAAATTAATCCTCTTATGCATCATATAATGAAATGAAAGATTCACTATACATAACTTATGACTATCTTTTATTCCAGGATTGTATCAATCCAACCAAAAATTTATTTCAAAACTTCATTATTTATATTTCACACAATAATCTAGCTAAATGTATTCAATAATAAACCTACAAATTTACCAACTACATTCATTCATCCTTTTTAGAGTATTGTTTCCATACAATATTGAATACATACTAATATTGTCATAATACTTCTTCCAAGAGTCTTGCAATATGATGAATATTATAGGATCATGATGACCAATCTTAGAAAAATGACTTCCTCTAGCATAATGTTAGACAATGTATGGATTAAAACTTATGTAGAATGGTCCCCAAGATATTCATTCTTAAAGGATTGGATTCTTTTGAGAAATTTAAATAAGTAGACTTTAAATATGCTATTATCACCTGCTTTTATCTATGATTCCATTCTACAACCACATAATAATACATGCTTACTCTTTTAACGACCTTGTTAGCATTACTTATTCAAGGTTCTTACAGTTACCTCCCTCCATCACACTCATCATTTCCAAGGATTCATCGTCAAGCATCATAGTTTCTTTGCTTCTTACCTCCTTCTCATCTTGCTTTCACCTGCAATATTTAGTAGCAAGTACAACCAAGAACGGTATATAGATACAAGAGCATGATGCCAATCTAGTCAATCTAGTGTTTCCATGGCTTTCCCAAAAGGTATACTCATAGGGTTCTTAAGTACAAATCCTAAATTCCTTTATCCTTTTCTAGGAAACATCAATCCTAGGGTTTCAATGTGAAACCCTAGATTTCAACCAATTCCACCTTTACCACATCCTAGATTATTTTAGCAAACCATAGATGTCGAATGATAGGGTTTCTATGAGGGAACAAACATATTAGGGTTTCTCACTAGGGTTTTTCCTATTTTAGTTCCATCTAGGGTTTTCAATCCATAGATGCCAAAAAAAAATTGACTAGATAAAATCTACAAATCCTAGGTTCAAAACATGCATCAAAAACCTTAACTCGTTGCTCTATCCAAACCCTTAATAAAAATTATATACATATCTTAATTATCACATACCTTTTTCATCCATTATCACTGGTTAGGGAACATCAGTTGCCTTTTTCAACCCTTCATCTAAGGATAAACCTTCTTCATAAATTTGTGACCTTATTTGTTTTATTATCCTATGTAAGTTTATGTCCAAAGAGACTTATTAAACACCCTATTTAGGTCTATTTGGCCCTCCTAAAAGTCACTTCAGAAGCTCGATCTAGTCACCACAAGTTTCCTACCTATTCAGTCTATCCTAGGAAGATAAGCCACAAAAATTTGAGCACAAAACAGATCCTTTTTCTAGATCGTCCTATGTTGGTCAACTTTAGTATTACATCCTCTTCAAGGTGAATATTTCATTGTCTTGATGACTACTTTAAGATTCCAATGCTTGATGCTTCCACCAAATTTTTCCTTTTACTTTTTTCATTGTTTTTCATAAATAGGTATGATACATATTTTTTATATATAAATATTGATGCTATTGAAGACTTTCAGTCCTCCAAATAGGTATTTTCAGAGGCACTACAGAGACCTTGAGAAAAATTCTTCTCTATCTAACAGTTTAGATCCTACTACAAGGTGTCTTCTCTTGATTCATAATCTAGGTCTGAACTTATCTAAGGCCTTCCGACCCCTCCAAACAATTTTCTATAGGATCCTCAATCCTTCTGTAATCTTTGCACAAATGTGACCAGATACTTCCATCAAATTTTAGCACAAAAACACCTTCCAAGCCTTCGCTCTATTACATGGACATTCCTCCCTCTAATCCGCACTCAATTGGATTCAAATGGCCCTCCTGTAGCTTTTAATTAGGGCTTCAGATATGATCTATTAGTGCTAAATTCTAAAGTTATTTTGGAGCGAAGAGAGTGATGAAAAAAAGCCTTGTTCTAGGCCTTAAATAACTCAAAAATTGGATAACCTTAACACCTGAGTCTGGCAAGAAATCTGGCCATTTTAATGCCAAAGTTGTTCAAGGTAAGTTACTTTCAAGTTGATTCCTTTTCTCTTCTACATAATGTACTGCACTACTTACTGTATTTGTAGTCAAATGAGTGGTAGATATTTGAATTGACTTTACATTTATTCTATATTTTAAAGGGAGCTATTGTACAACCTAGGAATTTCAACTTACAAATCTCTTCAAATTGGCAAGAACATACTAGCACAGACGGAATAAAGTATGAGAAATGGTAATTCAAAGGTTTATTATTATTTTTATTTGTCACTACCTAGTCAGAAGTGATGGAACATGGTTGATAACATGAGTAGAAATATTATGGATACATGTAGTTGTGATCTTGTGGTGTTGCCCGGTTCTTACACGTTCAATTTCTATTTAGTTAATACCTTCAATGGAGATACTACAAGCATTAAAATCATTTATATTTTTATATTATGCAACAAATAACTTTTGCATATAATACATTGTAAGCTTTGTGAACTTGCTTGCCATAAGAAGAACTTTAATTTGTACATTCCAGTACCTACTAATTCAAGGCTTTACAATACTTTAATTGAAATGGAACTTTCAAGTGAATTGATTTTTTTTTATCTTGTATAGATATTAATTTAACAAGAAGATAAGGGATTCAAGATGGGAGAAGCATATATAATTGATGACACCAATTGAGATGAGATAATACTAGATTTCTTTCATTGCATGTTTGGGTTATTTATTTTGATATAGGATGTCATTATTTAGAGATTTAACATATATCAAGATTCTTGACATTTCTAGAAGTAATCTCTTCTCTTTTTGGAACTGCTCAAAAATTTTCTTCTCAATATGTATTTCGTTTCACATTTTTCATGGTGGGAAAAATAAATATGATAAGAATTTTTTAATTCCATGTCATTATAACACATAGATCGAGGCACGTTCCTTTAACTCTTATACACATATAAGAAAATAGACAACCTCTCTTCGATGTTGGAGCTCTAAATATGAGTTAATATCATTTTGCTCCTTGCAACTCCAAGTATAATTGGATTTCTTTCTCTTCATATGGGTCAGTTCCTCTGTTTTTCGTAGCTTTTGTTTCCATCATGGTCACTGGTGATGAAATTATGAACTCCACAAATTTCTATTATTTAACTATAGAAATGGCCTTACAATTATTGTGAATCTTTATATTTATAGCCACACTTGATGTGTATGCATGGCTTGTAAAGGGAGTCCTTCCTAATTCAATTTTGATGATACTAAATTGGGTCACTAAAACATTGTCACTTGTAATACCCTACTCAATAACAAGAATAACTATTCTTTTTTATAATGACCTGAATGATTGTGATCAAATGCATTATTGGAAATATCATCTTTTTGCTACAATGGCCTTCTTGATACAATTCCACCAATGAAAATATCACTTTAATAACATAAACATGGAATTTTTTTTCCACATTCCATATCTATCCATAAAAGGGCTACAAGTATTTAGCTACATCACAAATTTTGGGGAAATGAAAATGGTGCATCATAATATTCTCCTTAAAATCAAAGCCAAGTCTAATCAATGGGGAGCTAAATCTTATTAGCTATCTTGTTTTAATTAAATTATTTTATCATTTATATGCATTTTTACTTTTGATCTATATTATCTCTTAATGGCATTAGATTTACCATTTCTCAAAATATTAGATGCTTTATTTGGTAGGGAGGAATGTGTTGAAGTCCAAAATTGTCTTCTTTTTTATAGCCCTTTTTGCTTTCCTTTTCACCCTTTTCATGATAGTTTGCTACATTTTCAGTTGAAAGGTCACATTAAGTATGCTCAAACATCATAAAAGGTATCAATCATTCATGGTTTATAATCTACTATTTCTTTATAAAATTTAATCAAAAAATTCATGTAGCTACTGAATTGCACTCATTCTACAACTAATTAAATATTCTATAGCTACATCCATGGTTAAATAGGTTACAGTAAGTTGGAGAAGGAATAAATGACATAGGGCATGGATATCCACCTATCATAGTGAACTATCAAGTCACCTCGTTCAAGATATCTGACGGTCAAACCAAAAGTCAACTCCAGTTTGAACACTCCAACAATATGTAGATTTGAAGGAGGTTCGTAGTGATATCAAGCAAGCATGGAATTAGACGAGAATAGTTTGGAGCTAACATGTCAAATAAAAATATTCTCATGGTTTTCTCTTTCAGTAGAAAATCATGACAAGAAAGACTCCAAATTTGATTTTATTTCTTAGTTGTCAAAATAGAAACTTGCCTCGCGGCTTATGACACCTAAGATAGTTGTTTAATGAAGGATTATAAAATTCCCTTAGGAAAAGTAATATATATACTTACTCTTGTTAATTTTGCAATCAATTGTTATTGAAGACTTTGTAATTTAACATAAATACTTTATTCTTTGGTGACCAATGTGTGGCTAAATAGTTTGACAGTCAATTTTGTGTTTTCACTTAACAGGAGGGTCCCCTGGAGAGTTGTAAGATGATAATACTTTTTGGTTATGTTATTTTTTATTCATTATATGAATAAATATTTATTCAATGCAATTTTTTGATGTTTTTTATTAGTATTGTGTCCATCAATTCTAGTTTAATTCTCAATATTTTGAATAGTTCGAGTGCTCATAAAAAAATAAAAAAACATTTAATTTTCACAATTAATTTCATTCAGTATTTTCAGTGATTTCATGAGTAATGGATAGAGAAAATTTAAAGCCTAAAAATGCACATTAGTAATAATTTTGAATTACATTTTATCTTGTTATTTTACTGAATAAGTTTGATTTAGATTTACTCTTCTGTCAAGTAGAATAGAATTTCAATTTTCAAAAGCATTTAGAATAATTCAATTCCTTGCAAATAGAAGTAGAATTTGAATTCTTCCATTATAATATACTTTTCAATTCATTCCAATTAGAATTATTTTTAATTCTTTCTGCAATAAAGTAAATTTTGATTTAGTTCAAATAGAGTAACTTTGAATTCTTGTTGCAATAGATTAAATTTCAATTCAGTTTGATAATTAAAATATTTAATTGATTTCAACATGAAGTTTGATTTGCTTTAAAAAGAGTAAATTTAATGGAAATAACATTTTCGTAGGAATATTTTGTGTTAATCTAACATAATTCATATTTAGTTCAATTTCATATTTTTAAATGAAAATTAGAACTCCTAGCATATATTGTACACATGCACTTCAAAAGTACACAAACCTTGGTTGACAATTAATGAAGTAATTTAACCATTAGTTAAAGTTCCCAACATAATGTCCAACCAAAACTACTTTCATTTATTTATTTGAGCTATAGTTCACACCCCAAAATCCCATGGAGAATTATGGATTAAGGACCATACACTAATATTGGAATATCATTTGGTCTGATAACAATATAAAAAAGGAACCATTACATCATGATCATTCCCTTCTTCTACTTAAGAAATGGTTATATAAGTAAGGAAAAACTACTCACTTTGAGATCTCTTCTTGGTCAATATTTTTGGTTGTTTGGAAAAGTTTTGATTTTGGGGTAGTTCTAGAGTACTTGTTTGATCCTATGTGGTCTTTAGTCCTTCACCTACAAGGAAATGCACCAAGACATATGGTAGAACCTAATTCTAAACATTAGGAACTCATGAATACATTGTGAAACAAGGATATGAACATTAACTCTTCTATTAAGAAATCACATTGAAATATGGAATTTGGAATAAAATATGCCATTTAGATGGTCAAAATAAAAATCTTCTATTAGAAATTTATTCAAGGAAATATCCCAATAATTGAAAATTTGTGCAAAAGGGGTAGTCAGTGCCCTTGAAGGTGTGTTTTTTATGTTTCTCATCTAGTGTATCTTCTTCTCACCTTATTTTGGAATATGATTCACAAGGTTGGCTTGGAACTCTATATTGCAAGGAGTTAGCCATAAATTTAGTGGTCATCATTCAGGTCGCATATTTTTTACAACTGGAAAAATCTCTATATAGGGAATTTTCAATTCAAGCCTTTATTCAAAAGAGTATGGCTATCCTTGGCAATATTTTTTTTCTAGAAGGTCTAGCTGGCATGAAATAAATGGCATCTTCCATAATGAGAAGATATCCCCTAAATTTGTTGCTATTAATGCAATATCATTATTAATAGAACACCTTAACTCTTGCCATATTAACAAGATTTATACACATTATTTCTTGCTTAGAAATCATAATTCCTTTTGAACAATTTAAGCATTTATCGGTGGACACACAACTCGTGATCAATGAGGAGAAATGACTTGTATTCATGATGAAATATGTTATGCACATATTTATTGGTGTACTTCAATATTATCCATCTCCATCATATAAGAACACTGTTTTTATTGTGGTTGCACAAACCATTTGTAATATCCCAAAATGGAATAATCCATTGATACACAAACACAATATTTGTAACACAAAAAATGTACATGTAAGTTTATGATAAACACAAATATAGACAGAATAGCTGATCCATTTTATTATGTGGAGAAGATTCAGTTACAACTGTGTACAAAATATGAGGTAATCTAGCCAAAGAGATGGCCTAGAATGACCCTGAAAACATGCCAAAGTAAGCACTACGTAACTCGAGAGCTGCTAGAAGCAAATATTACATTATCCCTTCAGTAGATAATGAACATATGATTGTCAGCTGAAAAGGGAAATGTAGATCTATGAAAATCTGGACCTCTAATGATGCCAAGATTCTAGATCTGGGTTTTATGATGGTAACCCAAGATAACCCATAAAGGAAATTCCATATCTATGAGATTGGAAATTTACCCTCTTGGGGTTTGATTCCTGGTCTACTGGGTTATGCAGATCTGAAGCTAGATTTGAAAAACAGATGGCTGAAATATTTCATACAAACAGATCTAAGCTTTGAGGGCTGATCCCTCTTCCAGATCTATAAGCTAGGATCTTGAGATCTTGTCTCTTTTTCCTCCTCCTTCAAGTTGTAGAAATTGAATATGCAGCTGCTACAGAAACTGTGTTGTACAAGAGGGAGAGACTCTATGCCTGTTTAAATATGCTGCAATAAGCTCCAGGCTGATGGAAACAGTAATGGCAAGGTGAGGGGATGATCCCTCACAGGATTACTAATTGAAATTCTAGCAACTTCCCTTCTCCCTTGGATCTACAAGAATGGACTTTGCAATTCCTAATGGGAATGTTGCTGCTGGGAGGTGAATAATAGTTGGCCTGATGCCTGATATAGATCTGAAGTGCTGGAAGGCTGATCTTGAAGCTCAAGGTGATAGGATGAATCCTTCACCAGTTCCTCAACTGAAAGATTGAAGGACAACCTCCTCCTCTCAAACTGATCTTCAGAAATGTGAAATTTCTAAATATGGATGTTTTGCATAAAGTAGGAATAATATGGCAACAATTCCTGATGATGAATGAGGTACAATACTCTTTCAAGAGCTACTCAATGAAAGAGGCGGGATTCCCGACCAGGAACACCCTGTGCTAAACAACACTACAACTTAGCTAAACAACATAAGATTGCATGGAATGTCAAATGACAACTCCAAATCTAAACAGATCATACATCGATAATAATCTTCAACATGCCTTCTATGTTTCCTTCATCTTCATTATATAGTTTGTGAACCTTATCATGCCTTGGCCCACCTCATAACTGCGTTGTACATGTGTACATAGGCCTCCATGTTGACTGTGTTGTATCTCCATGATCTCCATCATGTGTGAATGTAATGATCACCCTCTCCATCATGTGTGCATTAAATGCACTACTCCTCCATCATCTCATCATAAATGCTCTATGATATTACATTTGATTCCTTCCAATATCTTAGTTGACTGCTTCAAACTCCATGATCTTTCTCATTAATGAGACATGATCTCCACTCCTTTCACATTAAGTAGTTTCTCCACTACTCCATTATGTAGATCTAGATCTGAAATATCCACATACACACATCAAAAGTGGATTTTATTCATCTTTGAGGATTATGGGTCCCTCCACCCTTTTATTTACTTAATTAATTAAGTTTATTAAGAACTCTAATATTCCAAATATTATGTGAAAATTTGGGAATATTACAGTCCTCCCCAGCAAAATGTTGCTTAACCTCAAGCAACTGCAAAAATGGATGCTACAACAAAAATCCTCCCTCCAAATGGCATCCTCATGTGGAAGGCCTTCCCATCTTTCACAATGTTTCATGCATGTCCAGCTCCAAAGCTGCCTCTCTAGAATGTCTAGAATGTCCTCCAACTGAAAATTTAGATACCCATCCTCATCAATGAATCTCCAAGTGTGGAGCAACAAAACTGTAGGCTCGTTGAATTAATTGTAAAATACACAAGAGGTATTCGTAATAATAATTTATTATATATAAAATGTATAAGTGACGATAAAATGTTACAATGAGACCTTGCTTATATACCTAGGCAGGTAGCCTTTCATGACTAGGCATGTCTTTTAGACATGCCCTTTCACTAACTTAATGACTACTTACATAATCCTTATTTGACTATTAATATTTATATTTATTTGTATTTATTCTATTTTTTATGAATTATATTCATAACATTGCCCCTTCCTTCAAAATCTTTGTCCTCAAAACTATATTGCTGAAAATTTACTTCGCCTTGATCTCAAAAAATTTCCTTCACTTTCCTCACGTCATTTTTGATAAATCTGAGTGGTCACAGGTACCTCAAAATGTATAATTCTGTGATATTATTTTGAGACTAGTTTTAATATATATTTTTTAATTATTATTATTATTATTATTATTATTTTCAATAATTTTTTCTCCCTTTTATTTTCCATTATATATATATATATATATATATATATATATATATATATATATATATATATATGATATAAGCAATTTTATAAAATTTATTATAATATCACTTTATAAATAAAGTGAAATTATAATAATTTTATAAAAAACTTTATGATTTGTTAATTTACTAAGTACCGTAGCGGACAACGCAACAACTGTCGTGTCTTATATAACGTTTTTCTATCGGACATATTCCTTTTTGCAGGGCACATGACACATCTTCATTACATATAACTTATGCAGTCTCTGTGTCTCAATAGTCTTATTTTCCATAGTCCTCGTCCATCCTTGTCATAGCCCTCGTCAAGCCCTTTGTCCCTTATCGTTCGGAGCTCGTTCAGATTCCTTCAATACTCCAAGTCTGAACCACAAGTCACATGAAGAGTGATTTGCAGCATTTGACCCGCGTTTAAGAGAATGGCGGAGTAGAATTCTTGTTGTATCCGCTTGATGTCAATGACCATCATTTAAACCTCTAGAAATGGAACAAAGACAAGCATCTGGAGCCCTACACCCTTTAAATTTAATTTCAATGGTAACTAAAATCTATCGAAACTTAAACGCTTCATTAAACAACCGATGACAGGGCATCGGCAGTTCTGGTCGAGTACGCGAAAGGCCACAGAATGTCCATCGTGGCATTTGTGACGAAGAACAAATATACATTCATCACGTTGCTTTCTGAGAACAGGCCTAAGTTGCTCCTCGCCATAAATGAAACTCCCCAAAAATATCAGATTCTGCACTTCAGTTAACATCGCAGGATTGAACCAAAGCCCCAAAAATTGGTTGAATTTACAGTATGAATTATGCAGAAAAGATTCCCACTCTTCAAACGTTGCTCCTCTTATTTCCACGCGTACATTAAATTCATGCCATAACGATGCCTCATGCTCCTCAGAATTCCCAATTTGCGTGCTATATATATAGTAACCCAATGTTCTACTAATTGTTTTTGTTGCCATGCACAACATTGCTCTGATGTGGCGCTCTCATAAATTTCACCAATACTCATCCTCCTCCTTTTCTATACAAGTCCAACATGATTCTTCTCCATATTCATTTTTTTCTTGTTGCTTTTGTCCATATTCGATTGCTTGAAATTCAAACCAATCGTGTTTGGTTTCCCTGTGATATTTCTACCAGTTAGGAAAATGCAACGAGACTTTCTACCTAGAATGCCATTCAAATCTTGTTTGTACAAAATCTTTGTAGAATCAACAAGCATCCCCATGTCTAAGGCATCCACAACCCACAAGTCTGTAACCAACGTCTTTTTATCCTTTTTGGCAATAGCACAAATTTGGTCATCATATGTAAGCCCATGTACAATGACATGAGTGCAGCTTGTATCATACTAACCAACATTGAATCCATCATTATTTATAATCCCAGTAGCATACTGGATTTCTGCGAAAGGATTGAATCCAGCTAGAAAAAAACAAACACCCTGGAATATGTTTCCCTGTTTTTCAACACTATACTGCACGGTGTCTTCATTATCATTATGGTTTCCTCTATCTTCCTCCTCATCACAATCATTGTTGAGATCATCTTCATCTTCATGTGCATATTCTTCATTATGATCAAGTTTGTATTTTCCATTAGATGTAATTCTTTGTTCATTATTCTCATCATTTTGATCATGGTTTTCTCCCTCCTTTTCCCCATAGTCCACTTTTTATATTTCAATTATGTCACCTTCAAAATTATATTCAAAAATATTTTATTTTTCTCCATTAGGACCAACTTCATTAGGATCATCATCTTGATCTATATCATTCTCATCAAGATCTTCTGAATTCCATGAATCAACCGAATTTGTATGTTGACTATGTCCAATATTCAAGAATATTGGCTCTTGCATCAGATTTATCTTATCACAAATGGCATTTAACTTCTGCATTGCTTTGTTATGATTGTCTGTGGACTCGCTATGGTTTTTCCAAATTTTTCTTTCTATCTGATTTGTCGTGTCTTGAAATTTTTTGATGTCTTCGGACTGTCTTGTAACCTTATACTCAAAATCGATCAACCTTTTGTCGAAATCGACCATCAACATTGATGAAGACATCGAGTGGTAGCAATTTCAAGGGATGTTTAATGTGGTAGCAGCACCATGGTGGCAGAAACAACACTGCTTGTAACAGCTGCAGGTAGCTAGCAGCAGCGGAAGGACGTCATAACATGAACTACTCTGATACCAATGGAGTATAAAAACTCATATTAACAAGAAATGTATATATTATTATTGATAGAAGATGAGATGATTACAATGGGGAATGAACAAGCCTTTAAATACAACCTTATGGTGTCCCTTGGTGAAGGGGCATGATCTTTGATCATGCCCTTTTACTTAAATAAACCTAAGAAAACCAAGGACAATTACAATAAATAATAATTAATAATTTGTACATAAAAAAGTGGCAACCATATGATGACCAAAGATCTCCTCTACACATGAGATACATAAGATGAAGTGGTTCATTCCATAAGTGGAAAGTCCCAACTCATGAACTATCTCTCCAACCCATGATACATAGAGTAGGTTGTATCTATCAATGCTCACATTATTAGCCCTGTTGGCCATGTAGGAATCAAACATCACATCAACATAGTGAAAAACAAGAAATAGTGACATATGGGAAAACATGAATAATTTCAAACAATATTCTCTTAATAACAACCAACACAGAAAAGCCTTCTGCTACCATGCTAGATCATCATTAAAGCAAAAAATAGAGCCATAATCTCTCAAAAGAATCCACGGCAACAATTCTTCTTGTTGCCATGCTAAATCTGCATCAATATAGATATGAGATCCATACTCTCTCAATAGAAGCCACTGCAACAATGCCTCTTGCTGCCATACCACATCATCATTGTACCAAATGTAGTGGCCATATTCTCTCAAGAGAAGCCACCTTAACAACGAATCTTGCAGCCTCGTCACATCATTATCATACCATGTACAATGACCATAATCCCCCAATAGAAGCTAACATTTTAAGGCCTCCTGTTTCCATCCTCCAACAATGTCATGAAATGTAGGGGAAGAATTCAGACCATATTCTCCCAATAGTAACCAAAGCAACAAGAATTCTTATTTCCTCCTTACATCATCATGATGCAATTCATGGAGCAAAAATATATTAATGGAAATGTGAGATGTCTCATCAACATAATACAAACAATATCCCTTATGCCACATCATGTGAGAGTTATGCTTTCTCCCAAACCCAAGTACATACATGAACATGAGATACATCCCAAACAAGAGTAAATATAAGAACACAAAATATATCATGTGATGTCCAAAATCTCTCATCAGCAACCAAACTAACCATGCCTTTTTCTTCCTCAGTCTTATAGTGATGTGCAAGGCATGAATCAGAAAAACATGACTCACTGAGTGGTAACCATACTCACCCAAGAGCAACTAGTGCAACCATGCTTCCTGTTGCCCTGTATCATAGATCTGCAAGTGGATTGGCAACCCCTTGCTCCATACTATCAACCATTCATCCCAATGTGGATGATGGATCTCATTCTGCAAAAACTTGGTATCCTCCCATTGTAGGACACCAAACTCCTCAAACTGATGAAGAACCTTGCACTTCATGATATGCTAAAGTGCACCTCCAAATAGATCTCTCAATGAGGCCTTCTTCTCATCAATGGCCCTCCAAAACCAATAAGGTTTTGGATCTGCTGTAGGTAGAAGTTCCTCTTTGGGCTATGAGATGCTCATTGAGAAAGTGTCATCTAGAAAGGAGAAAACATTCCTCATCTCAAGATGTCTACCATCTATCATCTTTTCCACCATTGCTTCATGAATGAAGCTACCATTTTATTGCTCCCATAATGAATGGGTCCTCTTCCTTTCACTTCTACTCATTAACAGCGATGTAGATCTGCAAGGTGATATATGTGATGTCTCAAAACAAGGCACAATGTTGAACTCATATCCAGCCATTTTACATAGGATCATACTCATCCCATTTTCTGAAACCCTACACTTCAACTCAAAGGGTTGAATGTAGTTCATCAATGACAAACTAGGATGGTTCTTCATCTCTTCCTTGATTAGATCAAGGATCCTCTACGCAGTGATATGATGTTGCTCCAAATCAGCATGACGTTCTAACCCTTGGTCATGCATTGGCCCTGATGGCATGTCCCCATAAGTTTCAATAAGGGGTAATGAAACAATAAGAGATGAAAATGGATGCATACCTTGGATCAACTGAGATTCAAAAACATATTTCAAGGTTACAAGAGTTTCCTCTTTTGGTGCAAAGGTCTCTCCAACTGCTGGTAAGAGTGATGGTTGCACTTCTACAAGTTTACCAGTGTTGGTATCTATCTTCTCCTCCTCATGCATCTCATAAATCATGCATGGGGCTCCAAATGTCAAGAACTCGAGACCATCTTGAAAATATGCAAGTGATCCTCCTCTTGATGTAAGCACATCTACAGCTGGTGGTGGTAGAGGCTCCTCCTCTTGAGTAGATTTCACTCTGTGAGATGTCTCTGGTTTTTCCCTACCATATCTCTTCTTCGGTCTTTGCATAAAATCTGCAAAAGTAGACACTTTCATGTGTGACAAGTGACTGAACCACCGTTTTCTTTCTTCACCTTCAAGGTGCAGCGCTGAAAACTCCATAACCTCTCCTTATAATATAGGATATTTTAGAAATAATGTAAATAATTCTTTCCACTAATCCCTTAATGTGCTTGTGGAATATCCATCAAATGTAAGCAAGAAGAATCTATGCATATTTCTTCTATTGTTGCTTCTGGATCTCCTCTCTTCTTTGAGTTGCAGAAACTGTTGGAGATAGAGATTCTCCTTCAATGCCCTAGACTGTGACTTGTATTCAGACATATATTCAGTAAGGGTCTCATTATCCAAGCCTTCATCATATTTATACCAATCATCTTTCTCAAATAAAGTGGATATATTGGAATAATTTGAAGCTCTTTGCTTCTCTGGTCTTCTTTTTTGTTGAAAAGAAGTGCTAGGACCTTCTTGATTTTGAAACCTTCTTGAGGTTTCTCTTTGCCTTTCTCTTATTTCTTCATTGATCTCCTTAGAGATATCCTTCATAGATATAAAGGAAGATGAGGAAAAAATTAATCCCTTCATAGTATATCTCTACTATTTTCTTTTCTTATGTTGTCAAAATGTCCACAAGCTGAGCCAAATATCATGCTACGAAACCACTGTAATATCCCAAAATGGAATAATGCATTGATACACAAGTACAATATTTGTAACATAGAAAATGTACATGTAATTTTATGATCAACACAGATATATATAGAATAGCTAAGACATTTTATTATGTGGAGAAGATTCAGTTACAAAAGTGTACAAAATATGAGGTAATCTAGCCAAAGATATGGCCTAGAATGACCCTGAAAACATGCCAAAGTAGGCACTGCATATGAGTTTCTGGAAGAAAATACTATGTTGTCCCTTCAGAAGATAATGAACATATGACTGTAGGTTGAGAAGGGAAATGCAGATCTACAGAAATCTGGAGCTCTAATGATGCCAAGATTCTAGATCTGGGCTCTATGATGGTAACCCAAGATAACCCAGAAAGAAAATTCCAGATCTATGAGATTAGAAATTTACCCTCTTAGGGTTTGATCCCTGGTATGTTGGGTTATGTGGATATGAAGCTATATCTGACAAATAGATGGCTGAAATATGTCATACAAATAGATCTAAGCTTTGAGGGCTTATCCCTCTTCTATATCTACAAGCTAGGAGCTTGAGATCTTGTCTCTTTTTCCTCCTCCTTCAAGTTGCAGCTACTGAATATGAAGTTGCTACAAAAAATGCATTGTAAAAGAGGGAGACACTCTATGCCTACTAAAATATGCTACAATAAGCTCCATACTTATGGAAACAGTGATGGCAAGGTGAGGGGATGATCCCTCACATGATTACTAGCTGAAATGCTAGCAACTTCCCTCCTCCCTTGGATCTACAAGAATGGACTGCACAATTCTTGATGGGAATGCTGCTGCTGCGAGGTGAATAATAGTTTGCCTGATTCCTGATATATATCTGAAGTGTTGGAAGGTTGATATTGAAGCTCAATGTGATAGGATGAATCCTTCACTGGTTCCTCAACTGAAATATTGAAGGACAACCTCCTCCTCTCAAACTGATCTTCAGAAATGTACAATTTCTGAATATGGATGTTCTGCAGAAATTAGGAATAATATGGCACCAATGCCTGATGATGAATGAGGTACAGTACTCTTTCAAGAGCTACTCAATGAAAGAGGTCTGATTCCTGACTAGGAACACCTTGTGCTAAACAACACTACAACTTAGCTAAACAACATAAGGTTGCATGGAATGTCAAATGAAAACTCCAGATCTAAACAGATCATACATCAATAATAATCTTCAACATGCCTTCTATGTTGCCTTCATCTTCATTATATAGTTTTTGAACCTTCTCATGCCTTGGCCCACCTCATAATTGTGTTGTACATATGGACATAGGTCTCGATGTTGACTACATTGTCTCTCCATGATCTCCATCATGTGTGAATGTAATGATAACCCTCTCCATCATGTGTGCATTAAATTCACTACTCCTCCATCATCTCAACATAAATGCTCTATGATCTTACATTTTATTCCTTTCAAGATCTTAGTTGACTACTTCAACCTCCATGATATTTCTCATTAATGAGACATGATCTCCACTCCTTTCACATTAACTAGTTGCTATAGAAATTATATACACTAAGCATGCATACATCCAGATTCCCTTGATCTCACAATATTTAACTTCTTGCAAAATACAGAATCATTCCACTGTTAATATTTTGCGGAAAATTAATTGCAAACACATGTGAAGCATAACTAAAAAAAATCGCACATAACACAGTTGTTTAACGGGAAAGCCTGAAGCTATAAACCCCAACTATTATATATTATGTATCATGGAGATCATGTAACAATCTCATACAAAGCTTAGTACATCAAGCTCTCAGTACAATCAATCATCACACACTAATCAGAAGAAATATGCAAATCTATGCATTGATTTCTTGCCACTTGCTAGCCTACCTCCACTGCACAATCCCTGCTGAAGAATAACTCTGAATGAATTTGAATTACCCTTGCCTTGACTGCGCAATCCTCATTGGTAACTCCAATGTGTGTGTGATGCAATCAATGCATCACTACAGTCACAACTGATAGTCCATCTTTCCCTTTCACCTATCTCTCCACTGGGTCTCCACTGGAACTAACATGCACTGTAGTTAACTGATGTATTGTTCAGTTGATTAATGAGTTATAATTTGTGAATTAATTAACTAATTAATTCACTCCACTCTCACTAGTGTATCATTCAGTTAGACTAGATACAACTAGGTGAACTGAGTCTAACTCACTTTAACCGAGTTAAACTGAATACAACTCCATGAACTACTCTTCCAACTCTGTCATAACTTTGCCACTTCAGTTCTAACTGAGTCCTCCATGCATGAACCACCAGTAAACCCTAGGAATTGCGTAATTCCTTCAGCCCACTGATTTTCCAAATATGTGCACTGAAATTAAGTGCTCCAAGAGAATAAGTTGTTGTTTATTGTCGGATTATTATTAAGAGCTAATAATAATCGACACTTCTATTTTTAGATCGACGATCTATAAATAGACTTCCCCCAATATTCTAAAAATAGAATTTCATCTATTTTTCCAACTTGACCAACCATCCACAAATAGCATCCTGTAACTTTTAAAATATGATCACCATGTCTAAAAATAGACATAGTGTAAAAATAGACTTGCGCCAAAAATAGCCTGCGGGCACACTTAGTGAAGGCAACTCATTTTCACTAAGCGCATCATCTTGTTGAATCTCAACAGTTGCTCCACTACTCCATTATGTAGATCTAGATCTGAAATATCCACATACAAACATAAAAAGTGGATTTTATTCATATTTAAGGATTATGGGTCCCTCCACCCTTTTATTTACTTAATTAATTAAAGTTATTAAGAACTCTAATATTCCGAATATTATGTGAAAATTTTGGAATATTACACATTGCTTCATTGACATATGTAAAATCTTGTTTACTCAGTCATTGAATTTCGATGAATTGTTCACTACTATATTATGGAATGTGTGGTATGGGAATGGTTACTATAGAATTGTACCCTACTTCTCTTCATCATCATATTGTTGAGGATTTGATTGGATTGAAGTGATGTGATGTTTCTTGCATGTAGAATGTTTTGGGCTATGTGATTCATCAAAGGGAATAAAATATTTAGAGTGATGTGATATGTTGTGAAACTATAAACTAATAGTCCACATGATATGTCACAAGTGAAATCCTTTCCATGTGATACATTGGAATTAAAACAACCATTGGTTCAAATGATATTTTATGAGAAAGGAAAAATTCCAAGGATGCAATCAAGAGGAAGGTGTAAAATATTTCACTTCAAAATTTCCCTTTGTCATGACTAATAAAAAGTTGAAGTGATGCATTTTGTGACAAGATTTGAATGTTGGAAGGAATCCATGTGATGCACCACAAAATTGTTGAGGTAAATATATACTATATCATGAGGAAATAAAAATTAAACATGATACAAGGCATGGAATGAAATATCCTACATTATGTGAAAATAGAGGTTATGGAAAATTTTATAAACTAAGAATGAAGTTGGAGAAATAAAATAAATTTCATATAACTAAAAATCTTAGCATAAAATTTCAAATAGCATAAAAATATTATTTTCCTATAGAATTTGAAGTAATAAGAATTTATCCACTAGCCAAGACACCTAACTATATTCCAACATGTGTCCTTAGAAATATTTTTGTCATGCTTGGCTTGCAAAAATTGACACTAGTGATCAAGTAATAGCCTTCTCTTTTCCAAATCAATGTTTGTGCTAATTGGTTTGTCATTCTACTTATAATAGTAGACTCCAATGATTTCCAATTTAAAAAATTAATCTATAAAAACATCCATAAATTATATTTCAATCGGTACTAATATAATGAAGATTACACTAGTAGTGAAGGATATGGATTCACTAGAGGAGATTCAAAGTAATCCCTACGAAGGCAAGCTTCACTATAGTTAGCCTCTCTTGAAACATAAGTCCTACTTGTCTCATAAATATAATTCTTCTCTAAAAACACATTCTCTTATTCTCTAATAGTGTCGATATTGAAGCCCTAGATCTATCACATAATAATCAATATCAGACAACGTCTTGTTTCTCACTAGAAATGGATTAGAAGGAGGTAGAGAATGCCTTCAATACACACAGGCATAAGGATATGATGCTTACAAATAATAAGTGTAGAAAATACTTGAAACCTTGTAACTGGTAATGATAGGAAATTGATCACAAAACACACAAAATTTCTATACAAAAAATTTGTGGAAATAAAAAATGAATAGAAACATAATCACACATAGAAAACACAATATATCTAGGGAACCCAATTGGGAAAAAATATTGCTTTCTTATATTGAATCAACTAAGAAATATAATCTATCACATAGAATATGCTTCAAGCTTGAAGCTCCCTGCAATACTAATCAACTCTCTACACAAGACTTTCCCAACACTTAGGAAAATAAGTCATGCTAGGAGCTCCTATTTCCTAGGGAAATTCCCCTAAAAAATAGTATTTCTCCTATTTCCTTGCACAATTCCCAAGAGAACTACTATGGTTTCTTCTCAAGCTCTGAAAACAAAAAATTGTGTATCATAATAAATACAATTTTTTCCTTCATTCAATCTCAATAGGCATTTCAAATTTCATGACCTACTAGGGATAAAAAATATCATTTACAAATATTTAACTAAGAGTACGTTGAGTTAACAAAAAGTCAACTACTCAACTAAACTCAATTCTATCTATATTCTAGAAGTAGAGATCAATTAAGTGGTAGACACTAAATTTAACTCCACTAGATAGCTAATTTTAGCCATCAACTAGACCATAACTCAATGAAATTCATCTAAACCAAATTAATTGAAAATAACTCAGTGATAGGCCACACCAAACATGTTAGCTAATGTAACAACCTTGAGTTAAATTTTCATGTAATAAAGGATAATAGAGGAATAACAATACCAAGGTCATGGGACATGTATTCCAATTTGAATGTTGGGAAAACACTATAGTGGGCATCAGTTTTGGTTTATTTATGGCTATGGAAATTGGAAAATGCATTGGAAAAGGACAAGAGGCAACAAATGGAATTTAATTATGAGAGTAAAGGAAAATAGGAGAATGGGAATGTGAAGAGACACAAATTTTCATGCTAACTAAATTAGAAAGAAAATTAAGAAAAAGGGAGATCAATGATAAAAATGCATCGGAGAAAAATTTCATAGCTTTTTGTTAGTTTTGGCTTGGATCAATTGAGAGAGAGAGATCAAAGAGGAGAGAGAAAGAAATAAAGCAAAGGAAAGTAAAGGAAAATAAAAGGACAAACAAAGGAAAGCAAAGGGAAAGAAAAGTAAAGTAAGGGAGCGCAAGGATAAGGTTGGATCACCATCTTCAACAAGAGAATTTTGCAGGTAACAGGTTGCATGTGTGATTTCCTAGTTGAGGTGTGAATGCAAGGTACATGAATTTGTCTATTTGGTTCATATGGTGTCATTGGCATGGGGTTTTCTTAGTTTTATAGTGGTTTCAACCTTTCCTTGCCAATTCATGGATAACCATGGTGTGATGGGATTCATTTTTGGTTGAGCTTTGGATTGTCGAAAGGTTTTGGAGCTAGGTCATGTGGTCTTAGGAAAATTCCCAAGGGTTGGGGGTGGAGATGGTTTCTATGAGAAACCCTCAATAGGTAGGTGGAGACAGGAAAATTCCTCAAGGTACAGTGAAGGAATTATGAGGAATCCAAGCTTGGTTTGGTTTTGTGATCTCAGGAATGGTTTAGGTGAGATCGTGGTAGCTTGAAGGTGGAGGCATTTTAAACTCTGGAAATTGTGCTTGGTTATGTATTGGTTTATCCCATGAGATCCGAAATTCATGCTTGGAATATGGCATGGGGGATATTGGCTAAAAGAAATATTTGGTTTAGCCCAATCTATGGTCAAATGTTACGTGGAAGTCCCTGACTTGGTTGGATTTTTCATTTTTTTATATGATTTATTGTCCTAATGTGATATATGAGAACTTGTACTTGTTATTATGTTGATTTGATGCATAATTTTTCATGGTTAATAGTATGGTTATATGCTAGTTATAAGCATGTTTCTTTGATGTTCTCTAGATATGTCTCTTGTTCATGATTTGATAAGTATTTGAATGGTTGATGAATGCATGGGCTAACAAGTGTTGTTGTAGCTACTTGAGATGGAATTAGATCGTCTTGGTGATTCTCAGTTCAAATTCAGATAATTATGATCATATATCCATTCATGACCTGTAACTTATAAGCTTACCATATGGTTGACAAAATGTCTAATGTGTACTAGGAATTATAGGTCAATTTATTGCTTCAAGTTGAATGTTTTGCATTATTATCATCTCAATAATGATTATAGAAACTTACAGGTAGTTATAGGTAATGGTCTGGAGGCTTTCCTAAAAAAGTGGCATGAATCCTGTAACTACTTGCACATAGCAGAGGATTTTTCGCCATAACTACATGCAAGCAAGCTTATGAGTGTGGATATATCCTCATAACCGCATGAATGCAGTGTTATGGGTGTGGTTAGGGAGTTTCTCTTGAGAAAAAGAGTTCTAACTCAGGGAATCACCTAGGGTAGTTATCAGTCTCTTGAGTGGTTTGTAGTCCCTTAGGGAGGTCAACAAGTTGTATCTTATAGGCCCCACTTCCATAACTATAACTTGAAGGTAGGGTCATGTCATAGTAGCACTCAACTCACCTTTCCAATGGAGAGCTTGTAAAAGCACGTAAATGTGGGAGTGGTTATTACATACTGGTATTAGAGATTCAAAGTTCAAACACTTGGACTGGGTGGGCTAGATACAATTGTTAAGCATGCATGTCAGTAGTATGCATGCATTGCAGTGGCTATGGTTGTCATGTATATAGTCAGTGTGGTAGTTTGTGTTATCATGCATGATGTTTATATGGTGTTGTCTTAATATGTCAATGTCATTATATATATACATGTATAGCATGCTAATATGGAATGATTTTTGCAGACGAGATAGCCTCCCCTGAACTTAACTAAGGTATGATTTTCATTATTTCTATATTTGATTTATCTAACATGGTATGCCTGGAGGAAGAAAAAGATTAGAGATGATGAGAAAAATGGTGGATTTCATTTCACATGACTCGCTTTATTGATCAGCTGAGAAAAATGATATGAGTACTATCTATATATAGCAAATACATTGAGAAGTTTGATGGCATAAATTAAAAGTTGCAAGGCGAATAATAATAAGATAATTGAGTCATAGGAAAGGCTCACCAAAGCTCAGGAAAAGCAAGAAGAATTTAATACAATGACCCTTTAAATCTTATTAGACTTGCATAGACAAGGAAAACTAATAATTATTCATGGAAAATAGGAAAGGACTAATGGGGCATATGGTAGTAGGTCTCGATTAGGATATAGGTTGGACAAGTATGACACAGTCAGAGGTGGCAGATGGTTGGATACACCAACAGGATAGCTAGTGATTATGGGTTATACTCTATTTTTTATTCATAGATACATCATTGTCATCACTGCCATCATCCTTATAGGAGTGAGAAGTAGTAATTTCTAGAGGAGCTTAAGAAATTAGGGCCTCCTACCCTTGATGGAGAGATAAAGAAACAAGGAGATGTAGAATCATGGCTTCTTGGGATGAATAAGTTATTTGGATTGTGTGATTATTAAAAGAATATGAAAGAGAAGGTAGAAAGATTCAGTCTTAAGGAAAAAGAAAATATCTAGTGGGAAGATCTGAAGTGTATCAGAGGCATTAGGATAGAGGATTTGAGTTGGCATGAGTTTAAAATACTCTTCGTCAAGAACTACTTGTATGAGAGGTATTATGATGGAAAGGCCAAGGAATTTTATGAGCTTAAGATGGGTTCTATGAAAAATGGAGAGTACATGAATAAGTTTCTAATGTTGTTGAGGTATGTGCCTTATCTTAAGGATGAGAAGACAAAGGTCAAAAGGTTCATCATTGGATTTCCATTAGGATTTAAGTGTCATATTTAGTATGATGAGCCTTGTTCATTGGAGGAAGTCATCAGTAAATTGAATCATTGTTATGAGTAGTCTAAGAACAAGACTGAGAACAAGCATGGTAGGAAATGGAATGAGAATGATAAAGGAAAATGACCTTAGATGTGGGGAAGACCGCATGATGTAGGTTAGGAATAAAATTTGGCTGCTTACAAGAAGTTTAATACAGCTGAGAAGGGACATGGACCTCAACCTGAAGAGCATCATAATAAAGGTAGTGATAGAGAACCATTGCAGTGTTGGATTTGTGGCAAATACCATCACAAGAAGGATTTTCCATTGTACTAGGGTGGCATACCACATATCTACTGTCCTCAAGAAACACAAATAGTTGGGGATGTTTCTTAGAGAATTCCTCAGATATATGCAACACTTGATAATAGGTAGGCATATCAACAGGCATCCATCATTGAGATGGAAGGTAAGCTTTTGTATCGATTTTTTCCATTTTGATTGATCCTAGATCTACTTATAGTTATGTTAGTCCTGACCTGGTGGATAAGTGTGGCTTGAATAAATAAGTACATGTCGAATGGTGGTTGGTGCAGTTGGCTACATGGACCAAGAAAAGAGTTCATCATTAGGTGAGAGATTATGCATTTTAGGTGAATAATATGCCTACATCAGCACATATAATTGTGCTTACTTTGGTTTCATATAGTATGATATTAGGTATTTATTGGTTGTTTACTCACAGGACCAAGGTATAATTCTATGAGAAGGCTATTGAGTGTCTAGATGATGATGGAGATAAGAGAATCGTGTAGGGAAAGAGGAATCCTACATCAGTGAGGATGGTCACAGTTATGCAGGAAAATCACAGTTGCAGGAAAGGGTTTTTATTGTTTGCAATGCATACTTATAGTGAAAAGGGGAAGGAAGATGAGGATGGTGAAGTTCTAAAAAATTATCATGTTTTGTAGGAATTTTAGGATGTGTTTCTTGTATATATTTCATAGTTTCCTCCTCATAGGGAAGTGGACTTTTAATTATATTGAGTTGATGTTGGGAGTATCAGCAACATCAAAGGGACCTTACATGATGATCACTCTAGAATTCGTGGAATTAAATTTCAAACATAAGTAAATGCTTGACAAGCGAAACATAAGGCCAAGTGTGTCATCTTGGATTGAACCAGTATTGTTTGTAAAGAAGAAGGTTGTACATTGATTACAGGTAGTTGAAAAAGGTGACAATCAAGAATAGGTATCCTTTGCCTCAGATTGATATAATATTAGGATATCATCATGTACACATCAAAGAAGAAGACATATAAAAGGCTACATCTCATACCAGGCATGGGAATTATGAGTTTTTGGTGGTTCCGTTTGGTCTTGCTAATGCTCAAACCACTTTCATGTGTTTGATGAAAAGTGTTTTGCATATTTATCTGTACAATTTTGTGAAAGTGTTCATTGATTATTTATTGATATATTCAAAGAATGAGGAAGAGCATGAAGAACACCTCGCATCGGTGTTGATATTATTGATAGAGAATTAGTTGCATGCCAATCTTAGCAAGTGTACTTTCTTTCAAACTTAGGTTCATTACTGGGGGCATGTTGTTTCCAAGGAACGTATAGTAGTGTACTCGGAAAATATTAAGGCAATCATGGAGTGGCCAGCTCCTAGGAGTGTGGATGAGGTCAGATCATTCATGGGACTAGCAGGTTATTACATGTGGTTCATCAATAATTTCTCGTATATTTCCTATCATATTACATCTTTTCAAAGGAAAGGAAATTTTTTTGAATGGACGAAAGAGTGTGTAGATAGTTTTGAGGAGTTGAAGCATTCGCTTAAAAATTCCTAAGTCGTGAAGATTGTAGATACAAATAAAAAAAAATTGGTTTGTACCAATGCTTGCAAGAGAGGACTTGGTGGGGTCTTAACGCCGGAAGGATAGGTGGTATGCTATGAGTCAAGGAAGTTGAATGAGCACGAGAAGAAATATGTGACTCATGATACGGAGTTGGAAGATAGCATTCATGCCTTGAAGATGTGGAGGCATTATCTTCTTGGAAGGAGGTTTATTCTTATGAGTGACCATAGTGCACTGAGGTATTTGTTTGACAAACCTAATCTGAATTCCAAGTAAGCTAGATGGTTGGATACCCTTAGTGAGTTTTATTTTGAGATCAGGTACATCAAGGGAAAGGAGAAATGGGTTAAAAATTCTCTTAGTAGGAGAGTGGAAGTGAATCAAATTTCAATTGTGAGATCTTATGGGAGGGATTTATAGGAGCATATCTTGTAAGAAGGGAAGCATCATGATGGGTACTAGCAGCTAAAGCATATATTTCAACTGAAAGGTGAAGGTGATAGGGATGAGGAGTATCACCTCACATTAGATGGATTGGTCAGATTCATGAACGTGATTTATGTGTCAGATAGTAGTGAGCTTAAGAATTTTATCTTGAGGAAGTTTCATTTAAAGTTGTATTCAAGTCACCCGGGATATCATAAGACATTGAAATCGGTTAATAAGTTCTATCATTGGCTTAAATTTAAGAAAGAGGTGGTTGAGTTTGTTTTTAGATGCTTGTACTCTCAACAGGTGAAAGCAGAGTGTAAGAATCCAGATATTTTATTACAGTCTATTATGATTCCAGAGTGGAAATAGGAGGCCATTTCCATGGACTTCATTATAGGTATTCTGAGGACATTTAGGTAGCATGATTCCATCATGGTTGTGTTTGATAAGTTGAGAAAGGTAGATCATTTTATTGTAGTGAAGTCTACTAATTTAGCGAGTGAGATAGTTCATATCTTCATCAAGAAGATAGTGAGGTTTCATGGTGTTCCCAAGAAGATCATATCAGATAAATATGCCAAGTTCACTTCCAGGTTTTAGAAGAAGTTTTTTGCAAGCTTGGGGAAAAAGCTAGATTTGAATACAACTTTTAATCCACAAATGGATGGAAAGACAGAGAGATTTAACATGATTCTTGAGGACATGTTGATGATATATAGCATGCATCAACAGAGGATGTGGGAGGAGTATCTTCCACTAGTGGACTTTGAATATAATAATGGGTATCAGGATTCCTTGAGGATGAGTCCATTTGAGGCTCTTTATGGGGGGAGTTGTAACACACCCATCATCTAGAGTGATCCAGTGAATAGGGTGTTGATTGGACCAAATATGTTGGCAGAGATGGAATAGGATATGCAGGTTATTAAGAGGAAATTAAAGGAAATGAAAAATAGATAGAAGAGTTATGCAGATCAACACAGAGAATTCAAGGAGTTTCATTTGGGAAGCATGTATACTTGTGCATCAAGCCCAAGAGGAAACACTTAAGGATTGGGTCATGTGACAAGTTGGAACCTCAGTATTTCAATCCTTTTGAGATCCTTGAGAGGATTGGACTAGTGCCCTAAAAACTTGCATTGTCGACAACAGTGAAATTATATGTTTCAATACTTAAGATATTTGTGCAAGATGTTGATTAAATGATTGATTAGTCTAAATTACATGTGGAACCAGAGGGAGAGTTCCATCCAGAACCTCATTGCATATTGCAATGAAAAAAACTCATGCTTTGGAACCGAGCAATAGAGAAAGTTAAAGTGCAGTGTAAGCACTTTGGTCTTGATGAAGCTGCATGGGAGATGGATAATCAAATTCGGGATTTTTATCCTTCATTATTTGATGGCTCAAGCAACTGAGTTTTTTGGCTCATCCTCCTAAGTAAATTATAAAATAATAGGGGAATTAATCAAATAATATTAGATTACATCATCAAATTTTAGAGGGAAAAAAGAAAAAACTACTTTTCAACTTATATCCCTATGGGTTTACTCAAATTTCAACCTGGAATACTTATTGGATGCATAATTTGACTCTTCATCCAAGGAGTACCCATGTTGCATACTTTCAATGGACCTTGCTATACGAAAAATGAGAAATACATGAAAATCATGATTGCAATCACGTGTTTTCATGTCTTTCTCATTTTCCATGTAGTAGGGTCCATCAAAAGTATGCAACATGGGTACTCCTTGGATGAGGAATTAAATTTTGTATCTAAAGAGTATTCCCACTCGAAATTTGAGTAAAATATGAGGGAGATAAGTTGAAAACACAAGTTGAAAAAGTAGTTTTGTTTTTTTTTTTATCTTTTTACTTTTTTACCCCAAAAATGGTGAATCATCCCCCATGGTTGACATCATCATCTTGAATCCTATTGTTTCTTATAAAGTTTATTTTGGTTGTATATTTTTCTTAGGAGACCCATTTTATACCTCAAAATTTCTCTAATGATATATGGTTGTAAATGCGACAATGATTTGTGTTATAAATCTCCAATAAGCGGTATATTTGTTTTGTTTTCAGTGGGATGTCAATGTAAATATCGCATCGAGCTATTTTATAAAGCTCCACAGGAAGTCTGTTTTGTTTTTAGCATTTTTTTGGTCATAGGTGTCGTAGAACACCAAGGACGGAGTTCTCGTAAGGGGGAGGGGTTTGTAACAACCCTAGGTTAAAGTTTCATGTAATAAAGGATAATAAAGGAAAAATAAGACCAAGGTCATGGGACACGTATTCCAAGTCGAATGTAGGGAGAACACTATAGTGGGAATCACTTTTGGTTTATTTATATGTATGGAAATTGGAAACGGTAGTCACAAAGGAAAAGAGGTGATAAATGGAATTTAATTATGAAAATAAAGGAAAATATGAGAAAAGGAAGGTGAAGAGACACAAATTTTCATGCTAAGGAAATTAGAAGGAAAACGAGGAAAAATGAAGAAAAAGGGAGATCAATGATAAAAAGGTATTAGATAAATAGTTCACATATTTTTGTTAGTTTTGGCTTGGATAAATTGATAGAGAGAGAGATAGGGAGATCCAAGAGGAGAGAGAAAGCAAGTAAGAAAAATAAAGTAAAGGACAAGAAAAGGAAAACAAAGGACAAGAAAAATAAAACAAAGGGAAAGTAAAGGAAAGTAAGGGAGTACAAGGAGAAGGTTGGATCAATAGCTTTAGTAGGAGGATTTTGTAGGTAACAGGTTGCATGCATGATTTCCTAGATGAGGTGTGAATGCATGGTACACGAATTTGTTTATTTGGTTCATTTTCCATCATTAGAATGGGTTTTTCCTAGTTTGAAAGTGGTTTCATCCTTGCCTTTCCAATTCTTGGATAACCATGGTGTGATGGGATTCTTTCTTGGTTGAGCTTTGTATTGTCGAGAGGTTTTGGAATCAAGTGAGGTGGTCTCAGGAAAATTCCCAAGGGTCAAGGGTGGATATGGTTTTATCCAAGAAGCCCCTGACAGATGGGTGGAGACATGAAAATTCCTCAAGGTATGGTGAAAGAATTCTAAGGCATCCAAGCTTGGTTTGGTTTTGTGATCTTGGGACTGATTTAAGTGAGATCACAATAGATTGAGGGTGGAGGTGGTTTAACCTCTAGATTCCTTGTTTGGTTATGTTTTGGTTTATCCCATGAGATCCCACATTCAGGATTGGAATATAGAACAAGTGTTATTGGTTGAAAAAAATATTTGTTTTTTCCCAATATGTGGTCAAGTGGTATGTGGAAGTCCTTGACTTGGTTGGATTTTTCATATGATAATATGAGTTACTTTCATAATGTGATCTATGATCACTTGTACTTGTTATTATGATGATTTTATGTTTGATTTTTCATGGTTAATATTATGGTTATATGTCGGTTATAAGGATGGTTCTATGATGTGCTCTAGATATGGATATTTTTCATGATTTGATAAGTATTTGAATGGTTTATGAATGCATGGGCTAACAAGTGTTGTTGCAGCTACTTGAGAGGGCATTAGATTGTCTTGGTGATTCTCAGATGAAGTTTAGGTATTTATGATCATATATGCATTCATGACCTGTAACTTATATGTTTACCATATGGTTGATGAAATGTCTAATGTGTAATAGGCGGTCTTGGTCAAGTTATTGCTTCAAGTTGAATGTTTTGTATTTTTATCATCTCAATCATGATTCTGAAAAGTTATAGGCAGTTCTAGGTATTGGTCTAGCGGCTTGCCTAAAAATGTGGCACAAATCCCATAACTGTGCGCACAAAATGAGGGACTTTTGGCCATAAGTGCATGTAGACAATCTTATGAGCGTTTTTGGAGCATCAACCACACAAACAAAATGTTATGGGTGTTTCTGTGGAGTATCTCTTGAGAAAAAGAGTGCCAGCTCAGGGATTGATCACATGGGGTGGTTTTCAGGTTCTTGAGTGGTTTGTCATCCCTAAGGGAGTTCAGCAAGTTATAGGTTGCATGCCACACTTCCATAACTATAACTTTGAGTTTATTTAATGTCATAGTATAACTCAACTCACTTTTACCCTAGAGAGCTTGTAAAAGCGGGTAAATGTGGGAGGGGTACTTACAATTGAAATCTAGCTCAAGCATTTATGAGATTGAATTCAAATTGCCGTCTTTGACTAATGCACAAGTCAAAGAATCCATTCCTTGATACATTTTCAACACTCCCTCTTTGCGAGGAATTGCTTCTTTGAACAACCTTTTACACCAAGATTTGTCTTCAGCTCTACTAAGTTTTATACTATTGCAACCGCTCCCTATGAACTAGAAAGAGCCATGTACCTTGTGTATCTAGGTGTCTGCTTCTTGGTGTTGGGAGACAAAAATATCTTCTAAGATCCCTTAAACATATCCTCTTCCCACTTAGCACAAACTTTCTATATACGGGAATTCTCTTACTAAGTTTCTTCCTCCATTCACCTTGGGCTACGGTCTGCATCATCATCATGCTGGTCATCCCAACTACCAACTAGATTAGACTGAAATTGAGATACTATATGAGGCTCCATATTGAGAGCTCTATAATGTTCTTTCTCAACCACCACTTCTCTACTCTGATAACTCTTTTCCTTGCTACTCAAGCTTGCACATGCATCAACCTCTGATTTGTAGAGGCTCTCAATCCTAACCCCAATATTGACTTGTCCTGAAGCATAATGCTTTAGGTAGGACATCCCTTTGCTGAATAAAAAATTATACCCTTTGTCTTCAATTTCTCCTACTAAGATAATTTTTTTCTTAAAACATGGGACATAAATCACATTATTGAGATGGAGAATGGAACCAAAATCCCTTCGCAACAAAAATGATATTGCAGTCCTTAAGGCAGAAAAAGGAGGGGCAGCTGTCGTTTTATATAAGGTGGATTATATTAGAAAAATGAATGAGCATCTTTATTGCAAAAACTATAGGAAGTTGAAGTCCAACCCCTTTCCAAAGGTCTTAAGAGAAGTTAAGAAGGCAATCTCGAACTCTCATCTCGATGATAAATTGAAGAAACAATTGACTCCCTCTTGTCAAGTCATTCCAAGGATTTATGGGCTTCCTAAGATTCATAAAGAAGGGGTTCCCCTTAGACCAATTGTAAATACCATTGGATCCCCCACCTATGAACTAGAAAAATATGTCGCAAAAATTCTCAAACCTCTCGTTGGGAACACTGAGTCCTTCATTAAGGACTCAAGTGACTTTTTTAAGCTTATTAAAGAAGAGAGGGTGGAAGAAAGTGACATTCTGGTAAGCTTTGATGTGGTTTCAATTTTCACCAAAATCCCTTTAGATGAAGCAGTGAAGGTTATTAATGAGGTCACAGATCCTGAAACATCCAAACTTGCTAAGGCTTGTTTATGATCCACCTTCTTCAGCTTCCAAGGCGAGTTCTGTGAGTAGGTATCTGGTGTCGCAATGGGATCGCCTCTCTCACGTATTGTGGCCAACTTATTTATGGAAAACTTCAAGAAGAAAGTCGTTGCCTCCTTTCCCTTAAGTCCGTCTTGGTGGAAAATATTTGTAGACAACACTAACATAAAGTGGTCGCATGGTAGGGATAATCTCAAGAAATTCTTCAACCACCTCAACTCAATTTCCTCAGAATTTAAGTTCACCATGGAAATTTAAGAAAACAAGAGAATTCCTTTCTTGGATGTCCTGGTTACCAGAAAAGAGGATGGAACAGTAGGGCATCAGGTTTTTAGGAAGAAGACCCATACTGACAGCTACCTCCGTGTTGAGTCCTACCATCATCCTACTCATAAATTTGGTGTTCTTAACACTCTTGCTGTAAGAGCCCTAAGAATTTCCAATGAGGAGCATCTGGAGGATGAAATCTCTCACTTGACATATGTCTTCTTGGGTATAGGGTATAAGGAAGGAGAAATCAGGAAAGCCATAAACAAAGAAAAAATCATTGTCGTATCCAAAAAGTGCCAAGATCCCCAACAGAATATTGGTAGGGTTTTTCTACCATACATTAAAGGTGTGACAGATAAGATTGTCAGGGTTTTGGGAAGGAATGAAATTTTTTCACAATTCTCAGTAGCAGGAACCATTAGGAAAAATATGTGCTCATTCAAAGATAACATTAGTCAGGAGCAGCTTAAACGTGTTTACAAGATTGACTACTCATGTGGCAAGAGTTATATTGGTGAAACCGGGCACTCTCTTCAAAAGAGTCTGAAAGAGCATGGTGCCAATATTAAACATGAGCGAGCTAGAACCTCTGCCCTTGCTGATCACTCCTCGAAAACAAAACATCACAAACATCTTGAGGATGCTAAAATCATTGCGAGGGAGGAGCACTATCAGAGACGGAAGATTAGAGAAGCGTTGGAAATTATGAAACACCTGGATAACATAAACAGTGACGGAGGATACGAGATTAGTGCCAATTGGCGACCTCTAGTTAGACAAATTTGCTCCTTAGGTTCGTCCTCATCCCAGGTATGATCTCGCAAGTTTGCTTCTTCTCCTGTTTAGAAGAAATTTAAGGTCATGCCATTTCATAACACTTATTACTTCACTTACTCATAATAATTATCTATATTAATTAAATTTTATTAATAAAAATTAATTAATTAACAATTATTATTGGTAATTGGAAGTAAGTAAGGATAACAATTCTAAATCAAATTTATTAATAAAAATAAAAAATTATTAGGATTTTATTAAATTAATAAAATATATTTAATATACTTAATATAAATTAATTATATTTATTAACATTGAGATTATATAGATTATAAAATTAATTTATAAATTAAATATAAAAAAAAAAAAAAATGAGTTTATTATTGATAATAAAAATTTTAAGTAATAATTAAAATAAAATAAAATTTTGTAGTAATTTAGAGTTTGATAATTAAATAAATATTAAATAAAAATATTTATTATTATAAAATTTTAAGACATTTTTAAAAAATATCTATTATTAATAAAAAAAATATTTATTATTAAAAATAGAATTAATTTATATAAAAACCGTGGAAATTTTTTTAAAAAATAAAATTTAAAAATTTAAAATAATTTTTTTTTAAACAAATTATAGTCTTTCGACTCTTCTCATCTTCTCATCTTCTCCCTTCACTATTTATACCTTTTGCGACCTTCTTTCAGTCTTCATTCAATTCTCATCCTGAAGATGGATCCCCGTTGGGATTCGAAACATCGACAATCATTTTATGATACTATGGATAATCTAGATTCTTCAATCCCTCTTAAAGCTTACTGTGTTGAAAAATGCAGCAAGAAATTCTCAATTTGATTTTTCCTTGATTAAATTGAGAAAAAATGAACTTACACACCAACATATAACTTGGATGTAGTTAACTTGTGTGACATGGCTTGTATCACCCATTATACTTAGTAAATTCAATTTGGAGGAGTTAGAGTTCAATTAATCATATGTGATTTCTTATTTGTAGCAATCAAGGTCAGTGATCTAAAGTTGGTTTCAATTAAACTAGTTCTAATTGTTGGAGGAACTAGTGGAGGGTCATTTGTGTTGTGGGACTTTGGTCAAACTCAGTGATCATCTAATTAACAGATCAATCAACCCAAAATAGCTAGTGCATGCAGAGAATTCAAGTTCTCCAGGCTTGGTGGAGATTCCAAGGAAGTGAACATCAATTGTAGACTAGTCTTGAGTGTACAGGTGTTGCATGCAGTCAGATGATCAACCTAAGGAATTGCGCAATCCATTTTGTAGAAAATCATAAATAATAGGGGCCTAATTTCTCAAGGAATGGCACAAGGAAATATGAGTTCAATAATAGGTTGAAATCGACTAAGTCTGGGTCATAGCTTCTTAGTAAGTAGAGAGATAGGTTATTCACTTACAAAATGTGCTCAGTTGAGCAAATAAATTGTAATACATAACTATTCATCAGATTAATGCAAGTAGGAATTGGGGTTTTTAGCAGATTTATTTCCTCGAAAAACATAAATAAATAAATAAATAAAAAATAATACTCTTTGCATGTCTGTTATTTCTTATTGCATGTCTGGAATTATTGTTCTAAACTATGAATTACTTTATGGAGAGCAGTAGAGTAGGTTTGTGTCTTGTGATTTTTATTAAAATTTCGTGAGAAGTTCCAAATATACAACATAATTTATGCATGGTATCAGACAAGGATTCACATTAGAGCAAGAATTTTGAAGTTATTTCTCAGGAGGTTCGAATTTGAAGATCATTGCAACAGAATCTATAATATTCCAAATTAGGAAAAATAGGAATATTGAACATAAAACTAGAAAATTCAGTAAACATCAATACATCAAAAACATGAGAATATCAATGAACCATTTCATTATACATGATAGCATAAATGAATTACAATATATTGAGGAAAACAAGCTCAAAAACTTGGGTTATCAAACCTCCACTGAAACTACCCTCCTGGATTGCACAATTTCTAAAGGAGACTGTGTTGCTAAAGGTGGATGAAGATTGGCCTAATGTCGGATGATGGAATGTAGCTCAAATAACCTCTCCTAAGTGGGCACTTGAAGTCCCCCGAGGATGATGGTGGGATTTCCACTCGGAAACACCCTTTTTGCTAAACAAAATAGCAGACTCCGCTAAATAGATGAAGCATGCAGAAAGTCATAAAACACAATACATAAACAATATTCATAATGATTTCTATGGCTTCCATCCCCTTCCTTATATGCTTTGTGAGCCTCCTCCCCCCTAGCCCCACTCAATAATGATTCTACTCTCATGGAGAATTCCTCCCATTATGACTGCAATGTCCTCCACTATCTCCACTACCTCCATGAATGTGTTGTTGATTTGGTAAACTTGACCCCATCCACAAGAATTGACCCCCATTCACACTAAGGAGTGCTTTGTTCAACTAGATGCATTGATCCACATTCAAATTAGAAGTGGTTTTATTCCTACTAAAGAGATTTATGGGTCCCTCTACCCTCTTATTCATCTATCTTATTGACAAAAAAAATTAATATTCTAACTAGCTAAAAGCTAATTAGTAATATTACAGTCCTCCCCTCACAAATGTTGTTTGTACTCAATAAACCGCAAATATGGATGCTATAAAATCTTCTATCCTTCCCAAGTAGCGTCCTCATCCAATAGATTCCTCCATTGTTACTCAGCATTTTGTCACCGTCCTTGCAATCCCTTGCCTCGCATATTGGAGGGTCTTTCCCATGACCCGTGAGCAAAGGCTTTATACTCGCAAACACCTTCTTTGCATCCTTATGCATAAGGACATCATTTCTCCCGTTGAACATTTCGAAAAGCCCATAAAAGCCTATGTTTTGGCATTGGCGCAGTAGCCGCTCTCACCCCTCACGCCATTGTAGAGGATGTACACTAGAGGCCACACCACTCGGTGCTCGTCTCTTTGTCGTGCCTACGCCACCTTTTGGGGAATGTTTTTTAACAAATTAGAGGCGGAAGTTTCCTTTAACCACATCACGAATGAGTCACAGCAAGTGGTTAAACTTGATAAGCCACAGATCTCTTCCTTTATCTATTGGTTTATGGAACATTCTTTGAAGATAGGACTCCCCCCATGATTATAGGGATCCTAACCTCTCCTCCTTCCTCTATATAAACAAGCCTTCTCCCTTTACAAAAGCTAGCTGAACATATAGCCAAGAAGCTAAACTTGGAGAAGAGATACTATAGCTGAGTAATTTCCATTGAGAAGGTAGAACCAAGGCGAATTCCATAGAGAGAGCCCCATCCAAATTCCCAACGAACTTCGTGAGATGCACTCTGCTGGAACCCTGGTGGAGGAGACCACAACATCGAAGCTTGGTTGTACTCTTCCTTCTTTCCTCTAATATACTCGACTATGGTTTTGGTTCCATATTTGTGTTGTGTTTATTAATGCATTGATTTAGTCTTCTTCGACTAACTGATAGTTATGAATGAGAAATAGTATGTTTTATATTGTCTTTGTTTCTTGTGTATGTGAAAGTATCCGAGCGTGAGAACGAGCGGATTGTGATCCGCCACACCAGGAGCGAGAGGAAGCCACTCTTCCGATGAAAACAACAGCACAGGATATATGGTAAGTTATCTATTGAATCTTTGTCCATTCGTTAACTAGGAATTGATGTCATAGTGTGTCTTGTTTGTGGCTAGACCCACTCTAGGGCTAGTGGGATCGCCTCTATCCATAGAGGGGATTTACCTCACCAAAAAATTGGTGACTCCGCTGGCGATCAGTGTGAGATTTTCTTTCGTCCATTAGGTCTTCTTCTTGGTCTTTGCTTGCTTATCTTTCATTTTCTGGTTGTTTTTCTGAGTCTTAGACCCTGTTCAGCCCCAGAGGATCAGATCTGACCTCTTGTTTTCCAAAATTTTCATTTTTCTATGGTTGGCTTGATTGGCGCAGTTTCCAGTCTAACAGTCGCACCCACTGGCGCTAGTTTCCAGTTCATCACCCGTGCCATCCACTGTCTAGCACAGATTACAGCCAGACAGTCATGCCATTTCCTATAGGTGCTAGGGTTTTCCCTGTTTTGGAGTTTTTGGTCAGTACTTGTATCTCTAGGTGTTTTCTTGACTTGGTTTGAATGTGTTGGGATTGTTTATGACTATGAAAAGCCTTCTTCTTTCGGTTGTTTGTCCATTTCTTTCAGCATCATGGCCTTAGGGTTTTCTAGTGCTTTGTTATACTGAGCCTCTTGTGGGAGTTTGGGTCTTTTGTTTCGTGGTCAAATTTTTTATTTTCTTGATTGCATTTAGCTCCCTAGATCCATTTTGAGTGATTGCATTTGGTGGAATGAGTCTTGAGTTAGTCTTGCCTCTTTCATTCAGTTTTGCTTCTTGTCGCTCCAAGCATAGCTCACATTGCTTGTATGGGTCTGTTTCAACATCTTTCTTCGATTTGAGAGATTGTGACATTGGTTTGAGTCTTTGTTTTGTTTGCTTGTGAGTTGATTGAATTTTTTCGTTTGGACTCTCGCATTAACACTCTCGAACTAGTGTGAAGATTCGTTTTTCATGTCATTTAGTGCACTGTTTGCTCTATTACATTGAAAAATCAAAAAAAAAATTTGTGCTTGCATTCTTGTTTGCATTGTGGAATTGGAAAATCTTTCGCATAACTAGCATTGGGCATTCTAGGAAAGATTTCTCGTTCTCATTAGCTTGCATCAGATTCTGTAGTGGATGCTTCTGTGTGTTCTCATTATTTTTTATCGCTTGAAAACTCCTAACTTTCTCGTAGATAGCTTTTCATCGAATGAAATGGTATTTCATGGCATGTAGCTTGCATTCAGGGATTTGTGAGATCTGACATTCCGTAGGACCTTGGAATTGAAACATAAATACAAGATCTACTTAAAATTTATTCAATTAACCTAAGGCAACATTGAAACTAAACGAAACATTTAGTGGTCTAAGTTAGAGACATGTTCCGGTGTCTTAAAACCTAGCAGTTGTCGCTTGCCATCTGGCTTCAGACAGCGCTAGTACAAACTTGTGCTCCCCATACCGTCAAGTATGTAAAGGGAGACCCCTCTAGGTTGCAATTCTTTTATCCGTAGGAAGCCGAGTCTGTCGCCTTGTAACCGTGATACACTGAACACAACATTCGGGGAGACTACCTGCACGTATGTCAAGTCCTTGGTTGATTCTTCTTTTATTTTATAACCAAGGTGTATATGGAAGTTCATGGGAACCTGGTACACCCTTTTACCTATACTACCTGAGCAGTCATTTTCAATATTTACTGACTCCATAAATTTGAAAAGATCATCGAGCACTTTTCCTTTTGCGCTCGCTTAAAACTGAAAGAGACTAGAGTCATCTTTGATTGTTTCTTGACTCTTAAAACATGAAACGACAAATTGTTGGTTTCAATGTGGTAAAATAAACTACCTACGATTACACACCCATTAAAGTTTGATTACTTGGCCTGTCTTTGTTTGCCTTGGTTTTGATCCAAGAGTCTTCATTTTTTATCTTTTTCCCTTTTATGGTGTGCTACAGTCACAGTGGCGGAACCATCTATTTCAGCTACTGGTAGTCCTTTCTTGGATGATTCATCTGAGACTTCTTAGACCTCTCGATCTACCAAGCTTCAACAGTCTGTCATCCTATCAGAGTACCCCTTTGGAGAACCAGTTGAGTTCCATTGGCCTCTTTCAAACGCTTGGTTTGGATTTGGGGTTGGGGAACATTTTCCCCGTCTTACATCGAGATCCCCCATTTTTGGCTGCTATCATACCTCCTAGCCCCCATAGTATTTTGCAAGATCTCATGATGGCTTCAGACATGGATTCGTCTGGTCCTAATGGCAGTGAGGGTATTCCAGTTTCGGATGAAGAATACCAACTTTTCCCGGAAGACATCCATCAAGGGCCTACTCAATCTTCACCATCGGTGTTGCTTCTAGCCGGATATAGGTCTTTGGGTCAAATTATAGTCGGTATTTCCTCTATGGCAACATCAACTCCGCCAAGGGGTCCAGTTCTCCCATCACTAGGGATGTCGCCGATGACACTTGTCTCGTCGACACCTTTTGTTACATCTGTCCCTACTAAGCCTACTATCTGTATGGCTACTTCGGCACCAGTTGTCACCGCTCAGTCGTCAAGAGTTTCCACTTCGGTAGAGACTTTGATTGCCATGGCGATCCCTGACAGCCTTTCTTTTGAGGAGTATCGGCTGGTTGTTCAGCAGCAGAGCTCCCAGACTAATTAGTCCCCTCAGGATCCTAATCTTCCTCATTTTTCTCATTATGGAGCGGATGGTACCCCGATTTATTCACTTTTGTTTCAATATGATGAGCACGACAACCCCATCTATTTTCCTGCTCCCGAGGCTTATCAGTTCATTAACGATTTTATACCTACCTTGCCTGTGCAACCTTCTAACCAACAAGGGAAACTCTTCTAGGGAAAACCTTCGGGCCAGTGCTGCTGGTATGCGTACGACCCACAAGGGAAACCCTTACAACAACAAACTTCGGTCCAACAGGGATTATTTTACGGCCCGCAAGGGCAGCCTTACAATCCTCAAGGTCAACCTTTACAAGCTCAGCCTATGATCCAACCAGGGCTACCTCAAGGACTAGATGGGCAACCGATATATCAACCCAAACCTTCATACGGTCCTGGGGGGTAGATCCTCCCATCTCAACCTTTAGTGCAACCTCAATAGCCATATCTTCCAATTAGTCCAAATTTTTCATAGCCAGGACCATCTTATGGTCCTGCTCCAGGTCAACCTGGTTATCAGGCACAACCTGGCCCACCGCAGCCATCAGGCCAACCAGCTCTGCAGGGGAAACCTGGTGGCCCTCATCGATCAAGTAAACCTGCTTAGCTGGGCCAACCTGCATAACCCATTCACCCTGCTCAGCCACTGCTCTACTCTATGCTACAGCCGAATCAACCTATGCGCCCGACCATCCAGCTCAACAAGGCCCCGCTTATCAACAGCCCGTTCGACCCCAAGGTGGTTATTACCCTCAATGTCAATATCGATCGGCATACAACACGTCTCAAGGTCTTGCTTATTACCCTAAACCGCCAGTCTATACTTATACTCCGCAGAAAAATCCTTATGCTACTCAATTAGGACCCTCATATACTCATAATCAGTATTCTGGTCTTCAACCCCTGTACCCTGGTCCTCAGCCGCCATATCAACCGAATTATCCTGCTTATACCCCTTATGGTTTGAATCCTCCAGGACAGAACCAATGGGGGTAGAGTTATACTCAACCAGGATGGAGTATGGGTACGGGTCCTTATCGAGGACCTGCTATGCCTTTTAACCCTTAATTACCTTTTCTCACCACGTTGGAGCTACTGGATGTGTCAAAATTGAAAAATGATCCCATTCTTCATAATCATTTTTGGCCTTCAGTTCCAACGAAGGTCCCTGGTGATTTTCCCAAGTTTGAGGGCAAGTCTGGAGAAGACCCCCAAGAACACGTCATGACATACCATTTATGGTGTTCTTCAAATTCCTGGGTGGATGACTCTATTATACTTTGTCTCTTCCAGTGCACTCTCACCGAAGCTACTACTAAGTGGTATATCAAGCTGCCTCATGGCATCTTTCAAGATTTCAACTCTCACTATGGCATTCCTTACTCATTTCCAATTGTTGGTTCGTTACGAAGCCGGGATGCATCTCCTAACATCCTTGAAACAGGACCGGGCTACCCATATCTCAGACCACATTCATGAATGGAGATGGCGTCGTCACCTGATCAAGTTTGAAATTTCTGATCAGCTTCTTACTCATTGGCTCACTACCTCTTTTTTAAATCATATTGCGAAAGACATCGCCATGGGGGCATGTGTAACCGAGGAACAAGCCATTTCTTGTGCCCAGTACCTTGATTTAGTGTACTCTCAATCAGGCATTTTGTATGACATTTGACTGAGGCTCCACGGCCTAGGACCTCTAAAGCACTAGCTACCCCGTCAGTTGACGGCATTATTAGTTCCGTGTCTCAGACTTCACACAAGTCTTACGATGGGAAGAAGAAATCAAATTCTTCCAATAATTATGTTCCTCACACTACCCCAGATTCTGCTAAAAAGTCAGAGTTCAATGCCATTCAGGCCAATCCTATAGAAAAAACTTCCAAGGGGAGAAACAAGGTCAAAGGCAAGGCCAAAGCCCATGCCCCAAAACCGGAATCATCTAAACCTCGTGTTGATGATGGTTCACAGCGAAATCCAAAGTATCCCTGTCTAGTTTGTGAAGAGGACCACTACACTAAGGATTTTCCTAGACGATCCAAGGTTAGTCAACTACTCAAAGGTGCTAAGGGAACTCTGGCTGTCCTTAAGGAACCTTTCCCATCTCAGCAAACCTAGATGGTGGAGCAGCCTCCGCCATCTGCATCATTTGGCTCTCAAGTATTCATGATGAATGGTTCTGCGCCTGTTTCCATCCCTACTCAGTCAAAGGATTATGTTAGATCACTCCAGGCAGTTGGGAAAGAGGTCATTAATGGTCCTCCTCCCCCACTTGCCTCGGGTCCTCTTGAAATTGAAAGGCCCAGTGCTGAACCTGTTATACGGCCACCTTCCAAACGTGTTCTCTAGAAATATTCTTATAATCCTAATGCTTGTGCTTCTCAGCATTACAGTATTTTTGAGGACTTAGCACAGGCACCTTCCATGATGTCTGCGTTATAAGTGATTTAGAGTTGTCCATCTCAACGGAAAGTGTTATTATCTGCGATCGGTGGGATTGACCCTGCTGATTATAGCCTTCTCTCTTTCGACCTAGAAAATTTCGTCCCCCGACTTCTGCACCAGATTATGCTTGTTATACAAGTCGGCATTAACGGTCTCAACATCCATAGAGCCATAGTGGACGAAGGTGCCTCTACCTATGTCATGTCATATACTTGCTGGAAGGCTATTGGCTCTCCAGCCCTGACTTCATCACCCAATTCCTTTGAGGCATTCGATGGAAGGGAATCGAAACCCTTGGGTGTTATCGCTAGCTTGCTGATCATGTTGCAAGGAAAGATGGTCAACGTTGAAGTAGAAGTCATTGATGCCAAACTTAATTACAATCTTCTACTCGGTCGCAATTGGACTCACGCTATGTTGTGCATTCTGTCCACCCTCTTTCGACTTCTATATTTTCCACACGAGGGAAAAATCATTAATGTCGATCATTTGTCGTTCTTTACCTCATCTTCCAAGAACAACGTGCCATATGTGGATCAAATTTCTTCTCCCCCTGACAGTGTAGGGCCACGTCTTTTCAAAGATCCCACTCTCATGGGTATCTTTCCCCTTTCGCCACCAAATACCGTTCAAGTTAATATGGTCTCTCAGTCAGGTGACCCATGGATCTTCCCTTTACTTGAATAGGTTGATTTGTTTGGAGATTCAATGCCGCTTAGTCCAATCAAAATCAATTATTGTGAGCTTACAACTGCATCTGACTCTCCCCCTCTTGAAGTTTCTCCTTTGAGCATGTCTCTCGACGTTTATTCTCAATCCCCCTGGCTCAGTGATGCGGATTTGCCTGATCCTTTGAAATAAGTGTTTCCATTCGACGAGGCTATCATGGAAACCATGTCTCTTGAAGATCTACCGTGGAGTGATGGGTATCATCTTTCCTCGTTTATGCCTGGCCTCGAGGCAATGTCTAACTGTCTTGAGCGTTTTTCATCCCAAGTTCTTTCCCCGCCACTTCAAATGCCTATTTTGAACCATGAAGTCTTCGCTGAAGGTAACTTGGGTAACGTTACTCAAATGATGCCTATCGAAATTTCCGTGAAACCAAAAATTGTCGAGAACATCCAGAGTCACTTGTTCTTCCGAGGAAGTCCAAGTGTATACTAGTCTCTTTCATGAATTTCGTGATGTTTTCGCCTGGTCTTATGAATAAATTCCTGGAATCGACCCCAGTATTGTGGTGCACGAAATTCCCACCTACCCAGGTGTGAAGCCTGTTTGCCAGCGTCTTCGTCTCGTGCATCCTCGAAAAGCCACCGCCATCAAAGCTGAAGTTGAAAAACTTCTCAAGGTGGGTTTCATTTATCTGATTCCTCTGACAGAGTGGGTTTCTAACATTGTTCCTTTGGATAATAAGCAGGGAACAATTCGTGTCTATGTTGACTATCGCGATATCAATCGAGCTTGTCCTAAGGATAACTATCCCACCCCTTTCATCGATCAGATCATTGACGATTATGCAGGGAGTGAAATCTTTTCCCTTATGGACGGTTTTTCTGGTTATAATAAAATCAACATCCTCCCATCTGATCAACACAAGAACTCTTTTATCTACCCTTGGGGAACGTTCACGTATAAGAAACTCCCTTTCGGTTTGAATAATGCTGGGGCTACGTTCCAATGCACAATGTCTTATGCCTTTCACGATATTCAGCATATTGTTCAACCATACCTGGATCACCTTCTCGCTCATTCAGCTGTGAGAAAATACCACTCGGAATATCTCCGCCATATCTTTCTTCATTGTAGATGCTACAACATTCAGCTCAATCTGCATAAGTGCGTCTTCTGCATCAATTCCGGCAAACTTTTATGGTTTATCGTATCTAAAGATGGAATTCACCTTGACCCTCCTAAGGTTGAGGCTATTGTCAATCTCCCTTCCCCATCCTCGTTACACCAACTCCAGAGTCTCCAAGGGAAAGCAAATTTCCTACATCGTTTCATCCCAAAATACACCGAAGTAGCCAAAGGATTTACACGACTTTTAAAGCAGGGCATCCCTTTCTGTTGGGATGAGATTTCTCGTTAGTCTTTTGATAGGCTTAAGACGTTACTTGTCAACACTCCTCTATTATGTCCTTCAAATTACCATCATGATATCACCCTCTACCTAGCTGCTACCTTCAGCACAATCGCCATGGTTTTGGTTCCAAATGACGATGACGATAACGAGCACATCGTTTACTACTTGTCTCGGAACCTTCTCGACCTTGAAACATGTTATGCACATTTCAAGAAGTTAGCGCTGCCTATAGTCCAGGCCGTCCAACATTTTCGTCATTATATCCTTTTACGCATGATGACCATGATTTCCGATTGTAATCCCATGACCTATATTCTGTCTTGGCAGTTGCTGGGGGGAAAATACTCGAAGTGGATCGTTATCCTCCAAGATTTTGATTTGGATTTTACTACCACCAAATCAAAGAAATCACTTGTTTTCACTGATTTGATTTGTTCTCTCCCCACCGACTTTTCTCCTTCTCATTCCAAGGATCATATTCTGGACGAAACTCTTTTCCTGATTAGCACCCTCGATCCATGGTACAATGATATCATCGTGTATCTCCAAACATCTAATTTCAGGTCTGAGTTAAGAAAAGATGCCTGATGCTACATTCGGAATTAGTCGCAACCTTATTGTATTGTTGGGGATACTCTTTATCATGTCGAAGTCAATTCTGTACTCCGCCGATGCCTGACCCTTGAGGAAGCTAAGAAAGTTTTAAATGACTTCCACAGTGGTGCCTGTGGTGGTCACATGTTTGGTTATGCCACCACACGGAAGATCCTTCGTGCTGGCTATTTCTGGTCGTCCATTTTTAAAGATTGCATTGTTGCAATACGCAAATGCCATGCACGCCAGATTTATTAATGCAAGATGCGTGTGCCACCTGTTCCTTTACACCCTGTTATTACCGTTGGTCTTTTTTCCAAATGGGGCATAGATTTTATGACGTGTAACCCTCGTTCGGCCGGGGGACATGCCTATATTATCGTCGTCATTGATTATTTGACGAAATGGGCCAAAGAAATGCCTATACTGGCTGCGGATGGTAAGACAGCGGCCCAATTCATATTCAATCATGTTATTGCTCAGTTTGGTGTCCCTCAAGCCATCGTTACAGACCATGGTTCCCATTTTTGGGATTATATGATGGCGGAGCGAATGTCTAAGTTGGGTCTGCGTCATGACAGCTCAACGCCTTATTATCCTCAAGCTAATGGCCAAGTTGAAACCGTAAACAAGGTCCTTCTTACAATGCTTCAACGAACAATTGGGATCCATAAATAAAACTGGCATCTCATGTTGTTTTCAGCTCTATGGGCTTACTGAATTTTGATTAAGAGTGCAACCAGATTTACCCCGTTCCAATTGGTATATAGTTTGGAAGCCACTCTTCCGATTGAGTGTGAAATCCCTTCACTCAAATTAGTTGTGGAATTACTGCCTAATACTTCACCTGAAGAAGAGCATCTCCTCTACTTAGAGAGACTGGATGAAACTCGTCGCTTAGCTGCCTTGGTCATCGAAGCACAGAAGAAGCGAGTCAAAGCCGATTTCTACCAAATAGTTTCCCCTCATTCTTTTATCGAAGGCAATCTCGTTCTCCTGTACGACCAAGCTCATGACAAGCTGGGGATAGTAAAATTCCAACCCATGTGGCATGGGTCCTACATCGTCAAAAGTGTGTTACAGAACGGGGCTTATGAGCTTATTGTCTATGAAGGTTATCCCTTATCGCAGCCCAGAAAGGTTTGTACCTGAAAAAGTATTATGCTTGAGTCATTCATGCATGATATGTGTACACAGGTGATTTTTTCATTTTTGTGCATTTTTTGGTTTGATGTGCTTTGTGAGATTTTTTTTGCTTATTAGGTCTTGTTTGCTATCCAGATGTCTATTTCCCCTTATGTCGGTTTCGCGGATGGTGCTTCTCGCAGTAATAGGAACTTGTCTTCGACAGCCTAGGTAATTTATGATCATATTGGTGAGTTGATTAACTTACAAGGTATTTTTATAGGACCAAATACAAATAATGTCACTGAATATAGTGTTGTTTTTGAACTATTAACTGAGGCATTTAACCTCGGCATACATGCATTGCTTGTGAATTTGGATTCACAACTTGTTGTTCTTCAACTTAACGTTCATTATTCAATTCTAAACCCGTGCATTTTGAGATTGTATTTGCATATTTGTTTACTTTAAAGGCATTTTGTTTTCATTACATATCAAGATATACCAAGACGAATGAATACATTAACAGATGCAATAGCTAACATTGTGCTAGATAGACATTTGCGCAATTTATAAAAACATAATCATATGTAAATAGACCCATGTAGAAAACAGATGTGTATATATATATATATATATATATATATATATCGTTTGTTTGAAAAGTGTGCATCATAAAACCCAAAAATAATATATGTCTGTTTCAGTTACATCATGAGACAACATGTCTCTCAAAAATACGCGGAAATAAAGCCTAAGTGCCTAATCGGTGTGGTGTTCATGATAGCACGTCATCGCCCATACCAACTGCCTCAGCAAGTGGTGGATACGACTCGGCACCCCTACAGTGTGCCTCTGATAGGCCCGAGGCACATCATCCAAGCGAGCATAGTCTGGGACCCCACGGACGATCCCCTCCAAGTTCTCTACTAGCTCCTCCTCACCACACTCACCATGAGGATCGAAATCGCGAGGAACTCACCTCGCTATCGGCGACATGCCAGCAAGTCTCTTTGGGCAAACATCTGCATAAATATAAGAATAAATTTCATAACATGCATATATACCAAAAAATATATAAACTCATGAAAATAAAAAAATGAGTCTTACCTAGTTCCTCATCCCAATCCTCTCCCTCCGAGAGCGGGAGGTCTAGGTCTCCGGTGAAGTTTTTGCCAACGCAACGCCAATCGTCCATGACAATCAGTTGTCTTCAGAGCCAATAAAAAAAATCTGGCCTCCAGGAAATCTGTTGGCCACCCCATACTTTAGGCATCAGTGCGGCCCATCGGGCCATCCGTGGCTCCGTGGGTGGCGACATCGAGACAATAACCTCCTGATGCTGGAATATGGGTAATCATTCCAAGAAGAATAATACCAGAATCAATCCATACCCAAACTACTTTAGTTTGGTCTTCTTGCACTTAGTGATTTGTCATTTGATGTTGACAGTCACGACCTCGACCCAGTTGAAGAGAGTCGGGTTCATACACTCTGAGGCAAGAAGTAGCTGGGTCTTCATGGCCTCATGCAGTGCTTGCGATCCCGCAGCCCATGTGATAGTGTGTAGCACTACTCTTAGTGCCAGATCAGGGAAAGTTTGGATGTCCACTTTTTCGCTCCCTATTCCTTTTCATGGCCCTCGGCACACCCTGTCAATGACCATTGCCATGCTTTCTCCAGAGGGATTGGTACCGGTCAAGAAAGGGACTACACCTCTGCGTGACAACTCAGTGATGAAATACACATCAAAAACATAGAGTTCAAGCTCTTGATCCTGAATTAAAAACTTCTCTTGATCTTCGTCCCAAATGTTGAACAAATATTGAAGCAATTCGTGCTGGGACCGAAGACACAGTGTCAGGAAGAACTTCTTGAGCCCACAATTTCTGAGGGCATTCATGCATTTTTCATTTTCCATGGCCTGTTCATCCTCTTCACTGTGTTCTCTTTATTTCCACTCAATTACCATCTTTCCTTCTTAGTACCTGCATGCATTATCCATATGAACATTGTAAGTCCCCTTGGGCATCAAAATTTGTAATCAAATGGTTGCATTTTCTTAAAATTGAACCAGATTTTTGGGTTGTGCGATTTTCGCAACTATTTCGCTAACATTCACGCCACCTGGCGTGACCCCTGTGTGAAAAAGGGTCAATTGGCGCGGGTCTGTGCCCGAAACCCGCGCCAACCGTGATGCCCTAATTTTTACAAATCCTCCCCTAAGGGATCCAAAATGACAATTAAATGTAATGAAATATAGCTCAAAAGATAGTAAATGGTGTTAGCTCTTACCTAAAACTGATGGAATCTGGATTGGTTCACTGGCTGTTCGCAATCGTCGCCAGAAGATCGCAAGCAAAACGGATCACTGTTGCTCTACAAAGAGGTAAAAATGAAAAGTAAATAATTTTTACCACTTATGGTCTTTTATAATTTTTCAAAATCTTAAAATAGGTTTTAAGACATTTTTTGATATATTTTCATATTATTTTCGAGAAATACATTTTACACACGTGTTTTTTTGTAGCGATATGTTTTCACATGGTTATGATGAAGAAACGAGTTGTATTTAATACTTTTTCGAACTCGGTAAAAACATGAAAAATTCACTACTAGAGTCATATTTCAGCTCTTTTCTGACTCTCTAAAATTGAAAATATCACTGAGTCGCTTGTCGTTTTGAACTTGTCAAATTGGCTGCGAAACGATATCTACCCAGTATATGTTTACTCCTTTTTTAGGTTGGGATAGATTATTTACGAAAAAGGAATACCTTAGCCGAACACGACTAAGAGGTTCTCTCAGAAACAATTTTCTACCTTTTTGGATCTGTGAGACTACCTATGAAAAGGGACTGCTGGAGTTTTCTTTTCTGCTTTCTTTTTAAACTCTCTAAATATGAAAAGATGTCGATTTCTCCCTTTGTCAAACTCATTAAAACTGATGACATCGAACTTCGTCGTCATGACATTACTCGAGTTCCTCCTTCCTAGGGCTCGTAAAACATACTAGGTTGGATTTGTCCGAAGGACAAACTTACATCGCAAGCATATGCTATCCCTTTCAAGCTTGTTTTCAAAAAATAATTGGGGTACTCGCCATAAATGCTGGGGGAAAATGGAACCACATTATAGTCGTGTTGGCAGTATGTCGCTCTTGAACATGGCACTTGTCTGCATTCATGTCGGGTTGGGGACATCTCATTATTTGTTTGCCTTCATGGGTTTGGATAATCTCTTTTGACCGTTCATCTGCTCTTTTCCATGTCACCATGACCTCAGATCCCTTGATGTCAAATACTACCAAATTTAGTGTCGTTCCACCGATATGTTCAAGAGAAGTTTGCCTCTGAAGTTTTCAACCTTCCTCTAATTCTATGTTGGTCTTGATTCACAAACATCATGTTTCTCTGTCTTGTGTCGATGATGTGGGAAACATTATGGCCCACCTTCGATCAAGGTCACTTCCTGTCGACTCCAGATCATTATCCAGGAAGTTGATCTAGGGACTCCCTTCAAGTACCTTGGAGCCTGCATGCCTCAATGGCATGTTCTTCGCATTCGACGCAAGGTTCACATCATTGGCCTTCGGTCGACTAACTCTATGGGTGTTCGACGTCAAATCACTGTTCACATTCTGTGGATTGCACCTTTAGTACCTTGAGATCCATTTTCATTATTGGTGGTTTCTCTCGCGTCTGTTAACGACTTTCATCATTGGCTGGTAATCAGACGATTTTCTTGCATGTTCGACTTCAGCTCACATATTCACATGCTCAAATTTCTACTTTTTTCAGGTCAAGATGGAGCACAAGACCCTGGATTTTTTCTAATGAAATCCAGGCTACGAGTTCTTTGTGGATTACTATGACTTATTATATGACTCTTCTGATTGGATGGTTGCGACCATACCTGAGTCTATTTATTGATCCCTACTGCTGGATGGCTTTGTCCATACCTCAAATCTCATTGTTTATGTACTCTGTTATGGATGGTTATGCCCATGCCACATGTCATGTATCAGATCTATTAGTTGTATTCATACTTGTAGGTTTTCTGACAGTAGTGTTTGGGTCGAACGCATTCTCATAAAGCATTTCACCCCTCCCTCTCTCTCAGACCTCATGGTTTAGGGGGCATCTGTTACACATCATTTTGTCCCTGTCCTTGCAATCCCTTGCCCCACATATTGGAGGGTCTTTCCCATGAACTGTGAGCAATGTCATACTTTTCAAACACCTTCTTTGCATCCTTCTGCATAAGGACATCATTTCTCCTGTTGAAAATTTCCTCATAAAGCCCATAAAAGCCTATGTTTTGACATTGGTGCGGGTAGACAGTTCACCACTCATGCTAGTGTATAGGATGTACACTAGAGGCCACGCCAGCTGGTGCTCTGTCTCTTTGTCGTGCTCGTGCCAGCCTTTTTGGGAATTTTTTTTAACAAATTAGAGGTGGAATTTTCCTTTAACCACCTTATGAATGAGTCACAACAAGTGGTTAAACTTGATAAGCCACGGATCTCTTCCTTTAGGTAGTGGTTTATGGAACATTCTTCGAAGATAGGACTCCCCCCATGATTATAGGGATCCTAACCTCTCCTCCTTCCTCTATATAAACAAGCCTTCGCCCTTTACAAAAGCTAGCTGAACATATAGCCAAGAAGCTGAACTTGGAGAAGAGATACTATAGCTGAGTAATCGCCATTGAGAAGGTAGAACCAACGAGAATTCCGTAGAGAGAGCCTCATCCGAATTCCCGATGAGTTTTGTGAGATGCACTCCGCTAGAACCCTATTGGAGGAGACCGCAACATCGAAGCTTGGTTATACTCTTCCTTCTTTCCTTTAATATACTCGACTATGGTTTTGGTTCAATCTTTTTGTTTTGTTTATTAATGCATTGATTTAGTCTTCTTCAACTAACTGATAGTTATGAATGCGAAATAGTATGTTGTATACCGTCTTTGTTTCTTTTGTATGTGCAGGTATCCGAGCGTGAGAATGAGTAGATCGTGATCTGTCACACCAAGAGCAAGAGGCGGCCTTCCGATGACAACAATAGCGCAGGATATATGGTAATTTATCTATTTAATCTTCGTCCATTTGTTAACTAGGGATTGATGTCATAACGTGTCTTGTTTGTGGCTAGACCCACTATAGGGCTAGTGGGATCGCCTTTGTCTACAGAGGGGATTGATCCACATTCAAATTAGAAGTGGTTTTATTCCTACTAAAGAGATTTATGGGTCCTTCTACCCTCTTATTCATCTATCTTATTGAAAGAAAAAAATTAATATTCTAACTAGCTAAAAGCTAATTAGGAATATTACAGTCCTCCCCTCACAAATGTTGTTTGCACTTAATAAACCAAAAATATGGATGCTGTAAAATCTTCTATCCTTCCCAAGTAGCATCCACATCTGGTAGATTCCTCCATCAAATCAAATACTCTCTAATCACCATGTTCCTTAGATGCCTCTCCCGAGTATGTGAGATAGCTTCCAATTGTAAAACCAGATGGCCCTCATCATCAATATATGGGAGATCAATAGTAGCAAATACATGTTTTCCAATGGCCTTCTTGAGGCATGAGACATGAATAATGTTGTGGATCTTACTCCCAATGCAGAGCTCCAACCCATATGCTACTTCCCCATCATGACGGATCACCCTGTATGGCCCATAGAAATGGGGCTTAAGCTTCTCAGCCCCCTTCTCCTTCAGCGTAGATTTCTTGTAAGGATGCAGATAGAGAGAGACCAAATCATCCACCTCAAACTGTCTCTCCACCCAACCACGATCTGCATACAACTTCTGTTGATTTTGGGTTGTAGCAATGTTGTCCTTAAGAGCACAAAGTATATCCTTACTCTCTTGGATTCACTCTTTGGCTCTAGGATCCTTGCTTTCTCCAAACATCACATCAACAAATGATAAAGCATCATATCCATATAGAGCCCAAAATGGAGACATACTGATTGACATATGAAATGTCATATTGTAGCAATACTCTCCCAATTGGAGCCAACGAACCACACTCTCTACTACCCCAAAACATAGTTTTGCAAGTAGCCTTCCAACCACTTGTTTACTACCAATTTTTTCCCATTTGTCTGGGGGTGATAACTGGTACTCGGTGTCAACTCGGTACCCACCAAATGGAAAATCTCCTACCAAAATCCACCCATGAAGCAATTATCTCTATCACTGACTACGGTCTTAGGAATACCATGAAGTCTAAAAACATCTCTAAAGAAGATCTCGGCCACTTATGAAGAAGTGTATCCTAAAGAAATGGTGAAGAAATTTGAATACTTTGCTAGTCGATGAATGACCACAAAGATACAATCCTTGCCTTGTACTTTTGGAAAACCTGTAATGAAATCCATAGAAATTCTCTCCCATTTATATTCTGGAATCGGGAGTGGATGTAACGACCCTGCAAGATGGTTGTTCTCTCCTTTATTCTATTGGAAAACTATGCAATCCCTAATGTGATGGAGCACATCCTCCTTGAGACCCTTCCATGATAATCTCTCCCTAATGGCCCGATATGCCTTTGTGAAACCTTGGTTGTCTGAGAGTGGTGAATCATGTATTGCATACAAAATATTCTCCTTGAGATTAGAATCTCTAGTGAAGAAGATATGGTCCCAGTAATAGATGATCTCATCCATCACTCTATACCTCTCATCGATAACCTTCCCATCTAGGATCTCACATGTGAAGAGATCTTTGGAATACTCCACCAATAGCTAGGCCTTCCAATCTATATCCACACTCATCAATGACAGTGTTGTTGGTCTTCGTGTTAAGGCATCTGCTACCACATTGATCTTTCATTTGACATATTCAATATCAAATTCATATTCCTGGGTTTTCTAACCCATTTTTGTTGCCTCTCTTGCAGCTACTTCTGATCAAGAAAATACCAAAGACTTCTATTATCAGTCTTAACTCGGAATCTGTTTCCCATCGAATACTGTGTAAATTTTTCCAATGCATGCATAATAGCAAAAATTTCCTTATCATATATGGGATACAACCTCTCATGAGGCAACAAATTCTGGCTCTCAAAATCTATGGGGTGGCCCCCCTACATCAAGACTGCTCCAATGCACTCCCTTGAAGCATCACATTCTAGCACAAAGGGTTGGGTAAAATGTGGCAATACCAACACCGGACAACTGCTCATCACCTCCTTAAGCCTATCAAAGGCCCTCTGCGCAGTATCTGTCCAACCAAAGGCTCCCTTCTTGGTCAGATTTGTGAGTGGTGTTGCTAGTTGGGAGAACCCTTTGACAAAATTCTGGTAGTAGGTGCAGATGCCTACAAACCCCTGAATTTTTGTTACATTCTTTAGCTTTGGCCAATCCCAAATAGCATGGATTTTCTCCTCATGGACCCTTACTCTACCCACTCCAATGACGTGGCCCAAATAAAGTATATATGTGAGTCCAAACTCACATTTGGAGAGATTATCATGGAATTGTTGCTCCTACATAATGCATAATACTGTCTCAATATGTTGCAGATGTTCTTCCCATGTACAGCTGTAGATAATAATGTCATCAAAGAAAACCAGCACAAATTTCCTCAACTGACCACAGAAGATGTGGTTCATATAAGACTGAAAAGTAGCTGGAGCATTGGTCAACTCAAAGGGCATCACCAAGAACTTAAACTAACCATAATGACATCTAAATGCAGTCTTGGGGATATCCTGATCCATGACCTTGATCTGATGGCACCCTGACCTCAAATCAATCTTTGAAAATAAGTTTGATCCCCTTAGCTCATCCATCAACTCATCAATCCTCGGAATCGAGTACCTATTCTTCATTGTCTTCTTATTCAAGGCTCTATAGTCAATGCACATCCTCAATGTACCATCCTTATTCTTCACCAAGACCACAGAAGAAGAAAAAGGATTGGTGCTAGGTCAGATATGTCCTAAAGTGAAGAGACCCTAAATAGCTCTTTCAATTTCATCCATGTAAGCTTTAGGGTGCCTATAAGGTGTGGTGATCACTACTTGGATCCCTTTCTCCAACTCAATAGTATGCTCAAACCCCCAGTCTAGTGGCCTTCCTGGTGGTATGTCCCCAAATACTGTAGAATAACGGTCTAGAATATACTGCACTTCTAGGTGGACTGGTGCGCCCTTTCCTCCTTCCTTTGACATACGCAGTTCTACTACCCATTCTATGTCTCCTTTGCACAAATCAACATCCATCCTATGTGCTGAGACTATCTAAGGTGGATAGGTATGCATGCCTCTAATCATTTTTCACTTACCGCTCTTATTCTTTGTCCATTCCACCTTCAAGGTCTCCCAATCCATGGTGACCTTCCCTAGTGTGATCAACCATTCTACCCCCAAAATCACATTAGTGTCAGGAATATCAGCCACAAAGAAGTGATCTGTCAATGTGTACGTCCCCAAAGTGATATTCAATGCCGAAACATACTTCACACACTTCATGGTTCTAGCTCCTGGAACCAAAACTGAGAATCATTCAAAATCCTCTATGGGAATGCCTCTCCTCTACACTAATTGGGTATCACTAAAATTGTGGGTATCCCCACACTCTATCAATACTGACACCCACTGCCCTTGAACAGTGCCTCGGACTCTCAATTTCAGATACTTGGGAACTCCCCGCAAAGTTGCAAGGGCTCCTCGAGTTGGAGAAAATACTCCATTTCCACCTCCTAGTGGTGGTGGATCTGCTCCTGATGCTACAGCGCTAGTATCTCCTTATAAATCTTCTTCTTCCTCCTCTTCACCATCGGATAATACCTCAATATAATGTATCTTTCTAGCATCACATCGATTCCCTAGTGCACATGGGTTTTGGCAAGTGAAGCAAAGCTTCCTCCTCCTAAGAGATCATTTGTCTTGGTTATCCTTTCATGGAGGAACCTTCATATATTTCCCCTTTGACTGAAAGGAGGGATTTTTTTGGAATAGAGCTCTTGCCCTTGGCAAATCATTTTATAAGTCTCTAGCCCTCTGTTGGAACAGGGTCCCCTAAAAGCTGCCAATTTTGTACAATTTTGTATATTTTTGGTATTATTTAGTCTAATGCAGGGGATTTTGGGTGGGTGAAAGCCATGAATGCATTGTAAAGGGTCAAGGGTAGACCAAGAGTCTGCAAACCACGATTTGCTGACCATTGGAAGCATAGGCTAAGTCGATATAATAGATAAACAATTTTTAGTCTTAAGGTAGAGAAGAATTAAGTCTGATGCTAAGTGCAAATTGTTAGATCTGTTTTTGGGTCATTTGGGTAAGGACTCCTACTAGCTGTGTGTGCGGTGATCCTCAGTCCTACTGTGTGCGAACCCTGTTGTCTGTGTGCACAGGGTGTGTCGAATTGTATTGGGTTTTGGATGCTAATATATGCAGATATGGTTAAAGTATCTTTGTGTTATCTGATCTGATGTATTAATGTTGATGTGAACTATTCGAACCTGTTACAACTATGAATATTGTTGTGTTATCTGTTTATGCTGCGAATTTGTCTGTGATGTGGTATAATTGTAATATGTTTATGATGTGATATGATAATGTGTGTTGATAACTACTAATACGCACGTGGATGCAGAGTTATTAACTATATTTTTGCATGATAATAGCTCTGTTTATTGTGATTATATTGTTAACAACCCTGCGAATAGATCTGTCTGGTGCGAACCTGATAGGTTGTGAACATGGATCTTCTTGACTTACCTACTCTCTCTCTCTCTCATGGTGTAGAAACCCGTTCCAGCACCCTCCCATACTACTTCGGGTGAGACTTTGGCCTGCGCAAGCAGGTCACTGCCGAAAGGGCCAGTAGTATAGTGGTTTGTTGGAAAACCTTAACCTCTAAACCTGAGTCAGGACCCCTCGAGCCAAAAAATGGTTCCATTGCTCACAGTGAAGGAGTTCTACCCCCACTAACTGAGGAAATCAGGCTGTTGCAAGCGTAGGTGGAGACCCCGTGGCCACAGTGACTCAGGATGAGTCACAAGATTGTTTTGGGGAACTGTTGGAATAGGGTCCCCTAAAAGCTGTGAATTTTGTACAATTTTGTATATTTTTGGTATTATTTAGTCTAACGCAGGGGTTTTGGGGTGGGTCAAAGCCCCAAATGCATTGTAATGGGTCAAGGGTAGACCAAGATTCCACAAACCACGGTTTTCGGACCATTGGAAGCGTATGCTAACTCGATATAAATAGATGAACATTTTTTAGACTTAAGGTAGAGAAGGATTAAGTTTGATGGTAAGTGCGAATTGTTAGATCTTTTTTTGGGTTGTTTGGGTAAGGAATCCTGCTGGCTATGTGCGCGGAGATCCTCAGTCCTGCTATGTGCAGACCCTACTGGCTGTGTGCGCAGGCTTTGTCATATTGTATTGGGTTTTGGATGCTAATATATGAGGATATGGTTAAAGTATCTCTGTGTTATCTGATATGATGTATTACTGTTGATGCGAACTGTTGGGATCTGTTACAACTACGAATATTGTTGTGTTATCTGTTTATGCTACGAATCTGTCTATGATATGGTATAACTGTAATCTGTTGATGACGCGTTATGATAATGTGTGTTGATAACTGCTGATACGCACGTGGATGCAGAGTTATTAACTAGATCTGTGAATGATAATAGCTCTGTGTATTGCAATTATACTGTTAACAACCCTGCGAATAGATCTGTCTGGTGCGAACCTGATAGGTTGCAAACATGGATCTTCTTGACTTACCTACTATCTCTCTCTCTCTCTCTCAGGATGCAGAAACCTGGTTCCAGCACCCTCCCATACTGCTTCGGGTGAGACTTTGGTCTATGCAAGCAGGTCACTGCCGAAAGGGCCAATAGTATAGGGGTTTGTTGGAAAACCTTAACCTCTGAACCTGGGTCAGGACCCCTCAAGCCAACACCCTCTCAATGGCATCTTGGAGCATAGTTGGTTAAGTGGATTTCACCAACCCATGCAAATGCTTTGTTAGCCCATCAATAAACATATATACTCTTCTGGTTGTAGACAAATTTGGAACCATAACTAAAAGTTTCAGAAATTCAAAGATATAAGTCTTTGGATTTCCTGAATGCTTGAGCATAGCTAGCTCAACAAAGTGTGCTTCTGGATCTCTTCGATCAAATATTTCTACCAACCTCTGGGTGAATTTTTCATATGTAGTCACACCTGCATGCCCCAATGTAGATAGACTATGAAACCATCATTCATGTGCTTCACCTTCAAGGTGCAGCGCTGCTATCTTAATAGCTTCACTCTCTGAAACTTGGTTCAACTAGAAATAGATGTCTAATTTCTCTACCCAAGCCTTGGCTATGCACTTGGATGACCCATTAAAATTAGGTAGAAATAATATACCCATAATACGTTGCAAATCATTGTTCTGCATGTACTCTCCACCTCTATTGTTATTACAAGGTCTTCTATTATCCTTGATCTGACAAGACTCTTGGAAGTTCAGATGCTCTTTGAACCTTTGAGATTGAAAATCATATTCTAGGAATTAATCACCAATATTCTCTTCTTCTTGGGGTCCTCTAGCCCCATTTCCCACTGCTAGGAATGTAGGCATGGTGGAGCATTGTGAAATCTGTTGTAATGTTGGTTGCCAACAACAATGATGTGAAGTGCCAGAACTTTCTCTATGTTGAAACCCTCTTGGGGTTTCCTTCTGTCTTTACACCCTCATCTCCTTGATTTATTTGGAAATATCTTGCATATTTTGGAGACGAAGCTTTGGAAACTCTTTTTCATCCATTTCTATAGATGTCATAGATGTAATGCCCCACAGGTTGAGCCAATATTATGCTCTAATACCATTGTAATATTCCATATTAGGAAAAAAATGAATATTGAACATAAAACTAGAAAATGCAACAAACATTAATACATAAAAAACGTGATCAGATCACTGAGCCATTTTATTATACATGATAGCAGAAATGAATTACAAGATCTTCAGGAAAAGACACTCAAGCTAGGAAAAACATGCCTGAAATGACCCAAAACACCAAGACATGAAACACTGATGCTGCATAAATTGTTGGGAGGCTATTACTGCTCAATACTACTAGAAATAACTGCTGCTGGAAACTAGGAATGCATAGATTTATTGATAGGGTGATCATAAAATGCTGAGATCAGAGATCTGGGCTTTCTAGCAAAATTCCAAGATAACCCAGAAAGGGTTTCCAGAAATACCAATGATGAAAAATGAAGCCCTAAGGCTGAATTACACTTTGTAGTTGGGTAACTACTGGGAGGTGGCTGATCTGATGAAAAAATAGCTGATACACCTCCCCGCTGACTTTCTGGATGAAGGGTTTCTCCCCTCACTCGAAAACAAGCTCAAAAACTTGGGTTATCAACCCTCCACTGAAACTACCCTCCTAGATTGCGCAATTTCTGAAGGATACTGCACTGCTAAAGGTGGTAGAAGATTCGCCTGATGTTTGATAATGGAATTTAGCTCAAAAAACCTCTCCTAAATGAGCACTCGAAGTCCCCCAAGGATGAGGGTGGGGTTTCTTCTCGGAAACACCCTTGTGCTAAACAGCACAGCAGACTCCGCTAAACAGTTGAAGCATGAAGAAAATCATAAAAGAAAATACATAAAAAATATTCATAATGCTTTCTATGGCTTCCATCCCCTTCCTTATATTCTTTTTGAGCCTCCTCCCCCTTGTCCCCACTCAATAATGATGCTACTCTCATGGAGACTTCCTCCCATTATGACTGTGATGTCCTCCACTATCTCCACTACCTCCATGACTGCATTGTTGATTTGGTAAACTTAACCCCATCCACATGCATTGACACCCATTCAAAACAATGAGTTCTTTATTCAACTAGATGCACTGATACACATTCACATTAGAAGTGGTTTTATTCCTACTAAAGAGATATATGTGTCCCTCTACCCTCTTATTCATCTATCTTATTGACAAAAACAAAATTTAATATTCTAACTAGCTAAAAGCTAATTAGGAATATTACAGAATCTCTTCAGAGCTAAGAATATGGACTTCAATGGACGAAGTCTAGAGTATTCCTTGGAAGGAAGCTCTAATTTTTTTGCATGGAAGGACCACATGGAGGTGGTATTGGATGACACTGGATTGCTAGAATACATTAAGACAGATATTGCAAAACCACTAGAATCTAATGCCCAGAACCTTGGTCAGTGGAAAAAATATGTAGCGAAGGCGAGGAGAATAATATTGGAGGGAGTATGGGACCACATTGTTGCCAATATCCATGGGAAAGAAACTCCTTATGAAATGTGGAAAGCATTGATATATCTGTTCAAAAATAGTAATGACCACATGAAATTGTCCCTCAAGGATAAACTTTGAAATATCGAGATATAGAAGAATGACACTATTCAGTAGTATCTGAGTAGGTTCACACAAGATCATGATGAGCTTGTAAGAGTTGGTGTTATTATTTTACATGATGAGTTGGTAATTCAATTCCTTTTGGGCCTTCCCAAGAGGTTGCATATCTATCAAGATTGGGTGAACGGGAGGGAGAAACTATCGAATTGGGAACACTTATGGTTTGATTTGGTATAGGAGGAAATAAGGTGGAATACCAGAGATTAGACTTCGTCCAAGGATGAGGATGAAGAAATTTTCATTGGATGGAAACAAAAATAAGGGAAAAGGGAATAAATCTCAATCCAAACTAAAATCCATCCAAGTGGGAAAGAAGAAAGATTATTCCAAAATTAAATGCTTCCATTATCATGAATTCAGGCACTATTCCATGAAAAATCCACACAAAAAGGAACGAAATAAGACCTCAGGTAAGGCAGTAGGTGAAGCCATGGCTTCACAGTTTGATCTTGACTTTACCCTTACTACATGCATGGCCAACATAGTGATGGGGAGCGTGTAGTACTTGTACTTAGGAGCCTCGTTCCACGTGGCAGGGTGTAGAGACATTTTTAGTGACCTGAAGCAAAAATATTTTTAGATGCACATTGAGATGGGGGACAAAGGAAGGTATACCACGACTGGGGTTGGAACAATCACCTTTCAGAGGGAGTCTAGATCCCCTCTCAAGCTCAAGGATGTCATGTTTGTTCCAAGCCTAAAGAAAAATCTCATTTTTTTTGCAGTTTGGAAGACTGTGTTAATGATGTAATTTTCAGCAAAGGAAAGGCATTCCTGAGACACATAGTCATGGGACAGGTGAAGTAGATCAGGGTTTGTGTGAAGAACTTGTATAAGCTAGTTGTGGAGGATTGTGTTTCATTAAGTAGTAAGGTGGAGAAGATGTAGATACATGATGGCGATGAACTTTGGCATAGAATACTTGGACATTTGCATCATGGCACCCTGAAGATTATGCATCGGATAACCACAAGCCTCCCCAAAGGATCACTTTAGTAGTAGGATTTATGCAAAGGATGTACCTTGGGGAAGTACACAAAATCCACATTCCATGATCGGTACAAAAAATCACATGCAGTCCTAAAAATGATCCACTATGATGTTTGTGGATTTTTTTCGATAGCCTCCACTACCAAACACAAATATTTTGTCATTTTTATTGGTCGCTTCTCATGGAAGTGTTGGATCTTCTTCATGTGGAATAAAGATGAGTCATTCTCCAAGTTTGTAGAATTCAAGGCATTGGTTGAGAAAGAAATGGATAAGAAGGTGAAGGCTCTCAAGAGGGATAATAGAGGTGAGTACGTTTTGAATGGGTTTAAAACTTTTTGTGAAAAAGTACACATTTGACAAGAGTTGACATCACCCCAGAACCCACAGTATAATGGGGTGGTTGAGAGAAAGAATCATATCATTGTGGGAGTAGCAAGGGTGATGATACATGACAAAGGCCTAAATTTTCATTTGTGGTGCAAGAAATGCAACAGAGAATTCTATTTGCAGAACCGGAGTCCTCATCGAATTCTAGGCATGATTACACTAGAGAAGGCTTTCTTGGGAAGGAAGATGAATGTGTCACACTTCAAGATTTTTGGAGCCTCTGTTTACTCCCATGTTTCCAAAGAATAAAGGAATAATCTCGAGACAACAATTGAATTGGGGGTATTTTTTGGTTACATATAAACTCCTCACAACTACCATGTGTACTTTCCATCCCTAAGAATGATAGTTGTGTGAAGGGATGTAAAATTTGATGAGGAGAAAGAGATGTGATGCTATCTTGAGAGGTAGCTTCAAATACCTCCAGAAGAGGATATTTTAAACTCCAAAGGAGGAGCCTCATAAATTTTTGGAGCAGCCAAAAATTGAGGAGCAGAGAGTGGATACATCCACTCAAGCATAACCATTTATAGAAAGAAGAAAAATAACAAAGGAATCTAATAGACTTGTGCAGGATACGAGGGAGAACGTGGGATCTACTTCAAATTTGTGCAAGCATAGAAGGTCACCTAATCAGTACACAAGCTACCTGGATATATTGACTAAGATTGTAGAGAAAAATACATCCTCTTTCAATGAAGTAGTATAGAAACCTATATGGGTTGATGAAATCATGGAAGAGTATGAATCCATTGTAAAGAACAGTGTTTGGGAAGTGGTTCCAATACCAGCAGATAAATTAGTTGTGGGTTTGAGATGGATCTTCAAGGTAAATCATGTAGCATATTAAAGCATAGAGAATTATAAGGTGCGTTTTTTGGCCAAGGGGTACTCTCAAGTTGAGGGAAATGACTATGAGGAGACCATTGCTCTTGTAGCAAGGTACTCATCCATTAGATAAATTCTTGCTCTAGCTGCACAGATGGGGTGGAAGACTCATTAGATGAATGTAAAAAAAAAAATATTAATGGAGTTATTGAGGAGGAGGTGTACATCAAGAAACTAGAAGTTTTTTATTCACTTGATTAGGAGTCTCATGTGTGAAGACTCAGGTTAGCATTGTACGGTCTCAAATAAGCACCCCATGCTTGGTACACCAGGATCGATATTTATCTCACTGGTTTGGGCTTCACCAAAAGTGAGGCAGATGAAAACCTCTATTATATCTTGGTAGATGGTAAATTTCATATTATTGTCTTATAGGTTGATGATTTAATTATAACCAGTGATGAGAAGTTAATCAAATCTTGCAAGGAGGAGCTTGCAAGAGAATTTGAAATGAAGGACATGGGTATCATGCACTACTTCCTTGGTTTGGAAGTATGGCAAGGCGATGGGGAACTATTTGTGTCTCAAGAAAAGTATGCAAATGAGATACTACAGAGATTTTTCATGGATAGTTTCAAACCCATGGAGACACCTCTAGTGACCAACTAGAGGAAGGAGGATGCCGCTTCATGTAAAGAAGTGGATTCTACCATTTATCGACAGCTAGTGGGTACACTGATATATCTTGTGAACATATGATCATATATGTTCTATGTAGTTAACTATTTGAGCCAACCTATGGTTAGGCAAACCAAATTATTTTGGAAGGAAACTAAGCATGTTTTACTATACCTCAAAGGCATTACCCAGTTTGGACTATGGTACATACGGACAGAGGGAGTGAAGTTGTGTGGTTTCATAAATGCAGATTAGGTGGGGATTCCATTAGACCCAAAGGGTACATCAAGTGGTATTTTCAATGTTTGGTCCACATTATTTTCCTAGTATAGAAAGAATCAAATATCTATGGTGCTCAGCTCGACAAAAGTAGAATACATGGTTGAAATTCAAGCAACATGTCAGGCGATATGGATAAGAAAGATACTTGTGGGACTATTTGGTCTAATCATGGATCCAACTATGATATAATGTGATAATTAAATGTGCATTAAGATATCTGAGAATCCATGCTTAGAAACCCAAATATCTAGTCCATGCAGAGAATTTGAGTTCCCCACGCTTGGTAGAGATTCCATGGTAGTATAACATCACTTATAGACTAGTCTTGAGTGTACAGCTGTTGCATGTAGTTAGAAGATCAACCTAAGGAATTGCGCAATCCATTTTGGAGAAATTCCTAAATAATAGGGGCCTAATTTCTCAAGGAACATCGCAAGGAAATAGGAGCTCAAGCAGAGGTTGAAATTGACTAAGTCTAGGTCAGAGATTCTCATTGAGAAGAGAGATAGTTTATTCACTTGCAGGCTTTTCTCAGTTAAGAAAATAAATTGTAATACATCTCTATTCATCATATTAATGAAAAAAGGAATTGAGGTTCTTAGCATATTTCTTTCCCCAAAAAAGAAAAAATCTTTGAATGTGTGCTATTTATTATTGCATGTCTAAAATTATTGTTCTAGATTGTGAATTACTTTCTATAGAGCAGTAGACTAGGTTTGTGTCTTGTGAATTTGATTAAAATTTCATGAGAAGTTGCAAATATAAAACATAATTTCTACTTATTGTACCAACAGTTCCTTTGGTAATTATCTTCCATCATCTCCAAGTGCAATATGGAATTGCATGTCTTTCTCCTCCAAACTGTTTAACATGTATTTGTTACCTATAATGAGGAATGAAGCCCCTGAGTCAATGTACCACACATTACCTTTTATTGATCTTGCAATGCAAGATATTAAAGAGAAATCCAATTCAAACTGAGAAGAGAGTGATTCTCTTGTTGCTACTACAACATGTTTCTTGGATTTCTTGTTTTGATATTTTGTAGCATAACGTCCAAACTCAAGACAATGAAAACACTTAATATTGCTAAGATCCTTCTTTTCCTTGCCTTCATTATGACTAGACTCTGTTTTTCCTAGGTTCTTCTCACCCTTGGCTTTCTTCCCTTTTCCAACTAAAGCAAAGTTCTCATCATCTTATTTCCTAGAGGAGACACCATCCCTTGTGTTCCTCCTTATCTCTTCCTACACAATATCTTACCACAGTCTCTCCCAATTAGGGTGCTTATCTCTACCATTCAATGCATCCTAGAAATTATGATAAGATTTGTGAAGCCCAAGAAGAGAAAGGCTCATAAGCTATGATAGTGTAATTTTCTCTCCAACACCTCCAAGTTAATGCCTCACTTGAGAAAACCTGGATAAATATGTAAAAATGGGCTCATCCTTGCCCTTTTGAATGTTACTCAATTTGTTCTTCCAAGAAATTTTTTTGGCATCACTACTTCTTTTGAACAGATCAGTAAGGCCTTCCACATCTAGAATGTATTTTCCTTCCCATGCATATTTGGAACAATATGGTCTCTAAATCCTTCTATGATCATCCTCCTAGTTTTGGTAGTGTCATCATTCCATTGAGCCAATTGTTGTGCATATGATGTAGTAGGTTTAGGAATATCAATCTTGATGTATTCTAAAACCCCATTATCATATAACACATGCTCCATGTTTTCCTTCCATGCACAAAAATTCAAATTCCCTTCTAGGGAATGCTCTTTCCTCAAACTATAGAAAGACATGATTCCCGCACTTTTATAATTCATGCACCAATTGATCTTCTCTTCAATGTGATTTGAACCTAATCAAGGAAATTGGTATTTATCTTGTTTTAAATTTTGATACCATGTAGAAAATACTTGAATACTTGCAACTGAAACTGATCACAAAAGACACAATATTTCCCTACCGAAAATAATTTGCAGAAAGAAAACAATGAATAGAAACATAATCACAATAGAAAACAAAATATATATGGGGAACCTGACTAGGACAAACCCCTACTTTATTTTATTGAATCGATTGAGTAATCTGATCTATTACATAGAATATTCTTCAAGCATGAAGTTCCCTGCATTACTAACCAACTCTCTACACAAGACTTTCCCAACACTTAGGAAAATAAGTCCTGCTAGGATCTCCTATTTCCTAATGCAAATTTTCCCCTAAAAAATAGGAATTTCTCCTTTTCCTTCCGCAATTCCCAAGATAATTACTCTGATTCTTCTCAATATCTACACACAAAAAATTATGTACCATAATAAATACAATATTTGCCTTCATTCAATCTCAATAGTAAATTCAATTTGCATGACATACTAGGGATAAAAATAGCAGTTGCAAGTAGTTAACTAAGAGTAAGTTGAGTTAACATAAATTCAACTACTTGACTAAACTCAAACATATCTCTATTCTAGAGCTAGAGATTAGTTAATTGGTATTAATTAGAGTTAACTCCAGTAGATAACTATTTTTATCCATCAACTATTCCAAAACTCATTGAAATCCATCTAACTCAAATTAACTGACAATAACTCATTGATAGACCACATCACACATGTTAATTGAAATCTAACTCAAGAATCTATGAGATTTAATTCAAATTGACATGTTTGACTATGGAACAAATCAAATAAACCATTCCTTTGCTACATTTTCAACAATATTAAGCATCAAAAAATGGTGCATGGTGAGGAAATACTATATGACTTTGATATAATGGAACTTGGGGAACCTAATAAACATATTCTACATATCTTACCTCTCTTGCAACCCTATCATTATGAGTGCCTTGAGGAACAAGTCTTCCCACCCCACTATCTCATGGAGAAAAATATTTCTTAGAAGGTATCGGTTGAAACATATACATCCATCCATATAAATATATATGGAGTCCTGACTGACTATGGATGGATATGAGTGTTCCTCAGATCAAATTATATATTTTTTTCATGCTCAAGTACTCATCGAATATTCTACGCTAAGTCCATGGGGGCTTTACTGTGGGAGCAATACCATAGCACTTGGATTCATATTGGGGGATATCTAATGAGTAAAAAATGACATAATATATTGGGGGATATATAGGGGGTAAAAGGGTTTTATATTGGTAGGTATAAAAAATGGAGCTCAAAGTTAATGAAAAAATATAAAGTGGTATAAAAAATGTTAATGAAAAAATTGATACCTGCAATATATATTGAAAGTGGAGGCTTTCTAAATTGGGAAGGTGTATTGGCTTTATATTGGTAGGGGGTTAAATAATGTGATTTTTAGAGGTATTTTCCAATATGTACTCAAATTAAGGGTATTCTTTAATATGTTATGATCACACGTGATATGATAGAGGTTCATTGAGTGAAGCCCTCGTGGTTAAGTCAAAACCATGAAATATCTGACTCCACACTAACAGAACAAATCGTCGGATATTAGACTTTGAACTGATGGAAAAAAGTGTTGGCTCCATAACACTCCTGTCACACTAAAATATTATAACATAGCTTATCTGACTCCAAAATATTGGACATATGTATCCATACCAATGGAACAAACCACCAGATCTGATCGGACTAGGCTAATACGATGTTGCTTCTCTAACACAAAATATCAAATGGAATGAAGGTGTTGACATCAAATATCCAAATTCAAAGCGTCAGATGTTGAAACTCGTGTTTTGCATCTTGGGAAGTGGATATCTGATGTTAATCCCATCACATATTCGACACCTGTTGGTATCACAAAACTAACCATAAAGCGTCAAAACTGGCCATCTTCAGTGTTAGATATTTGGCATCATTCCTATCGAATATATGACGCTTAATAAAGGGTATATTATTCTACACAATCCAATCGATTAAAATTATGACCCCAACGTGTTGGATAATCGATGAAAATGAGTCGAATAGACGACGAATATACGTTGGATTTTTTCCCCATTTGTACTAGTGTGTGTTATTGAAAGTTGTAAAAAGTTTTCAATTTTGTGTACATGTTGATTTACTATTGTTTATATTCCACTATGAAAAGTAGATTTTGTGGCATCTGAGTTGGTAGTGTCAGATATTATAAGACCCTAACATATATTCTCTAGTCTCATTGAAAAACAACAGTACTTGTTGGGTGTCAATCACTCAGAGGAACCTTTTCTAGAGATGCTATTAGTCCCTCATTTTTTCATTGTCCTCCTTTCTCTACTAGAATTTTATCTAGTTCGTATATTCTGATTATGATACAAACCCCTCAAATTATTTTTTCTTCTCAACCTTTTGTGTTTGGCATTCAACTAGCATCTAATCAACAACCTAGTTTTATTTCTAGTGGGATAAGTTTTTCACAACAACCTCCTACAGGATCTTTTCTGATTATCGAGGGGAAACCTCCTATATGATATTTTCCTTCTACTAGGAAACAACATCCCATAGTATTTTTCCTTCCACTAGACAACAAACTCCCGTACAACTAATTTCTTCTACTAGACAACAATCTCCCATCGAATATTTTCCTTCTACATTTGGAGGACCATCTTAAATAAGTTTTATGCACAGCACTAATACTCAAATATTTAGTGCTCCATTCCCTAGAATGGTAGGAACCCCATGGAATTTAGCTTATGTTGGTGGAGTTCAAACCTCTGTAGGTCAACCTTTTCAAGGATTTCCTTTTCAAGCTTATGCTAGTGGAGCTCAAATTCATGTAGGAAAATCTTCAATGATTTCCTCCTCTAACCTATGATAGTAGAATTCAAATGCCTTCAGCATAACATTTTCAAGGATTTTCTCTTCCAGTAGCTAGAATTTATGGTCGTAGGGGTGGTTACCAATCTCTGTTTATCCACAAACTTATTTTAATAGGAAGTTACGATTCCTTGTGAATTTATACTTACCATACCTATCACACCATATGAATGATCCTATTATTCATTATCCATTATGGTCGGTGATTCCTGCCAAAGTACCAAGTGATATTTCCAAATTCGATGGTAAACCTCATGAAGACTCGTCAAACCATGTTATGAATTATCATTTTTAGTATTCCTTGAACTCTTTAAATGACAATTCCATTATATTAAGTCTTTTTCAATGCACTCTTACAGGTATTGAAGCTAAGTGGTACATAGATTTACCATGAGAATCTTTTGGTGATTTTAATACGTTGGTTACAATTTTTTTGACCCACTTCCAACTGCATATTTTTGTGAAACTGGAACTAAGTTTTAACTTTGTTATGATGGTCTACATCTACACATATTTTATATAATATTCATGAATGGATATAATAACGTTGATTAATTAAATCCTATATCCTAGACAAATTAACGGCATATTGATTTACAAAGTTATTAATTCCTACTATTTTTTGTGATATCTCCATGGGTATTATTGTTACCAAAGAGAAATTTATTGCTCGTGCTCAATATATAGATATTTCATATTCATAAATTTGGCACATTATGTGATTTTATTCCTCATGCTCCTCACCTATCAAATAATCCCACTACATTGTCTTCTATAGAATCTCACATTCTTGATAGTATGATTGGTTCTATTAGTCAAAAATACATGAGTAAACCATCTGGTCATTAGAACCCCAAATCTACTCTGACTATTGCAGTTCAAAATTCTTCCCCTCCTGCTACTACTCCTTTTCAAACATATTAGATTAACACAATCTATTTCACATTAACAAGTAAATATCAACAACCTGGAAGTAAGAAAAAGGGCAAAGGTAAAGCTAAACAAAATTACCCACAATAGGAAAAAAACTAAAACTAAATCTACTGAGGAAACAAAAAAGAGAAAACCTTTATATCCTTTCATTATATGTGATGAGGATCATTAAAGAAGGAATGTCTGTAAAAATTATACAAACAATATCTATATCAATGGATTCAATCTGATCATGCGATATGCTAAAGCAAGATACTAAATCCTTCTACAAATCAATTGTGGAAAATAAACATGATCACCAATCACAATAAGTAAAGAAAGAAGCAAATCAAACCACAAGACAGATATTTTCCTAGGGAAAGCTTTCTGCTCAAAACCCCTCTATCTTCTATTGTATATTCACCAAGGACTCATGAAACAATTACAATGCACTCTTCTCACAAGAGACTCCTGCACTCTCACAACTGTCTCACACTGATCCGGAAAAAATCGACCAACACTTAGCCAATTTTTCAGCCTCTAATCAGCTTATCTACCTTGCGTAATTCATGTGGAATGAAATCCCTATTCTTTAGGAATTTCAAGCCTCCAAAACTGCGCAATGCTCATGGGAAATCCTATGCATTGTTTTAATGCATGTGGGTGACCTACTAATAATACAACTGATAGTTAACATCCATTTAAACTTTGTCTCAAATGGGTCTCCACTGGCACTGAAATGCATGAAACTATTATAGTAAATCAATAGTCACTTGATAGATCACTGCATGTGAATTAAATCTGATAAAATTCACTTGACCTCTCACTAATGCAATAAACAGTTACAACTAGTTAAACTGATTTTAACTCAATTAATTGAGTTAACTAATTTCTCATGCATTAAACTAATGCACTAAATGCAACTTGGACGCAATAACTAATAAAATCACTTTTCATGCCTCACCAACCACCCTCAACTTCAAATTCATGAGCTAACTGAGTTTATCACACTCATTTAACTATTACAAGTGATTATGAGATAAGATTACATTTTATTGTCCAATTTAATTAAGGGAAAATTAAATTAGACACATTTCTTGTTGACTTTTCAAGACTCCCTCTCAACAAGAAAGGGATTATCATCTACCCTAATCCTGCCTCTATGGTATTTGAATTTTCTCCTGGCGAGCGCCTTCGTTAGAATATTTGGATCCTGATCCTCCGTGGGAATGTACTGAAGTAGCATAATGCGTCTTCAAAAACAATCTCTGAGATGATGGTACCGGATGTCTATATGCTTGGACCTATCATGGAATATCGGATTAACTGAGAGTTTAATGCAACTCTAGTTATCACAATATATCACCGTCGAATCCATATGATGATCAAACAAACCAACCAGAATCTTCCTCATCCAGATGGCCTCACATGTAGTTTGATTGGTTGCCATGTACTTTGCCTTGGCTAAACTGAGTACCATAGACCTCTGCTTCTTGTTGTACCAAGAAACTATTGTGGATCCTATGCTAAAGATTCCTCCTGATGTGCTCTCTCTGTCTCATGGACTGCCTTCCCAATCTGGATCGGTGAAGCCTTGAATCTTCACTCCCTCTATCCGTCTGTACCAAAATCCATACTCTGTAGTTTCCCTAAGGTATCTCAAGACATGCTTCCCTGCCTTCCAAAAGAGCTTGGTCGGATTAACCATAGCTTGACTCAGCTGGTTAGCTGCGTAGAAAATGTCTGGTCTGGTGTTCACCAAGTACATCAGTGAACCCACAAGCTGCATGTAAACAGTAGCGTCCACTACCTCACCTGAAGTAGCATCCTCCTTCCTCCAGTTTCCTACAAGAGGAGTCTCCATGGATTTACAGCTCTCCATGTGAAACTTTCTCAAAATCTCTTTCACATACTTGCCTTGAGAAAAAAATATCTCACCATCCCATTGTCATATATTCAAACGAAGGAAATAGTGAAGGGATCCCATATCCTTCATCTCAAACTCTCTTGCAAGATCCTATTTGCAAGAAGTTATGAGATGCTCAGCACTTGTCAAACTTAGATCATCAACATAAAGTACGATAATCAAGGTCTTGCCATCAACCACAATTTGGTACAGGTTCACATCTACTTCACTCTTTGTGAAGCCCAACCCAGTGAAATAGGTGCCAATCGTGGTGTACCAAGCACAAGGTGCTTGCTTCAGCCCATATAGTGATCTCTTGAGTCTGCACACATGCGACTCACTGTCAAAGGTATCAAAACCTTCTTATTGCTCTATGTACACTTCTTCCACAATAACTCAATTGAGAAACATAGCCTTCACATCCATCTGATGTATCTTCCGCCCCATCTGCATTGAGTGTGCAAGGATAGATCTAATCGATGAGTACCTTGCAACTGGTGCAAAGGTCTCCTCAATCCCGTCAACTTGTGAGAATCCTCGGGCTGCAAATGTAGCCTTGTACTTCTCCACACTCCCATCCGCTACCTGCTTCACCTTATAGATCCATCTAGATCAAACCACAAATTTTTCGACTGGTCTTGGGAAAAATTCCCATGCATTGTTCTTGACGATGGAGTCATATTACTCAACCATGGCATCAACCCAAATTGGTTGTTTCACTGCTTCCTCAAAAGAGGATGGTTTTGTCACAATACACTTTCTCATAAGAGCCATGTATCCATTAAACTTGTCTGGATATTGTCTCTTTCTACGCAGCGAACTAGGTGCTCCTACATGTTCTGTCGCATCAAGTCTCAATCTATCATCTTATGTGGTGCACCTTCCACCATGTCTGGTGGATGGATCTGCATGAGTGTTTTCTGCCACTCCATGATCCTCTGCATGTGGTTTCTCCACATCCTGAGGCTCATCCTTTGGAACCAAGAGTTCCTCATCTACATGTAAATCAAGCACCCTCGCAAGGGACAATCGCATGGCTTTCTCCTCACCAAATTTTATATCCCGTCTCAAAAAACAATCATCCTGTTGTTTGGAAAATACACCCAATAGTTGTGGGGAGTATTGTTGTACCCTAAAAATATCCCAATCTCAGTTGATGGTTCTAGATTCTTCCTAGAATATTTGGTCACAGGGAAATAGATAGATGAGCCAAAAATTTTAAAATATGAAACATTTGTTTTCTTACTAGAAAACACGTCCTCTGGTGTACTCATGCCAAGTATCCAATCAGTACTACGGTTTTGCACAAATATTGTTGTGTTGCATGCCTCTACCCACAGATGCAATGGTAGGCCCTGATGATGCAACATCGCTCATGTCAAACCCACAAATTTTTATGTTCTTTCTTTCTACGACCCCATTCATTTGTGGGTTATGAAGTGCAATCAACTCTCTCTGAATTACTTCTTTCTTTATACGACCCCATTCAGTTGAAAAGTTATTTGTCTCCCTTCATGTGGAAATATGCAACACTATACAAGTACCACAATGATCCCATTGCACTAGACACCATGCATGCGATGAGTGAGAAGTCCAACTCAAATTGTGAGGCCAAAGCCTCACCAACTGCAAATCCTGAAGCCTTCTTGTTCTTCTTCTTCTGTGTACAATTAGTGGCATAATTTTCATGCTCGTAACAGTGAAAACATTTCACTCTGGACATGTCACACTTATTTCCTTCTTTTTCCGTCTTAGATTTGGAATAGGATTTCTTTCCCTTCCCCTTCTTTAACTTACCAGCCAAGGCACAATTTTCCTCATCATTTTTCTTATATGAGGATCCATCCCCGGTATTCCGCCTAAATTCTTTTTGCACCAAATCCGACCAAAGTCACTCCTATTCTGGCAACTTCTCCCTCCCATTGATAGAGTCCTGATAACTATGCCAACTCTTGGGAAGAACTAGAAGAGCTAGGCTCACCAATTCATCATCCACTATAGTAATTCCAACACTCCCAAGCTCATCTCGACATTGGAAAAACTTGGTTAAATATTTCAGAAGAGTGTCGCCTTTCTCCATTTTGATTTTCCTGAACTTGTCCTTGATTTCCAATTTCCTGTGGTCACTGCTACTCTGAAACAGATCTTTCAAAGCCTTCCACATTGCATATGGAGTCACTTTTCCATGGAGACTTGAGACAATGGTCTCGTACTCCCTCTATTAAGATCCCCCTCGCTTTTGCAACCTTCTTTTTCTAGGCATCAAGAAGAGCGACATTTGTTGTTGTGGGCTTGGGAATTTCATTATCAATGAATTCTTTCAACCCATTATCCTCCAGAATTGCCTCCATCCTGTATTTCCACGCAATATAATTATAATTTACCTCAAGTTCATATTCCAATCTCATGCCATTGAAAGCCATCTTGATCTTGATCCGCCTGTCACACCAAAGAATTTTTTTGCAAATTTGAATGCTATTCAGCACAAACTCAATTTCTTCTCCACTATAGTGATTTCCTGTGCTCGAATACCATGTATAAATTATACAAAAAACATGTATATAAATGGATTCAATTTGATCATGCGATGTTCTAAATCAATATACTGAATCCTTCTACAAATCAATTGCAGAAAATAAACATGATCGCCAATCACAACAAGTAAAGAAAGAAGAAAATCAAACCACAACACAGATATTTTCCCGGGAAAAGCTTGCTGCTCAAAACCCCTCTATCTTCTATTGTATATTCACCAAGGAATCATGAAAAAATTACAATGCAATCTTCTCACAAGATTTTCCTACACTCTCACAACTGTCTCACACTTATCTGGACAAAATCAACCAACACTTAGCCAATTTTTAGCCTCTTCTCAGCCTGCCTTGCTTGCGCAATTCATGTGGAATGAAATCCCTATTCTTTATGAATTTCATCCTTCTAAAACTACACAATGCTCATGGGAAATCCTATGGGTTTTTTTACTGCATGTAGGCAGCCTACTAAGAATACAATTGATAGTTAACATCCCTTTAACCTTTGTCTCAACTGGGTCTCCACTGGAACTGACATGCATGCAGCTATTAATAGTAAATCATCTGTCACTTGACAAATCACTGCATGTGAATTAAATCTAATTTAATTCACTTGACCTCTCACTAGTGCAACAAACAGTTACAACTAGTTAAACTGATTTTAACTCAATTAATTGAGTTAATTGATTTCTCATGCATTAAACTAATGCACTAAGTGCAACTTGGACTCAATAACTAATAGAATCACTCTACATGCCGCACCAACCACCCTTAACTCTAAATTCATGAGTTAATTGAGTTTATCACACTACGTTAACTATTACTAGTGATTATGAGATAAGATTACATTTTATTGTCCAATTTAATTAAGGGACAGTTAAATTAGACACACATTTCTTGTTGAGTTTTCAACATTGTCTGCATCATGTCAATGTCAGTCATTTTGTCAAAGGAACCTCAATCACACCTATTGTTTTTTCAAGCCCTTTTCCTACTCAATAAACTCAAATGGTTGTGAAAAATCAACCCTCCATCCCTCAAAGATATTCTTCCATAATCATGTGAGAAGAGACAATTTTGGTGTCAACACGAGCCAAATACTATGATCCTCCCAGTGCAAGTGTTCATGATTAACCTTATACATCTACTGTGCCTAATTTTGATCCTCTCCAAATAGAGCTACAAAATTATGACACTTTGATTTGATCCCCTCCAATGGGAATTATTTGTAGGTTTTCATTCATTCCACATGCTCGAGCTGCTCAAAATAAAAATATTGTGGAATATTTAGCTCAAGCTCCTTCTATGATATCGGTCCTCGAGGTTCTTCAAAGTTTCCATACATAGTGAAGAAGTGTTATTGTTGGATATTGGTGTATTTGATCCATATGATTCAAGGTATATATATTTTCATTTGGATAATCATGTACCAAGGCTCCCCCACTAACTTGGATTCTAGATTCAAGTTGTTGTGCATGGAAAAAAACATTTTTTATATCGTCATTGATGAAGAAGCCCCAACCTGCATAAGGTATTTAATTTTTTGGAAATCCATTGGCTCTCCTTATCTTAATAAATCACCACCAACTTTAAAATCATTTGATGGTAGAGGATTCAAACCCTATGGAATTCTTAATGCATTTCTTATTGAATTAAAAGGTAAAATGGTAATATTCAAAGTAGAATTCGTTGATGGACCTCTCCATTATAAACTTTTACTTGGTCGTAGCTAGACCTAAGTTATGTCTAATGTAGTGTCTACTCTTTTTCATGTACTCATTTTCCCTTGTCAAGGGAAAATAGTGATGGAAAACTAACATGCTTAATATTATTCTTATTCATGCATGCCTCGTAATGTATCTTTCATAGGTAAAAACTTGTTTCCCTAGGAGGATGTTGGTGTGGGTATTTTGAAATATTCATTATTAATGGGTACTTTTTCACTCCCACAATCCAAAAATCCTCCTTGTGTTTCTAAAATTAACATTCTTTCGACTAGCACTAGTGGATCATTCAAATCATATAACCCTTGAGTAGTTCCTAGTTTATCACAATATGAAAAATATTGCGACCAAATGACACTTAGTCTGAATGAATTAGCTTATGAAGAAATATAGCCTGCCAATGTGGCTTCTTATGTTTCTAATGACCGAATGAATGCGGTTTTAGATAAACACTCAAACCTCTTAGCTCATTTCCACTGCATCTCCTTATCCTTTTGATGATATTTTTCCTACTGGTGAAAATATCATGGAAATCATGTCTTTAGGAGAAATATCATGGGATGATAGTCATCATCATTCTTCTTTTCTCCCCAAGCTCGAGACTATTGAGAGTCAAATTGAAACTTTGATTTTACCTAAAACAATCAATAACCATCAAACACCCATTTTGATTCATGATCTTCTATCTTAAGGGAAATTAGGGAACATATTAGTAACCATAGTGATTGATTTCTTAATAAAATTTGGGATCATGCAAAATGTTCATATAGGTGCCTCATGTTCTCCTGAAGAAATTAAAACCTATATGGCCTTACTTAAATAATTCCACAATATTTTTTCTCAATATTATGAAGAAATGCTTGGTATCGATCCACAAGTTTTCAACCATGAAATTAAGATATATCCTAATGCCAAGTTTGTTTGGTAAAAGCATCATCCTATTCGCCCATGAAAAAAAATATCTATCAAAGCTAAGGTTGAAAAAATTCTTAAAGCAAGTTTTATTTACCATGTAATTATGACCATTTAATGGGTATCCAATATTGTTCCAAACACTAAGAAATAGGGTATGGTCCATGTATGTATTGATTAAAGGCATATCAATCAGGCTTGTCCTAAAGATAACTATCCAACCCATTTTATCAACCAAATTATCGTTGATTTTGATAGAAGTGAATTTTTTTTCCTTTACGGATGGATTTTCTAGCTATAATTAGATTTATATACTACCATCAAATCAACACAAAATTTATTTTAATTGTCCTTAGAGACCTTCACCTATCAAAATATTTTTTTTGGACATAGGAATGTCAACACCACTATTCAAAAATATATGTATTATGAATTTAATTACATTAAGTATATTGTAAAACCCTATACTAATGATTTACCTGCACATCCTATGCAACATCAAGATCACCTAACACATTTGTGAGACATTTTCCTCCATTGTCAACATTAAAATATTCGCTTAAATCCACATAATTTTGTTTTTTTTGTGAAATATGTACATCTTTTAGGTTTTACCGTATCCAAGAAAGGAATTTGAGTCTATTTTGGTCTTCTTTTCATGACTAGTTAAACTCATGAAAATCTTGAGCTTCTTTTGCTACCATATTTTTATGCTCTTAAAACCTCTATGAAAACACCAAGTTCTTTCCAACTTTTCCTACTCATTAATTAAATTGAAATTCGACGAGTGATCTCTTTTTTTTGGAATTATGGCTAATGTGTTGTCCTTGATGTAAACCCACTTGATAAAGATGTCAACATGATGGTTATGCAGATGCTACAGGTGATATGAAAAAAGAAATATCAGTTCAGATACATATGGATGGTAAAGGTAAAGTTTGAGAAAGTATACAAGGGTCCTATGAAGCAAGTTCGCGTACATATCTAGGTATGGTGAAGAAAAATCGTGTACATAATATTCACAATGGTAATTTCAATACCAGGGTCTTTGCCATGGTATTAGACCATAGTAATGAGTGTGAAAACAGTTATTTGATCCTATAAAAGAATACCAACAACATTACTAAGGGATTGGCCTAAGTTATTGACTAAGGATAAAGCTATATAAGGAGATGGATATCAAAGTGTTATGTGTGCAAGTTATGGGTTATTAATATGTAATTTGATCTAAAACATGTGTGCACCAAGGAGTATGGAGGAGGCTCAAATTTTATAGTTTTGAAAGTATAGTGAAGACTAATGAATATGGTTTCCTAATTTATTTATGATTATAGACAACAATTATATGTGGTGATAATGATACTTTGACATGAACGTGTGACAGTAAGGTTTGCGAAGTGCGTGTTGTGGTTGCAATGAAGGTATGATTCAATAATTTCAAATCTTGCATTGCTTTTCCTCTGAAAGGTCACGTACATACATTGATCTTCTTTTGGGTAGTTGTGTATATATTCTACAAAGTACTTCCAGTTTTTTAGAATTTTTATGCTAGTGTTTTGCATGGATGTCACATACATATGCTAATACGCTTTGTGAAAGTCACCCATACAAGCTAGAGTTTACAGTATGGTCTGTTGATGATATTTGATCAATTTTTTTCTGGTTGATGTTGTCTATCGATGATGTCTCTATCATGATAATCTATGTTTGAAAATATTGATTGGGCTGAATAAGACCTGGTATATTGATCAGTGATGGTGTTGCATTGTGATTAGGTTTTTAGTAAGTTAGTATTGATGTATCTATTGTGATTCATTGTTCGGTGACTAATCTAGTGATTCAACTTGACAGAAATATAATTCATTAGTGATTTTAGATTTGTATGCAGGTCTTATATAGAGGAAGCATGTACACAAGCATTTGTGACATAGAGAAGTAGCGTATAGTTTTTTTAAAATATATTTTATCATGGTTTGTGGTGGAAACAATTGATTTATGTGATAAATAAGAGTGTATGGCCTGGTATGATCTGGTTGTGATTGGTTTTATTTGGTTTCAATAGATGGTTGGTATTCAGTGATTGATTTGATGATTCAGTTGTTTCATTGATTGGGTGATTTGATTCAGTGATTGATTTTATAATTGTTATTTGGTATTGGGCTTAATGATGGAAGTGAGTCCAGCCTGAAAATATGATGAAATGTGGCCTACAGGTTTGATGTTTTGATTAAAGTGGATTTAGTATGAAATATTATGAAATTTGGTGCACAAAGGTGCTGAGGGTTAGAGCCTTCGATGACGGAGTCAAAGCTTCCTTCCAGTGCTAGCTAGTAAATTTGTTCAGGGAGTTGGAGCTCCATTCCGGTAAAAGGAGATAAACAAGATCAGGGGGTTGGAGCTCCCTTCTAGTGGGTGTTGGAGAATGAGAGAAGGTTGTAGCCTTCTACAAGTAGGTGCATGCATACTAGTATGATTTGGGCCAATAAAATATTGTAATATGTTTTCCTTTATAATAAAAGAATAAGACAGAGATGACAACAATAGTGGTTTGATCCCACATTAGGTTTCCACCTAAATATCTTGGTGTCCTCATGTGTTGATGTGTTTCTTATGTGTGATGGTTCACTCTTCTCTTACTTTTCATGGTTAATGTTTGATTAATGAATAAGTAAGTAATGATGCACTGGTTAAATATGAACAGATGGTGAAATTTGTGAAAATTTAGTTAATTGTATATACGTCATTTACCTTTACTAAAGTCGTATACATACGCAGGTTGCATGAATCAAAGTAACATATGGAAATTATAATAATAAATGATAACTTTAAATGATTTTAAAATAGTGATTCACACCCCCCCCCCCAAATATTTTTCCCAAAATTTTCCATTCTCAAGCTCGTTAAACCATGAGAAGGACATGAGAATTTCGAACTCAATAAATTTATGAGAAATATATTCAGTGGATTATTTTTGAACTCTCTAAAAATGAAAAGGACATCAATTTATGCGTTCATTAGACTCATAAAACTTAAACAATGAAGGACCCATCTATAAGTTGGGATTATACTACTCATTCCTAGGGTTCATTAAAAATACTTTGAAAGACTCATCTAAAGGATGAGATTATATTTCAAGCATATGGTATCCTCCTCAATATCACTTAAAAATAAAGAAGTACTCACAAAAAATGGTGTAGGAATTTGGGAAGGGAATATAAAAAATTTGTACACATTTTATGGTAGCAAGTTTCTCTTAAATATGACACCTTTCACTCCTTGTGTCAATTTTGGGAAATCTGCTTGTGTCATGTTGATCATACTCCTTTAAAATTATTACAATTTGGTATGTGATCCACTTTTTAGGTTAGTGTTGCCAATATAATTGTCTTGTTTTCAATAATTTCAAGAGAAGTTCAACATGAGTTAGCTAATTTTTAATATTTCTTAAGCCTTCTGTCATGTCGGCCATCCCCGAGTCAGTCCTAAATCACTCTATGTTTTTTTCTAATTCACATATTTGTACTTGTTTTGCATCAATGATGGGGGATAAATCAAGGCCCTCCTATGAAAAATCATTTCCTATTGACTTCAACATATTATCTAGGAAGATGATTTATAAACCATTCAATACCTTGGACCTTGCATGCATCTATGGAAAGTTTCCTTGCCTTTGATGATAGATTTACATCATTGACCTTCGATCAAATTATTCGATGAGTTTTGAACCTCATATCATTTATTCATACTTAATAGAATGTACTCAAGTACCTTAAGGGCCATTTTCATCGTTGGTGGTTTATTTCGCATTTATTAACGTTTTTTATCATTGACTGGTAATCAAATGGCTTCTACCATATTCGACCTCAATGAATTTATTCGCATGGTTAGATTCATACTATCGAAATATAGAGACAAATATCCATGATGTATGTTTGGTGGCTATGAAATTTCTCATTTAACATGGATCTTTGTATGTCGACAATTATTCTTTGAGTCACTTATATTCTGAGTATGGGAATGCCTACCTCAGAGATCATATTATTGTGTTGTAACTCCTTGATTTTTGTTGGAAGGTTTTCAACCAGTCAATTCCTTGTTTCAACACCTTTTCATGATAAATTATTTCATTTATCACTCCTTTTCTAACTTCATACATTATGGGGAATTTTGTTACATGTTATTTTGTCACATTCATGGAAATTAATGTCATACCCCTGTCTTTTGTCATCTAAAGAATTATTTATATTAATCCTTTAAGAAGATGGAAGAAAATCAGTTCCTTGAAATATAAAAATCTTGTTCAAATCCATTTAAAAACCTATTTCAAGAGAATGTCGCAAGTTGCACATTGACATAATGTGGTATCTTATTTTCACATGTTGCATAATTGTTAGGTGTGATATCATCATAGGTTACTAGTTTACAAGGTGTGACATTGTTTTTACAAAGGGAAAAATAAAATAAAAAAAAAAAAAAAAAAAGTTCTTAAAAGATAAACCTCATGGATGCATCTATCCTGATCAGTTTAGATCTGACTCGCACCATTAATTTGGCTAGATCTTAAAATCCTCTTATTATCCTCCTCTAAGCTTATAAATACAACCATATTTCATTGAGAGATGGATCTTAGTTGATTTAATAAAGGCTTTGGCTTTAATATTCTCATTGAATATTTGTTAAAGTATCCAACTTATGATCCTAAAGATTTTAAAAGAAAGGTATTGAGACAAGGAATAGTTCGATGGGGACTCTACAACATCAAGGCATCAGTTTGTAACCATATCCTTCTGATAATACAATCATGTATTGTTTTCCCATAATGATTGTTTATGTTTGATGATTTTTGGTATATATCTCCTTGATCATATATTTAAGCCTTATCATATTGTATTTGGATTAGCTATGATTTTATTCTTGTTTGTTTCTGTTGTCTATAGGTGTTTTCTTTGTGAGCATTAAATATAAGGATGGAATTCATAGAATTTCGAACAACTAGTGAGGAAAAACTTTGATAAAAAGGTATGAATCACTCATCTTGCTCCTTTCATTGGTTTTTTCATCTATGATTTGATTACAGTAGAATTAGGGAAAGTTTTATATTTATGTTTTTTTTTGTTCTAGATCTAGGTATTGGAATTAGGGAGACCGGTATTGTCCACAAGAACAATTTATTTGATAATAGGTCCCAATTAGACCTATATTCATTTGGTGTTGTGATGTCCACCATTATCTGGGCCCAGTTTCCATTGAATGAATTTTTCCTCAAAAGGAGACTTTCAATAATTATTTTCTAAACCTAAATGTAGTCTAATATATTAAACAAAAATAAAACTAATTAATTTATCTATATCGAGACTCTATCCTAAATCTAATTATCTTAATTAAAGAATTAGTTCATAGAATTCCAATTGGGAGAAAAAATAAATTAACTATTAGATGTTGAGTGGAAGATATATTTCTTTAGATAAGACATAATTCATTTCTTCGACAATTATTAAATACAATTCATAATGTAACTTATAAAATATCACATCTAAATTTAAACCATTATAATCAATGAAAAAAATTAGGATTATTCAATTCAAGAATTGAAAATAGTTTTAAATATCATAAATTTATATTATAACATATCCACAACAAAGTGTTAGAATATTCTACACATTATTACATAGAATTTCTTGGAAAACATATGGAAGACACTGTGAGGTGGAAGACATGTTTTGAGAAATAATTCAATCTTGGATTTCAAAAGGTATGAAAATGAGTGCCACATGTCAAATAACACATTAGCATCTACCATGTGTGAAATGAAAGATTAGAATTTTCCATGTGTCAGATGACATATCAACATCTACCGCATGTCATATGACATGTCAATTTTTTCCATGTGGCAGATGACATGTTAGCATTTTCCAGCTGCCATACAATGATTTGTTGTTGGAAAATGAGGTGAAATAGTGACATGGCATAACGATGTATAAAAAAAAAATAGGATATTTCATGAAATAAATATTTTATGAAATCGTTGATATGTAGATATTCCAGTATATGCATATTATTGGGGATTTTGTAGTATAATGATGTATGATCTGATGATGTGGAAATTCCAAGTCGATAACACGTGTCAGCCAAACAATCCATATTAACCTTCAAAAAGTATGAAAATGGGTTCATGTCATATGACATGTTATCATTTTCCATGAGTTAAATAATCATTGGGTTTTAGAGAATGAGGTGAAATGTTGATCTAGAATGCCAATATATTGAGATATCAAGTTTTCGTGAAGTGTTTAATTATATAAAATCTTGAATATTCTGATTTCACAACACTAAAACACCAAGATATTGGAACAACGAAGATATCTGAACAGTCTAACATAAGCATACTAGAACAACTAGTGTATCGAAACAACATAACATCAACATATCAACCATATCATCCATACTGAAAAATTGACCATACTAGAACATGAGAGTAATGTGAAATGTAAGATTACAGGAACTTACAATATTTCTCTATTAGGATGCAAATATCAAGATATTAGTATTTTGTTGAAATGATGAGTTAAAAAGCCAGAAATGTCAATATTTGGTACGATTGTTTATTATCATAAAAAAGTTTTGTCAATTAATAGAAATATTTGTCATTATAATAGGATGTTTCATAAAAATAAACACGAAGAAAATTTTTGATTATCGATATTCCGATATATCAAAATTTGGGGTTTCATCATTAAAACAAGGAAAGTGTGGAGAAAAGGTGAATTTACGTTTTAAACAAATACAATAAAATCAGTGTAGGGTATTGGGATATTAGAAATTTTGGAGAATTATGACATAAAAAACTCCCAATATTAGCATATTTAGAAGGGACAATTAAAAAGCGCAGTGTTAAGGATTTTAGGGATTTTACATTATTTACAATTATTTAAAATTACAACCATGGGTTAACATAACTCATGTACATTTTGAAAATTTTCTAATAAAACCCATATTTTCAAAAATTCAACGATGTCTTATTATTTTATTCAATATATAAAATAATAGGAGTTGTTTTTTACCCAAATCACAATAGAAACAAAATCAATCATAAATAATTTCAAAACTTAAAAAGAATGAATATATCGAAAAATGAAATACAATAGAACGACCCCTTCAAATTAAAAAAAAAAAATGTAAGATTAAATGACACAAAAGAGATAGTGACTTTAAATTTTAATGGAGGGCCCTTTATTTTCTCTAAAAATTAAGGGGATTTTTTGAGGGCTTAACAAATGGTGGCATATTGGGTTAAGTAGTTATCTATATCTATTTTTTTCCTAGAGACTTATTCACACTTAATGTAAAATATAATTCTAATGACTATAAGAAAATATTTCTCAATTATGGGTACCACCATGTCTTCCTAGATTTAAATGATATTCTCACTAAACACTAAACATCAGGTAACTGATAGACCAACTCTTTGAGCTAATTTATAAAATTAATTTTCTAAAACATTCAATCTAAAAATGATTGACTGAATTTGTGGCCTAGGATTTCAATTTGAGTTAATTTCCTATGTGTGTTCCTCATTTCTCTTTACCCAACATTTCTTTTTTGTGCGCAAGTGTCCATAGCCTTGACAAAGGTTTCATAGTACCATACAAGCATGGTACCACTTCTAACGAGCATCCATGACCTCGATGGATTTGTGTGTACTTCCCACACTATACATAGTTATTTTGACTTCCTTTTTGTTTTGATACACCCTTATTGATTTGTATGTATATATTCCATGTGTAATTAGGTGTTAGAGAAACGAGATGATAAGAGATTGTTTTAGATTTGCATGGAATATTACTCCTTTCCAATGTTTACCCTAAGGTATTCCCTCCCTTAAATATTATAGAAATAAAATTTTAATGTGAAGTAAAATTTTAATGTGAAGTGCATGAAGCTCAAAGAAAAGTTTTATAAGACACCTGAAGCTTGGTATGCTAGGTTCTAGATATGAATCCCTGGTAACAAAAGAGTTCTATGCAAATATAAAACTTCTATATATTGTAAAGTTAATTAAGAACAAAACTTTCAGTCATAGAAAATTATTTAAGAATAATACAAATGTTATCATTCTCCTTTGTCGATGGTTACAATTCTTTACAAACTAACAAAGAAAACACAAAGCTTGTAAAAAAACTTGTAAATGCAAATTTTACAATAAAAAATCATAAATAATCAAACTTAAAAATCAATCTAAAATAAATTGTTGAATTAAAATAGACCTTAAAAATACCAACATCCCAACGAGCATAATTAAAACAAGGAAACATGTCTAAACCAAAATCTTAACATGTTATAAACAATAACGAAAAGATAAAACCAAATTCCAAGGGAGACCGTGACTTATAAATCTAAACTCTTATCGCTATGAATGTTTTATCATTTAATTATTTTGAATATATTCTTCCTTTTATAATTTTTAATTAATATTGTGGTAGTTAAAATTCATTTTACCAAGACGTGTTGTTCAACTAACTAGGAATTTTTAACCAAAAAAACGACAAAATAAATCTAAAAAGAAACTAGACAAAATTGAAAATAAATTATAAACTTGACAGAATTAAAAATAAAATCTAAACACTTGCATAGCTGTGGATTCAATTTTAAAATCATAAGAACGTCATCAAATAATTACATTCCAAAATATATTTCAAAAAATATAATGTTAAATGTAACCAAAAAATTATTTCATTTTACTCTCTTAAACTATTCTTGCTTCCCAATTTTGTAAAATATCAATTATATTAAACATTTCAAAACCAAATCTTTAATTAATGTCAACTAAAAATCAAAAGGTTAAACTAGAACTAGAAAATAAAATCTTTAACTAGTATTGTTGTGAGAAAAACAATTAGTAACCAAGAGAGAGGAGGGATAAAGTGAATCTTCCCTAGATAATTTTGATGAAGGTTCATGTTAAGCTTGACATAGCACTTCATAATTGTTTTATTTTTATTTTTTAAAGAAAAAAAAAGTAAAATAATAAGACTATACATGTTGAAACCAAAAAAAAAAAAACTAATTTACTCCAAAAAATATACTATAGTAGTTGACAATGACTAGGTAAAATCACAATGATAATGCAGTCATTCATGCATATTCAACTGTAAAATCATATGTATATTGCAAATCATTAAAAAAAGTTAGAGTAATAACCAATAAAAGGTAGACAGATTTAGAATATCTAAACCTATATCCATCATGTACAATATGAGAACATTACTATTTACATCAAACCTTGCACATAAATGTTCCTCTAATGATGTTTCTATACTAGCATGATATGTATAATGATTAACATAGAAATATTGGAAGGAATCAACAATTAAGCGATATGTTTGACGAGAATCATGTGTGAAAATGATATCAAGAATAATTTGTGAAAGAGTCTTGACATTAATGATATGATTTATTTTAGAGATAGGAATAATATAATGAGAACCTAACATAACCATCGGTTGAAACCAAAGTGCCTCCCTTTCTTGATGAGTCTTCGTAAACTCATATTCTAAACAACCAACTTGTGATTAAATAATAGGATCAAATAAATTTTCTAGGTTGTATTTCAAAATTGTATAAGTTTTTTTGTTAATGAAAGAGCAATAGCCATCAACATTATTTTTTTCATCAAATCTTTCAATATTAACTATTTGGTTACTAGTAAAATAAGAATCTTCACTAATCCTACATGTATTTGAATCAATAGAAGAATCTGTTTGAAATATGTTTGTTATAGTATTTTTTTTTCCACGTTGAAAATTGATAATGCATAAAACCAAATGATTAATGGAAAGAGGTTTCATTATTTTCATCTTCTATATGCCAATTCTTATCATCTTGTACTTCGTTAGAGTCTGGCCATGTTGAATGAAAGTGAAAAGGTCCTAAAATGAGTGCTTGTGGAAGAAAACCATTGAACATATCATGGTACAAAGAATAATGTGGAAGACAAAAGAAAATGAAAATAATCTCTTAAAAAAATAGTCTTTTTGAATAGTTTCTTCTATTAGGATATCCTTTTCTGATTCCAATTTTGAATCTTTTGTATATATTTCTTCTCCTAGAATTAACTAATCAACATTCATAGTGTTCTCTACTAGAAAATTTGAACATAAAATGTTATACAAAACATAATCGTGTTTATTATAAAAAGGATAAAGGAGAGAACAAATCATAATATTTTTCAAAATGAGAAGGTTCAAGACTCATCTTTGAGGGAAAATCAATAGAATATTCGATGATGGAGTCCCCAAGAAGTTTCTCTTGAATTTATTTAGTCAAAATAAGAGAAGATTGTTCTATATTATGAACACAAATTTTAGATCTGATCTCTTTCAGTCTTGAGGTAGTGATCGTATTTTTTAGAGTGTGACAACTTTCTTCATCTTTACTCAAACATACTTCCCACTTTTGAACACAGATAACTGAAACCACATTGTCTACAAAAAAATATTTTCCTCGTTCAAACAAAATGTTGACAAATGATAATTATTGCAAGTCACATATGAAATATCATATTCCTCCTGACCCATATCTATTAGAGTGAAAAAATTTGCCAATAAATGTTGTACACCTATAACATCCAAATCCTCAAGATTTTGATGTAAATCCAAATCCACATTTGAATGAGTATGAATACATGATTCAAATTTATTAATGATTAGTTGATCGCGTTCATCATAAAGAAAAATAATATATTGAAACCATTTACTAACAGAAGGCATATTATTTAAAGGATATCTATAGCAAAGGTGTATATACCTTGTATAAAGTATTGTAAAGACTCGTTGAGATTTATCCTAAGATTATTCAATTCATCATATAATTTATTACAATCATAATTCTCAAAATCAAATAAAAATTCATCTATAAATTATTTCGATGTGTCAATAGAGGTGGTTGGAAATGTCTCACATGGACTCTTATCCTACATTTTGAAAGTAAGAGTGAACAACCTACACATGAAACCTTCATGAAGAATATTATGAAAAACACAATTTTGAATAAATTGAAAAATATTTTAGATGCATATGATTCACTCTCACCATCAAAATGAACTTTGACAATATATGAAGTATGGTTAAAGGAATACTACATGATACTTATCCAAAAGCTCATCTCCAAAAAGAGATTTGGGAAGGAGCCATTAATAATAAAAAATCATTACCCTATAATGACTTGACAGGGTTAGCTTGTCATTTGACCCTCCTTCGAGCATTAATTGTTAACAAGAAGAAAGATTCCTCTTGTAATAGAGGATAATCATCTGATCAAGGACCTAATTAGACCTGTACTCATTTGGTGTGGTGATGTCCATTGTTATGTGAGTTTAGTTTCCACTAAATAAATTTATCCTCAAAATGAGACTTTCAACAATGATTTTCTAAACCTAAATGCTGTATAATATATTAAACAAAAATAAAAATAATTAATATATTTATATCTACTTTCTATCCTAAATATAACTATTACTCTTAGGATAAAGTAGTTCATAGTATCTTAATTAGGAGAAGAAACACATTAAATATTAAATGTCAAGAGGAAGATAAATTTCTTTAGATAAGAAATAGTTAACTGTTTCAGCAATTATTAAATAGAATGCATAATGTAACTTATCAAATATTACATCAACATTTCAACATAAAATTATAATAAAGGAAAATAAATAGGATAATTCAATTCAAAATTTGAAAATAGTTCCAAATATTATAACTAAATATTATAAGGAATTCACAACAAAGTTCCAAAACAGTTCAAACAACGTTATAGAGAATGTATTTTCATTAATTATCAACTTTAAATATTCTATTAAATTTATATAATAGTATAAAAAAATCAATATTAGATTCTCCAACTGAAGGAAACACTTGTATTTTAAATATACCAAATAATAGTACACAAGCCTGAATCCATATCTCAGTCCCTCCTTATGATATTTTTAACTCTCCAATGATCAACTTGAAAATAGTGCACAAGATTTCTTATGAAGATATTCCAGCCATGACTACAGAAATTTCAAAAGAAAACCTAATGATGGTGCAAAAATTATTTCTCCTAAAATTTTAAATAGATAATCCATCCATCAAATTTATTTTGTTGCGGAATTTGGAGTGTTAGTTTAGTGGACTATTAAATTTTCCTTGTTGTCCCTTGATTTGATGCTCTATTTATGCGCAAAATTTTGGATAAGGATCATATTTGGATTTTTTTCTCCATCCATCAAATCGTGGATTATATAATTCTTTTTTGGAAGATTTATTATTATCTTATACAAAAAATCAAAGTATTACTTAAAATCATAAGATATCCGACAAACGAGAAACAACATTAAATTTTACTCAATTAAAATTGAAATAACTTTATACTCATATTACACTAATTTTAAGTCAAAATACTTTATTTAACTATAAATCACTTAATGTTAATCTACATTAGTCACAATTAAAATCCTTATTAATGATATAACTTATTGAAATATCAATTATTCATAAAAGATGAGCTTTTTTGGGTTTGGCTAATATTCCAATATTTATTCAATTTATGGAAAAGTTTAGATGAAGTAAATATTAGCTTAGTATTGATTTTTAAAAAAATCCAATTATTTTAATGAGAGAATGATTAAAATTTAATCTCAAATATTTATAAACCTAATCTTAATCAAATCATTAATTAATCATGTTTTATCAAAAATCAGGATATTGAGATTTCATGGGAATAAACAACTGTGAATTCATTGATGCATTGATATTCTGATATATCAACCTAAATGTATATAAGATCCTTTCTAGAGGTGACAAAAACATTACATCATAACTAATGGCATGGCACTAACAATCTGATTATGTGACATAGCAAGGTGGAATACATTTTGTCGAGCAAAAAATCAATTTTGGACTTCAAAAAGTATGAAAATGAGTGAAATGTTTTATATGGAATGTCAACATATGCCACGTGTCAAATGAAATATCAGTGTCTGACATGTATTAGATGGCATGTTAGCATTTTCCACATGTCAGATGACATATCAGCATTTTCCACATGTCATATGATGATTTATTGTTAAAAAATGAGGTGGAATAGTGACATGGCATAATGGTATATCAAAATGTTGGGATATTTCATGAAATTTATTGTCTACGAAATCACTAATATGTCAATATCCCGGTATATTCATGTTGATTATTTTGCAGTATAACATCATATTTGATGACGTGGAAATGATAGGTGAATGACATGTGTTAGCCAAAAAATCCATTATCAACCTTCAAAAAGTACAAAATTAGGAGCCACGTGTCAACATTGGCCACATGTTAGTGGAAATGACATTATTAGCCACATGTCATAGGACACGTCAACATTGGCCACCTATGACATAATGATCAGACATCAAAGAATGTGGTGGCATTTTAATCCAGCATATCGTCATATCAGGATATCAAGTTTTCATGAAGTGTTTATTCATAGAAATTCTCTAATATTATGATATGGAAACACTGAAACATTAGGATATTGAAATAGTGTAACATCATCGTATCGAAATAACTATGATATTGGAACAACTAACATAATCAAACAAGGTAACATCAATATATAAGTCATACTAGAGCATCAAAGTAATGTGAAATGTACGATTATCATATTTTTTATATTATAATATCAACATACAGAGATACTTGGATATTGGTATTTTGGTTAAATGAGGAGTTAAAAACCCAAAATGGCCAAAATATAGTATTTTTATATGTTATCATAAAAAGATCTTGTCAATTGATGAATAACTTTGCCATTATACCATGATACTGAGGTATCATGATTTCATAAAAATAAACACAAAGAAATAGATCGAGCACCAATATTTCAATATATTAAAATTTGGGGTTTCATCATTAAAACAAAGAAAATGGGATTTTGGGATTTAAAAGATAAAATAAAAATAGTGCAGGGTATTGGGATATCAGGACTTTTGGAGAAATAAGTAGAACATAAAAGAGTCCCAATATTAGCTTATGTACAAAGGAAAAAGTAAAAGGTGGATTGTTAATAATTTTTAAGTGTTTTTTAATTTGGAGGTTTTTACATTATTTAAAATGTTTTGAACTTACAATCATGGGTTAATATAACTCATGTACATTTTGAAAAATTCCTAATAAAAACCATATTTTCAAAAATTCAAAGGGGTTCCCATTATTTAATTTAATATATATGATAATGAAAGTTTTTGTTTATACAAATCACAACATAACCAAAACAAATCATAAAGCATTTCAAAACTTAAAAAGAATGAAAAGAGCGAAAAACAAAATATTATAGAACCAACCCTTAAAATCAAGACACATATGATAAGTGACATGAAAAAGAGAGTAATTTTGAAATTTTATTGGTGCCCCTTTATTCTCTCCAAAACTTATGGGGATTTATTAAGGTTGAACCAAACCATAACTACTAGAAATGGAAATTAGATTGGTATTAATATTGAATAATCCCTAGAGAAGTGGGACTTTGATGACAAAGAGGTAAGAAAACATCTACTTTTTCCAACAATGTTATTATGAACTATTTGGAATGCTTGGAATCATGTAATATTCCAAGACATAAATATACTTTTACTCAAGTTTTCCATATAATGATTAGTGAAGAGTCAAGATAAAAAGGTTATGTAAAAGGATTTGCAAGGTATCTTATGAGAACACCTATCCTTGGGATTTTTTTATGGAAATTACAAGTATAGTCTAAGACCATTTGGAGATAGTATTAACTTATTCATCTCAAAATCACATTATATCACCTTTTTTGGGGTAGATATAGGTACTAATAACATGATAAAATTTAGAGAATATTTAATATTGTTTGATTTGGAAAAGGAATGATGTATAGAAGATTTTCAGGCTTTTGTGGATCTGAAATTGGTTAAGGACTAAAACAATGATGGATACAAAAAACATAACCTTCTTCTAACATATGGAATTTTTTAAGTGCAAGAACTTAAGGCCCCCTTCTCAAAATCCTCTTTTAATTATACTTATACAAAAAACAAGGTAATGACAAACAAATTGACTAAGAGAGTAGTCAAATCATGGGAAGGAATGTTTAATTTGACAAAACATCATGGATATGATACCTCTCTCCCTCTTAAATAGATTTTGATTAATTATTATTTCTTCTTACTCCCAAGTTGGGTTTTTTAATTCTTGTGGAAGTTTCAAAATGATATGGTCTCTTTTTGACAGATTATCAAGACATTAACAAGTTAATATTTGTGAATTCAAAGCTTTATTATAGGCCTTCTTAGAAACATGACTCCTTTTGGTGATGGTCATATCATTAGACTATTATGAAATGTAACCTTATCTAATTCTTCTTGAAATAAAAAAAAACCATGACTTGTTTCCAAGGAAACAAAAGTCAAATAATTAAAAATAAAAATAGCAAAGGTATCTAACTCTTATATATATATATATATATATAGAGAGAGAGAGAGAGAGAGAGAGAGAGAGATAGAGAGATTATTATTATTATTATTCTCAAAACACTAAGAATACATTTTTCCATAGCTAATAGATTTTTGGTGCAAGAACTCAAGAATTCCATATCATAATCCTCCTTCAAGCATACATATAGAGAAATCAATGTGCTGGAAAATTATTTGGACAAAAGTAAAAACAAATCATAGCAAGAAATCTTATATTTGACAAACCATAATGGAGATGATACCCTTCTCCCTCTTACACTAATTTATATATAATTTGTTTCTATTATTTCTCCCAAATTTGTTTTTGTTATTCTTGTTGGTAGTCTCCAAACGATATGATCTCTATTTCCATAGTTTCAAAGTTTATGGGTTAATTCTAGTGCATTCAAAGCTCTAATTTAGACCTTTTTAATAATATGACTCCTCTTGTCCCATAGAACCAATTTTCATTAGCTTATTATGAAATGTGACCTCACATGTTTCTTCTCAAAGTTAAGAAATGCCACAAGTTTTTTCCAAAGAAAAAAATAACATAATCAAATGAAAAATAAGTAGTAGGTGTCATTACCTTTTCTTAATACATCATTATTATCAATAAGTTTTAAAAAAAATTGTCCATACTAGATGATTTTTGGAATTGCATTGTATATCAAGTTTGGGTATGTCCATATCTAATATATTTTTAGTATTAATATTATAATAATACAATATGATTATTTAGGAATAAATGGCTAATATGAAAATATGAGCATAGATTCCCTTACCTCTATATTTATTAAACATGGAGAGGTAGTGCATAAACAACAACAATGTTTCTTTCTATAATTCATAAATTTGCCTAGTGAATTCTTAATTAATTTGAAAACCATATTTCATCACAAAGATAAAGTTGAAAGTATAATAACCTAACCAATATTAGCATTGTCAAAGATATTTCCTCCATTATGTCTAAACCATCTATTTAAAGATAATGCTTTTACTCTTTGGAACCAATAACCTCTTTGAAAAACTTGTGTTTATCTCCAAAATAATCAAAATAAAAATGTATAAAGGCCATGCCAGAATTGGATTGCCTATAAATTTCTTTTGGAGATTGCTTTTTCTCAAACTACACATCTAAGTATTTTGAGAAATATTGTAATTTTTTGCTATGGATTTATGCAAATAAATTATATCTTTATCTTGAGATTCTTTTGAAGGTATCTCAAGTTTTGGAATTTTACAGCATTTCACAAATTTTTAAGTTTTACTTTTGGTTTTCTTTCCTTTCTTAAAAGAATATTCTTAAGGTTTGAAAGGTTATTTTGAAAAAAATTGGTTTCAAAATATTATTGATATAGAGTTTTTTGAATTATTAGATTTCTAAGTTCTTCTCTTAACCCAGAACCAAGAGTTAAATACTTATTTTATTTTTAAATATTTCAATCTTATCTTTAGAAAATAAAATCTAAAATAATTCTCACATAATTAATATAAATGAGAATAACTTGTTTTTTTAATATGTTACTAATATTTTTTTATACCTAATACATTTTTTCATATCAATATACTATTTTTATGTAATATTGATATTATATTTGAGATTATTCCTGGTTGGGGTGATTGGCATGGGAAAAAGTGGGGGCATGAATTCATCATCCCACTAGCTACAAGGAGGGATATGTAGCATCAATATCCCTCCCCCACCATGAATTTTATGTCTCCCATCCCATAAATCTCGGGCTTGTGGACATTTACACCACCTTCATATCAATAATCCTCTCTCTATTTTTCTTTAATGCTAGATATATTCTGGTACACAAAAATATTTTGAATAATTAAGTTCTCCTACAATAGTCAAGCTAGGTCTCACAGTACATATTTGTTATGCTTAGAGGTGGTAAATCAACCTTGTATGAATAACCACTACCCAAATATGACAATGGTGGATTATAGTTTGCATGTAGAATTTTATCAGATTCCATGGTTTATTGTGAAAGGGACTCGCTTGGCTCTAGGTATTTCTATTGGTTGAGTGTGGATATTCAATTGTTTCCAGCTTTTTACCAACTAGTTATGCCTTTTCCTCTCCAATTAGGAAATTTTAATTTCTCATTGGTTCTATGGATATATGTAGGTTTTATTGGATTAATTAGGCCTCTCCCGTTCCCCCATATCCTTTCTCATCTGATTTTTTTACTGGATCATATATGCATGCTCCCCAAACCTAGAGCCTCATATGTTTCAATGGTGTGTTAGATCAATATTACCATGCCTTGGCCTACTTACTCCTTTTCTAATGTATCCCTCTCCTCGCCACCCTTTCAACAATTTTTTTTCACTCAACTTTGTTGAGAATGCAACAAGATGATGAGCTTAGTGAAAAGCAGTTGCCTTCACTAAGTGGGCCCGCAGGCTATTTTTGGCGCAAAGTCTATTTTTAGACTATGTCTATTTTTAGACATATGGATCATGTTCTATGAGTTGCAGGATGCTATTTGTGGATGGTTGGTCAAGTCGGAAAAAAATAGACGGACTTCTATTTTTAGACACACTGGGCGGAATCTATTTTTAGATTGCCAGTCTAAAAATAGATATGTCGAATATTATTAGCTCTTAATAATATTTGGACTCTAAACATTATCTTATCCTCTTAGAGCACTTCAGTTAAGTGCACAGATGTGGCACATGCAGCTGACAGAAGGAATTACGCTATTCCTGAGGGTTTAGTAGAGCTATTGCATGGAGACTTCAGTTAGAACTCAGGTGATAGAGTTTGGTGGTGTTGATTGAGGAGTTAATGTAGTTGTGTTTAGTTTAACTCAGTTAAACATAGTTGAGCTAGTTGTATCTATTCTAACTGATTGATACACTAGTGAGAGTGGTGTGAATTAATTATTAATTAATTCACTAATTATAAACTCATTAATCAACTAAAGAATACATCAATTAACTTTAGTGCATGGACAGTTTCAGTGGAGACCAGTGAAGAGGTAAGTGAAAGAGCAAGTGTGACTATCAGTTGTGACCATACTGGTGCATGAGTTTTCGCCACACATTGATGGAGATGCCAATGAGGATTGCACAGTGCATACCAGGTGGATTCGAACTCAGTCAGGGCCATTATTCATCTTGGATTGCGCAGTAGAGGCGGGCTAACAGGTGGAGCAGATTGGAGCATGTGTTTTGTTAGATTTGAGCTTGTGTAGTGTGTAACAATTGGAGATTGTATTGATAGCTTGTGATGAGTTTGTACAATGATTGTTACATGATCTCTATCATTATAATATACAGATAGTTGGGGGTTTTTAGCTTTAAGCTTTCCCATAAATAATGTGTTTATATGTGTGATTGTTTATGGTTTTAATGTGCGAATGCGATTGTTTATATTTCTGCAATTAATGATCAATGGTAGAAGAGGTTATGTATTATGCATGAAGCTCAAATAGTGTGTGATCAAGATAATCTCGGTGAATAATTTAACAGTTATTCAAATTTCTACAAACATCACCCTCTCTACCTAGACAAGAAGAACCTCTCATCTTGTTTGCCACCATGTCGAGGCAATGTGTTCGAGTGTGCCAAGGAGAATATTGTTATCATGAGCATGGAGGTTCTCGTGCCCAGCAATGGGAAAATATTTATGTTGCTCGCTTTGAGGAATTAACTCAGCCATGAATCTAGGAAGAAATTTCCTAACCAGAGTGGGATATTGTGGATGATCGACACTCCCTGATAGCCTCTGAGGTGCTCATCGATGTAGTGGATTGGGTGTCTGATACAAGCTACTCTCAGAGTCGTCCTAATCACTACATGCACGTATTATATCTCTATTGTCATCTCAAACCATTGTTGGGTCAAGTATTGGTCGATAAGAACATAGTTAGAGAGGATATTCTCCTTCAATTGGATGAATTACAGTTGTTTCTATGCTCAATGGATAAAAATCTTGGGAAAATTGAAACCACCTTGGCATCCCCCCTAATCGAAGTTGGTATCCATGAGGTAAAAAGGAGCCTATCCTTGTTGAAACCTCAAAATATGGTAAATATTGAATGGTTTATATGCTATCTAGTTTTTCACTGTTTGGTCTTAGACTTTTTGTTCTTCAATTCATGAATATCCCTAGAGGAAATGTATTTCAAATAGACTTACTAAAGTTATAAATTATATTTAGTAAATTTTCTATCTCGTTCTTCGTGAAATCGAAACTCTATGCCTAGTCTAGTTTTCGTAATGACAAACTAAGACATATTTCAATGCATTTTAATATACAATTGTGATTTAAAATAATATAATTTATATTTAAATAATAATAATAATAATATACTATATACTATATACTACAGTCATTACTTCATATTTATTAAATATGAAAAAGGATCAAAAAAATCTTCATATAATTTTTTTGATATCTAATAAATTTGAATTAAATAGGTTTCTGATGATTTATTTATTATTATCTTTATTTTCTAAATAAAATTTAATTCTTATAGAAAATACTTTTTCCAATTTAATTATTATGGCATCCTCACAGAGAATGTGGTACCCCTTGCATAAAAACATAAACTGCCTCCATACTCTCTTCCCCACCCTCCCCCCCCACCCCCCGCAAACCACAATTCCATCCTGCCAATCCTCCCACCAGTTTTTCTTATTGCCAGACTTCTGCTACACTTATCCATCATCATTTACCCTGGTAAATATACCATATAACTATTAATACATTTAATTCCCACCAACTTTCAAAACATTAATTCACCCTCATCATTAATCGTTACCTCAATTTTTGGCCACTATTAGTATTTTTTTTAAATCTTATCCCTTCTCCAAAATATTTTCGTCGCTATTTTATGTTTGCAACTAAAGCTTCCAACTCAAAATTGCAAGTGAACGCCAATTATTTTTAGCTCTTGTTCATCATCATTTCCGGGCAATTGTTTTGTTTTCCTCAACAATTTTCATTTCCCTAATGGCTTCTCACAAAGGAAAATCCAGGGTATTTTTAGATAGTCCTATGTTACCCTTTGTTATTAATTTGGATGAATTACCCTTGATTGATACTCATTTCAAAATCATGGAGACAAATTGTGAATTTGACTTTTACGAACATCGCAATTTGGCATTTCAGAAGTATCTGTATGCTAGTGATGGATTTTAATTTTTGGAATCCCTACTACCCCTGTTTGTTTTTCCTCGGACCTATAATTTTCCATATTTTTTCAATTGGTGTGAAGCTCATTATCTCCCAAGTCAGAGAGCTATCATTTATCAGAAAAATGAAATTTTTTTTTATGTAACCCATGAGTCAATCTGCCAAGCTCTCAAAATAAATTCTCAAGAATCCTTTACCCATTTTCCATTGATGCATTAATGGATATTTATCAGGAACTTTCCTTTTCAGAAAGACACCTTATTTTCGAATCTTTTGTGCAAGATAAATCTGAATTTCCAAGGACCAACCCACCTTATTTTGCTGCAATGTTCCCTGAGATGTCTAGGCAGGGAATTTCCCTCATTTCTTGTCTGTTATGATATCCCAATGACCAATGGGTGGATGAAGTTATATTAGGATTTTTATCAGTATTTTCCTTTGGTAAAAATCCTTCAATTATGTTTAATTATAACCAGTTTCTCTTAGAGATAATTCGTGATCACTTTTTAAAGTTCAGTGCTGAAGGCTCTTTCAAGCACCAATTAGTGTTGGTTTACTTGTTCTTATATCATCAATCAAAGATATTAAAGTTTCATTTACATAAATTGGATTATTCATGCAGACCACAATTAATAATTCATTGGACCTCATTAGTGAGGAATACTTCTAAAGAATTTTCTTTTAGTGATTTTGTCAATTAGTTCTTATAAATGGAAAATTATTTATTGAACTATGATGCAGTTCCTAAAATTTCCACTAAGATTAAAAGAATTATACATATAAGTGAATAGTTAAATGTTGGATACTGGTATTTATACCATAACTTTACAGAAATTGGAATTTATGGATGTGAGCTTCAACCATACAAATTTCCAATTTTCCTCCCTTTAATAATTTTTGCACTTGAATATATTAGGAAGATGATGAATGTTGATGATGTTGATTTTGTTTCTAGAAAACAAAAAGCCCAATTCAAACTGAAAGCACAGGTTAGCCCATGCATAGCCAACACTAGAGCTACATAAAAAGAAGTAAATGATTTATTGAAACAGATGAAGCTTAAGATGAGTTTTAGTTGGTCTTATTATCCATTAGGAATTATATCATCAATCAAAGTTGCACAAAATTTAGCACCCTATGTTCATATGGAAAAACCAGAAATTGAACAATATGCCAATAAGGAAGAATGGAGGAAAATAATTTGAATGAAGTTGAAGAAGTAATATCCAGTTAGATAATATTAGAGACTCCAAACACTACTGAGAAATAATTGAAAAGACCGAGAGAAATATTTTCTTCATTAGGATTAGAATTATAACAAACAACATTCAAAGTGATGAAGAGAAGAAAGTCTACAAATGATGCTCAAGAAGAATCCTCAAAAGCTCAGACTTTTGAAGAACCTAATACAATTATTCTTATATGAAAATATGCATTTTCATTACAACAGATTGAAGAAACTAGAATTTATTCTCCTTCTCCTTCTTATCCTTCTTCAAGGCAAAAAATTATATTTTCAATATTTTTAGAAATAAAAAAGAATAATGAAGTACTAAAAACATCAACATATGCATAATTTTGGAAACATTCTTCTACAACACAAACCAGATTATTTTATGCCTTGGATAGTGAAAAGGGAAAATTCAAATTATCATTTTTGGAACCAAAGGTCTTTGTGCCTAAAATTGCTGAAGATTATAAAACTTATTTTTTTTGGTTTGATACTAAACAGATTCATCCCATAGATAAAATTGATATTCACAAGAAATGAGGGGAGATGATATATACATATTTGACAAGTTCTGCCATGGCAGATTTTAGGATACAATCATATTTGAATAATATCCCTCCTCAATTGAAGCTAGAAAATATGTCTTCTTTAGAAAAGGATACTAAGATTAAGGGACATGAAGATCTAGTTTTGAAATTAGGATTGAATCCTAAAGATATAAAGGCAACTAAAGAAATAATCAAAAGTAGAAGTGCAGATATCCAAGCATTGAGGAAACAGTTGAAACTGCCAACAACCAAACATCCACAAGCTCAAGAAGTATGTCAGTTGGAGAAGGAGAAAGAAAACATGCTCTAGATGATTGTTGAACAGAATACACAGATTCAGAAAATGGAGATGAAGATGGAAAAATTGATCAAGGAAAATAGAACTACAAATAAGCACTGGAGTAGGAACATCTACAACAGTAGTATCCATAGTGGAAATAGAGTCTTTTGATTAAAATTCAATAGAAAATTTATCTACAACCATGGGATATTTTTCAATAAAAGATAAGGAAATTTAAAAACTCGGAGTTTAGTTAGAGAAGATCCAAGACAATAAGATAAAAATTGATAATTCATATTTGACTGAAATACAGAAAAAATTCAAATTGACTAAGCAATTAGAGATATATGAAAATGAATCATTAATTCCCTAGATATTATCTCAAGCCAAACAAAAAAATTGGATTGATATTACTGCTTTCTTAACCGAATTATGGTCATCAATAGAAATCGTTTTTTAGCAGGAAGAGTAATTACAAAAATCAGAAGCAGCAGTGACAGAGGTCAAATAAGATTTAGATCATAAGTTAAGAGAAGCTACCAGGATAATCAAAGTGCTAAACTCTAAGACAAAAGAAGAGATGGAAGAATTTTGGATTGAAGATAGCATTGATGAAGTCCTAGAAACAAGAAAGTTTTGACAAATAGAAACTTGATGTTACAATTGGAAAACAAGTGTCAAAACTTAAAGTGGAAATTAAAAAATTCCACAAAAAAATAATTATTTGCACCAAAAAGGACTCCCAAATTTACAAGACTCTAGTGGCCAATTTATTCCACTAGAGAATTATCAGCATAGACTACATGATATAGAAGTAGATAAAACCAAATTTTCCAAAGTTAGACGAATAATTATTGGTAACGCATTCATTGAAGGCCTAGAATATGAACTTTTCATTCAACGTGAAGTTCAACATTTCTTTATTTTTAGGCCTAGCTTTGAGAAATACACATAATTTGATCAGGCATATAGAAAGGTAACAAAATTTTCTATCCCATATGATAAAAGGTGGGATAAGTTACTTGAACTCGTCGAGTAAAATAGAATGTAGGATTTCAATGAACAAAACGCAGATAAAGAGGGGAAGAAAACAAAAGATTCAGTTTCTAGCAACATTAATTAAATAGTAGCCTCGAATTGTGTGTTTAATATTCAAATCAGTTTAGAATAGCTACTTTTTTGTTCTATTTTTACAAATATCCAAATTAGTTTTGGATATTATTTCATTTGTAATAAAAAAAAATCATATTTAGATAATTTTTAGTTAGACTCTATAAGTATTTTGTAATTCGAAGAAGAAATGGTTAAACCCTTGTGATGATCCAGTGACATTATTGTAGTATTATGAGCTATCTTTGAAGATAATTGAAGGATTCTGACTTCATTCTTAGGAGAATTTGTATTCATGTGAGTTTTTCCTTTTATTAATTTATGTTTTCCATTTTTATTTCTGCACATGTTCAAGGTAATGTAGGAATGTGTGCAAAGCTACATTGAATATAAATCTCCCTGACAACCCCCTGCAAAGTTATAAATATTAAAAGAGATTAATCAACTAAACAATTTGTTTAATCTAATTCCTCTATATCTTTTAATTTTTTCCTTCAGTCATCTCTTGAGCATGTATTGTTTGGTAGTAGAAATTTTTGCACACATCAACCATATATGATTAATTAGATATTCATCATGAATGTTTAATAATTATATAATTTCTTAATTTCTTCTTTTCCAAATCAATTTAAAGAGTAATCCTGTTATGAATGAAAATAAACCCTTTGATCTTCTCAGAAATACTTAGAATTTAAAATTGTTTAAAGGTTCATTACATTGGTCCTCCAATTAAATTAAAACCTTACTCAGATGCTTAGGCATAGTTCCCCGGCCTAGAAATGTTTGCAAATATACAACATCAGAATGGTTTCGTTGCTAGGGGATGAATTTTGAAGTTTTTTTTCCCTGGTACAACGATCATACTTGCCTCTTAATGGTGAATAAGAGGTCAGTAGCCTAAAATATTTCACCTGGTGACTTCACATATTAAATATGGTTTGACGCAGACATACCAGATCTCAGTCAAATCCAGAGCTCTTCTCTCCTTTATCAAATCCAGAGAAACTTATGAGAATCGCATCTATCATACATAGGTTATATGCCTCTATTATCGCTTCTGCCTCTCTTCTACCTAGAAAACCCTCACAAACTATGTATTTCCAATCAACTCCAATACCTGCTAAATTATCAAATCTTCCTCCAAAAGTTTTAGAACTCCTTTCTAAAGGAGTAAATCTTCAATATTCATTATTAGTTCAACAGCTTGAGACCTTTGAGTTTCCTCTTTCCCATTTATAATTTTCTGACACTAAAGAGGATCCTAAACTTATACTTCCTAGGTTTAAATCAGTTGATTTCATATATTTTGTGGCACATACTTATCCTTCTACTTCTGCTAAACCTAAAGACGAGCTTAGTATTTATACTAACCATCTAGCTTTTGAAGATCCTGAAAAAATTTTACCTGAAGTTTGTAAATTTGTCATCAATACTCAGTTTTTCAAGAAACCTAAGCCCTCATCTTAGCCATATCCAAGTAAAGTTATTTCTCCCAAACATAAAATTATACTACAAGCTCAAATGGTTGGATTTCAACCAATTGTAACAGCTCGATATACAGCATTAGTACTTCCACTAGTAGCTCAACTTCATTCTTTTCCTGATGGGTATTTGAAACATTTACCTAGATTTAATGGAGAAACAAGACCATTTGCAGAAGACCACTTGGTTGCATTTATTGACTTTGCAGATAAAATTAATATTGAACATGAGGATGTTTACACCAGATTATTTGTCCAATCATTAGAAGGAAATTTCAGAATATGGTTCAGATAGCTACAACAAAATTCTATAAATTCATGGGTTGAATTAATCAACATTTTAAAAAATCATTGGGGAATTAAAAAATATATTGTTTATTTCCTGAAATAATTTTAATATTTGAGAAGAAACCTTGGTGAACTTGTTGTTGATTTTATTAAGTGATTCAATAAAAATTATAATAAGATGCCACCAGATTGTAAACCCCCAGACACTACAGCTAAAGTTAGATTTTCTAAAGCATTTGAAGATGATTTTTCAGCAATTCGTAGAGAGATAAAATATGAAACCTTAGCAAACATGCAGAGTATTTCAATTGAAGTGGAAGCAAATAGATCAGCATCCAATAAACTAAAATCAAAGGCAGAAAAGGCTAAATGAAAACTGAAAATTAGAGAGGAAAATACTTCATCATCAAAGAACAAATATGAAGAACACAATATTGATGAAATTACTTCGTTATTAATAAATATCCCTAATGGAATTTCAAGAATGTAATCTCAGCCTAGGGTAACCCAATAAATTGCAAATAGAGCTCAATATAGAAGACATTTTCAACCTCAAATTTTGCAAAGGCCAAACATTGATCAACAAATCCAACCCCCATTGATGATTGATGATAAAGACCCTGAAGAAATTGTCCCTATTGTTACAAATGATATCAATTATTTTCAAGATCCTTCATCTCAAAATGGTATTGTATCGGTTAGTCACAACAAGCCTCTAGTTCAAAATCAGGAATCCTCTCAAGTTTCAAAATATAAAGCTTTTTATGAGTTCCTTATTGTTGGACTAAATAGAATATATGACCTAGGGCCCAGGCAAGGACCTGGTATGCCTATAAAAAATGTTACCTTTGATGAGCCTCAAGTAAAAGCAACTAAAATACAAACACCATATGTTCATCCTTAGAATCAATTACAAGAAAAATCCACTCCTAAAAAATATGTTCCAAATGATTTTAATGTTGAAAAAGAGTTATACAGGGTTAAAGTTCCAATTCCCTTGTCTAAACTTTCAAGAAATCTAGGTTATAAACAACAAGTCTCTAAATGGATACAATATCCAAGTGTAGATGCAGAAGGGGATGATATTAGTTTACAAGATGAAAAATGTTTAGTTGTTTTTGGTCCAAGTTCACATATAATTGATGAAAGTGTACCACATTTTTTATGTCACACTCAAAGTTCATGATTTCCTTTTTTACAATTGTATGTTATATTTTGGTGCTTCCCATAATATAATGCCTAAATTAATCATGTATCAACTTCAGTTGCAAATCACTAGGCCATATCATGATTTATACACTTTTGATTCAAAGAAAGTACCTTGCTTGGGAATTTAATTATTACACTTGCTCAAATCCCTGTGAAGAGTATAGTGTTGGATATATTTTTCACAAACATTCCCCCGAAATTTGGAATGTTGTTTTCAAGATCTTGTTGTGCTAATCTTGGAGGAAGTCTGCAAATGGACATGTCTTATGCTACAATTTCAGTTTATGGAGGTGAACATTTAAGGCTATATGGAGAAGTAATATTCATTAATATTGTTTATAAATATAATAAAAAAATAAATCATATTATATATGTTATCGATTAATATTTTAGATTTTTTACTTTGGCTACAAATGATCTTCCAAATCCTCAAATCAAAATTCAAGATATTGTCAACAGATCTCATTTTTCGGAGACTGACATCTGGAAAAAGTATTTTTATGGGGCTTTTTCTAAAGATGGAGATGGAACAAGAATTGTACTTATTTCTCCTCAGAATAAAATTATAACCCAATCCTTTAAATTAGATTTTGAAGTCACAAATAATGTGGCAAAGTATGAAGCTTTAATTTAGAATTGGAATTGGCTAAAAGCTTGAAAGTGAAAAACCTGACAATATATGGTGATTCAGAATTAATTGTAATGCAGATCAGGAATATCTATCAAACAAAGCATCCCAGACTTAGAGCTTATAGAAATTAAGTATTGGACCATGTGGAAAACTATTTTCATACTTTCAATATCTCATGAATCCCGAGAGAAGATAATACCCATGCTCAGCCTTTGGCAGTTTCTGCAAGTTATTTTAAAATACCTTATCCCTTACAATTACAGTATCATATTGAAGTATAGAGCTTCCATCCCAGATAATTTAAAACACTATAAACTTTTTGAAGATGAACATTTGAATAATTTATTACAAACAATTGATGAATTCTCTTATATACATGTTAAAGAATAAAATAGTGACGAAATCAAATCAAATGATAGTAATTCAGATTTGAATTCAAAACATAAAATTGTTGATCATGATATCATTCAGTTATCAAATAATTACATTCCAAAGGGATTGGTTCCCCTTGATAAACTTTTTGATCAAAATGATGTATCAAAAACTCCATTGTTAAGTTCACAACAAGAAGATGTACAGGACGATAATATTGGTACAACAGAAGAAATCAGAAATGTTAAAATCACAGCTTCTTTTCCTGAAGGCATAAATAAAAAAATATGTCAATTTATTTAAACATTACAAATATGTATTTTCATGGTCATATGAAGAGTTGAAAACCTATGACACATCCATTATTGAACACAAAATTCCTATTAAACCAATAGCTAAGGCATTTCAACAAAAAGTAAGAAGAATCAATCCAATCTTACTTCCTATCATTGAGAAAGAAGTAAGAAAGTTATTCGATGCTAAAATAATTGTTCCTTTAAGGTATTCTAAATGGATATCTAACCTAGTACCTGTTAGGAAGAAGAATGGAGAAATAAGATTATGTGTTGATTTTAGAAACTTGAATAAATTGTCCTTGAAAGATAATATTTGTTACCAAAAATGGATTAATTGCTTTAAAGAGTATCAATTTCTAACATGATTTCAATGTTAGATATTTTTTCTGGTTACAAACGCATTTTGGTTAGTCAAGAAGATATAGAAAAGACAACATTTAAAACTCTGTGGGGTACTTTCATGTATTCCAAGATGTCATTTTCTCTAATCAGTTTTGGAGAGATATTTTAAAGAGAAATGGTTATGGAATTTGTTGGTAAGATAAATAAATTCATTGTCATTTATCTTGATTTAATTGTGTTCTCTGATTTTGATGCTAAACGCATCAAGCACTTGAGGAAATTCTTTTAAATATGCATAAAATTTGGGATTTATCTTAATCCTAAAAGGTCACTTTTTGCAATAAAAGAAGAAATATTACTGGGAAACATAATTTCAAATGAAGGAGTTGTAATTGATCCTAAGAGAGTTTCAAGATTCAGGTGATTAGTTTACCTAGAAATAAAAAATAAATTCAGTCATTCTTAGGGAAGATAAAATTTTTAAGAAGATTCATACCTAATTATGTTGCGATTGTTAAAGATGTTATTGATATTCTCAAGAAACACAACGAAGTTAAATGGAATGTTAAAGCAAGATATTATTTCTCACAAATTAAGAAAGTGGTTTTAGAAGCCCTAGTGCTAGATAGTCACGATTATAAAAAACCTTTTAGTATATTCTCCTTTGTCTCAGATACTACTATAAAATTTGTTTTATTGCAAAGAAATTATGACCAACATGAGAAACCAATTTGTTTCTTTAGTAAGGTTATGAGAGATGTTGAATTAAAATATGACATCATAGAGAAACAATCTTATGCTTTGGTACGGGATTTCAAAGCATTAAGGATTTATGTTTTACATTCTTCTATAATTTCTTATGTCCTTAATAATGTAAGACAATGTTGACTCAACCAGACACATGGAAAAAGGGGGATATGGATTGCTAAGATATTGGAATTTGATTTATATATTAGACCTACAAAATTGGTGAAAGGACAAGTCTTAGCCAAATTGTTGGTAGAATCAAATTTCAAAATACGGGGGATTAATACTATCATGCAGATTTCATATGAGAAGAATCCACAAGAACCTTCTCATATTTCAGATGAGAATAATCCATAAGAACCTTATTCCAGTGCATTTCCTCTTCCTCTTCCTTTACACATTGATGAAAAGTTTTTATTATCATATTGGTACAAATATTTTGAGCATTTTCTATGTGATTTGAAGTATCCTCCTGAATTCACAAGAAATCAAAGTAGATCCCTTGGGCTCAAATCCATGAAATATTGCATAATAAATGCAAAATTGTATTGGAAGGATCCTTTAAATATCTGTTTAGTATGTTTTACTGAAAATGAAACAGATGGATTAATTGAGCGGTTTCATGAAGGAAATTTTGGAGGACAATATGCTTGGAAGGAAACAACATATAAAATACTTAGAGCGGATTTCTATTGGGAAAAAAAAAATTCACAGGTTGGAGCCAAGGTGAGGAGTTGTATCCCTTGTCAAATATTCGCAGGAAAAAAAATGTTAGCAACACTTCCCCTTGTCCCAGTTTCAGTTGAAGCTCATTTTTTATAGTGGGGATTATATTTCAATGGTGAAATAGTTCCAGCTTCTAGAAATCAACACAGATGGATATTATCACCCACTGATTATTTCACAAAGTGGGTAGAGTTAATTCCCATTTAGAGTGAAACTGATACAGTAGTAATGAAATTCATTGAAGAAAATATACTTTCTAGATTTGGTTTCCCAAGACAAATTGTTACAAATAACGATCAAGCTTTCAGTAGCATAAAGATGATAGAATTGTGTTGGAAATATCATATTACATTACGTCATTCTACACCTTATTAACCATGGGGTTTAAATGTGCTAGTAGAATCATCAAATAAAAATTTGATTAAACGCATCAAGAATAATTAGCAAACCATAGAAGGAGTTGGGACAGTCATATGAAATATGCAATATGGGAAAAAATGGTTTCACCTAAAATGTCTATTGGTAAATCTTCTTTCTAACTTGTATATGGAATTGAAGCAATTTTTCCCACACAATTAGAATTTATAGTCATGAAGTTTTTGTTGGAATTATATGAAGAAGTAGATTATTTTTCAAGAAGAATAAATCAAATCATTGAGTTAAACTAGGATAGAGATGAATTTTAGCATAAAATTTGACAATATCAAGACAAAATGAAGACTTTGGTTGATAGAAAAGCTAGGGAGAGAGATTTCATAAAAGGATATTTAGTTCTCAAATGGGGTGCAAGAAGAGAAGAAAGAGGCAAACATGGGAAGTTTGATAACTTATGGTTGGGAACTTCATCATTGCAAAATTAAAAGGAATTAATACATTTATCCTATGCAATTTGGAAGGACAGTGTTCCTCATTGCGAGTCCATGGGAAATACCTCAAGCATTATATTTAGTATTGAATGTTTGTAATCATCATCATTGTAAATTCCTGGTTTTCTTTAAATTTCAGCAGCAAGTGTTATTTTCAAAACAAAGACTCCATAGCCCGAGGAGAAGGCACATGGATTTGCAAGTTATTTGCATCCCACAAGGGGAAGCAGTCCCCAAATGGAGCTGATTTTGTAATTTATTTTTACCCCTGTAATATTTTGTATATTTTTCCTTCATTTTCAAAATAAAATGAAATAAGAATAGAGAAAAATAAAAATAAGCAAAATGAATAAAATAAATGAAAAGGAAAAGAGAAATATGAAAAAAAAATCAAAAACAAGAAAGAAATAAAAAGGGAGAAAAAAATCAAAAATTATATATCCATAACAATAGAAAGAACATTTAAATGCCGCATTTTTATTTTAGCATATATAAATATATTATTTTAATGTAATAAAGTGATTTGATTTATTTTCACTGAGAGTTTAAAGTTTTCTCACTTTTCAACAGATAGGATTAGGTCCGCCGAGATCAGCAGCTCCCGATAGATTGTAGGAACCCCCGTGTTGTAGAGAATTAATGGAGGGGAGGGGAGGGGGGAGGTCCACAAAATGGTTTGTCCAATCTTGCTTTCAGATATGTGGAATCCTCTCATAGATTGTGGTACCCCCCTCCCTAAAACCATAAACCGCCTCCATACCCCCCCCCCCCCCCCCCGCAAACCACCATTCCATCCTGCCAATCCTCCCACTAGTTTCGATTATCACCGGACTTCTGTTACACTTATCCATCATCATTTCCCCTTAAAATTCTATCAGTTAATCATTAATACATTTAATTCCCGCCATCTTTCAAAACATTAATTCACCCGTGCAATTAAGTGTTACCTCAACTTTTTGTCGTTATCAGTATTTTGTTAAAAGCCTATCACTTATCCAGAATACTTTCTTCACTATTTTTTGTTTGCAACTAAAGCTTCTAGCTCGAAACTGCAAGTGAACGCCAGTTATTTTCAGCTCTCATTCATCATCATTTCTAGGCAATTGTTTTGTTTTTCTCAAAAAATATGTTTTCTCTAATGGTTGCTCACAAAGAAAAAACCAAGGTAGTTGTAGACAGTCCTATGTTACCCTATGTTATTAATTTGGATGAATTACCCTTAATTGATACTCATTTCATAATCATGGAGATAAATTGTGAATTTGACTCGTTCGAACTTCATTTTCCAGATTTTTTCACTTGGTGCACGAAGCTCGTTATCTCCCAAGTCAGAGAGTTGTCATTGCTCAGAAAAATGAAAATTATTTTATGTAACCCCTGAGTCAATATTCCAGGCCCTCCAATTAAATTCTCAAGAATCCCTTCACCCTTTTCCACTTATGCATTAATGTATATTTATCAGAAACTTTCCTTTTCAGAAAGAGCTCATATTTTTTAATCTTTTATGCCAGAGAACTCTGAATTTCCAAGGACCAACCCACCTTATTCTAGTGCAATGTCCCCTGAGATGTCTAGGCAGTTCATTTCCCTAATTTCTTGTTTGTTAGGATATCCCAATGACCAATGGGCGAATGAAGTTATATTAGGATCGTTATCAATAGTTTCCTTTGGTAAAATTCCTTTAATTATGGTTAATTATATCCAGATTCTCTCATACATAACTCATGATCAGTTTTTAAAGTTCATTGTTGAAGGATATTTCAAGCACTATTCAGTGTTCATTTATTTGTTCTTATATGACCAATCAGATAGATTCAAGTTTCATTTACAGAAATTGGATTCTTCAGGCATGCCAAAATTAGTAATTCATTGGACCTCATTAGGGAGGAAGACATCTGAAGAATTTTATTTTAGTGATTTTTACAATCAGTTCTTGTATATGGAAAGTTGTTATTGAACATTGAGGTAGTTCCAAGAATTTATACTAAGATTAAAAGAATTCTACATCTGAATGAACATTCAAAGGTTGGAGACTGGTATTTATACCAGAACTTTACATAAATCAGAATTTATGGATGTGAGCTTCAACCATACAAATTTCCAATCCCCCCTCCCCCCCCTATAAGAATTTTTTCACTTGAATATATCAAGAAGAATATGAATGTGGATGATGTTCGTTTTGTTTCTAGAAAGCAAAATTCCCAGTTCAAACGGAAAGCAAAGGTTGGCCCATTCATAACCAACACCAGAGATGAAGAAAAAGAAGTAGATGATTTATTGAAACAGATGAAGTTTAAGATTATTTTAGTTGGTTTTATGATCCATTAGGAATTATATCATCAATCAGGGTTGCATAGAAGTCAACACCCTATGTTCATATGGAAAAACCAGAAATTGAGCAATATGCCAATAAGGAAGAATGAGAGGAAAATACTTTGCATGAATTTGAGGAAGTAATATATAGTTAGATTATATTAGAGACTCAAAAGACTATTGTGAAAGAATTGAAAAGGCCAAGAGAAAGCATGTGCCCATCAGGATCAGAATTATAGCAAACAACATTCAAAGTTATGAAGAGAAGAAAGAATACAAATGATGATCAAGAAGAATCCTCAAAATTTCATACTTCTGAAGAACCTAATACAATTATTATTGAAAGAGAATATGCATTTTCATTACGACAGATTGAAGAAACTAGAATTGATTCTCCTTCTCCTTCTTCTCCTTCTTCAAGACAACAAAGTATATTTTCAAGATTTATAAATGAAAAAGAAGAATGAAGTACTAAAAACTTCAACATATAAATAATTTTGGAAACAATCTTCTACAACACAAACCATATCAATTTTTGCCTTGGACAATGAAAAGGGACAGTTCCAATTATCATTTTTGGAACAAAAGGTCCTTGTGCCTAAAAATTCTAAAGATTATAAGAGTTCTTTGCTTTCTTTTGATACTAAACAAATTCATCCCATAAATAAAATTTATCTTCACAAGAAAGCAGGGGAGATGATATATACATCTTTGACAAGTTATGCCATGGAATATTCTAAAATGCAAGCATATTTGAACAATATTCATTATCAATTGAAACTATAAAATATTTCTTCTCTAGCAAAGGATACCAAGATTAAGCGATTTGAAGATCTAGTTTTCAAATTAGGATTGAATCCTAAAGATATGAAGGTTGTTGAAGAAATAATAAAAAGCGGAAATGTAGATATCCAAGCATTGAGAAAACATTTGAAACTGCAAAAAACCAAACATCCACAGGCTCAAGATATCATTCAACTTGAGAAGGATAAAGAAAACATGCTTAGGATGATTGCTTTACAAAATATAAAAATTCAGAAAATGTTGACATACATGGAAAAATTTATCAAGGAAACATAACTCCAAATCAGCACTGGAGTAGGAACATCTGCAACAATAGTGTCCACACCAAAAATAGAGTCTACTGATCAAAATTTAGCATAATAGTTATCTAAAGCCATGGGATATTTTTCAATAAAAGATAAGGAAATTGAAAAACTCAGAGTTCGGTTAGAGAAGATTCCAAGGCAGCAAGATAAAAATTGATAATGCATATTTGGCTGAATACAGAAAAAAATCAAAATGACTAAGAAATTAGAGATATATGAAAATGAATCATTAATTGCCTAGAAATTATCTCAATCTAAAGATAAAATTTGGATTGATATTAATGCAGCCTTAACTAAATTATGTCCATCACTTGAAATAATTTTTGAGCAGGAAGAGTTATTACAGAAATAAAAAGTAGCAGTGTCAAAGATCAATGAAGATTTAGATCATAAGCCAAGAGAAGGTACCAGGATAATCAAAGTGCTAAACTCTATGACAAAAGAAGAGTTGGAATAATTTTGGATTGAAGATAGGAATGATGCAATCCTAGAAACAACAAAATATTTGACAAAGATAAACTTAATGTTACAATTGGAAAATAAATGTCAAAACTTAGTAGTGTAAATTAAAAAATTCCATAAAAAATTTAATGCTTTGAGCCAGAAAGGACTCTCGGATTTACGAGAATCTAGTGGCCAATTGATTCCACTAAACAATTATCATCACAGACTACATGAGATAACATCATATAAAACCAAATTTTCCAATGTCAGAGGGATAATTACTTGTAAGGCATTCATTGAAGGCCTATAATATGACCTTTTCATTAAACATGAAGTTCAAAATTTGTTTATTTTTAGGCCAACCTTTGAGAAATACACAGAAGTCCATGAGGCATATAGAAAGGTAACAAATTTTTCTATCACATATGATAAAAGGTGGGATAAGTTACTTGAACTCATCAAGTAAAACAAAATGCGGGATTTTAGTGAACAAGAGGTAGATAAAGAGGGGCAGAAAACAAAAGATTCATTTTCCAACAATAGTCATCAAACATTAGCCTCGAATTGTGTGTTGTTTATTCAAATCAGTTTAGAATAACAAATTTTCTGTTCTACTTTTGTAAATATCCAAATCAATTTTCGATAATTTTTCATTTTGTAATAAATTTTGTTTCAGATTTAGATTTCTTTTATTTAGACTCTATAAGTATTTTTTAATTAGAAGAAGAAAGGGTTCAACCCTTGTGATGATATAGTAACATTATTGTAATATTATGAGTTATCTCTGAAGATAATTGAAGGATTCTGGCTTCATTCTTAGTAACTTGTGTATTCATGTGAGTTTGTCTTGTCATTCATTTATTTTTTCCATTTTTATTTCTGCACATGTTCAAGGTAACATAGGAGTTTGGGCAAGGCTAGATTGAATATCAATCTCCCTGAAAACCCCCTACAAATTTATAATCATTAAAAGAGATTAACTATCTAAACAATGTGTTTAAGCTAATTCCTCTGTCTTTTAATTGTTGCCTTCATTCATCTCTTGAGCATGTATTGTTTGGATATAGAAAGTTTCTACACACATCAATTGTATATGATTAATTAGATATTCATTATGAATGTTTAAGAATTATATGCTTTCTTAATTTCTACTTTTCCAAATTAATTTAAAGCTTAATCTTGTTATGTCTGAAAATCAACCCTTTGATATTCTCAAAAATACTAAGAATTTACAATTGTTTAAAGGTTTATTAAATTGGTCATCCAATTAAATTAAAACCTTACTTATATGCTTTGGCACAGTTCCCTAGCCTAGAACTATCTACAAAGATACAACACTAGCCTTGGCCTCTCCCCTGATCCAGGTTTCTCTCCAAGAGGTAAAAAGGAGCCCATCCATGTTGAAGCCTCAAAATATGGTAAATCTAGAATGATTTATATGTTATCTAGTTGTTCACTTATTGGTCTTATACCATTTGTTCTTCAATTCATAAATGGCCCTAGAGACTGTGTATTTCAAATAGACCTGCTAAATTTATGGCTTATACTCGGCAAACTTTCTATTTGGTTCTTAGTGAAATTGAAATTCTATACCTAGTATGGTTTCCCTGATGAAAAACTAAGAGAAATTTCAATGAATTTTAATATACAATTGTGATTTAAAAGAATAAAATTCATATAATAATAATAATAATAATATACATTCATTACTTCATGTTTATTAAATATGAAACAAAATAAAATAAAATAAAAAAATCTTCTTACAATCCCTTTCTTATATTAAAATTAGAGTTAAATCAATTTATGATGATTTATTTTTATTATATTTATTTTCTAAATAAAATTTAATTATTATAATAAATATTTCTTTTCCAATTTTATATTATTTCATTTATTCTTTTTCACTTTCTCTTGGATTATTCGACCCTTACTCACTTCCATTCTCTGTAGAAATTAATGTGTAGATTCTAAACTACTCTTGAAATTTACTAAATCACATGACTAGAAGCTACTCTACTGATCTGCGAAAGTAAATTCACAATCGAGAACAAAAATCATAAACATACATCAATATTCAACACACATACATATATATTTATCTAGGGGAAAGCAACTTCTCAAAACCCCTTACTATCTGTATTGCATTAATCAAAGAATCTAGATGAATACAATATGATTTGTCAAGCTTGAGCACAACCTACACATGTATCTTCTATTCTCTACCTGACTATCTAAACCTGACCAATACTTAGCTAAATTTTCAATCCTCGTAACTCCTATTTCCTTGTGTTGTTCATTAAGGAATTAGCCTAGATGTTTTAGGGAAATTCCTCAATTGGATTCCGCATTTCGTGTAGGCTCATCCTTTGACTGCATGCACCACCTGTACAACTTGGACTAATAGTACACTTCCCTTTAACTCCAATCTCAATTGGGTATACACTACAAGGAAAATTCCCTCTAGCAGAGGCTATAAAGGAGGTTTTTGGTGTTATAAAATTGGCCAAAATTGTCAAAAAAACATTTTCTACAACATTCAGTTTTGGTAATGAAGGTTTTGAAAGAGCTTCTAATAGAATTTCAACACAACCAAAAAAAACTAGGCAGCCTGAGGTTTTTACAGATGTTTTTCTCAACGATGCATGCATCATGTGTGAACGCATCATTGCATTTTAACATGCACATACCAGTACTGTAAATATACCAAGCACTAGGATGGAAAACAAATCTCGGAAGCCCCAAGGAATTTAGCAACGTCCCTGTCTGTGTCACCCATAGATACGCACTGGGCCAATAGAAGGTGCATGCATTGGCGTTGTTAAGGTGTAAAAACGCACGGGCACGTTAAAGTCAAATTATACTGGTGTATGTAACACCTATCCGCTTGGGTCATAGTCATCGATAAACCGCATCAGGCATTCCAATTGGTATTGGTATTTTATGCGGTGCTCATAGGTCGTAGAAACACACTGATGTGCAATATCATACAAACGCACCAGGGCATGGTAACTAACACGAACAGGTGTTCATTTTCTATTTTTTAGAAACATCGACCTATGACAGCCCAATTATTGTGATTTTTTTTAATTCAATGATACATCAAAAGTCGACACATATCTTATAACAGTATTCATATCAATTAAATTTTTATTAGTGCATTTGAATGTGATGTTTGGATGAATTTTTTATATCATATCATCATATTTCACATCTCTTCATTATAATATTTAATCATTCATATATTTAATCGTTAATTAATTTCATGAAAGTGATAATAGAAAATACAATAGAATAAATTACAACATATTTAATTATATATATATATATATATATATATATATATATATATATATATATATATGAATAACACACTCTTTCATACAAAGGCCCAGGACGATTCATGAGCTCCCTTTGTCACTATTAAATCAACTGCATCATCATTAAATTAAACAAAATGTCTGATTTCACAAACAAATATTTCAAAAAATATAATGTCTTGCTTTGGTATCCAAACATATTGATCATCATTCTTCATTGGAACTATTGTCACTGCTCGAGCTACTTCCATGACTTGGGCTATTTGGAGGAATGTTTTGTTCATTGTGTTGATTGTTTTATTCTTCTTCAAGTTCCATCTACAAACATAAATAATATACATAAATGTAAATAGAGAATAAATATACCATAGCAAGAATTGACTCGTGAACTATACACATTCTTTCAAAACCAAATTTCATGCCATCTTTCAACAATTCATTTGTTGGAACAGTTCCATACTTTGTTTCTTGCAAGTTTTATACCCCATAACAAATCATAGATTTAATATAAAAGTTTTTTTTGTTCTATTAATTATAGATGTAGCTAATTAAAACAAGATATATGCTTACAAATTTCACAATTAATTTCTGATATGCCAACATATACTCACAACCCATATTTAACCCAATGTCAATCAATTATGCTGATGATTCTTCTTTGTATGTTAGCACCTATTTGAAGACATTCAATGATGATTGCTATAAAACAAATTAAAATATACAAAAACGAAATCTAGTTAAGTTGTTATAAGGAAGTAACAATTACTCACAAACATAATATCAACCCTTTTCTTCTTTGTCATCCTGTTTTATGTGTTGAATGGGTTCCATTTTATTTTCTTTTCTGCAATAAAATAATTGAAAATTAATATTTAATGCTAAATTATTTATTTAGTGTACCTAGTTGAAAAATTCAATGATTACATCTTACATTTAAATCACATTGTTTTTGAGATGGCTCCTCATGTGATGCAATTATGTAAATTTCTTTGACCATCTCCTTGTACACCTTTTTGGACATTCCTACTGGCATATTTATGATATCAGCTCATTCATCCTTTGAGATTTTCATAATATTCTTGAAAAAGTAACATGATAATAAACTATTTAATTTTTATATTGATATATGAAAACTAAATATAAAAAAAATGATATTTATAAATAAGTTCTTTGTAGTGATATTTATAAACACACCGCCAATACAGTAGAAACACCATACGGTGCTCTTTGTCAAAAAATAGACCCGATGTCTTATATTAATACTAGAGCACTAATTAACATAAACATAAATTTAATAAAAAATTATTTTTTATCAAACAAGTTTTTTCGTCAATATGTGCCTAGTGCGCTATACTACAATTGTGCACTAGTGCACTATTTTAAACAGTTCGCACCGATTAAAAAATTATTTTTTTAAATCGTGCAAGGGCTGATATGGATTGGGATCCAACTCTGCAAGTGGTCCCGTGAGTTAGATGTCATACGCCTATATATATAGTAATACAAACCCTATAAATATAAAATGAAAAGCCCTAATTGTGAAGTCACATAAACAGGAAGAAGAAATGGTTTAACGTAAGAAAGGATTTTTTTGTTTTTTTTCTAAATTTTAATTAAATGTAAATAGGAATAGAGATTGCAAATTATTTTATTATTAAAATCCACAATAAAATTTAAAAATTTTACTATGCATGTATTAAATCTAATAGAAACTATAAAAAAACAATTATTACAGTAAAATTTAACAATTTTACTATACTAAAGGGTTTTTGTGTGAATCACCAGATGTTTCAAATTCTGATTCTGTGAATAGTGTTTTTGTTCGAATGTATTTTTCTGCTCCACGGTGCTCTCATGCTCTCTTTCTCCAGGTATGTCTCTCGTACAAATCCCTTCCTCAAAAATTTTGCAAAATAATGAAATAATGAATAGCTTTTACTATTTAAAGAACTTTTTTTTATGAAATTAGATTTCCGAAAATCATTTGCCACCCATTTTTCAATTTACCGCTTTTTTTCCACTTCAAAAAATAAAAGTTGTGCTTTTTTTCCCAATATTCGGTGTGTTTGTTAACTACCAACATCGGTGTGTTTGGTAATAAAACCGCATTGGTGCGGTTAAAAGTACATTAGCACCGATAACAATAACTCTTTTTTTAAGGCACCAAAATTACTTTTAGGTGTGTAAACCAAAATTTATTGTTGATTTTGCTCAAATGCAAGGAGAAAAATCATAATTATATCTAATGGACAATTCTTCAAAATCCAGCTTGTTCCATAACTCGGTAACGATCTATTTATGTACATTTTAAACTTAATAATGCACCTTTGAAATGTAACATCTATATTTTATATTTTAATAGTTAGGTTACTAGACACATGACACTATGATTTTTTAACATTTTTATAGGTGCATTTTTTCCCATCTACGTGGGCATATCGACGCCATTTTCGCATAGAAAATGCTGATGATGGACACATGACACAAGGCTATGGATTGGAAGTCGAGTTCGATCAATCTATTCGAGCTAGCCATCGTGATCAAAACCTAGTACGAGGGACGTTAGGTTACGTCGGAAATATTCAAGAGATCATTGAAGTGAACTTCTCTTCTTTGTAATGTGTTATTTTTAGGTGCAAGTGGTGGAAAACCTTTGATCAGAATAATGTAAAGGAAGATCGCAATAGTAGGTTGATATGTATCAACTCTAGAAAGATGTGGGATGAAGCTAAGGAGCCTTATTTTTTTTCCTAAACACTGCAACCAAATGTTTTTTTACCCAAATGTGTTGGATAGGGATTGGTAGTTCGTATTGAGACACGGCCCTAGATCAAAACATATTTTTGAGAACAATAGTGTTATCATGCCAAGTGAGCTGGAAGATTATGAGAGTGATCATGAGAACATAAAGTGATATGGTACATGTGTTATTTCATCATTTATACTATTTAAGATGGGTTTTTATAAAGAAGAGCACTTAACCACATAACTAAGACTTTTTTTTTTGAAGCATTACAATATGTATTTTGAATTAATTGGTTTGCATTGTGTTAATGTTAAAATCATTTCACTTGATAATTTGCAATTATGTTAATCTCGAAAACAATGCACTATATCAAGTTCTTTTTTTTATGTCAATTCCTAAAATAATACAACTATTTGATTGCTTTAAATGGTTTTTCACTATATCATTACTTAAATAAATGCACCCTACTATGTGTGTGTGTGTGTGAGATATCTTCAAAATTTTAAAAAATGTATTAATGTATATTGTTATTTTTGGTATGTAAGATCATAATAACATAATGATAATTCTAAACATGAATTTATTTGCATTATTTTCTAAACTTTATTATGTTACAAAAATTCATATTATTCTAGATTTATTATTTTCCAATTATTTATATTCATACAAATTTACAGTTTTACAATTTTACAATTATGATAATTTAACAATATGTACAGTATACATTTACTTACGATAGTTATGGTTCAAAATTGACAATTAATTTACAAATTTACAAATTTTACAATTTTTTTGATTGTATGTAAAATTGTAAAATTGTAATTATAATTCTAATTCTAATTGTATGTAAAATATTTGTAATACAATTACAAATTTTACAAGTTTAATAAAATTGAATCATGACAATACATACAAATACAATTACAATTTTACAATTTCACAATACAATTACAATTTTCCAATTTTACATCCAATTACAATTAAAATTACAATTACAATCACAATATATACAATTACAGTTACAATTTTACAAATTTACAAATTTACAAATTTTACAATTTTAATAAAATTGAATCATGACAATACATACAATTACAATTACAATTTTACAATTTCAAATTACAATTACAATTACAATTACAATTTTACAAATATTTTACATACAATTACAATTACAATTACAATTTTCCAATTTTAGATACAATTACGATTACAATTTTACATATAATTACAATTACAATCACGATACATATACTTACAATTAAAATTACACAATTCTACAATCACCAATACATAATATTTAATAAATATCATGATTTAATATTAAAAATAAACATCACGATCATGATAACCATCGTACAAACATTGTATTCTAAAATACACATTCAAATTCGCTAATATTTTATAATCATCGTGATCATGATCATCTAACAAAACACAAGAATTTCCTGGATGCGGGTGAGTTATGAGAATAATGTGGTGGTTGGCCCAAGGCGTGACACTTGGCCACCCCCGAGGACTGTACCATAGCATTAAAACTCCTCGGTGAAGCGTGTTTGGCATTCTAAGCACCCTCACTCCGCCTTAACTCTGCAACTTGCTTGGCCCATCCTTCAATGGATCTGCGTCCCATCTCCATCACTACTACTTATGCCCATCATTATCTTTCTATGTCTTTCACCTCTGCTCGGCTCCTGAGCTCCACTGGTTCACCGCTCCATTTTTGTCTTCGGCTCACCAAACAAATGTCTAGAGCTGTTAGCCCTCCATCTACTCACTGTGTTGTTCGTCCCTCACCTCTCCACTGTGATCACTACCCCTCCGAGGCAGACTTCAAGATGTTCTCACCTCACGCCTCTCCTCTGCACTCTCCATCCTTCCGGTCTGGCCGTTGTGCGAATTCGCAGTGCTTCCCTTCTCATCTCCCGCACTCACCCTCATGTTCGCCCTCTTAGTCTCCTTATTTTCCCTCCATCCCCAACATGCCGAGACAGCATCATATGAGGTGTAGGCAGGGTGGTGGCAGAGGTGTTGGTTCTCGCCCGCCTCTTTCTGTCCACGAAGATCACTCAATTCCTCCAATCGACAATGTAGCTCAATTCCACTTCGATAGCATCTTGGACAATCCAAGAATTACCGCTACCATCTTTGTTGTGTTTCAGGAGGTGTAGCGTGGCGACACCAACTCAAGCTCCAGAAAGCGTATGCATAAACCCACCATCTCCATGGGGCCTCCTCCAGATTCCAGAAAATCCACTGCCCTACCCATCAAATCAGGTTCACAATCCTCTAGCAGCGCAGGCAATGGCAGCGGGAGTTCTGTGCATTCAGACAGGCAACTGAAGAAAGACTGCTCAACTTCCTCTCCTAAGCACACTGCTCAGTAGTCCAAGGGAGACGAAGATGATTCTGATGAAGAGTACAGATGTCCCATTGTGGAGGAGCCTCCTCCAACACACCTTGACAGCTAGCTTGATGGGCATCCATGGCTTTGACAGGCCTCCTTACCTTGTTTTGTTCTTTTTTACTGCTTTGCTAAATTTTTGAGACAAGTTGATTGTAAAAGTTGTATTTTTGTATAACTCTGTGATATTTGGTTTCCCATCTATGGGCAACATTCTCTAGGCCAGTTTCCCTGCTAGGGGCGGTATTTTTTTTTCTTTTTTGCTCAAGACTCCCTTCGGAATTGGATAGTTATGCAGTTGTAGAGGTAAGTCCCACTCTGTAAAATATGTTTTATATTAATAGATTAGCCCAACTTAGGAAAAAAAAAAACAAAACACAAGAATTTTATAACATCATCACAACACAAACATCAAATATACATCTCATGTCAATTAACTACTATCACATACACATCTATCTGCAACCACATTAAATGAACATTTATAACATAACCTAACAATACACACATCATGATGAACACCAACATGTAAATTAAGTACATCAACATGAACATAAACTACATGCACCATATATATATAATGTTAAAAATATACAACTATAATAGAACTGCATATAAATGTCAAATATCTGGTGGTACTACATCAATACTATAACTAGTACTCGAGGTCTGCTCAGTCGATGGTCGTGTTTGCTCAGGACTAGGTGCCTACTAAGATGGTGCCTACCCAGAAGATGTCTGTTGATCAAGACTCGATGTTGGCTGCTCATCTCTGGCGTGAGGTGAAGGAGGAGGAGGTGGAGTACTAGAATGATGATCACTCCCCTCGTAATCATGATCATCTGATGAGATACTATGTCACGCATCTCCATGACACATATCCCTCATAGCCGCGAGTAGCCTGGAATCTCCAATGATATGATGCATAACGGTTATCATATCGCAGGGCATGTCTCTACAGATCTTTGTGAGCCTATGATTATCCTGGATCTCTCTGATCGTAGCAGGGAGAACTCCCTCATCAAGCAGGAGTCGACACAATCAGTCGCCCAACTCCATCCTGAATTGGATGTCCACCCTACACCACATCCTTGTGGGTATCTGAACTGGAGGATTAGGTTTGTCACCATGATCTGCGACCTCTGACATCTCCTCGTCATGATCTACAGGATCATCAAGTGGGGGTGGAATCATGTCCCCAACGAATGTGCCAATATATACAAAATATATAGTACACATGTTGTGAAACCAGCTCCAAAAAGAGAAGAAAAGAGATATCAATGCCTTAGAAATAAGCGACTTCGAGGGGGCAACCTCCAATACATTACATGAATGAACAATTCTTGGATGATTCAAATTAAAAAACCTCCTTTCTATATAGAGGAGTTCATGGGGCCACAATGTAATCCTAGTGGGGCCCAATGTAATCCTAGCCGACCTAACAATAATAATTTAAGGGCATAATAATAACAATATGGGGGTTACAAGGGTACAATAATAACAATAAGGGGGTTACACTAACAACAATAAGGGACTATACTAGTAATATAGGGACCTAACAACACAACAATAATTAGACAATTTCATTAAAAAATTTAATAAGACATGTTAAAGAACGTGTTAGAATAAATTTTATTTAATTAATTAAGACAATAAATGAAACTATATTAATTTAAATAAAACACTAATATTACCAATAGCATCTAGTGGCTCATCCTGTGTGAAGAGCATGTTGGCACACCCTCGTCAATCCAAACCCGCATATGGACATGGCACCATCATGAACATGTGTTCATCAACATTGGCTAGCAGCTCCATTGCATCACTAGATATCCTGGCAGGATAGTCAGACAGGCCTCTCTTGGGCATCATTTGACCCCACATCTGGATCCATACATGTAACATCGGCCTACGAGGCTGCTGGACAAAAGTAGGCCCCATCTCCGGAAACCTCTCAAAAAGTAAACAAAATATCTCTGAAGAAAAAGGGAAGGTCAACCTCCCATGTGCCTGAGAACTACACCTATCTAATGCTATACAAAATTGTCGCAAAAAAATGGCAAACCATCTCAAAAGTCATGGCGTCTAAAATAAAGAATCAACATAAAATAAAAGTGGGCAACTAATGCGCTGCCCACCACTAGTATAGTGTGCAATGGTCGTTAGTAGTAGTGAGGGGCACCTCACCTCCTCTAGCCCAAACAAAGCAATGTGTAACTGACCACCAGACACCTGAAAATCTGCAAGAGAAAGTATATTTTCCCTAATGTATCTCTGTGAGTACGCCAACTGAATCCCTCTTGCATAACTGATGGAGACATCTAGGAATTGAGGAAAATATTACCCTCTCCTATATAGGCCAGTAATAAAATAAATTTCCTCCTCAGTGTGCTCGTACCACTGGTCAGGACCGACTCGAAAAGACTGTCGTTGGGCATCCCACCTACAGATCAATTGTCCCAATAATCCATTGTGCCCCTTTAGGGATGTAGCCTCCTCGTAGAACTTAAGGAGGCCTACCTCCCTTAAGAGAAACTGCGTGAGTGCCGTAATAGGGTGAGGGTCCCTCTCCAGTGCCTCCCACTGTTGAATCATGTTATAATGGTCCTCCATATGCTCTTGTTGTTTCCTTTCTCCTTTTCATTGACGTCGCTGAATGATTCACATATTAAATACTTTTTTTATTAAATGACAAATGTATTTACAAATATATATATATATATATATATATATATATATATATATATATATATATATTGAAAAAATAAAAATAAAAACATTCAGTGTGCCCAAAAAAAAGTCACGCACCACTACCAGTACGTACTAGTTTAAGACGCACCGCCAAAGGTGTGCCTGAAAAAACATCACGCACCGCAAAAACAGAAAGTCTTTTTTATGGAGTGTGTTAACTGAACAATCCACCCCGGAGCGGTTGTTATAGCGAAATGCACTACTCGACAATCGTACATAATTCTGGTGCGTTCTAGTAAACGATCACACCGACGCACAGCCATACATAAAGTGTTATTTTTTTTAAAAATTAGAAGGTCGGTGCAACCAGAACCCAACACGCACCACACTATTTTAGTGTTAAAGCGGTGTGCTTTCTCTCGATACTGCACCAGAACCCGGTGTGGTTTCTATTAGCACCATTCGTGATGTGGCCTATAAATTTATAGGCAGCACCGCAAACGATGCAAGCCAAATGGCTCGCGCACCGCGCAAAATAATAATAATAATAATAAATTTTAAATTTTAAATTTTAAAAATTTTAAAACTAATAATAATAATTAAATTTAAAAATTAAAAATTAAAAAGATTTAAAAAATGGTAAATTTTAACTCAATTTGAAAAATTAATCCACTAAAAGGTTAAGTTGGTGAGAAACAAGTATATTACCTACACATTTGCGCATCGAGTAGGCATCTTTGTTGAGGAATATTAAAAATGAAATTTTCCCACCATTTTCAAAAATTCGAACTCCACACAGTGATAAATGGACCGAAGCAATGCGGCCAATGGGAGCACCGATGGTGGGGCACCTCAAATAATAAATACTCACACGGTGCTTGAGAGCTCTAGAGAACTGTAACAAGTAAAGATGAAGTTTTTTACAGCTAGTAATTTTTTTTAAATTAACCCTTTTTCAGTGTGCTCAATTTTGAGATGCATCGAACGGTTGTATCAATGGTGCACCACACTTCTTTATGGTGCACTGGATTAATGAGACGCACTAGTCCAGTTTTTATGGAGAGAATAGTGTCTTGGTGTGCCATTTGATAGTACGCACAAGTGTGCTTGATTACTAAGACGCACTGGGCCAGTTTGAACGTAGAGCATAGTGTCCCGGTGTGCCATTTGATATTACACACCGGTGTTTTTTATATAAAATGCACCGATGTAGGTTATGATTAGAAATGCACTAATAAAAAAAAATCCGCAAAAATCTCCACCCGCCAACCTCCTCTAGTGACCTCGCTAGAAACAGATGTCTAAGCTATTTTTATAAGGGCTTCCTAAAAAACATCCGCTAGAGGATATTTTCCTTGTAGTAGTAACTCAAATTCTTTGCTTGCATCATTTATTTTGGGTTGATTGATCAGTTAATTGGATGAACTCTAAGTGTGACTAAAATTACATTACACAACTTGACCCTCCACTAGTTTCTCCAACATTTGGAACTAGTTTAACTAACATAACTCAACTTAACTGAAATAGAATACTACAAATTAGAGATCAATCATGTAGAACTGAACTCAAGTGTCTCCAACTTTAATTAAATTATTTAATTGAGTGACAAAAGCCATGTCACCTCAATTGACTACCTCCAAGTATTCTACTAAAATCAAAATTTGAATTTTAATCTAGTTTGACCAAGGCAAAGTCAAAACCATATTCTCTTGTTGCATTTTCAACACTCCCTCTCAGCAAGAAAGGGATTATCTACCACCCCATTCCTACATATATGGAACTCTAATTTACCTCTTGAAAAATATTTTGTCAAAATGTTTGCATCATGTTCCTTTGTCAGAATGTATTGAAACAACATGATCTACCTCTGCACACAATCTCGTAGATGGTGGTACTAGATATCTATGTGCTTGGATCGATCATGAAAAATTGGATTCTAGAGAGTTTGATACAACTCTGATTTTCACAATAAATCACAGTAGGATCTATCATCTTACCAAATAACCCAACAAGGATATTTCTCATCTAGATAGCCTCAAATGTTTCTTCATTGGAAGCCATGTACTATGCTTCAGCTGAGTTGAATGCCACAGATCTTTTCTTCCTGCTGTACCAAGAAACAGTTGTGGACCCAACACTGAAAATTCCTCCTAATGTGCTCTTCTAGTCTTATGGACTTCTGCCCAATCTGCATTGGTGAAGCCTTGCAACTTCACTCCCTCTATCTGTCTGTACCAAATTCCAAACTGAGTGGTGCCTCTGAGGTACCGTATAACATATTTAGCAGCCCTCCAAAATATTTTGGTTGGTTGAAACATGGCTTGGCTCAATTGGTTGACTGCATAACACATGTTTGGTCATGTGTTCACAAGGTACATGAGTGAACCCACCAACTTCCTGTACACAGTAGCATCCACTTCCTCACCTAAAGTGGCATCCTCCTTCCTCCAATTGGTCTCTAGAGGAGTCTCCATGGGTTTGCATCTATCCATGCAAAACCTCTGAAGTATCTTGTTGGCATACTTTCCCTGAGATACAAACAATTCCCCTTCTCTCTGCCATACTTCCAAACCGAGGAAATAGTGCATGAGCCCCATGTCCTTCATTTCGAACTCTCTTACAAGGTCCTCCTTACAAGACATGATAAGTTGTTCATCACCAATCAAATTCACGTCATCAACATATAAGACTATAATCAACAATTTACCTTCTACCAATATGTGGTAAAGGTTTACATCTGCTTCACTTTTCGTGAATCCGAAACCGGTGAGGTAGCTATCAATGTTAGTGTACCAAGCATGAGGTTCTTGCTTCAACTTATACAATGCTCGCTTGAGTCTGCATACATGTTAATCTCTATCAAAGGTCTCAAATCCTTCATGTTGTTCAATGTACACCTCCTCCTCGATAACTCCATTGAGGAATGTTGTCTTCACATCCATTTGGTGGATCTTCCACCCCATCTTTGCAGCCAGAGCAAGAATTGATCTAATGGAAGAGTACCTTGCTACCAGAGAAAAGGTCTCTTCATAGTTAATCCCTTGAACTTGAGAGTACCCCTTTGCCATGAATTTGGCCTTATGCTTCTCTATGCTTCTGTCTACTGCATAATTTATTTTGTAAATCCATATCGAACCTACCACTGATTTGTCTATTGGTCTTCGGACCGCTTCCCAAACATTGTTTCTAACAATGAAATCATATTCCTATACCATATCACCAACCCATAAAGTCTCCAATATTGCTTCCTCGAATGAGGTTGGTTTTGTCTCTACTAGCTCATTCATCATATCCATGTAGCCAGTGTATTGATCTGGTGACCTCCTCTATCTACTTGTTGATGTGGGTGATCCCACATTCTCTTTAACATCCTGCAATAATATGTCAACTTACCTGATTTGTTTCCTTCCTTCTCTGGATGTCTTTTCTTGAGTGGTTGTCTCCACTCTTTGCTCCTCTGCTTATGGCTGCTCCACAACTTCTTGAGGTTCTTCCTTTGGAGTCAAAAGCTCCTAATATGCATGCAACTGAATCTCCCTCTCAAGAGAAAACTTCATTTCATTTTCCTCATTGAACTTCACATGTCTACGAACAAATGGCATCCTAAGAGATGGAAAGTAAACATGATAGTTGTGAGGTGTATCAATGTACCCCACAAATATCCCCAACTATGTTGTCAGCTCTATATTTTTCCTTGCTTGCTTGGAGACATGTAAATATACTAATGCTACAAATATCTTGAAGTGTGACACATCTGGTTTCTTCCCTGAAAAATCTTCTTCTTGTGTACTCATCCTAAGAATCCGATTACGACTCTTGTTTGGAAAATAGATTGTTGTGTTGCATTCTTTGGCCCACAAGTGTGGATATAGGCCCTAGTCATGCAACATTGCCCTTATTTCTCCCACAATTCTTTTTTTTTCCTCTCAGCCACCCCATTATGTTGTGGATTGTGGGGTGTTGTCAACTCACGTCGATGCCTTCATTTGCACATAAATTTTTAAAATCATCCGACATGTACTCACCTCCATTATCACTCCTGAGAGACTTCACTCCCATGCCAATTTATTTCTCAACAAGTGCTTTAAATTCAACAAACATGGAGAATTTCAGGTCTTTCTTCTACATGAAGAAAATCTAGCACTTCCATGAGAAATGATCTACAAATATAACATAATACCTTTGCTTGGTAGTGGAGGTTGTCGAGAAAGGTCCACAGACATCCGAGTGGATCCTTTCAAGGATTGAATGCCCCCTATTATCTCGATTATTGAAGTTTTATTTTTTGTACTTCCCCAAGGTACACCCTTTACATGTATTCTACTATTCTAGTGCTCCTTTGGGGAGGCCTATGGTGATATGTTTCATGATATTCAAAGCTCCATGATGCAAATATACTTCCTATCTCTATGTTTTCCCTGCATGCAATGAGGTTCAAGTCAAGTTAGAATTGTGAAATCAGATCTTCATTTTCCGCTCCTCTTGAGGTCTTCTTTCTTGTTTTATTGTGTGGGAATTTCGTGGTTCGGTGCCAGAATGCATGATAGTGAAAGCACTTGATTTTTTACATGTGTTTCTTCTTTACCCCTTGACTAGATTCTGCTTTGGATTGGGATTTCTTCCCTTTCCCTTTCTTTCTGTTTCCATCCAAGGCACATTTCTCCTCATCCTCGACCTTGGATGAAGTCTCGTCTCTATTACTCCACCTTATTTATTCTTGCAATAGATCGAACCATAAATGCTCTCAACATGGTAGTTTCTATCTACCACTCTTAGGAAGACCCAAAAGGGCTAGAACTTCCAAGTCTTCTTCAGTGACATTAACATCCACCCCACCAAGTTCATCATAACATTGTGTAAACCTGCTCAAGTACTATGGAATTGTGTCATTATTTTGCATCTTGATGCTTCGAAAATTTTCCATGAGTGCCATATTCATGTGATCACTATTGTCCTCGAACAACTCTGTCATTTTTTTCCTCGTCACCAATAGAATATCTTTCTCATGGATGTTTGAGACAATATGGTCACGTACTCCCTCCAATATGATTCTCCTTGCTTTAGCCACATATTTATTCCACTGATCAAGATTTTGGGTATTAAATGCTTAAGTTTTTCTTACATCTGTCTAATGTATTCTAGTAGCCCATTGTCATCCAATACCGCCTTCATGCGGATCTTGCATGCCAAAAATTTTCTGGTTCCTTCCAAAGCATAATTGAGCTTGAGTCTATTGAAAGTCATCTTCGTGGTCCTTGAGAAACCTATAAAATTGATATTAAAATTCGAACCTCCTATAATGACAACTTCAAAATCTCTTCTCTACTTTGAATCTAGCTCTGATACCATGTAGAAATTAATGTTTTGATTCGAAACTTCTCATGAAATTTACAAATCACAAGACTGGAAGTTACTCTACTGATCTGCGGAAGAAAATTCATGATCAAGAACACAAATCATAAACATGCATCAAGATACAACACACATTAACATATATTTATCCAGGGGAAAGAAATTGCTCAAAACTCCTTACTATTCTTATTTCATTAATCAAATAATCTAGAGGAATACAATATGATTGCTCAAGCTTGAGCACAACCTGCACCTGTATCTTCTATCCTCTACCTGATTGATTGAACCTGACCAATACTTCGCCAAGTTTTTAAGCCTCCTAGCTCAGATTTCCTTGTGTTGTTCATTGAGGAATTAGCCCCTATTATTTATGGAAATTCCTCAATTGGATTGCACAATTCCTGTAGGACCATCCTTTGACTACATTGACCACCTGTACAACTTCGACTAGTTTACAAATGATAGTACACTTCCCTTGAACTCCAATCTCAATTGGGTAACTTGAATTCTCTGCATGCATCAGTTATTTTGGGTTGATTGATAAATTAACTAAATCACCATTGAGTGTGACTGAAGTTACACTGCACAAATTGACCCTCGACTAGTTTCCCCAATCGTTGGAACTAGTTTAACTGATAATAACTCAACTTAACTGAAGTAGATTGCTACAAATTATAAATCAATCGTGTAGAATTGAACTCCAAGTGTCTCCAAATCGAATGAACTGAGTTAACTGAGTGAAAAAATCCATGTCACCTCAATTAACTACCTCCAAGTATTCTGTTGAAATTGAAATTCAAATTTTAATCTAGTTTGAGCAAGGCAAAGTAAAAACTAGATGTTCTTGCTGCATTTTTGACATTCTCATTTCCAAAAAAAAATCCCCACTAGCAACCTCCTTGACTTGTTCAGTCATGAAAACTACAGTGACCTTGGAATGTTTCTTTCCCTCCTTTTTTATCACAGAAATAAAATTTTAAATAATCTCAATTAAACACTTATTTCTTAAGGTCTGATTAACCATATCGATCTTAGTGGACGTTAATCATCATCATCATCATCATCATTGTGTGTGTGAGTGTGTGTGTGTGTGTGTGTGTGTGTGTGTGTGTATACAATTTTCCTTGATGCACACTATTAATAAATCATTTACAACTATTTTCTCTCATATTAATATATTATTATAATAAACTATACTAATACAACATTTATATAATGTATATTGTAATAAATTTGTTTGTAAAAAAACTTATTGAGAATTCTTAAGTCATTGCTAATATTAATCACTTCCATCACTATAAGTTTAGGGAGGCCATTGAGATTGAGAAAAGGTCAAAGACCCTAAATAAGGATGATGGTTGGAATGTTTGTCATTGTTGAACCCCTCTCTTTATTTCTATTTTTTTCCCCTCCTCTTGCTTACTTAACCATATTCTTTTTTTTATTGTTAGGAATATGTGTTTAGTTCCTCTCCTTTTTTTTAATGATTATTTGGATAATAACAATATTTATCGTAATAACAAACAAATATTTTAATAACAACAAAAATGAATTTATTTCTATTAAATGTTCTAAGTTTTATTAATTATATTTTTATATTATTATTTTGATGATTGCTTTGTATTTATTTATTATTTCTTGACTCTGAGTTAATTTTCTTTTATTACCTTCTATTTTTTATTTATCAAAATAGATAAATGAATTAAAAAATAATAATAAATAATTTCTTTTGAGTTTTATTTTTATTCTTTAGTATTTTTCATATTTTTAGGGTTTTTTCATTATTTTTATTTTCTAGTTTTGACTTTATTATATTTTTTAATTTATTTGTATTATAATAATTCTTAATTTTTTGGTTATTGGGGTTAATTCGTCATATGGTTCAGTTATCCATCTATGTCCTAATGATGAATTATAATAAGTAGTTTGAAACGTCTCACTTTAAAATCTATATGTGATTTGTCCAAAAAAAAATATTTGGTATAACTTACATCTTCTTTTATTTAATTCTATTATTTATTTATTTTTGTCTCTTACTCACATGACGCGTGAACCACTCCAACTACTAACATTATAAATTTTAGGTGTTACATATGCCCCTTCAGTGGGCATAGATGAATTGGGGCATATGAAATTCAAACCTCCTCCCACATACCAGGTGAATTAGAGGATATGAAACTCAAACCTCCTCTCACATACCACTCTATTTTCATGACCATGGCTAATTCACTTGGGACTATTATTTTTTAATATTATTTTAATTTATTTATAATTTGTGTTTGATCAAAAAAATTTACATCGTCTTCATAGTTTTACTTGTGTATTTATTTTAGAATAAATTTCCATAATTAATTTTAATTAAATTATCAATAATTATTAAGTGGATGGTAGAGATTTAACCTCCATTGAATATTCCTAGTAGAAAGTATAAGATTTATCTTAAAAATATTTATACTCTTTATATCATTTTAATTAAATTGATTAATTAAACAAAAAAAATGTAATGTAAACACCTCATATGATATATGGTATTAGGAAATCATGGTATTGGCCCATAATATCATAAAATCTATTTTCATGTGAAGAATATTCATAGTAAAGTGACTGTGAATCTCCATGATTAAGAATAGTATTACACGTCTATTTAAATAATATGTATATGTTTAACTCTTATATTAATTCTTTTATAAATAATAATAATAATAATTTAAAACACGTTTGTAATAGAGCTAATTTTTATGCATTTTTTTAATCTTGGTAACGTGAGATGTCTCATGCAATAAGTATTTTGATGTTGGTTGTACGAGCTATTTAATTCATATGGTTGTACTAGTTTTATAATAATTTAATTATGTCTATTTTGGAACAAGGCTTCCAGAATTTTAATTTAAACATCTACTAGTATATATCCATCTTAACCACGGATCTTGCAAGTGTAGAGAGGGATCAAATCTCCTCATATGTAAAACTCTATATACTCAAAAAGGGCCAAACTATAAAATAGTGAGACTACTTAAAATGTTTTAAGTAAAAGAATATACATATTTCTTTTCTTTTTTTTGTATGTGTGGTTCATAGACACCGGATATGGTTGCTACGTTTATGGAAATTGTCCAGGCAAATCCACCTAGAAGGATCACTTCGTCCAGGTAGCTACTGGCTACGTTTATGGATATTGGATATTGTCCTAGAAAATCCACCTGACCTGGAGGGATCACTTCCCGCCATCTCATTAGCAAAGCCTAACCCTAAGAGCGTCGATGAGAATTGACCCCATGGCCTCCCATTAGCAAGGTTCTTTAATAATGGGAACTAGAACAGTTGAGCTAACCCTTGGGATTGATGTTGAAATATTTTACTTAACATAAGCATTGAAATATTTTATTTACAAATCACATTGTCCATATTAAAAATACATATATATTATTAATATATTTTAAAATACATGACAATATTTCTTAAGCTTACATATTTGGAAAAAATTATTTATAATTCACATTGAATATTTTTATTATTATTAATTTTCTTAAAAACACACTCTAACTAAAAAACAAAATGATTTTTTTTTGAAAATTTGACAATATAATTTCAAACAAAATTGTAATTTCATGTTGTTTAAAATGCACTTATAAATACACAAATTGAATCAAAACTTAAATTAATTAAACCTCTCCCATTCCTTCGTCTCCTTTCTTGTCTAATTTTTTTTACTAACTCCTCCCAACCTACTTACCCAACCGGAGCCTCCTTTGTTCCAACGATGTGTCATATCTTCCCATGTCTTGGCCTACTCCTCAGTGTTTGTTCACTCAACATCACCCTCTCTCCCTAGCGAGTCAAATCCTCTCATCAAGGTGCATCTTACTATCGAAGAATTCACTCTGCCACGGAATATTCCAAGGGATTTAACTTCCATGGAATATTCTAAAATATTTTTAGTAAAACGTATGAAAATTATCTCAAATGCAGGTATACCCTTTCTATCATTTTAATTAATTGTTTAATTAAACAAAATATGGCAGACAAACACATGTTATATGGGCATGTGGTATTAGGAAGCCATGGTATTGACCCATAATAATCTAACAAACCATATTTACATGTGAAAGATCTACATGGTAAAGTTTGAGTGAATCTCCATGACTAAGAATCTTATTACATGTTTTTTTAGATGTGTATATGTTAAACACATATATTAATTTTTTTATAATAATATTAATTTAAAATGCAGTTATAATCTAGTTAATTTTTCTAAAAATTTTAATCTTGGCATGTAGTAAGTGTTTTGATGTTGGTTGTACCATTCATTTAACTCATATAATTGTACTAGTTTAATAATATAAGTTAATTATGTATGTTTTGGAATAAGGCTTATAGAATTTTAATTTAATCATCTACTAGTATAGATCTATCTTAATCACATATCTAGCAAGCATCTAAAGAGATCAAAATCTCCTCAAATGCAAAACTCTTTTAGAATAAAATTTTTGAGAAAAAGACTTGCACCTCAATAGCTTTTATCACATTCGGCTCTTGATTGATCATATATATATATATATATATCATGAAGTAGTGTTTAATTGAGACTTTTTGGAGTTTCTTGTAGATTCGGAACCCGGTAAAAAAAATTGTGGCCAAATCTTATTTGTGTTGTTTAAGTTGGTTTTTTTACTACATATATGGATTCAACACCCTCAAAAACTCATGGGGCACTTCGATTGTTTAAGAGTTCACCTGTCAAACTTGTGATTTCAATGAATCTATGCCATATTCTATACAGATTAGATCGGAAAATAAACCTAAAAACTTTCCAAAAAGTCGCACTTAAAGACCAAACAATTTTTCACTATTTAAATTGCATTTTTGAATGCATAAATGAATTTTAAATAAAATTGACCAACAAAATACACTTAAAAAGGAACCAAAATGTAAAATATTGAGACTACTTAAAATGTTTTAACTAAAAAATATACATAATCGACATTGAAATATTTGCATTTTTTAATGCATAAATGGATTTAGAATAAAATTGACCGAAAAAATATACATAAAAATGGTCAAAATGTAACATAGTGAGACTACTTAAATGTTTTAACTAAAAGAATATATATAATTATCAACAAAATATATTTGTTAACAAATTTATTTATAAACCACATTGTCCATATTAAAATATTTTTATTATTAATACATTTTAAAATACATATCAATATTGTTTATGCTTACATATTTGGAAAATTTTATTTATAATTCACATTGAATTTTTTTATTATTATCAATATTTTTTAAAAGCGTAGGGCAACTAAAAGACAAAATGGTTTTTTGGGCCTAAATATTACAATACAATTTCCAACAAGATTGTAGTTTTTTGTTGTTGAAAATGCACTTTTGAATTCATAAATTGAGTCAACACTCTGAAAAAACCCTGAGGTACTTCAACTTTGAAAATTAAACTACTTAAAGTTATGAATTTTAAAAATCTCTAACAAATTTTGGGCAAAATTAGCTACAAAAAGTGCCCATAAAAAATACATTTCATCTATTAGTTAGGTTGCGCTTTTTTCAAATGTTACATACCAATATAATATTAAAAAGTAAATGAAATACACATTTCTCTCTTACTTTCCATTATTTTCTCTTTTTCTAAACATTCAATTTTTTATTATAGTCCACAATATATATGTGTGTGTGTGTGTGTGTGTGTGTCCATTTTTTATATATGTCCATTTTTTTCTTTATCAAAATGATTAATGAATCCCTTACAACTATTTTCTCTCGTATTAATATATTTTTATAATAAATTACACTAGTCTTTATTTTAGAATACATTTCTAGAATTTTGATTAAATGGTAGGGATTTAACCTTCATAGGAATATTATGGTAATGTTATTTCTAGATGTATTTATTGTGTGTGTGCTACAAGTATTTTGTCCAATGTTTTTGGTTGACACTCCACCCATTCTTAGGGGCCAAACAAAGGGATCAAAATCACACATCACTGAACATTCCTATAAATATAAGCATCTTATATGCTTTGACCAAGTTAAAATCCTTTCCCCCACTCCCTTATATTCCACTTGAATCATCCATGAAGCCTCAAATTTCTTGTGGACACTCCACCCATCCTCAGGGGCCAAACAAAGGGATTAAAATCATCCATCACTGAACACTCCTATAAATATAAGCATGTTGTATGCTTTGACCAAGCTAAAATCCTTGCCCACGGTCCCTTATATTCCACTTGAATCATCCATGAAGCCTCAAAATCAAAAAGCATCTGAATAAATTTAATCTTGAAGATGGCTACAAGTTAAGTCATCGATGAAAACCTCTCATTCATGACCTTAATCTCTTGCTCCTCCCCCCTCCTTCTGTCATGTTTACTTTTATTTCATCTTGTTTTCTTTTTATTGAACTTTCCCTTTCGTCCTACTTTTTATCCTTTATTAATTCTTTACCACCCCCTCCCCTTCCTCATTCCCAATTTAATTTTACCCTTCTCCCTCCCCATTCTTAGACTTAACATTATTAATAGGCCCATACTCCCTTAAACCTAACCCTCTATCCTTAATATGTTTTAAATCATTCTTAAAAAAAAAAACTTTAATTTAAAATTTATTATTTAATTATTGTTAAATTTTTATTTAACTTTTCTTAAATTAAATTAAAATTAAAATTAAATTTCATTATGTATTCTTAATTTAAATTTTCTTTAACGTTTTTTTTTTACTTTTGAAACCTAAGGTTTCTTTCTCCTTTCCTTTCTTATAGATAATCCTATTTGCACTATTTTCTAATCATTCTACTTCCTTTGGTCCCTGAGGATGGGTAGAGCGTCTACCAAAATGTTGAACATAATTCTTGTACCACGCATATAATAAAGACATCAATAAATATAATTCTATTATTATGGGCTATTGAAGCCTACGTGTTCTTACACCATGGGATATCCTCGAATATTTTCAATACAAAGTATGAGATTTATCTCATAAGAAGTTATACCCTTTTAATTAAATTGACTAATTAAACACACAAAATTCCATATAAACACACATCATATAGACATGTAGTATTAGTAAGTTATCATATTGGCCCATAATATTGTAACAAATTCTATACATGTTAAGAATCTCCATGGTAAAGTGAAAGTGAATCTGAATCTTATTACTTTAAATGTGTATATGTTTAATTCATATATTAATCATTTTCATAATTAATAATAATAATATATATTGATTTAAGCTTGGCAATGTGAGATATTTCATGGGATAAATGTTTGGATCTTGGTCGTTGTTTACCAACTATTTAATTCATCTGGTTGTGCTAGTTTAATAATATTTTAATTAAGTCTATTTTGGAATAAGGACTCTAGAACTTTAATTTAATTATCAACTAGAATAGATCCAAATCTCTTGAGATGCAAAGCTCTTTTAGAGTGTTAAACTCAAGAAAAGGCCTCAAGACATTTGATCACTTTCAGCTTTTATAGATATGTGATTAAGATGGATCTACATTGGTTAAAAACACATACATGATGTGTAATTTTTCATTAATTCAATTGCATTTTTTAATGCATAAATAGATTTTTACAAAATTAAAAATATATATATACTTAAAAAATACCAAAATGTAGAATAGTGAGACTACTTAAAACATTTTCGCTATAAGAATATATACAATTAGCGTTGAAATATTTTACTTAACATGAGCATTGGAATATTTTATTTATAAACCAAGTTGTTGATATAAAATGTGTTCTTATTATTAATAAATTTTAAAATACATGTTAATATTGCTTAACCCTGCATATTTGAAAGATTTTAATTATAATTTTTATTAGATTTTTTTATTATTATTAATATTTTTTAAACGTGTGGTCTAATGGCTTTTTTGGTCAGAATCTGACAATATAATTTCTTTCTTTTTTGTGAATGAACCATTTATATTAATTCAAAAATAGATTACATCATGGAGAGAACATTTGCAAAAGAGATGGGGCCTCACTCCTACCAGATTTATCGACCCACATATACAAACAAAAGAACATAGATAACAATGAGGGAAAATAAGAAGACCTAATATCGATAGCCCAAAGTGACCAATACTAAATAAAAATCAATGTGTCCTATACTCATAGTAAATAACAATTTTACCTAGATCTGATTTTTCAGGTACACCACTTCCAAGGCATTGGAATGCTTCATGCACGTGGGATTCCATGTGATCCATCCAACCTTATCCAATCCTGGGGTCATTTTTGGCCTCTACAAAGGGAGACATATCGATCCATGCCAATGCCATTAGTTGTGGTGTATATCTTGCAAGAAATCAATGACCTCATTATGGTCATATTGTTTCCCTCTAGCCAATTTCTCCACCACAATTGTCACAAGTCAAATTTGGGCCTCCAGGGAATCAAAGGGCGGTGGAAAATCCACTCTTCCTGAGGATACATTGTGTGGCTACTCCAATTCTTCCCCCTCATCATGTTGGGCCACATGATGAACAACACCCTATGCTCGATGGCCCGCCTTGAGGCCTACCTATTTGACACAACATCTCCAATTCAAGGAGGGTCTCCCTAGGCCCCCACCTTAGTTTTCCACTGCCTTCCCCATTGTCTGCACAAGTATACCCTCCCAACTAGACTACAGGAATCACTACGTTCCCCCCTCCCCACCTGATAATTTTACTACAGACACCACAGGCTTCCCAATCAAGCCTGCATACCACATCCCATAGCTACAAAACCACAGTTGCATTCTTGTTTTGGGCTGCCACTTTGCTCCCTTCCACATTCAAAAACATGTCATCTCAACATATGACCTCGCAAATATGGATTAAACCATTCCCCCCCAGTAGTCCTGATTCTTCACTTGTTCCACCTCAGGGCCACAGAGCGGAATCCACCACACTAAGACCACCTTTGCACCTGAAGATGGCATTTCCCTCCTCAATAGTAAGTAAAAGTGATAGGAAGAAATCCACCAAGACCACCAGTGTCGCACAAAAACCCCTTCGACCACCCCACCACCTTCGACAAACCCCCAATAAGACAGAGAAAAATGCAAAGTAAACCCAACAAAAAGTAAATACCACCGGAATACTTGCAAGAAGGCATGGAATGTTACCCCTTGAACCAAGCATGAAGAGGAACCAACTCCGCATTATTTCACCCCTCCAACCCTCACAAAAATGGTTATTCTCACTGAAGGTCATATAGAGCCAGGGTTCCAAGTTACACTCTACATCATCTTGGGCAACTGCACAGCTCCATTTTTTCTTCCTTCTGTTAGGGTCCTATAATAATAGGGTTCATAAATTTTGAATTGCCTTTGATAGTCTTGTAAATATGTACATACCTTGCTTTCTGCAAGTTGTTTTCCCATATTTTGAAAAATTGAAAAAATAATAAAAAGCCAAAAAGAGGGTAAAAAGTCCTAAAAGAAAAATCAAAGAACTTAGAAAAATATAAACCCTGAAAGAAAATAAATAAGACCTGAAAGTGAGCAAGTCCAAATGCCACTACTTTTACTTTTTACTGCAAGAATAATGATTATGTGCAGAGTGTCAATAAATTCCATAATCCATGATCTGTTAAATAGTTTAATCTTAAGTTTTCATGTTTTCAATTTCATGTTCTAGATAGAGAATAAAGATTTGTAAAATAGTTTAAACTTGAAAAATTAGTAGATAGGTAGAGAATAATGAGGAGCTCAATAGTTTAATCTGAGCCCTCGGATGAAATAAGGTAGATCTAGATAGTTTTATGCTTTGAAAGAAAAAAAATTTAAGGTTGCAAGCCTAAATGCACCTACAAAATGAAGAAAAAATGTTAGAAATAAAGTTGGGTAGGTAGAAAGCAGTGGAGCAAGCATGTAATAAGACATCATCAGGCAAAATCACTAATTTCCCCTCCCTTGTAGGTATTTAGTATTCTAAATTTTCAGTCAAAAAGGCTCAGAGCATTTCTCTGACTTTTGTTGGGACCGGACCCAAGGCTCGATGACTGATAAGTTAAAAGTATTAAATTCCTACCTTAAACCCTCATTCATCAACATTTACCCTTCATTCATACATCAAAACCCATTTTTTCTAAGTAAAGACACATTCATACTTAGTAAAATTGTAACCCTAAAATAATTAACTTCATTCTTTTCAAAAACATTCATAAAACCCTCAAAATACATTTATCCTAAGTATTTGTGAAGTAATATAAAAGATGAGAAATCCTTTATTTTTATACTTTACCCAGAGATAATATGTGTTTTGATCCATTTTACTATCCCTTTATTCATATTAACATCTGACTTATTGTAGTAAATCCCTAAAACTACATCTACCCATATATATTAAATCCATTATATTTAAAATAACCCCCTTAAACCCACTATTTTAAGCTTTAGACCAATTTTATATACCCCCATGTGCACAAATAAACCCCACCCTACAAACCCCTTGGTCTAAACTTATCGTTATTGAAATAATCCTGCCCCTATAGTTTGAAAACTATTAAAAGGTTTAAAACTATATAATATATAATAATCGCGCCCGCATATAAAATTTTAAACATTTTACAAATGTTTTAAAATAAAACATTACCCCCCACCTATATTCATATAAATCAATGTTTTGAATTAATTAAATACTTATTCATAAGGTTCAAAAACCATTGTCGCCTATGCAATTAGCCCGGTCCCACCTCCCATTTCAAACACAACTCCCAAACTAATCTGGACCGTTTGCGTTCAACTCTCAGATCCGACGGTTGACATCCCAAATCGCGTGCAAAAGATGCACGTTAATCCAACCACCAAACCTGTGCGAAATAAATGGTTTCATTATAATCTATCTCCTCCACGTGCCCTTCAAACATTGGATCGCTTGGGTTAAGCTCAAAACTGCTTACCACCAAATCACTGCACGATACCACCGGTTTTAGATCCGTTGAAATCCTGAAACTGCTCCTTCCGCCTGATGCGACCTGCATTCAATGCCGGATTAATGCAACCAATATGTTTAATAAATCCTTTGAAAATACATTTATCCATCTATATTACGCGTTTAATCCACTGCATGCCTCTCCTGATTGTAAAAAACCCTGTTAAAGCCCCTTGTTTGCCATTTTCATGCTCAAAACCTCCAAGATTTTCCCAGTAAACCTTTGAATATTGTTGAGGAGCTGCGCATTGCTCCAAAAAATTCACTAAAGCCATCAATTCAGCCAGAACCTCAGAAACTCTTCCAAAAGTCGATACCTGCATTACAACAGATATTTTTCTAGAATTTGAACCTGCAATCAAGTTGAAAAATCTTTTTAAAGAAAGCAAACACATTTAAAGTTAAAAAAATCGATTAAAAACTGCCTAAAAGTCCTAAAAACAAGCCAAACTCTAGAAAAAATTTCTCAGAAACCTTGTTCTCTACTACGCACCATTTCTGAAGAAATTAGTGAGTTTTCACAGTTTATTAGTCTATTTCAAAGCCCTGAAATAAGCCAAAAAACCTCTGCAGGTACCCCAAACTCTCTATGATCCTTTTTAAAAGATTTTTCAGCCCTATTTCCATTAAGAGACTCAGAAAACCCATGTTTTATGTTTCAAACCAGTTCTAAAGCCTCCAAACCTCTTTGACAAGCCTAATTGAATAGAAAACCCAAAGAAGAAATTGTACTTTGCTTGTTTTCCCCATTTAATCCTTTGCTATAGTAAAATCACTTCTACAAACTGTCTAAACTTGTAGAAGGAGATCAAAATACCTAAAAAGTAGATTGCAATAAATCCTGAAGGTTCTAAAGCACCTAAACCTACCCCTGCCATGACTTCAAGTACTGCTATTGTTGTTAATCCATTGCAACCACATGTTGTTGAAATTGAACACATTCCCCTAGCTGATACTGATTACAAGATAGCAGATCCCATAGTTGAATTCAACCTTCTATATATCCATAACTGGTGCTATGAGAAGTCTTTAGATGATCATGAAGAAGTTCATACTTTGGAATCTCATTTGCCCAAATATGTTGTCCCATTGACTCACCCATGTCAGGAGATTATTAGATTGTGTCGGCAGTCCTATATTATTGAGCAAAGAGCCATTGTAAATGCTAGTAAAGAAGTCCATTTTACCATCACTGCAGAATAAACTAATCAAAATTTTCAGCTTCAGCCTGACCCCCAAGCAGTCCCTTTGTCTATAGAGGCCCTCACCAAGCTATATATTGGCCTAGATTTTCCAAAAAGGTTCATGATTTTTCATAATTTTATGCTTCTGCATGTAGAAATTCCAAAGTTAAATCCTCCATATTCTACTACTAAATTTCCTAAAGGTTCAAGACATGTGATTTCCATGCTTTCCTTCATACTTGGATATTTCACTGATGAACACACTAATGAATCCATCTTGGGATTTTTGTCCACGTTTTCTCCAAGTCAACCACCTTCAGTAATATTTGATTATGTTGGTTTCATTGCTGATAGTATTCATTATCAATTGACAAATTTTCAAATAGAGGGAGTGTTTAGAAATACGTCCTACCTTTTCCATATGTTCCTATACTTCTAATCAAATAATTTTCCAACCACTCTTCAAAAACTTGACATAGAGGCAAATCCTCTATCTGTCATTTTTTGGACATCATTACTCAGAAAATAATGTACAGATTTCAGTTATTCAGATTTTTCAAAGTTATTTTTACATCCAGTGATCACCATGTTGACCAAACAGAGCAGCCTAGAATAAATGAGGAAATGAAGAAGATATTGCAGTTATCAGAGCATAGTAAGGTTGGTGACTGGTATTTGTATGAGAAATATACTGAAATCTGAGTTTTTGGGTCAAACTTGTTACCTTAGAAGTTACCCAAACATCCTTCAATGAGGATCTTTGCCTTGGAGTATATCAGGCTTATTCTAAACTCTGATTTAATCAATTTCATGGCAACTAAGAAGAATACCCAATTCAAACTTAAAAATCAAATTGGGCCATTCATATGCAATCACAAGGATGCAGAAAAAGAAGCAGCAAATCAATTATTGGAATATAAATTTGAAGAGAGTTTCCCTTGGAACTGTGATCCACAAGGGATCTTGAGCAAGCTAAGGGTAAAATTCAAATTAACACCCTTTATCCATGAAGCTAAACTAGAAAGAGAAACTTTTTCCAATCAGCTTGCATGGATTGAAAACACATTAATAGATGCAGTAAACAATGGTAATACTAGTCATGCGTTAGAGACTGCAAATCAGCCAAAGAAGTCCATCAAAAGAATAAGGGAAGAAGGAGCCTATGTGGTAGAGACTACAACAGAAACAAAGTTCAAGATCATTTATAATAAAAGACCTAAATTAGATACAATAGGTAAATGAAAAGTGACAATAGATGTTGAAGAAATAGAACCTTTAAATACCAACACAGGTTTTCCAAAGACAAATGTAGCTACTGTAATTATCAATGAGCCAAATCAGAATGAAGAACTCAATAATGAAGACACACAATTGATGGAAAGACAGCAAAGTATGGAAGCTTCTTCCTCACAGGTAGCTGAGGAAAAGGATTTGGATATAAAAGTGAAATATAAGCATATTAAACTGAAGAATGAGGAAATCAAAACAGAAATTTACTCTCAGTTCTTGAAACAAAAGCCAGGTAATCAAAACATATTCCTATCAGCATTTGATTACTCAAGTAAAAAATTGATTATGTCAGTATTACAGCCCACAATATTAGTTCCAAAGATAGTTACTGACTATAAGAAAGTTGATCTAGAAGTATCTACAGACAGTATTCATGAATTAGATCAAATAAATTTTCAAAGGAAAAGCTCAGAGATGTTATATTCCACAGTTACAACAAAAGCTATGAGTGCTCAAAAGCTACAAAATACCATCTCCAATATGAAATATCAAATGAAGATGGACAAAGCTTCATTATATGCCAAGGATCTAAGGATAAAAGCCTTCGAAGAATTGGTATTGCAGGTAGGATATGATCCTACAAATATCAAAGCAGCAGAAGCATTGGTGAAAAAGAAGAAAGAGGATATAGCAACCTTGAGGAAACAACACAAACTTCCTCAAAGTGAGCATCATCAGACAAAAGAAGACATAAAGGAACAGAAGGAAAAAGATGAAATGATGAGTTTAATTCTTCAGTTGACAGCCCAGGTTAAGGAAATGGAAATACAGATGGACAAGCTTGTCCAAGAAAAGGAGACAGTAAAAGAACCAGTGATTCCTACAGTCATTACAGTTATCACTGCAGCAGTGCCTTCAACTTTAGTTGAAGAGTTGGCACCCAAAGAACCACTGGATACTGCAGTGTCAGTGACTTCTTCCACTACATCATCCACTGAATCATTTACCACAGCAATACAGCCTGCAGATGATGCCATAAAGATGGTGAAAGCAATGGAAGAGATGTCTTTAAAGACAAATGAGATTAATAGGTTGACAAAAATGGTTGAAAATATTGAAAAGTCAAATAAATCAGCTCAGGTAAATGCTAAGATACATGAACAAAATTCCAGCAAATTGAGTGAAAAGTTAAAAAAGTTGCAAAAGGAATTAACTCTGAAGGATCAGATATCATACATAAAAAATTACCTATGGAATAATATCATTGAAGCAATCCATGATGTATGGCCTTCAATTCAGGTAATTTTTTAGCAAAGAGAATTATTATTAGCAGCCCAAGTAGAAATTCAAAAGACTCAAACTGATTTGGCTAATAAACTAGAGCAAGCAGTAAGGTTAATCAAGTTCCTTAACAGCAAAAATAGACAGGAGTTGGAAGAGCTCAAAATAATAGATAGAACTGCAACTATCCTAGAAATTAGGAAAGTCACAACAAAGAGAAAATTGATGAGGCAACTTGAATAAAAATGTGAAGGCATGAATATTGTCATAACTAGATTTATAGTTAAATTCACAAGTTTAAAACAAAAAGAATTTCTTGATATCATGGTCATTAATGATAAGTTAATGCCTCAAAATGAGTATGATAAAAAGATAAGAGAATTTTCCAAGGAACAGGCAAATAAGCCAACAGGTCAAGGCATCCCCACAGGAAAAGTGTTACTGAAGAGTTTTGAAGATTTATTTTACTTACAGTATGAGATCAAACACTTTTTTATCATCAAGCCAACCTTTGCTAGATATACAGAAGCTGATGAGAATTTTAGGAAAATAAAGAATATTCAAATTCCTAAAAATGAGGATTGGCAGTCACTTACTGATTTGTTATGAAGGATAAAAGACGAGCAGGTAAAAAGAAGGAAGAAATTTGTTTTCTAAGTTTCAGTAAAAACAGATTTTATTTACAGCAGTAAACACTTTTTGACTAAGGGTTAAATAGTATCAATTAAAGAGTATCAGTGAATAAAGAGTATCCGAGAAAGAGTATCAGAAAAGGTAGATCAGATTCGAAAAAATATCTAAAATCCAGCAAGGAGGACACCAAGGCAGCCAGCTTCTTTATCCTCAAAATTGTTTCTATTTCTTATGGATAAAATAGGACAACTTGCTGATTTGTTAAGCAATTGTCTCTATTTTTATTGTAAAGATATTTTATTTTCCTAAGATAATTCCTAGAAGTCTTCTAGGATATTTTGTAAAACATTATGTATAAATACTTCATCTTTAGAAGTATTTTGTGTGGAATAAAATTTTTGGGATTGTTATAGTCATTTCTTCTTGGACTTTAAAGCTTTTGTGTGTCAAAAATTTTAGTAGCAGGTTGGCTCAAAGCAAATTGGCATCATACTTTAGGATTCCTGTGATGAGCTATTTGGAGTGAAGTATTTTCTTCACTTGTCATTGTTTCTTTTCTCTATTACGTGCATCCATTTATGTTTATGCTAAATCTGAATGTATAACTAGGAGTATTACTACAGGATATGTTAATAGCACCTTGTTTTTAACTAGTTATCATTTATATGTTTTCCTTTGATTTCCAATGTAGGGAACCCTTAATTTCTCCCTCTCTCATTTGAACTCTTCCTGCTACTTCCTATTCTGGATTTAGGGATTCTTAAGTGCCCTTTATCTTGATCATACCACCTCACAAAAACAACTTTCCAAGATCTCCAAGGGTTATCTATCTTTCCCTGAAGACATTTGACCTTTTTTCCCTTGATCCTAGTCCTGTTAGCTTGATTTTGACTCCATAGCCCAATGGACAAATAGATTTCCCACTATCCATTCTTTCAAGTGATTTTTCCCACCAAATTTATCAAACAAAACCAAAGTTTCACTTTCATAACTAGCCTAATATTCACAAATTTAAACAAATTTAAACTTTAAAGAGAGAGCCCTCTCTGAACCCTAGGAAGGCTAGATCCTAGAGTTTGAAGTAGGTTTGTGGTTACCTCTATAATTCTTTGACTAAAAACCAAATTCACACAACTTGAGAATTACTATAGTGATAACACATTCCATGGTTCTCCTTACACACCAGCAAACAAGAGAATGGGTGTAGTTTTAAATCATAGCCACCCCACTCTCATGTAAATATTTCACCCCTTACTCTCCACTCCATCTCCCGCCCAAGGCAAATAAGCATCATTTTCCAAGCCAATTCACTTATAACCAGAATTACCTCTAGAAAATTTTCTCTCTTGTCAATCCACGGAGCTTGCTTGAGACACTTCCTAATCATTAATGATGTGTGGGTAGATCAATTACGCCACAGACCATGGCCTCCACTTGAATATTTTCCACCCCCATCGGGGACTGACGATACAATTTTGAGAAAGATTGTAGTTTATTGTTGTTTAAAATGCACTTTTGAATGCATAAATTGAGTCAACACTCTAAAAAAACCCGAGGTACTCCAACTTTGAAAATTAAACAACTTAAAGTTATGAATCTTAAACATCTCTATTGAATTTTGGGCAAAATTGACTAGATTGTAGTTTCTTGTTGTTTAAAATTCACTTTTGAATGCATAAATTGAGATTTAACCTCCACAAAATATTTTAGAATATTCTTAGTATTAGTCACATATCAAAAGTTGAGACTTATCTCAAAAATAGTAATGCCCTATATAAACAAGTGTAGGTATGGTTTTCTAGGCATGTGATATTGATGAATTATTGTATTGTAGCAAGGTCTATTTACATATTAAGAATATTCATGGTTGAATGAGTGAATATTCATGGTTAAAAATCTTGTTTTATATATATATATATATATATATATATATATATATGTTCTAAATATGAAATAAACAACAATACAAAGCAACATAAACAAAAACTACAGAAAATAAAGAGACACCATGAAAAGTACTACAAACATTGAGAAAATCTAAGCCATTTTATTATAAATATATAAGAGGGAATGAGTACAAGAGGTGATCAAAATGATGGCACCTTGTCTTGCTCAAGGCAAGCTGAAATAACTCTCAAAACCCTGTTGTGAATGGTTGCTTTCTCTGGACTGCATAACTCCCTGACCTGTTGTTGTTGCTGGAAAATGTTGCTTCTGGATGGAATAGGTTTCCTCCTTGGGTTTTTTCCCCTATTCAAAAAATTGTGAAACTCCGTCTATGAACTCTCCTCCAAAATCCCAAAAAAACCCAGGAAGGAATTCCAGAACGGCTAACCCCAGAATTTGACCCCCTTGGGAAAATTATGCACTCCTGGTGAGTGCATTAGCCACTGAAATGAATGGCTGGAAATGTTGGCATCCTAATTCTTCAAAATATGACTTCTAAAGGGTTTATCCCCTCACACTTCTCCCAGACTGAAACTCCTGATCTCCCTTCACTCCTAGTGTTGCCCTCCTCCAAGACTGTGTAATATCTGAGTGTGGCTGCATTGCCTTAGTGACTATGTAACTCCTAGATGAAAGGATATACGTTCTCTGCTCTGAAAATTGATGGTGAAGCTCCTCACCTGAGCGGGCACTCGAATTCCCCTGAGGCTGAGGTTTGGATCTCCGCTCGGAGACACTAATGTGCTGAAAAACACTTGCAGACTTAGCTAAACAACATAAGTGTGCTCAATATCTATTAGACAAAAATTCTAAAGATGCATAATAGAATGAATGAGTAGTTAGCCTCTCCCTCCTTTTATGCTTGAGACCCTAGCTCTCCCTTGGGCTGTTGAGATTTTGTGTATTTGGGGTAGCATCAGTGGTGCTCTAGCTACCAAACTTTGTGGAGGGACTAGAGTTCACCTTATCTACAAGACCCAAAAATGGATTTGGGAAATTTCATTTGGTTTAGGAGATATTAAATTAATTAATTATTTTAATGTATTTCCTAAGTAAAAACTTAGGGAACTTAAATAATTAAAGTGAATTTAATTAAACATGTGATGAAATTGTCTTAAGACACGCGGATCAAGCTTTCTTTTAATATTAGCCATTGATTCAAGATCTGATCATGGCTATTTAGTTTTCAATGAAAAAAGTATAAAGGAAAGGCTTGGGGTCATTTGTAAGACACGCAGAGGCAGAGCACTAAAGCTAAGCTAAGATTCTAGGGTAGGGTTGCTAAGAATTCTCAAAAGTGTTTCAGCTGCAAAGAGGGGAATTTAGACCAATGGGATGATCTGATCCTAGGGTCTAGAATACACAAGAGGCATAGATCAACTCAAGGACAGTGTACAGGAAGGTAGTAGTAGTAGTAGCAGCAAGGACATCATAATTTTCAGGAGACCCTTCAGGGGTTACACAGAGACCCTTAGGGGCAGCGTAGTGACTGCGTCACCCATTTTGGAGTAACGCAGTCCCTTCCGATGCAGTGTTAAGGGTTTGGAGGCCATCCAAGATTGACGCAGAGGATTTTAGGGGCTTCATAGGCTGACGTAGAGCCTTTCAAGGGTAGCATTGGGGTTTTTAGGCCCTAATCATGGATGAGTTCTATAAATCTAGTTTGAGGGTGTGGATCAGTAATTATTTTGGCCCTAGATCGGCTAGTGAGCTATAGATCTAGTATTATCTCTATTGGGTTTTCTAGATCTGGAACCCATATTTGTGTATTTATAAATATTCTTAATAATAGAGCCCTCCAGAAACCAGAGACCGGTTTTCCCACCTTGGGTTTTTTCGAGGACTATTTGTCCAGAAATAACTGTGTCACTTTGTCAATGTGTGCATGTGCTTATTCTAGATATGAATTGGTAGAGATATGTTATGTGTTTTGCTTCGATGTTAACTTGAATTTATTCAGTTGATAACTTATCTACATAGGAGGAGCTTAACCGGATTAACAGTAATAATTTCTACATAAGATATAAGATTCAAAAATTTCTACATGGTATCAGAGCAATTGCAAATCTAGGAGGGTCACTAGCTGAAGAATCTGAAGGATCTAGCTGCAAAAAGCAGCTAGAAAAGAATCAGAGAAGCAGATATGAAGGGAAAGTGCAGTTTTCAAGAGCAGATTCACGTAAGAGGAAGGGTGATGTTTTCCAGCACTGTGTCCTAGCAAGCCCACGCAATTAATATGCAAAGGCAGCTCAGAAACAACGTTGGTTGGGTCTGAAGCCAGTCAGTATGATTTAGATCTGAATCTGTTAGATCCAGAAAAGTCTCCAGAAATTTAGAAGATCTTGTGGGGTTAAAATTCTGAAGATTTCATATTTTTAGCCTTAGCACAAGTGACAAATATTGGGAGGATATCAGCTTATTAGGAAGTTTCTTGCTAAAGGAAACTTAGAGTTTGATCAGAGGATCAGAGAAGAAGTTGAATCATAGTTGATTTGGTAGATTCCCAAGGAGGGAAATCAAGTGTCAGAGGGAGTAGAAGGCGCTTTTTTCACCAAGGTCCTTGGATCCATTTCTCTAGCAAAGATAAAAGGAAATTCCGACACATTCTGATCAGATGGCTCCTCATGGACTGCGTGACAAGGATAGGCTAGAGGGCCTCTCAAAATTTTCGGTTTGGAAGGCAAGGATCATGATTGTCCTTGAGGCATACAATCTAAGAGACCTGCAGAGCAGACTCTGGCCACACCGACAGATGTGGATCTCCTACAGAAGCATAGGGAAGTTGTTGGGCATGCCAAGTGGCTGATAATGAACAGTATCAAGAACCATATTGTACCACACATAGCTAAGAAGAAGACAACTAACGAAATTTGGAAGGCCTTAACTTCCCTATATGAGAGAAAATATGTCCAAAGGAAAATGTTGTTGGAGACCCAATGAGGTCATTCATGATGACCGAGGGAGAATACATGGAACACTTCCTCTTCAGACTGCAGGAAATCAGGGATCAACTAACTGCAACGGGTGCAATCGTAGATGATGCAATGATAGTGAGGACTGCCCTCAATGCAGTCATAGATGGCCAGGTAGTACGACATGTGGTCAATCTGCGGCAATAAGTACTCGCCAAATTCACCGGAAACGCGCATTACTGCGTTGAGCAAAGTAAAGAAGGAAGATGAGGAAGATGTAGCCTTGGCATCGAAGAAGCAGCTGAAGAAGAAGAAGGATCTTTCAACGATTAAGTGCTTCCAATGTGGTGAAATGGGACATTTTTCCAGCCATTGTCTGGAGAAGAAAAGGGACAAGGAAGCATCTTCTTTCAAGGCAGCTGTGGCAGATGATGGGTCGGGAGATGATGCAGCCATGAGTGCTCATGAACCACAGAGGTGGGGTGACATGGACATGTAGAGGAGCTACATGGAAGAGAAGGCGGGATCCTTGAGCAGCTCATCTCTTGGATCACAAGCGAGCTACGATAGCCTTAAGACAGTAGCGGGACAAGTGGAGCAATGGGTGCATAGATCACAGATGAAGCATGCAAAGGCAGATCTGAAGACTAGGAGGAGCAAAGCAACAACAGTATAGAAGCAATAGCGGTGCGAGAGGCATTGACATCAGAACTCTTCGAGTAGTCTTGTATACGATTTCTCGGGTGGTAGGCTCATGAGAAGGCCCGGAGAATGGTGTAGTGCGGCAACGACGCAAATAGATTTCAGCACAAGGAGCTGGTGTGACTTGAGTAGTGCAAGAGAGATATGATTACGTAGGCAAACTGTGGTTGTGCATCGTTCTTTAGATGCCAGCACAGATCTATAGCCTATGGAGCTTCAATGATGAGGATGCAACTCATTTGACTTGTTTGTCAAAGATTGGGCAGGAGATTCAGTTGTTTCTCTCAACAACTGAAGTTGCAGTGCAGCAGATCAACAGTGGCAGTGCTATGAGCAGCACAGATGCAGCATATTGAGAGGAAGCTGCAGTACAGTGGTTGCAGTGGCAGTGGAAGAGTCATGGGCAGCAGTACAGAATGGTAGCAGCAGTGCAAAGTTGAGTGGCAGGAGGCCAAGCTTCAGTAGCACAGAACCAGTGCCCAAAATCATGTAATGCATAGTGTGATGTATTGCTAGAGCACACCCTTGATGCTATGAGGGAGTGTTGAGATTTTGTGTATTTGGGGTAGCATCAGTTGTGCTCTAGCTCCCAGATTTTGTGGAGGGACTAGAGTACACTTGATCTACAAGACCTAGAAATGGATTTGGGAAATTTCATCCGGTTTAGGAGATATTAAATTAATAAATTATTTTAATGTATTTCCTAAGTTAAAACTTAGGGAACTTAAATAATTAAAGTGAATTTAATTAAACATGTGATGAAATTTTCTTAAGTCACACGGATCAATCTTTCTTTTAATCTTAGCCATTGATTCAAGATCTGATCATGGTCGTTGAATTGTCAACGAGAAAATTATAAAGGAAAGGCTTGGGGTCATTTGTAAGACACACAGAGGCAGAGCACTGAAGCTAAGTTGAGATTCTAGGGCGGGGTTGCTAAGAATTCTCAGAAGTGTTGCAGCTGCAGAGAGGGGAATTTAGACCAAGGGTGTTACACCATTTTTTTGGTCATCTAACAGATTGTTATTAGATGGACCCTAGTACACCATGTAAGACTAATTTTACCGTAAGTAAAATTGCATTCACTATGAAAAAATAACTTAGTAAACCACCTTTATTAAGTTGTTTATGGTCTAAACAGGAAACCCCATGAAGAAATATTAAATAAATCTATATTTCATTGATTTTCCTCAAGGAATAATTAGTTAAACAGTTTAATTAATATTCATGTTTATATTTAACCCAAAACAAGGAAATTAATTAGATAAGTTATTATTTATCTTATTATTTTCTAAGAATAATTATTTAAACCTTATTTAAATAATATTCTTTGTTAAATATGACTAAATCACCTTTAAATAATTAAATAAATCATTATTTATTTGATTATTACTCAACCACATCCTTAAAATGATAAATAAATCATTTATTTATTTATTATTTACAAATAAAGGGATTTGACCCAAGCCAAATTCATTTTCCCTCCCACAAATATAATAAAATATTTCATAAAAGTTGGATCTTGATTTGGTTAATAATATTTTAATTATGCACCAATATCTAGACTAACTCAATATTGTGTTATAAATAGAAGGGTTTTTCCATTCATTTACCACCTTTTGTTTCCTAAAGATCACTCTGGATCTATACTTTTGTTCTGACTATTGATCCACCATCATAGTCATATTTTGTTACCATTTTTGTCTGGGTTTTCTACACCATCAAGAGAGAGGAATTTTAGATCTGAAGTGTTGAGGACTTACAAGAACCCATCCCATTGAGGAGAACTGGGAACACCCTCCTGTGTTTTCTTCCCAGGTGTCATTAATACAAAATTCATTCAACATATTCTTGTCTTGTCTATTGGATGCATGGATTAAATCTTGTTTTTTCTACTGCTTAATGTCTTATAATGCATAGATATAGACTTTTGCAGCATTTATCTTAATCACCTAACTACAGATCTAAGGATATTGGCAGGCATATTTGCTATTAGGGCTATTTGTTATGCACAGCTAAAGTGGTATTTTTTCATACGCTTGGAATTAAGATTCATACTAAAAACTGGCGACTCCACACAGGTTTACAATTACAACCTCTGTCATTTTTCTGATGACGCATATCCAGCTGCTTCAAACCCTAGGATTTCTCTTCAGCTCCTTTTTTTTGTTTTTCTTGATGTTGTTTTTAACCTATAAAACCCTAAAATGATAAAAATTCTAACTTCCGCGTGTTTTCGGACCTATTGCGCAGGTGACAGACATCAGTCGCAGCTGAGACGACAACTTTTTCTGAAATCTACCACTAAGAGTGCCGGAAGTGCAGGTCACACTTTTGGCCAAAAAATTGCGACCTGGACCCTCAGGACACACCTTTTAGCCCAAAAATTGTGACCTCTACTGAAAACAGGTCAGAAACTGTGACCTAGACTTTTTGCAGGGATTTTTCTGAAAGTTTTCTAGGTTTGACTGAGCCTCTGTTCATGGTTGTCTAACCTCCGTCTCCGTCCATTTTGGACTTGTACTTGTTATGTTTTGCTCAACTAAGTGGGAACCTAGCCCCTAGGGCTTCAGTGCCCTCCACTTTTCATGGAAGATTTTTTGTTGTTGCAAGTTGTCTGAAATTTCAGAGTCTTCAGCCATTTTTTCAGATTTGATACCTCACCTTCAGATCAACTTCAGATCAACTTTTTATGCATCCAAATCACCTCATTTAGCTTTTTTTGGGTTTTCCTCTAGGTTTCACTCTGTTTCCCTCCAGGAGATAGCCTTTCTCCACCTTACAGCGATTTTTCCTCTGATTTGTTGTTGTTTTATGCACCACTTTCCAGAAAATTTTTTCCTTTAGATCCTTGTCCCTCCTGACCTTAGATCTATTGGATTTTTTAGTGTGTTTTGATTTTTTTTTACTCACCTATAGACTAGTTGTTGAGAGGCCTGCCTCCTTGGGTTTAGATTATTGCATCATTAGCTGTTTATTTTCTATTTTTGCAGGCTTATATACTATCATTTGCAGGTTTATTTGCAGCTATACAGCACACTTTTTCTTTTTCTCTACAAACGTCTGGGTTTAAAAATTAAAATTTACACACTTTACACACACACCCTAAGCGAAAAAGGGCTTGGTTAACACGGCCAAGAAAAGACTCTAAAACATTGAAATCAATTGATCATGCACCTCTCTGCCCTTGTTTCGACATTGTAATCATTTGATCCTGCACCTCCCTGCCCTTGTTAGTCTCTTTTTCCTTTGTGTCATGTTTGTGTCATCACCATTGCACCACCAAGGCATTTATCCTAGAGACTTCTTGGCCTTCATCCTCAATTTTCGGTAGGAAGACTTGCTCCTCCACGTAGGATTCGAGTTAGTCCTCCACCGAGTCCGCACTCCAACTCTTCTTCTGGTCCATTGGGTTCTCCTTCTCATTCCGGCGTTGGTTCTCCCTCTGTCACCTTCACCATGTCTGGTGCAGGACCTAATGCTGGTGGTAACCCCGGCCCTCATGCTGGGAATACCACTAGTGGGACCACAACGAACACTACCCCAGTTGCACCCTTGCTCCCCTTCATGGAAGGCCTCAGCCTCCCTGATTTTGACCAGTTTATAAACGACCCTATAAACCGTGACGTTAGTTGACCTGCTATGCCAACGAAGCTCCCTTCCGACATCCCAAAGTTTGAAGGCCTTGCTGGAGAAATCCTTCAAATCATGTTCGACCTTTCCACATGTGGTGTTCGTCTAACTCCATTACCGATGACTTTGTCCGTCTTCAGTTGTTCCAACGAACGCTTACAGGTGAAGATTCTAAGTGGTATGTTGATCAGGCCCATTCCTCTCATACCACCTTTGTGACTCTTGCTCGCGCTTTTTTGTATTACTTCCAGCTTCCCCTTCATTACGACACTGGCACCGAACTCTTGACTTCTTTCCGTCAATCGTCTACGACCCACCTTTCCGATCATGTCCAGGAATGGCGGAGAAGAAAGAGCCTATGTCGAGCTCCTACTTTTGAAGACCGCGTCTACATGGACTAGTTCCTTAGATCTCTTTTTCCACCTATCAGAAAATATGCCGCATCGCACTTTCCTCAAACCGAAGAAGCCGCCCTCCAAATTGCATTAAAATATGACCTGATCTACACTCAATCGGGTTATGTTTATACCATTCTACCTAATCTTCTCAGGCTCGGTGGTGCCAACACATCGGGGGCATTTCACACCACCGACGGTATCATTGGAGCTCTCTCTAATCTGTATGCTCAACATCCTATGGGCTATGGCTTTCCTCGAGGTGGGGCCAGCACCTCCTGCACTTTTCCCCCTCCTGGTAGCACGTATCCAAGATATGGCATGCCTCCTCTTTTTTCCCAACCTCCTATTTACCACACTATTACCCAACCTCCTTATTATCTGTATCCACAGCCTGGTGCTCTAGCTCTGCCAGCATTAGCACCTCCTCCTCCCTTGCCTTCTCAACCCCCGCAATAGCAGCCACCGCCCCCTCAGGGGCAGGTGTATGCACAACAGGGCGCGATTAATCCTCCTCCCTCCAAAAATAAGAGGAAAGGCACTAAAAATCAGCCTACCCCTGGTAATACTGGACCTAATCACGGTAATGCTCCTCACACTACGAACCAGCAACAGGGCACTCAGCCCAAGCAGGACAGGCCTGTTCGCTCGAACAAGGCATGTTCTTGTCGTGGTGTTTATGGTCATTACACGCATGATTTTCCTCTTTTTCCATAGATACAACAGCTATGGGAGTCTCAAGAAAATTTGAGAGGATAGAAATTTGTCCCTTCCGTTCCTCCCAGTCCTGCACCTAGTCAAATGGTTGTGCTTATCGATCATTTCCCTCGGCAAGGATTTGTGGCTACCCAACCACCTGAAGGCCAAGTGGCCACTCAACCTCTTCCATCAGGTACCTCTGATTACCAGATTCTCGTGATGAAATTTGATCAACCTCCAATCGTAGACATCAATCTTCAGACTCAGTCCCGTTAGTACAACAAGCCTCCCGCTACGGCTGTCCTCAAGCCGCCTCCTTCAGTCTCTACAGAGACTCTTTCGACACCTAATGGCCCCTTGAATATCCCTCAGCCTAAGGTAGAGGTTCATACCAAGATCCCTAAGGGACCACTATGTCTAAATTCTGCTTTTGGAAAAGTTATCCATTCGTATAACATAGTAGATGATCTAGCACAATGTCCTGCTACCATTTCAATGTTGGAACTCCTCCAGTCGTGCCCTTCACAATGAAAATCTCTACTATCTACCGTGGGTGCTGTAGATCTTTCCAATGATCGATTTATTGTCTTTGATGTTGACCGGTCAAAGCATCCTCCTCTCCCAGCTTCCGTTGCTTTCCAAATCCCAGTCAGGATTCGAAACGCCAACGTTTCCCAGTGCATTATTGATGAGGGGGCATCCACCTGTGTGATGTCCACTTCGATTTGGAAGCAACTAGGAACACCTGAGTTGGATACTTCCACGATAACTATCTGAGCGTGGGATGGCCATGCCTCCCATCCCATTGGCTTATTCCGCAATTTTCCTATTACTCTTGCGGGTAAGACTCTTTGTGTTGACATAGAAGTCATAGATGCCCCCTTAGATTACGACATTCTATTGGGTCGTAGCTACACTTATGTGATGTCATCTGTCCCTTCCGCGGTTCACCGCAAGATGTCTGGCCCTCATAATGGAAAGATAGTCACCATTGACCAATTGACATATTACGAACTAAAGTATCATGCCTCCCCTAATTCCACTATCTCTTCGGTGGCCAACAAGAAAATATTCCTCATTGCTTGGAATCTACAAATATTCCTCATTTCTTGGTACATTCCCTGGTCTTCCTCCTCCTGTCTTTCATCCCATCTCATCGAATGTTTTCATGATGTAATCATCTCGGGATGCTCTCAAGCGGCTCGCCTCGGTTAGTCAGCAGCCTCCTCACCCTCTGCAGCCTTCTCGTAGCCCTTCGATTCAGCCTTTTGGTCCTCCTCCTCTTGGCCCTTCAGCTGGTACTCACAAGCCTCTTTACCCTCCTAGAACAGTTCCTCTAGGCCTCAACCATTTAGGAGTCATCCCACCTAGCCATTACCCTTCTGGTCAGATATCGTTCCTAGCTCCCTCACCAGGAGTCTATACGGCACCTGTCATGGCCACCCTCTCTCTTCCTAACTTGACCCTTGGGATTCCCATCTGGTACCTTGATCCTCCAGCTGCTACCCCACCAATTCAACTTAAACCTTATCTTTCTTTGACCCCAATTCAACCGGTCCCCATGACTTCTCTCACTGCAACAGTGCCTCAACCACCTCAACAGGAACCACCTCCTGTTACGACCGCTTCGGGTAAGAAGGGCATAGCTCGCAAAAGGGCCTCAAAGGACAAGGCCGCCCCAACTGACCCTACGCTTCCTCTGCCTCCAAAGCCCTGTGCTTTGTGTGATTTCATCGGTCATGCCACCCATACCTGTCCCGAGTTGCCCCGCATCAAGCCCATGGTTAAAGTCGTGTTTCCTGAGTTGATGGTCCCTAAAACCTCTGCTTCTTCCTCGACTGCAACCAAGAACACCAATTCTATTCACACCAACCAACCTTGTGCTTTGTGTGATCTCCATGACCATTACTCTCATCATTTTCCCTGCCTTATGCATTACTGTGCCTCTTTAGAGGTAGTTCGGGAGTATGAGATTCAACAGAACCAATTTTCTTCTCCCGTACTTGCACAGTATGTTGCAAGCCAGACTGAGGATTTACCTGCTCCTATTGACATTCCCCCTCCCGATGTCGAGATGATGGAGCATGTGGCCACCATCCTCTACCTATCATCATCCATGAGACCCTCAGCAGAAGCTCCCTCTGAATCTTCTCCTGTTGTTTCTCTTGACCTCCCTTCAGCAATCACTCTGGGCTTAACATCAGTAGATCCCTTATCTGCTTTTTCTTACGTCATCCCCTGTGATGATGTGCATGTGAACCTTTCTTCTCATGATGATGAGTCAGGTAGCTTCGCCGCGTCATGTGGTCTCCCTTCCTCGAATCATTCCGCCTTATTTTGTGATGACAACATCATGGAAACCTTGTCCACCCTTGAATTCATCTTTCCCGCCCATAAACGGGATGCCCTCATTTGTACCTATGGTGACTTATGCAACCTGAGGACAAGCTACACCTCCGACAGCTCCCACACTCCACCTCATCGTCGGCATATGAGTAGTAGATATCCTACCCAGATCACTCCCTCCTATGAAGTGCATTCGATTTCTACTTTGCGCTCAGGTTGCCAGCATTTTTCATCATTCTCCCATTTATTGTCTTGTGGCACCTTTCAGATAGACCCCCCATCCACACCTTATATCGGTTTCACCGATGGTGCAAGTTGCTACTCCCGGAATCTAGCCTTGGCAGCTTGGGCCATTTTTACCCCCTTGCATTCGCTTGTTCTCTCAAATGGTGTATGCACTGGTACTGCTACTAATAATCAGGCCGAATATGATGCAGTGCGGGGTTTATTAGCCGATGCCCTTTCGCATCGCATCCTCCACCTTCATGTTCATTTAGATTCCCTGCTTCTTGTCATGCAATTGAATGGTGTCTATCGTGTGCATAATCCTATCCTTTTTAGAAGATATTTACGAGTGAAGCTTTTGATGCGTGAATTTGAAATCATTACTTTTAGTCATGTACCTAGAGAAAAAAATCACTATGTAGATAGCATTGCAAACCATATTCTAGATTGGCATTTAGCACATGCATTTAACACAAGACAATAACATTAAAATATCACAACGATGCATATCCATAGTATGTGTCGTATAAAATGTTTTCAAGTCCATCTACTTAGATACATATGACATGCCCATAGCATGTTACAAAAACTCAAAACTGGGGGCACCACCTACCCCTACACACTAATCACTATATGGATGATCTTAAGCCAATGGCTTTGCTCCCGAAGCTCGTAGATCACACATACCCTGTCCGGCCATCGCCATGCGCCGCATGACCCCTCGCCACTCAGAGGGTAGACTAATACATGGCTCTATGTACTGGTCATCTAAGTCCTGCCAACCGCGCTCTAAAACATCGGTCAGAAGCCTCTCACATCTATGATGGATGTCCTCCAGGAGGGCTGCTGCATCCTCATTTTTATGTACCCTCGCTCCACCAAGTCCTATGGTCCCCGATACTACGGGTCATCCCATATATCTAGCCGGTTTTACCGGTGCTATATCTGCATACCAAAAGTGAAAGAATCAATATCACATACAATATTCTAGATCTTTACATGCACATAAAATATTATCAATTTTTCACTTACCATCAGGTCCCCATATTCGACCAGGCGGCAGTGGTAGATCCAGGTCCCCACAATAACTCATCCCACTATAGGGATAGTCGTCTATATATAATGGCATCTAACCCCAATGAGCAAAGAACTCAGGTTGGAACACCCGTCCAACCGCCCCACCTCCTCATCTACACAGTAGTCGCCCCCACCAGCACATCCTAGGCTCTCTCGGGCCCCCATCTTGGATTTTTATGTGAGGTCGAAGGGTCGGAATCTTCTCAAAGAAGAATGAGCACAAAACTATACCATATGCACAGTCATGGTTCACTTGTCGCTTGCATAGCAACAATTTTCTTTTCAACGACGACAGCATCATCTGGGCCCACCCATAGTAGGTCCCACTCAAAACACTCTCCACAAGCATCATCTACCCTCCAGTGATGTGATGGAGTGCCTGGTTGCCCAGGAACCGTAGCACTGCTACGGCCAAAACATAGGTCTCTAACCTCTCCAAATCCCTGATGGGTATCCGAGTCCCCTTGACTTGGAGACCTGGTCGAAAATGGTGCTCTACAAACTCTATGATATTTTCCCCCGCAGTAATACTGGCTGAGTATTCCCTACCATCCCAAGTGGTGGGAGACCAGTCAAGAAATATATATCCTTGACCGTCAACTCAATCTGGTGCCCCTGCACTATAAAGACCTCATGGTCCAGGTCCCAATAGCTAACAATCTGGGTCAATAAGGGCTCTCCATCTCTCATCAAAGGGTTCTTCGCAAACTTCAGAACTCCAAACCTAGCTAGTGTACTACAGACACCTTGATCCTCCTGGATCTCCGACCATAATGTGCCTAGGTCTCTCTCTCTCCAGTTGATCCGTAATTCTGCCATATCTGCACAAAACCATCATATTTTTTAGTATACAGATAGGAAAGACTGTATCTCATCATAAAAACCCAGTACTTAGCCAAAAAATAGCACAGAAAAACCCCTGACAGGTTGCACTTTTCAAGCCCAAACCTGGGATAGGTCGTAGTTTTTTTCTTAAAACTTGCTACCCAGGTCACACTTTTTGCCCCAAAAAGTGTGACTCAGCCATGAAGAGGAGTAGGGCTTTGTTCCTAAGCCTTGGGGACCTAATATGAACTTTCAATCCACTAAAAATAAGGAGTAGGGTTAGGCCTCTTACCTGCAACTGATGGATGTCGATTCCAACGGTCGGTTTGTCTACTACAATCGCCGCAAGATTTAGGGCCTTTTCTCCTCTCTACATTCACCACAGCTCCACATGCAAATGAGTGAATTTGGAGGGAAAATTCCTTATTAAAAGAGAAACCCCTATTTTTTCTTTCGCCTACTGTGACCCAACCATAGCTTCGTTTACCAAACCATCTCTACTATTGGAAAGCTCTCATCGAGCCCTAAAATGGGTATCTGTTAGTTTTTAGTGATTTGACACTTCACCATGACACATTTTTTCTAAGAAGCGTCACTTCACCCCTCCTCAAAATCAAATTTCTTCACTTGCAACACTCGTATTGGGGGCACCACTTTTCCTCCATACTCTTCCACGCTCCTGTCGACTTTCATCGTGAGTTACCATCTTGTACTCATGTTTTTATGGTCCTCAATGGACCTTTTCTACGTGGCAGTACCGTCGATTCACCCTTGTTTAGAGCATCCAAGTTGAGTCATCATTGCATTCATGAAGTCTATCTCGAGTCCCTTTGCATCCCGCTATAGTCCTCCATCCTTCATTGCTTGGTCCCTCTCTCGTGTCGCACATTATGGCCTTCAGTCCCACTATCCCCTATCCCTCATGATGTTGTGTTAGTCACTGCTAGGTCATCCATGCCCTTTATGCTCTAACAAGGGAAGTCGTTCGTTCGCTACTCAGTACCCCCCATTTTATCATCATCATTGGTTTCATTATGTCATTCACTCTATTGTTTTCTCTCATGCCTTAGTTGAGTATCCCTTATTGCCTCACCTATGGTGGACCTCCTTCTGTCGACATCAGCTCATTCATTCCAGAAGGCAGGTTTAGAGGACAGCGTACCTTGGTTCCAGCTTCCACTCTTGTTCGGTGCCCCGGATCAGGCAAAGGGACTCCTTATTTCCCTTTGACTTGATTGTTTCTCAGCTTCAGCTCCATTCAGCATGATCGAGATCCATATACTTGATGGTTCAGTGATGCAGCAGTTGATATCAGTGATTCCCAGGTGTGTGTGAGATGTCCCAGCCCTCATGAGGGGGTGGCCCTACAGGTAGCACCCCACATACATGGATGACTTCTTCACTTCAGCCTTCGATGCAACTCCATAGATTTGATGATGTCAGCCTCAGCCGCTTGCAGTGCCTTCTTGATTGCATATATCAGTCATATTTTCAGAGCCCTTTCCTATTTACAGGGGCATCTGGTTTGTATTTGTATCTCATGTACTTAGATATTATTGTACAAGTCCTTGTTGTTATGCCAGGCACAATATGTATGTGGGATTCATTATCATGTTATTTATCTGGCTGATGTTTATGCTAGAATATACTGTATTGTTCCGTCTCGTGGTTTTTCGGACGCCTCATTGTTTGTACTTTGCCTCGGCGGGAATAGGTATGCCTCCCCCGCCGCATATAGCATAGGTACTCACTCATCAAAGAGACTTGTCGCACCGGTAAGTCTCGCCTCATCAGGGTCTAGTTCTTTCAGCACTTTTGTCTACCTTATACTCCTCTCTCTTTGACTTCCCCTTCGACATCTAGTGATTGAGTTCTTGGCATTACTTTGGTGTACGATTGGCTCCCAACAGGGGGCAATCTGTTACACCATTTTTTGGTCATCTAACCTGTTACTATTAGATGGACCTAAGTACACCATGTAAGACCAATTTTACCCTAAGTAAAATTTCTTTCACTATGAAAAAGAACTTAATAAACCACCTTTATTAAGTTGTTTATGGTCTAAACAGGAAACCACATGAGGAAATATTAAATAAATCCACATTTGTTTGATTTTCCTCAGGGAATAATTACTTAAACAACAATTTAATTAATATTCCTGGTCATATTTAACCCAAAACAGGAAAATTAATTAGATAAATTATTATTTATCTTATTATTTTCTACAAATAATTATTTAAACCTTATTTAAATAATATTCTTTGTTAAATATGACTAAATCACCTTTAAATAATTAAATAAATCATTATTATTTGGCTATTACTCAACCAGAATCCTTAAATGATAAATAAATCATTTATTTATTTATTATTTACAAAATAAAGGATTTGACTAAACCATTACTTTTCCTCCTTTCAAATATAATAAAATATTCCATAAAAGTTGAGTCTTGATTGGTTAATAATATTTTAATTATGCACATTTCTCTAGTAGCTCTAATATTTTGTTATAAATAGAAGGGTTTTTCCATTCATTTACCACCTTTTGTTGCCTAAATATCACTCTGGATCTATACTTTTGGTCTGACTATTGATCCACCATCATAGTCATATTTTGCTACCATTTTTGTCTAGGTTTTCTACACCATCAAGAGAGAGGAATTTTAGATCTGAAGTGTTGAGGACTTACAAGGACCCATCCCATTGAGGAGAACTGGGAACACCCTCCTGTGTTTTCCTCCCAGGTGCCATTAATACAAAATTCATTCAACATATTCTTGCCTTGTCTATTGGATGCATGGAGTAAATCTTGTTTTCTATACTGCTTAATGTCTTCTAATGCATAGATCTAGATTTTTGCAGCATTTATCTTGATCACCTAACTGTAGATATGAGGATATTGGCAGCCATATTTGTTGTTAGGACTATTTGTTATGCACAGTTAAAGTGGTCATTTTTCGTACGCTTGGAATTAAGATTCATACTAACAAAGGAGATGATCTAATCTCGGGGTATAGAATACACAAGATGTAGAGATCAGCTCAAGGACAGTGCAGAGGAAGGTAGCAGCAAGGACAACGTAATTTTTAGGAGACCCTTCAGGGGTTACGCATAGACCCTTAGGGGCAGCATAGTGACTGCATCACCCATTCTGGGGTAACGCAGTCCCTTTCGGTGCAACACTGAGGGTTTGAAAGCCATCCAAGGCTGACGCAAAGGCTTTTAGGGCTTCAGAGGCTGACACAGAGCCTTTCAGGGGCAGCGCCGAGGTCACTAGGCCCTAATCTTGGCTGAGTTACGTAAATCCCATTTGAGGGTATGGATCAGTCATTATTTTGGCCCTAGATCAGCTAGTGAGTTGTAGATCTAGTATTATATTTGTCGGGTTTTCCAAATCTGGAACCCAGATTTTTGTATTAAAAAATATTCCTAATAATAGAACCCTCCAGCAGCCAGAGACCGGTTTCCCCACCTTGGGTTTTTCCGGGAATATTTGTCCAGAAATAACTGTGTCACTTTTTCAATGTGTGCATGTGGTTATTCTAGATCTGAATTGGTAGAGATTTGTTATGTGTTTTGCTTCTACGTTAACTTGAATTTATTCATTTGATAACTTATCTAAGTAGGAGGAGCTTAACCGGATTAACAGTAATAATTTATGCATAAGATATAAGATTCAAAAATTTCTACATGGGCCCCACTATGTGCGTTGTCTCCTCATGCCATGTTGTCCTACCTACACTGAGTTGTCCTAGCCCATGATGCCATTGTGTTGCCTCTGTGTTGTCCCTCTCCCTGCATTGTCACTTGGCTCCCTTGGGCTCCACACTGAAATCAGAATAATGTCTAAGTGACTTTAGGGAGTTTTTTTCTCCTAAGTTGGGTTATGGGTCCCATCACCCCTTTATTTTATGGTTGAACATTAGAAAATCAAAATCTGAGCAAAAATTAATATTTATATTCCTAATATTCCTCCCCTCCAAAAAATTTCTTATCCTCAAGCAACTGCAAATATGGATGCTGCAAAATATTCCCACTCTCCCAAGCGTCATCCTCATCCGGAATATTTATCCATCTCACTAAGTACTCCTTAATTGTCCTGCTCCATAGCTCTCTCTCCCGAGTGTCTAAGATGGCTTCTGGTTGTAACACCAAATGCCCCTCATCATCTGTAGGTGGGAGCTCCTCCGTTGCAGTCACATGTTGCCCCAATGCCGTTTTCGGGCATGATACATGGAAATTGTTATGTATCCTACTACCTACTTGTAGCTCTAACTCATAAGCAGCCTCTCCTACCCAGCAGATCACTCTATAAGGTCCATAGAAGTGGGGCTTGAGATTCTCGGCCCCCTTCTGCTTCAGCATGGACTGTCGGTAAGGCTGAAGTCAGAGGTAGACCAAGTCACCTACCTCAAACTGTCTCTCTACCCACCCTTTATTGGCATATAACTTTTGTTGATTCTTCATTGTGGCTAAGTTGTCCTTAAGATTCTAGAGTATATCTAAGCTCTCTTGGATCGATTCCTTGGCCCTAGGGGCCTTTCTAGCTCCAAACATAACATCAGCAAAAGTCAGAGCATGATATCCATACAAATCATAAAATGGAGACATACCAATAGACATGTGGAAAGTGGTGTTGTAGCAGTATTCTCCCAAATGTAACCAACGTAGCCATGCCTCTTGCTACCCCTAGTTCCTCAAGTAGCCTTCCAGCCACTTGTTCACTATCTTTGTCTGCCCATCTTTCTAAGGGTGGTAGCTGGTACTAGGAGTTAACTCTGTGCCCACCAAATGAAATAGTTCTTGCCAAAATCCTCCTATGAAACTGATGTCCCTATCACTGACTATGGTCTTTGGAAGACCATGCAATTTGAAAACATCACGGAAGAAAAAAATTTCCACCTGTGTAGCTATGTACCGTGTTGATATGGCGAAGAAGTGAGCATACTTTTTTAGTCAGTCAATGACCATAAAGATGCAATCCTTGCTCTACACCATGGGAAACCCAGTAATGAAATCCATATAAATTCTTTCCCACTTTCCTTTCTGAATGGGAAGCGGCTATAGTAGTCTAGTTGGGTGGCTCATCTCCCCCTTGTTCCTCTGATACACCTTGCACTCCCTAACATGCCGGAGTACATCCTCCTTGAGGCCTCTCTAAGATAACCTCTCCCTAATGGCCCTATAGTTCTTCATGAATCCCTGATGGCTTGATAATGGTGAATCGTGGGATGCATGCAGTACCTTCTCCTTGAGCTAAGAATCCCTAATCAAGAATATCCTATCTTTGTAGTAGATTACCTCATCCATCACCCTATATCTCTCATCTACAACTTGGCCATCCAACACCTCATAAGCAAAGAGGTCCTTGGATTACTCCACCAACAGTTGAGCCCTCCAGTCTACATCTAGGCTCATCAAGGACAACATTGTTGGCCTGTGTGATAAAGCATCCGCCACAACATTATTCTTACCTTTAACATAATCAATGTAAAATTCATAAGCCTAGATCTTACTGACCCACTTATGTTGCATCTCCTACAATTGCTTCTGTTCAAGTAAAAATCAGAGGTTGTTGTGGTCGGTCCTCACTTGAAACCTGTTGCCTAACAGACACTGCCGAAACTTGGCCAGTGCATGCATAATGGCCAGTATCTCCTTGTCATAAATTATATACAACCTCTCATGCGGTAGTAGCGTCCTACTCTCGAAAGCTATAGGGTGCCCCCCCTACATCAATATTGTGCATACTCCCTCCCTCGAGGCATCACACTCCGGGATGAAGGGTTACATGAAGTCTGGCAAAGCCAACACCAGACAGCTGCTCATCACCTCCTTGAGCCTCTCAAAGGACCTCTATGTAGTATCAATTCAGCCAAATTCCCCCTTCTTGGTGAGATCTGTGAGGGGTGTTGCAAGTTGGGAAAACCTCTTGACAAACTTTTAGAAGTAGGTGCAGATGCCTACAAATCCCTAGAGCTTTGTCACGTTATTTGGTTCCACCCATTCCTAGATGGCTCGAATCTTCTCCTTATGGACTCTCACTCCATCCACACCAATGATATTCCCTAAGTAGAGCATATGTGTCAACCCTAACTCGCACTTGGAGAGCTTAGCACAGAAATGATGCTCCTCCAAAATACATAGTATTTCCTCAATGTGCTGCAAGTTCTCCTCCCAAGTGTGGCTATATAGAAGGATGTCATCAAATAACACCAACACAAAATTCTGCAACTGACCACAGAAAATGTGGTTCATACAAGACTGAAAGGTGGTTGGTGCGTTGGTTATCCTGAAGGGCATCACCAAAAACTTGAACTGACCATAATGGCACCTGAATGCAGTATTGGGGACATCTTGGTCCCTCACCCTGATCTGATGGTACCCTGACCTTAGATCGATCTTGGAGAATAATTATGATCCCCTCAACTCATCAATCCTGGGAATGGGGTGTCGGTTCTTCATTGTCTTTTTTTTTAGTGCCTTGTAGTCGATGAAAAACCGTAATGTGTCATCCTTCTTCTTTACCAGAACAATAGAAGAAGTAAATGGGCTAGTACTGGATCAGATGTGTCCCAGTGCTAAGAGCTCATGGATAGCTCTCATGCTTGTAGGCCATCGGGTTCCTATAAGGTGTGGTGATCACTACCTAGATCCCCTACTCCAACTCAATGATATGCTCAAACCCCCGGTTCGGTGGCTACCATGGTCGTATGTCCCCAAAAGCTGTGGAGTACCTGTCCACTATCGACTGCGCATTCGGGTGAACTGCCTGCCCTGTGGCCCCTGCCTCTGAAATACGCAGTTCTACTACCCACTCTATGTATCCCTTATGGAATTTTGCCTCTATCTGGTGTGCTGAAACTATCTGCGGATGGTATGTGTGCATGCCTCTGATCATCACATGATTCCCACTCTTCTTGTCCATCCACTCCATCTCTAGTGTCTCCCAATCTATGGTGACCTTACCCAGCGTAATCAACCACTGCACTCCCAATAACACATTGGTATCTGGGATGTCAACCACAAAGAAGTGGTATGTCATCATGTAGGTTCCCATGGTCACTGCCAATGGCAGAACATATCTCATACACTGCATGGTTCTAGCGCCTAGTACCAACACTAAGAATCCATCAAAAATCTTTGTCGGTATGCCCCTCCTCTCTACAATATAAGCATCAATAAATTTATGAGTGGTCCCGCTATCTACCAAAACTGAAACACGATGTCCCTGCATGGTGCCTCAGACACGTAGTGTCAAATACTTCAGAACACCTCACAAAGATGCAAGCACTCCTCCTGTGGGTGCAAATGTTGCCCCTCCTACTCCTGGGGGAGGTGGTGGTGGATGATATCCTCTATGTGCTACAATTTTTTCCTCTCCCTCTATCTCCTTATAAGAATCCTCTTCTCCCTCATTGTCGGAGAAGACCTCGATGTAATGTGCCTTCCCTGCAGCACATCGAAGACCCGGTGCCCATGGCTCCTAGCATGTGAAGCATAGCTTCCTCCATCTCAAGTATCTTCGGGTATCGTCGTCTAAAGGCCCTAGGCCCTGGTTCCACTTCTACGATCGAACTCTCGTATCCTTCCCCTTCGGCTGAAATGCTGGTCTCTGGGAGAAAGGAGCTCTAGTCCTGGGCAAGGCATCCTACAATTCCCTTGTCATCCCGACTGCATCCTGTAGTGTAGCAGGCCTAGTGGACCTAACTAACCCACGCAGAGGTTCTGCCAACCTATCAATAAACATGTAGATCCTCCTGGATGTGGACAAGTCTAGAACCATCATTGAGAGTCTTAAGAACTCAAAAATTTAAGTTTATGGGCTCTCGGTCTATTTGAGCTTGGTCAGCTCGACAAAATTCTCCTCTGGATCCTTTCGATCAAACCTCTCCACCAATCTCTGGGTGAACGTTGCATATGTTGTCATTGTTGAGTGACCCAGCGTGGCCATCCCGTGGAACCACCAATCATGGGCTTCCCCCTCAAGGTCCAGTGTTTCCACCTTGATGGCCTCCACCTCTTCCATCTGGTTTAGTTGAGAGTAAATGTCCAGCTTCTCTACTCAAGCTTTGGCTGGAAATTTAGATGACCCATCATAAGTTGGCAAGAAAAATCTTCCCATGGTACATTGCAACTCACCTCCCTGCATGTACCCACCTCCTCTGTTCTGGTTGCAGGGTTTTTTATTGTTCTTGAGCTGACATAAATCGTGGAAAGAGATATATTCACCAAACACTCGCCCATATGACTGATACTTTGCAAAATAGTCCCTGTAATGAGCCATCCCCGGCTCCTGGGGTCCTCCCATTCATGTCCCTGCAGTCAATAATGTGGGTATATTCGAATGTGGGGGAGTGCGTAGCACCACTTGCTGTGTTGTGTTATGCTCCTGTGTGTGATGGGAAGTGTCGGATCCCTCTACGATGTGAAAATCCCTTGGGGTTTCACGTTGTCTTTTCTCCCAAGTAATATTCTGACCCATCACCTCTATCTTCCTCGAGAGCTCTTGTACAAACTTCAAGAGGAGATTCCCAAACTCCTTCTCGTCATCTATCTCTTTTGCCATAAGTTCTTCCTCCTCTTCGACCTTAACTGGAACACATTCCCCCTCTCCAAATGTGGCCTCGAGCATCTGCTCTCGGCTCCTGTACCACTGCTTCCAGTAAGTGATGTATTATTTGTCTACATGTGTCATAAACTGATCTGCTCCACATGCTGAGCCAAGTCTATGAGCTCTGATACCACTATAATATTCTGAATAGAAAATAAACATCAATACAAAGCAACATAAACAAAAAACTACAAAAAATATAGAGACACCATGAAAAGCATTGCAAACATTGAGAAAAGTTGAGCCGTTTTATTATAAATCTGGAAGAGGGAATTAGTACAAGAGGTGATAATAATGATGGCACCTTGGCTTGCTCAAGATAAGCTGAAATAACTCTCAAAACCCTGTTGGGAATGGATTCTTTCTCTCTGGACTTCGTAACTCCCTGAGTTGTTGCTACTACTATAAAATGTTGCTTCTAGCTGGAATAGATCTTCTCTTTGGGTTTTTTCCCCTTCTTAGAAAATTGTGAAACTGCGGCCATGAACTCTTCTCCAAAAACCCGGAAAAACCCAAAAAGGAATTCCAAAAAGGCTGACCCCAAAATTTGACCCCCTTGGGAAAATTACGCACTCCTGGTGAGTACGCTGGCCCCTGAACTGAATGGATGTAAATTCTAGCCTCATACTACTCCAATAATTGACTTGTGAAGGGTTGATCCCCTCACACTTCTCCCGGACTGAAACTCCTGATCTCCCTTCACTCCCGGTGTTGCCCTCCTCCAAGACTGCGTAATCTCTGAGTGTGACTGCACTACCTTAGTGAATACGTAACTCTTGGCTGAAAGGCTTTGTGTTCTCTTCTCTAAAAATCGATGGTGAATCTCCTCACCTGAGCGGGCACTCGAAATCCCCCAAGGATGAGGTTGGGATCTCTGCTCAGAGACACCCGTGTGCTGAATAGCACTTGCAGACTTAGCTAAACAGTGTAAGCGTGCTCAATATTTTTTAGACAGACATTTTGAATATGCATAATAGAATGAATGAGTAGCTAGCCTCTCCCTCCTTGTATGCTTGATAGCCTAGCTCTCCCTTGGGCCCCACTATGTTGCGTTGTCTCCCCATGCCACGTTGACCTGCCTTCACTGCGTTGTCCTAGCCCACGCCACCACTACACTGTCTGGCCCACACTTCCTTTGCATTGCCCCTCTCCCTGTGTTTTGGAGGTAAATCCCCTCTCCGGATAGAGGTGATCCCACTAGCCCTAGAGTTGTTCTAGCAACAATCGAAACACGCAAAGCTATTGATTCCTAGTTACAAAAGATAGAATCGCGATAGATCACTTACCGTGATTCCTTCACTGTTGTTGTCGAAGAAGAAGTGGCACTTCCATTCCTAGCTGGACAGGTCACGATCTGTGAGCTTTCTGCATCGAGATACATGTACACATGCAGAGAAGAGAGACAATATGCAACATAATATTTCACATTTTTATAACTATCGATCAGTCAAAGAGGAACGAATGAAATTGCATTATATAATGGACAAACACAATCATGGATCCAATAGCAGAGTCATGTATATTAAAATACGAGAGAATGATTACAACTAGTGCTCTGACGTCATGATCTTCCTTTGACAGGGTTCCAGCGAGATGTGTCTCACAAAGCTCATTAGGGATTCGACAGAATTCTCTCTCTCACAGGGTTCTCCTTAGCTCTGCTCTTGATTGTCACTCAGCTATAATTTCCTTCCCAAAATTTCAGCTAGCTAGAAAATGGAGAGGGCAGGCTTTTATAGAGGGAGAAGGAAATGTTAGGCTCCCTATAATCATGGGGGAGAGTCCTATCTCTGAGGAAGGTTCCATGAGAGGTGGAAAACCACTTCCTAAATAGGGAGATCCGAAAGAAAACAACCCAACCCCTTTTTGATGATCCGTTCTGAAGTTGTTAGAATAAAACTTCTGCCTTCTATTGTTAAAAAACATTCCTTAATAGGTTTGGCATGGGCACAACATAGGGACAGAGCGCCAGCTGGCACACCCACTAGTGTACATTTTCCCCATTGGCATGAGGGATGAACTAGCTACCCGCGCTAATGCCAAAACATGGGTTTTTAGGGTTTTTCAGAGGAAATGTTCCTGAGGATAATTCTTTCCCTTATGCAGAATGAAGCCTTCAAGGTGTTTTCAAGACATTTTACTGTTCAGAGGTCATGGGAATAGTCCTCCAATGTATGGGACGAGGGATTGTAGGGACGGTGAAAAAATGTTGTGTAACAGATGCCCCCTAAAGCATGAGGTCCAAGAGAGAGGTAGGGGTGAAATACTTTATGAACGCATTCAACTAAAAACACTACCATCGGAAGACCTATGAATACAAATACAACTGATATCTCTGATACATGATATGTTGTATGGGCGCAGCCATCCATAATAGAGTGTACAAAAACCAGGATCCAATGTATGGGTGCAGCCATCTAGTAAATAAGGATCAACAAGTAGACTCAGGTATGGTCGCAGCCATCCAATCAAAAGATTCATGTAATAAATCATAATAATCCATAAAGAACCTGCAACCTAGATTTTTATCAGACAAAATCCAGGGTCTTGCGCTCCATCTCGACCCGAACAGAGTACAAGTTCGAGCATGCAAATATGTGAGCTGAAGTCGAACATGCAAGAACATCGTCTGATTACCAGAAAATAATGAAAGTCATTAATAGATGTGAGAGAAACCACCAATAATTACGATGGCTCTCAAGGTACAAGAGGTACAATCCACGGAATGTGAACAGTGAGTTGGCGTAGAACATCCGCAGAATCATCCGATCAAAGGCAAATAATGAAAACCTTGCGTCGAATGCGAAGAACCTGCCATTGAGGCATGCAGGCTCCAAGGCACCTGAAGGGAGTCTCTAGATCAGCTTCCTGGATAATAATCTGAAGTCGACGGGAAGTGACCTTGATCGAAGCTAGGCCATAACATTTCCCACATCATCGACATGAGACAGAGGGACATAATGTTTTGTGAATCAAGACCAACAGAGAATCAGAGGGAGGTTGAAAACTGCAGAGGCCAACTTCTCTTGAACATATCAGCGGCACAAAATTGGATTTGGCAGTATTTGACATCAAAGGATCTAAGGTCATGGTGACATGGCAAAGAGCAGATGAGTGATCAAAAGAGATTACCCAAACCCATGAATGCAAGCAGATAACGAGATGAGATGTCCCCAACCCGACACGAATGTAGACAAGTGCCATGTTCAAGAGTGATATACTGCCGATACGACTATAATACTGGTTCCATTTTCCCCCACCATTTTTGGCAAGTACCCCAATTATTTTGAAAACAAGCTTGAAGGGGATGGCATGTGCTTGCGATATAATTTTGTCCTTCGAACAAATCCAACCTAGTACATTTTACGAGCCCTAGGAAGGAGGAACTCAAGGAACGTCATTACGATGGATTCTGATGTCATCAGTTTTTAATGAGTCTGACAAAGGAAGAACTTGGCATCTTTTCATGTTTAGAGAGTTTGAAAAGACAGCGGAAAAGAAAAATCCAGCAGCCCTTTTCATAGATAGTCCCACAGATTCGAAAAGGTAGAAAACTATGTCTGAGAGAACCTCCTAGTCGCAATAGGCTAGGGTATTCCTTTTTCGTAAATAATATATCCCAGCCCAAAAAAGGGGTAAACGTATACTAGGTAGATGTCGTTTCGCAGCCAATTTAACAAGCTCAAAACAACAAGTGACTCGGCAATCTTTTCAGTTTTAGAGAGTCAGAAAATAGCTGAAAGGTGACTCCAGTAATGACTTTTTCATTTTTTTACCGAGTTTGAAAAAGTATAAAATACAAATCATCTCTTCTTCAAAATCATGTGGAAAACTTTTTGCTACACAAAAAGACGCGTGTAAAACATATTCGACGAAAATAATGCGAAAATATATCGAAAAACATGTTTAAAAACCCATCTAGGACTTTAAAAAGCTATAAAAGATCAACATTGGTAAAAAATATTTACTTTTCACTTTTTACCTCTTTGCAGAGCAATAGTGACCCTTTTGTGCTTCGATCTTCAGGAAACAAGTGCGACCAATACAGCGGACCAAATCGAATTTCCTCCAGTTCAGGTAAGATCCGATCTCTTTATCCATCTTTTAAGCTGCATTTCATTATATTTAATCATGGTTTGAAGTATTTTAGGGAGGGAATTTCAAATTTTAGGGCTCTGCGGTTTGTGCAGGTTCCAGGCACGGACCCACACCAATCCCTCTATTTTACATAGAGGCTGTGCCAGTTGGCGCGACTGTTAGCCAGACAGCCGCGCCAATGGCGCAACGCAAATTTTGGCTAAAAAATCTCAAAAATGAACCAATGAAATACAATTTTGAATACTTGAGGAGGTTTATAATGCTCCTATTTTTTATTTGATGTAGGTACCTAGCAAAAATATGGTCATTGAATGGAAAGAGAGAGATCACAATGAGGAAGATGAATTGGAAATGGGAAATGAGCAGTGTATGAATGCTCTCCGGAATTGCGGGCTGAAAAAATTCTTCCTAACACCATGTCTCTGACCTCAGACTGAACTACTACAATATATAATTAGCATTTGGGATGAGGATGAGTAGAAGTTCAAACTTCGAGATCAGGTACTTGAGCTCGAAGTGTCAGACGTGTACTTCATCACTGGACTGTCATGTAGGGGTCCAGTCCCTATCATGACCGGCACCGGGCCTTCAGGCGAAAACATGACAATGGTCATGGACAGGGTGTGCAGAGGGGCGCACAAAGGAATAGGGAGCGGGAAGGTAGACATTTAGACCATCCCCGATCTAGCACTGAGAGTAGTGCTACATACCATTACGCGAGCTGCGGGGTCACAGGCATCGCACGAGGCTACAAAGACACAACTCCTTCTCGCATCAAAGTGCATGAACCCAACAGTCTTTGACTGGGCCACAACCGTGACTATGAACATTAAACGACAATTGACCAAATTAAAGAAGACAAAACTGAAACAATTTGGCTATGGGTCAATTTTGGTGTCGTTCTTCCTGGAACGACTATCTTCCAGTGCCAGGGAGCCATAGTCTCGGATCCACCACTGAGAGAGCCATGGATGGCTCGATGGGCGGCATTGATGCCCAGGGCAGGGCGTAGCTATAAGATGTCATGGCAGCCCGAATTCTTCAGCTGGCTCCAACTACAATTGATCGTCATGGAGGATTAGCCTTATGCGGGCACCGATTTTACCGGAGAGGACTGGGACAAGGAGCTTGGTAAGAATATTTTTAATTTTATGAGTTTTATGATTTTTTGGTATACATGCATGTTCTAACAGCTGACCCTATATGTATGCAGATGTCAGCCCAGAGAGGCCCGTCGGAATGTCACCAGTAGCGAGGAGGACCCCTCTCGCTCATGACCCTCAAGGTGAGGGAGGCTAGGGGGACGAGCTTGTACAGAACCTAGAGGGGATCGCTTGCGGAGTTTCGGATTATCCTCGTTTAGCTGATGTTCCCTTAGCTTATCATAGGCACACCGTAGGGGTGCCAAGTCATCTCCACCGCTTGCTGAGGCGGTTGGTGCAGGCAGTGACGTGCTACCACGAGCACCATGCCGATTAGTCACCTAGGCTTTTTATTTGCATATTTTTTGAGAGACATGTTGTCTCCGGATGTAACTAAAACAAACATGTATATTTTTGGTTTTATATGATGCACACGTTGCAAACACTCGACATATATATATATATATATATGCTACATTGATCTTTCTTACATATGATAATATTTTAAAAATTGTGTAAATGTCTATCTAATACCATGTTGGCTACTGTATCTATTAGTGTATTCATTCGTCTTGGTATATGCTGATATGTAATGTAATCAAAATTTCTTTCAATTAAACGAATACGTAGATACAGTATTAAAATGCATGGGTTTCTAACTGAATAATGACCATTGAGCTGTAAAACCACAAGTTGTGAATCGAGATGTACAAGTAACGCGCGAATACTGAGGTTAACAGCCTCGTTTAATAATTCCAAAACGACATTATATTCTGCGACATTATTTGTAGCAGGCCCTAGACAAACACCTTGAAAATTTACCAACTCACCAGCAGGATTGTAAATTACCCAGGCAGGTTCCTGGTACTGCGGGAGGCACCATCCGTGAAACCGACATAAGGAGTAATATACATTTGCACAATTAGGAAGACCCAATGAGTAGAAAACATTTACAAAGCACACCACACCACACATGCACAAAAATTAAAAAATCACCTATGTACATATACTACGTAAGAATGATTCAAGCATAATATTTCTTCAGGTACAACCCATTTCTAGGCTATGCCAAAGAAAGACCTTCATAATCAATCATCTCATAAGCCCCATTTTTCAATACATGTTTAACGATATAGGGCCCATGCCACATAGGTTGGAATTTTCTTGCCCCAAGATTGTCATGGGCTTGATCATACAAGAGGACAAGGTCCCCTTCGATGAAAGAGCGTAGAGAAATTGTTTGATTGAAATGAGCTTTAACCTGTTTTTTTGTGCCTTGATGACTAAAGCAGCCAAGCGGCGAGTTTCGTCCAATCTCTCGAGATATAGGAGACGTTTTTCCTCCGAGGAAGTATCGGGCAGTAATTCCACAGCCAATTTTAGTGAAGGGATCTCACATTCAACTGGAAGAGTAGCTTCTAGACCATACACCAACTAAAATGGTGTGAATCCAGTTTCACTCTTCATTGACGTTTGGTAGGCCCAAAGAGCTGAAAACAACTAGAGATGCCAACTCGATTTGTGTATACCAATTTTTCGTTAAAGCATCATGACAATTACCTTGTTCACGGCTTCAACCTGGCCATTTTCCTGAGGGTAGTATGGCGTTGAGATGTCATGACACAATCCCAACTTAGATGTTGGCTCTGCCATCATATAGTCCCGAAAATGAGAGCCATGATCAATGACGATGGCTTGAGGAACGCTGAAACAAGTGATCACATTGTTGAAAATGAACTGTGCAGTTGTCTTACAGTCCGCAGCCAGTGTAGGGATTGCTTCGGCCCACTTGGTGAAATATTCTATGACAACGATGATATAAGCATGCCCCCCAGCCGAGTGAGGGTTACACGTCATAAAATCAATGCCCCATTTGGCAAAAGGGCCTACGGTAATGACAGGATGTAATGGGAGAGGCGGTGCACGCATCTTGCTTTGGAAGATCTGGCACTCATGACACTTTCATACTGCAACAATACAATCTTTAAACATAGATGGCCTAAAATATCCCACATGAAAGATCTTCTATGTGGTAGCATAACCGGACATGTGACCACCACAAGCGCCACTGTGACAGTCATTCAGAACTTTCTCAACCTCTTCTAAGGTCAAACACCGGTGGAATACAAAATCGACTCCGACACCATATAGGGTATCTCTGACAATGCGATATGGTTGCGACTGATGTCAAATGCGGCATTGAGCATCCTTCGTTAACTTGAACGTCTTGAGGTACACGATGATATCACCGTACCATGGATAGAGAGCGTTGATTAAGAAGAGAGTTTCATCTGGGATATGATCCTCGAATTGAGACGAAACAGAGTCGGTAGGGAGAGAACAAATGAGATCAGCAAAAACCAGTGATTTCTTTGATTTGGTAGTAGTGAACTCCAAATCAAACTCTTGGAGGATCACAATCCACTTTGAGTACTTTCCCCCAGCAATTGTCGAGACAAAATGTAAGTTATGGGGTTGCAATCGGAAATCACGGTTACCGTGCGTAACAGGATGTAATGGCGAAACCACTGAACAGCCTGGACCGCGGCCAGCGCTAACTTCTCGACGTGTGCATAATGTGTTTCAGTGTTGAGGAGGTTCCGAGACAGATAATAAACCACGTGTTCATTACCGTCATCGTCATCCTGTACCAGAACCATGGCAATCGTACTAAATGCGGCAGCCAAATAGAGGGTAAAGTCGCGATGATAATTCGTAGGACGTATTAATAGAGCGTTGATGAGCAACGTCTTAAGGTTATTGAAATATTGCTGAGAAATCTCATCCCAACAGAAAGGGACGTCCTGTTTTAGAAGTCACGTAAACCCTTTGGCTACCTCTGCATAGTTCGGGATAAAACGACGTAAGAATTTCGCTTTCCCTTGAAGACTCTGAAGCTAATGTAACAAGGATGGGGAGGGGAGATTAACAATAGCCTCAACCTTGAGAGGTTCAAGGTGAATTCCGTCCTTAGAGACAATGAATCCTAAAAGTCGACCAGAGTCAACACAGAATATGCACTTGTGACGATTAAGCCTGATGTTGTAACGTTTGCAATGGAGAAAAATCTGGCGGAGATGTTTCGGATGGTCTTTTCGCAGAGATGAATGAGCCAGAAGGTCATCCAGATACGGATGAACAACATTACATATGTCATGAAAGGCGTAAGACATGGCACGCTGGAAGGTGGCCCCAGTGTTTTTCAAGTCAAAAGGGAGCTTCTTATAGGAAAATGTTCCCCACGGACAGATGAAAGCGGTCTTATGTTGATCAGATGGAAGGATATTAAATTGATTATAACCTGAAATTTCGTCCATAAGGGAAAATATCTCACTCCCTACACAATCGTCAATGATCTGATCGATAAAGGGGGTGGGATAGTTATCCTTAGGGCAAGCCCGATTGATATCTCGATAGTCAACACAAACTCAAATTTTTCCCTGATTCTTATCCACAAGGACAATATTGGAAACCCACTCTGTCAGAGGGATGGGATATATGAAACCCACTTTAAGAAGTTTCTCAACTTCAGCTTTTATAGCAGCAGATTTCTGAAGATGTACTGGACGCAGATGTTGGTGCACAAGCTTCGCACCAGGATAGGTGGGAATTTCGTGCACGAAGATATTGGGATCAATTCCAGGCATCTCTTCGTAAGACCACGCAAAAACATCACAGGATTTGTGGAAGAGACTAGTGTACACTTGAATCTCATCGAGAGAACAAGTGACTCCCACATGGATGTTCTCGATGACCCCCGGTTTAATGGAGATGTTGATAGACATCGTTGGGTGATTTTACTCAGATTTCCTTCCAAGAAAATTTCATGAGTCAATATTGGCATTTGGAGTGGCAGAGAGGGAACCTAAGATGAAAAACGCTCGAGACAATTATACATTGCCCCTAGGCCGGGCATAAACGAGGAACGATGATTCCCATCGCTCCACAGTAGATCTTCGAGAGACATAGTCTCCATGATAGCTTCGTCAGACGGAAAAACTTCTCTCAAAGGATCGGGAAAATCTGCATCGCCGAGCCAAGGAGATTGAGAATAAACATCAAGATCCATGCTCAAAGGAGCATTATCAGCAGGAGGAGGATCTGATGCAGCAATGATATCATAATAATTGATTTCAATCAGGGTCAGAGGCATCGATTCTCCAAAATAGGTGACCTGTTCAGGAGAAGGGATGATCCATGGGTCATTCGAAGTATAGATCATATTGACTCGAATGGTGTTCGGTGGCAGAATGGGGAAAATACCCATGAGAATGGGGTCCTTGAAAAGACCTGGTCCTATACTGTCGGGGGGATTAGGAATTTGATCCATGTACGGCACATTGTTCTCGGAAGACGAGGTAAAGAAATACAACTGATCGACAATAATAATCTTGCCCTCATGTGGAAACTTCAAAAGTCAAAAGAGGGTGGATAGAACGCACAACATGGCATGGGTCCAACTATGATCGAGTAGAAGATTGTAGTTGAGTTTGGCATAAACAACTTCCACTTCAACGTTGACTGTCTTTCCTTGCAATGTAATTGGTAGACTTGTGAGAACACCCAAGGGTTTTGATTCCCTTCCATTGAATGCCTCAAGGGCATTGGGAGATGAAGTGAGGGCCGGAGAGCCAATGGCCTTCCAGCAAGCAGATGACATAACGCAGGTAGATGCACCTTCATCCACAACAGCCCTGTGAATGTTGAGGCTGTTAATGCCGACTTGTATAACAAGCGCAATCTGGTACGGAAGCCAGGGGACGAAATTCTCTAGATCGAAGGTGAGAAGGCTAGAATCAGCAGGATCAATTCCACCGATTGCAGATAACAAAGCTTTCCGTTGAGACGGGCAACTCTGAAGTACTTCCAACGCGGACATCACAAAAAGCGCCTGTGCCAAATCCTCAAAAATGTTGTAATGTTGAGCAACATGGGCGTTCGGATTATGGGAAGACTTTCGGAGAACACCTTTGGAAGGTGGTCGTACAACAGGTTCAGCACTGGGCCTTTCAATCTCAAGAGGACTAGAGGCAGGCGGGGGAGGAGGGCCATCAACGACTTCCTTCCCAGCTGCCTGGCGTGATCCAACATAATCCTTTGACCGAGTGGCTATAGAAACAGGTGCAACACCATTCATCATGAAAACCTGAGACCCAAACGGTGCAGATGGCGAAGGCTACTCGACCATCTGGGTCTGCTGAGATGGAAAAGGTTCCTTAAGAACTTCGGGAGTTCCCTTAGAGCCTTTAAGAAGTTGACTAACCTCGGATCGTCTAGGAAAATCTTTGGTGTAGTGGTCTTCATCACAAATTAGGCAAGGATACTTCGGTTTTCGTTGTAGCACGTGGTTTGGACGATTCTGGTTTTGGGGCATCGGATTTGGCTTTGCCTTTGCCCTTCTTTTTCCCTTTGGAAGTCTTGTCCACAGGATTGGCCTAGACAGCGTTGACCTCCGTGATCTTACTAGAATCTGGAGTAGCCTGAGGAGCAGAATTGTTGGAAGAATTCAATTTCTGCTTCCCATTGGAAGACTTGTGAGAAGTCTGAGAGATGGAACCAATAACACCGTCTATTTATGGAGTAGCCGGCACTTTAGAGGTCCTTGGTCGCGGGGCATCAGTCAAGATGTCATATAACATGTCAGACTGAGAGTACACTAAATCGAGGTACTAGGCACGAGAAATGTCTTGTTCCTCAGTTACACATGCCCCATACCAATGTCTTGTGCAATCTTATTGACAAAAGAGGTAGTGAACTAGTGAGTTAGAATCTAATCAGGAATTTCAAACTTGATCAGACAACGACAACGTCTCCGTTCATGAATGTGATCTAAAATATGAGTAGCTTTGTCCTGTTTCAGAGATGTCAGGAGATGTGTCCCGGCTTCGTAACGAACCGGTAAATGGAAATGCATCAGGAATGCCATATCTAGAGTATTGAAATCTTGAAAAATACCATGGGACAGTTCTATGTACCATTTAGCAGCAGTGCTAGTGAGAGTGCGCTGGAAAAGACGCAGACGAATCGAGTCATCCACCCAAGAATTCGAAGAACACCATAAGTGGTATGTCATGACATATGCTTGGGGTTTTCTCCAGATTTTCCCTCAAACTTAGGAAAATCACCAGGCACCTTCGTCGAAACCTGTTGTGGCCAGCAACAACCCCCCTTCTTATTTAGTATTTAATACTAAATAAGTGGAGACCCTTAGTTTAAAAAATCCAAAAAATTAAATTAGTGCTTGTTTTCTTTTTCAAATAAAACTTACTATCATTAACTTAAGAAAATTCCTTAGAAAATCTTTAGATAAACTTAAGTTAATGATATATTAGAATAAAACCTTTCTTTGAAGAAAATATCGCATCCATCGCAACAAAAAGTACAAGATATCTTTTGCAAAGCAGAATCTTCTAAATTGCGATAAGCGCGATCCAATAACTATGCATTAAAATATTTGTCACAAATTGCATATCACAGAAAAATATATTAACGGATATTTTTCATATGTTATATTTTTCAATATTGCGATTTCGTGATATTGCGATGCCGCGATATTGCAATCCCGCGATGTTACTAATTGTGATTTGTGTAAATTGTGATTTTTGAAAGTTGTTATGATTTCGATTTGTGAAAGTTGCGATTTGCGATATTGCAAAGCAAATCGCAGATCGCATTATCACAGATTCTTGAAAGCTCGTTATACGAAGTAAATTTTTCCGTAAATCGAAACCCGTTATGCGCCTTAATGTCAAGTTAATGAATGGATTTTCAATTATTAATGAAAAGGATTTTGTTTTGATCAAAGGACAATTTCAAGATAAACTAATATATTTCATATGCCTTCAGCATTTAAAACTATCTCGTCACCTTTCTCATATCATTATTCTCACTTAATTCGTAAAAATGCAGGCACGAAGAACAGGAGACTATACAAAGCAATTTTCAGAGCATTATGGGAAAGAAAGATAAAGCTCCGATGTCTGGAAAGAAAGAGAAAGCTCCGAGTTCTAAAAATAAAGAGATGGCATCCTTGTACGTAGACACTGCTTGCAACAAAGACGTTGGCATCACCACTTGGGAGGGTATGTTTAATTTACTTGAAGAAGAAAACCCAAGAGTAATGGATGTTGCGGCTACTGTGGGCTCAAGTAATTCCTCTGAAGCATCTCTTACAAAGCTGGCTTGTTCACTTTTACACCGGATAGCAGCAAGACCAAGAATTCTTCCATATACAGACATGGTAAAATGGGTGTTGGATAGCACTGATATCACGGACAGACAGTTCAAAACTCAAAGTCAAGAGCTCATCAGGTCATTCACTACAGAATATTTGAGGCTTGTGTATCATTTTCTGGACCCTCAAGCAACTTACAACAAACAATTTATGGAGAAATTTGCCAAGGAAAATGCCAATTTGGCAGATGCACCAAGGAATGGTCCAGAAGAGATGAACCATTGAAGAAAGATAAACACGGTATGTACAGTACTAGCTCACTCACTTCCCCATATTGTTTTGCTGCTGCTATGCTATGTAGGCTTTTTGGAAAGCCTGACATTAATAAGTTTTTGCCTGAATGGCTTCCCCTATTGAATGTTGTTGTTAACGCTACCATTGTGGACTGGGCTAAAATATTGTTTGATAATTTAGCCACGGCTATTTTCAATTATCGGTCTAAACGGATTGTCTCTCAGAGGATTTATCCTCCTTTTTATCTATCTGCCTATGTTATGGATTCAATCTGCTTTATTTCTAAGTTCCCTTTAATGGGTTGGAAATCGACAATTCAGGATCCCCTGCCCATCCATGTTTATCACAAAGAATTGTGGGAGTCAAAATTCATTCCTCATTTTTACAAGATTTGCCACGGCATAATGTTGCCACTGTATAGATTGTTGTATAATAAGGATGCCCCAAGGTTGTCCCTTGAAGCAGAAGTAGACATTCTCCCTGTCACAAGATGGTTTGGAGAAGAACTGTTTACTTATGTGAGGGTTTTTGGGAGCTTTGCTTCTCCTCATATTTTGCCCTTATATGTTCCGGATAAACTCATAGCTCGGGAAATTGCATATCAAAACTGTGGAGACAGAGGTTTGACAAAAGAATTAAAGGATAAAAATAAATCCATTTGGCCACAATTTCCTGTGTCCTACGGAGCATTTTCATTATTTGATATTGGTCACGCGTTTAAGGAAGTAAGCAATGTTACATGTTTAAAATTGTTTAAGTTTCTGAGAAGGCTATTTGATCCATATGGTATTGTCAAGGATTTCACCATTGCGGTCAAAGTGAGAGTATTTTCTGGAGAAGAAGATCTTTTTGATGATATGTTTCAAGAAAAATGTTCATTTAAAGAAATTTTGAATTCAGCTCAAACACGGTTCTCTCCAAAAGAATTTCAAGAGTTTAAAGTATACAGAGAAAGAAGATTGACTACTATTCCTTTGGATAATTTGCGTTTGGAACCCGCAAGGGAACCAACTCCTAATGTCAGTCTTAGTGGCAGCTCAGATTCAGAAAGGTCTAAGTCAAAGTCTGACAAAGAAATTTCTGAACATTCTAAAAAATTTGATCAAGATAAAAGTGAAGGCTCAGTGAAGGATACAGCTCAATCAAAAGGGCTCTCACAACAACAGACTTCAACTACTCCACAGTTGAATCTTCCACCTCTTAATGTACAGCAACCATCCATCAGCACTCGATTAGATAAAGAATGGGAGTCATTTAATGATTTGATTAATGTTGAAGGACAGAACATACAAACTCCTGTACATACAGCAAAAGGTTTGATTACAGAAATAAGTGGCAATGTCACAGAAAAAGAACATATACCCATTACTCCTTCCTCTAAGCTTGTACTTAAAATAGAGGAAATTCCTCCTCTAGATATATTCTATAGCCCACAACATAAAGCAGTAGTAAGGAAGCAAAGAAAGAAGAGAAAATTAGAAAGTGTGCTCTCTACTAATGCAGAAAAATTGGACGTTTTATGGAAAGATCCTACTACAGATCCCACTGAAAACCTTACTAAATTATCTCAGATTACAGGAGCTTATGCCTCCGCAACTATTGACAAAGCATCTGAGGTACGGTTGTTATTAAATGAAAAATAGGATCAGATACAAGTTCTGCAACAAAAATTGCAACAAGCACATGCCAACAGCGAAGCACATATACAATTTGAAAAGTTACAGCAAGATTTTCAGCAAATGCAGATAAGATATCAGAAAATCTTAGCCGAAAAAGAAAAACAAATACAGATTATGCAAGAGATGCATAAAAACGACCCCAAGCTTACAGAGTTCATCTCGGAATCTATTTCTTTGAATAATCAACTACTGCAACAACAAGATATATTATGCCAGAAAATCTCGCAATGGAACTCTTTTTGTCAAGAAAGTGATAAAATCACTAATCATGTCGTAGAATTATGACATGATTATGATTTAACTAATGAAAGAGTTACTAATTATTTGGCATGGCAAAAGACAGAGGAAGGAAAAAGAGCCGAAGCACCAATCATCAATGACAGTCATAAAGAAATGATCTTCAATAAATGGGATGCCCAGATCAAAGAAGCAGAGGAAGCAGCTACAGCAGCAAGCAAAATTACTGATTGTGTAAATGAAAATTTGCACAAAGTTAATTTGATTTCAGAAACTATTCCAGGATATCTACCACAAGCCCAGCAATTGCAAACAGAGTGGAAACAGAAAACTGAGGAAAAGGCAAAATCAATTCAAGGATTAACAAGGTTAAATTGGGATTCTTATTGGACATATCTAGTAAAACCACACAGTCAATGTAGTGCTCTTAATTGCATCATTAATTCTACTGAGAAGATCGCGCCAACACTTTCCGATTCCATTTTTCAAGACAATTAAAATCTGAAGTCGGCCAGCCTCCTCTTCTCAAATCAATGCTGGATGTTTGCAAATTCAAAGACTACAGTCATAAGTAGTTAGTTTTTAATTTTAATTTTAGATTTAGTGTTAGTTTTACTTATTTTCTGCCTAGAAAAATGACGGTCATTTAAACCGAATCCTAAATTTTTGTAATAAACTATAATTAGATTTAGTTAGTAGTATTTAAACCCTTCTCATGCATTTAGAGAAGGGTCCAGAAATTTGTCAAAAACTTATCCTCAGAACATGCACTTCTGTACCCTCAGATGAGGTTTTGATGAATGAATGGAACGAGATTTATTGATATCTGTGTCTAATATCTGCTACTGATGTTGCATTTCTATACTCTTAGTAGCGGTTGGATTAGGAAGAGATAAATCATTATTGCTTCTAGCTCATGAGTAGAACTAGTTATAAATGGTACTTTTATCTCTTAACTATTTCTGCTTATGTGTTAAAGTAATATTTATTTTTAGTTGTTTATATATTGATGTTTGAACGCTTAAGTTATCATTTGGCACTTTTGTACTGTGATAACTATTTATTTATGCTTAGTGTATGAATAGCTTATTATGCGATATGTTTTTCATAACTGTTTCATCTAAATTTTTATATGAAATGGTTTATCTTTATTGAATTCTTTTTTTATAACATTTGAATAATCTTTATTATCAGTTGCTATTCGAGATTATTTTAGATCGCATAAAGAAGATTACATCCCGGGTTTATTTTAGAATTAGATATTTCTGTTTAAATTAGAATACAATTTGCATATGATTAGATTAGAAATAAAATAAAAGCATTTCACTTAGGAACCTTTTTAGAGAGGAAATATCTATTCTCAACACACACACACATATTGGGAAACTGGTCCCATTATCCCCAGTTGGACCCACTACACCAAACGGAAAAGGAGCTGCTAACCAAGGTCCGGACCGGGTGGGTATCCCTCTTGTTGTAGACCCGATTTTCGGGGCTTCAATAGAACCGGAGGCCAATATGGATTATGAAGAATCGGATCATTGGTCAATTTGGACATGTCCAGTAACTCCAACGTGGCGAGAAAAGATAATTGAGGGTTAAAAGGCATGCCAGGTCCCCGATAAGGACCTGTACATGTACTCCATCCTGGTTGAGCATAATTCTACCCTCATTGGTTATGTCCTGGAGGATTCTGACCATAGGGGGTATAATCCGGATAATTGGGTTGATATGGCGGCTGAAAACCAAGATACAAGGGTTGATAACCAGGGTACTGATTTTGATTATACGTGGGCCTGGAATGAGAAGTGTACAGATTTTGCTGCGGAGTATAAGTATAGCCCGGCTGTTGAGGGTAATAACCAGAACCTTGAGGTGGGTTATAAACCAGTCGAGACTGACCTTGAGGGTAATAGCTGCCTTGGGGTCAAAAGGGCTGCTGGTAAGTGGGGCCCTGCTAAGTCGGATAAGTCGAGCGCACAGGTGGATTCGGCTGTGGCATAGAATAGATCGGCGGTTGAGCAAGGTTAACAGGCTATGCAGGTTACCTTTGGGTGAACAGGTTGACCTAGCTGATGAGGGGCACCAGGTTGACCCCGTTGAACAGGTTGGCCTGATGGCAGGAGTGGGCCAGGTTGTGCCTCATAACCAGGTTGACCTGTGACAGGACCATAAGATGGCCCTGGCTATGCAACATTTTGACCAATTGGAAAATGAGGCTACTAAGGTTGCACCAAAGGTTGAGAAGGATGGGTTTACCCCCCAAGACCGTATGGAGGTCTAGGTTGATACCCCGGTTGCCCTGTCAGTCCTTGAGGTTGCCCTAGTTGGACCACAAGGTGAGGCTGCAGAGGTTGACCTTGAGGATTGTAAGACTGCCCTTGTGGGCCGTACAATAATCCATGTTGGACTGAAGGTTGTCCTTGTGGGTCATATGCATACCCTGGCTGAGATGAAGGTTGTCCCTGGAAGGGTTGTCCTTATGGGCCAGAAGCATACCCTTTCTAAACAGGGGTTGTCCTTGAAAGGGTTTCCCTTGTTGGTTAGAAGGTTGCACATGTATGGTAGATATAAAATTCCATATCAATATGATGAGCAGGGCAACCCCATTCGTTTTCTTGCTCCATAATGAGAAAAGTAAGGACCGTTAAGATCCTGAGAGGACTGACCAACCTCGGAGATCGAAAGCTGTAAAGACATCAGGTAGTCCTTGGGAGAAATGTTCTCTGGAATACCAGAAGCTAAATAAACGTTTTCAGGAACTGATGAGGTCCTAGTCGACTGAGTGGTGACAACAGGCATAGACGCAGCCACGCAGACAGTAGGTCTAACAGGTACCGATGTGACAAAAGGAGATTTTGTGAGAGGTGTTGATGGTGACATCCCTAACAAGGGAATGGTCAGTTTCGTGGACGGAGTCGATATTCCCATAGAGGAAATAGTAGCCATGACCTGACTTAAAGACCTATATCCAGCTGGGAGTGATGGACCAGGTGAAGACAGAACAGATGGTTCAGGGATGTCTTCAGGAAAAAGCTGGTAGTATTCACCAGAAGTAGGCATTCCCTCACTAGGAGTAGGACTGGATGAGTCCATATCTGACCCTGCCATAAGATCTTCTAAAAGACAATGGGGACTAGGAGGTACAACAGCAGCCAAAAATGGTGATCCCATTGTAAGAGGAGAGAAGTGTTCCCCTACTTCAAATCCAAACCAAGTGTTGGACAAGGGCCAATTGAACTCAACTGGTCCTCCAAAGGGAAGTTCAGATATAATCGGTCCCCTGTTGGGAAACTTGGATACAACGGGCTGCTGATGCTCAACAGAGGACTAAGAGACCTCTGATGAATCGTATGTATAAGGAATACTAGTTGAAGAAACTAATGGTTCCGCCACTATGACTATAGCAAAAAAGAGGAAGATATCAAAAACAAAGACACACGGGCCAAAAACCAAGGCAAACAAAAACAGGCCGAAAAATCAATCTTTAAATGGGTGTGTGATCGTAGGTGATTAATTTTACCACATTGAAACTAGAAATTATACTGTTTCATGTTTTAAGACTCTAGAAATGAGTAAAAGATGACTCTATCACTTTCAGTTTGGAAACAAGCATGAAAGGACAAGCGCTTGATGATCTTTTCAAATTTAGGGAGTCAATAAAGATCAAAATGACTGTTCTGGTAATCTAGTTAAATGGGTGTGCCAAATATCCATGAACTACCATATACACCTTGGTAAAAATGAAAGATAAATCAACCAAGGACTTAACGTACGTGCAGGTAATCTCTCTGAATGTTGTGTATGGTGTATCACAGGTAAAATTCGGCAGACTCAACTTCCTATGGATAAAGTATTTGCAACCTAATGGGGTCTCCCTTTATATACTCGACAGTATGGGGAGCACAAGTCCGTACTAGCGCTGTCTGTAGCCAAATGGCAAGCGACAGCTACTAGGCTTAAATATGCTGGAACATGTCTCTACCTTAGACTACTAGATATTCTGTTAAGTTTCAATGTTGCCTTAGGCTAATTCAGTAAATTTTAAAGTTTATCTTCAATTTATGTTTCAATTTGAAGGCCTTATCGAATGTTGGATCTCATAAAACCTCTAGGATGCAAACTACATGCCACAAAATATCATTTGGTTCATTGAAGAGCTATCTACGGGAGAGTTGAGAGCTTTCAAATGACAGAAAAATGAACACACAAAAAAATCCACCATTGTTTTCAATGCAAGCTAATGAAACTAGAAAACTTTTTTTTAGAATTATAGAACACTAGTAATGCGTAAGAGTTTTCAATTTTCACTATGCCAATCAAAATGCAAAAGATTTTTTTTTTTTTTTTCAATATATTAGAGAAAAATGCACTAAATAAATGAAAAACTAATGAAAACATCAATTTGAGAATGATAAAGAGAGAGCTGAAACAAAACAAGTTCACTCAACTCAAACAAACGCAATCAAGACTCAAACCGATGACGAAATCCCTCAAAGCGAAGAAGAATCTAGAAAGAGACTCAAACAAACCGTGTGATCTAGGCTTGGAGCAACACAAAGCAAAACTGAATGAAAGAGAGGAAAAACACTCAATTAACACAATAACTCGATGGGATTGAACAAGATGAATGCAAAGAAGCCAAAACAAAGTTGACCGGGAAAGGAAAGACCCAAAACTCCCACGGGAGGCTCAGCACACTGGAGCACCTAGAAGCCCTAGGGCTAAAATGAAAAACTGACAGAAAAGGGCGAACAGCTGGAGGGCAAGGGCTAAACACAGTAAAAAATGACTTCAAAGCACTCCATCAATTAGAAAAAATGAACCAGGACCAAAACTCAAGCTCAGAAATCCAAGAATAGGAAAACCCTAAAACCAAGCAGGGTTTGCCAGCCTGTTTGGTTGTAATCTGTGCCAAACAGGGAATGGTGCAGGGGCCTAACTAGCAACAAGCGCCCGTTGGCACGACTGTCAGAGGTATAACCGCGCCAATCATGTTTACCCTAGAAAAATGAAGAAAATGAACTAACAAAGGCTATATCTGGTCTTCTGGGGGCTAAACAAGGTTTTAACACCAAGGAAGGTGAACCAGAAAAGCAGACTAATCAAACAAAAAGACAAAAACAACCCAATGGAGGAAGGACCAACTCCCACTGAATACCTAGTGGAGTCACCAAATTGCTGTGGAGGTAAATCCCCTCTGCGGACAGAGGTGATCCCACTAGCCCTAGAGTGGGTCTAGCAACAATCGAAACACGCAAAGTTATTGATTCCTAGTTACAAAAGATAGAATCGCGATAGATCTCTTACTGTGATTCCTTCGTTGTTGTTGTCGAAGAATAAGTGACTCTTTTGTTCCTAGCTGGACAGGTCACAATCCGTGAGCTTGCTGCATAGAGATACCTGTACACATGCAAAGAAGAGAGACAACATGCAACTTAATATTTCACACTTTTATAACTATCGATCAGTCAGAGAGGAACGAATGAAATTGCATTATATAATGGACAAACACAATCATGGAACAAATAGCAGAGTCATATATATTAAGATACGAGAGAACGATTACAACTTGTGCTCTAACGTCGTGATCTTCCTTCAACAGGGTTCCAACGAGACGTGTCTCACAAAGTTCGTCAGGGATTCGACAGAACTCTCTCTCTCACAGGGTTCTCCTTAGCTCTTCTCTTGATTGTCACTCGGCTATAATTTCCTTCCCAAAAGTTCAGCTAGCTATCAAATACAAAGGGCAGGCTTTTATAGAGGGAGAAGGAGAGGTTAGGCTCCCTATAATCATGGGGGAGAGTCCTATCTCTTAGGAAGGTTCCATGAGAGGTGGAAAACCACTTCCTAAATAGGGAGATCCGAAAGAAAACAACCCAACCCCTTTTTGATGATCCGTTCTGAAGTTGTTATAATCAAACTTTTGCCTTCTATTGTTAAAAAACATTCCTTAATAGGCTTGGCGCGAGCACAACACATGGACAAAGCACCAACTGGCGCACCCGCTAGTGTACATTTTCCCCATTGGCGCGAGGGATGAACTAGCTACCTGCGCCAATGCCAAAACATGGGTTTTTAGGGTTTTTCAGAGGAAATTTTCTTGAGGAGAATTATTTTCCTTATGCAGAAGGATGCCATCAAGGTGTCTTCAAGACATTTTACTATTCAGAGGTCATGGGAATAGTCCTCCAATGTACGAGATGAGGGATTGCAGGGACGGTGACAAAATGTTGTGTAACACCCTGCGTTGTCACTTAGATCCCCTAGGCCCCACGCTGAAATCATAATAATGTCTATGTGACTTTAGAGAGTTTATTCTCCTAAGTTGAGTTATGGGTCCCATCACCCCTTTATTTTATGGTTGAACATTAGAAAAGCAAAACCTGAGATAAAATTAATATTTCTAATTAGTTGTTACTAATTGGGAATATATATATATATATATATATATATATATATATATAATAATTTAAATAAAGCTATAACTTAGTTATTTTTTGTTATTATTTTAATCTAGATAATTTTGAGATGTATAATGAAATAATTATTTTGATGTTTATCATGTTTATTGGAAATTTAATTTATATGATTGCACTAATTTTTTATATAAAATATGATTGATTCATTAAAATTCTTACCGTCGAGCCCCATAAACAATTACGACCTATTTGGGATTAAAATTTTGTCAATATTGAGTGGTGTTGTCTAATTGTTAAGGCAGTAAATCCCCTCTACGGACAAAGGCGATCCCACTAGCCCTAGGGTGGGTCTAGCAACAATCAAATCATGCAAAGACGTTGGTTCCTAGTTACAAGAAAGACAAATATCGCGATAAGTGACCTACCTCAAATCCCACGCTGTTGTTGTCGAAGAAGAAGCGAAGCTCTTTGTCCCTTGCCTGACAAATCACAATCCTTCTATTTGCTTCATCTGGACACCTATACACACGCAAAGAAACGATGACATACAACGCAATACTTAAAGCATGTAACTATATATCAGTCAGAGAGGATATAATTCATTGCATTTCATAAAAGAGTAAACACATGAATGGACCCAAAATTAGAGTCGCTTATATTAATGATGAAAAAAAGGGAGATTAAAACCAAATGCTCTGACGCTATGATCTTCCTTCTACGGGGCTTGCAGTGGAGCGCATCTCAATGAAGTCTGTCGGGAATTTGGACAAACCTCTCTCTTACGGGGTTCTTCTTGGCTCTACTTCCACTAATTTCCCAGCTATAGTTCTCCTCCTACAAGTTCAGCTAGCTTGCTAATGGAAAGGGCAAGCTTTTATAGATGGAGGAAGGGAAGTTGGGATCCCTATAATCATGGGATAGGCCCTATCTCTTAGGAAGGTTCTATGAGAGGTGGAAAACCACTTCCTATACATGGAGATCCGGAGCCAAACCACTCAAATTCCTTTGATGATTCATTCTGGAGTTTGTTAGAACCAAACTTTCGCCATTTATTTTTTAAGAACATTCCTTAATGGGCTTGGCACGAGTGAGACACAGTGACAGTGCACCAATTGGCGTGCCCTTTAGTGTGGATTTCCCCCATTGGCGCGAGGGATGAACTGACTAGTCGCGCCAAGGATAAAACATTTGTTTTTAGGGTTTTCCAGAGGAAATGTTCTTCACGAGAATGTTTATCCTTAGGCAGGGGGATGTTATGAAGGTGTTTTCAGGACATTTTACTGCTCACAGGTCATGAGAATAGTCCTCCAATGTGCGGGACGAGGGATTGCAGGGATGGTGACAAAATACTGTGTAACAGATGCCCCCTAAAGCATGAGGTACGAGAGAGAGGGAGGGGTGAAATTATTTATGAGAACGCGCCCAACCGAAAACACTGCCGTCGAAAAACCTGCGAAGACAAACACAATTGATATCTCAAATACATGATATGCGGTATGGGTGCAGCCATCCAAAAGAGAGTGTACAAAAACCGGGATCCAAGGTATGGACGCAGCCATCCAGTAAATAAGGATAAAAAAGTAGACTCATGTATGGTTGCAACCATCCAATAGAATGAGTCATGTAATAAATGATAATAATCCACAAATAATCTACAGCCTGGATGTTTATCAGAAACAATCCAGGGTCTTGTGCTCCATCTCGACCCAAACAGAGTACAATTTCAGGGATGTGAATATGTGAGCTGAAGTCGAACATGCAAGAACATCTTTTGATTACCAGCCAATAATGAAAGCCATTAAAAGACGCGAGAGAGACCACCAATAATGACAATGACCCTCAAGGTACATGAGGTACAATCCATAGAATGTGAACAGTGAGCTGGCATCAAACACCTGCAGAATCATCCGATCGAAAGTCAATAATGAAAACCTTGCGTCGAATGCGAAGAACCTGCCATTGAGGCATGCAGGCTCCAAGGTACCTGAAGGGAGTCTCTAGACCAACTTCCTGGATAATGAGTTGAAGTCGACAGGAAGTGACCTTGATCGAAGGTGGGCCATAACTTTTCCCACATCATCAACACGAAACATAGGGACATAATGTTTGTGAATAAAGATCAACAGAGAATCAGAGGGAGGTTGAAAACTGCAGAGGCCAACTTCTCTTGAACGTATCGATGACACGACATTGGATTTGGCAGTATTTGACATCAAAGGATCTGAGGTCATGGCAACGTGGCAAAGAGTAGATGAGTGGTCAAAAGAGATTACCCAAACCCATGGAGGCAAGTAGATAACGAGATGAGATGTCCCCAACCCGACACGAATGCAGACAAGTGCCATGTTCAAGAGTGACATACTGTCGACACGACTATGATACTGGTTCCATTTTCCCCCACCATTTATGGCGAGTACCCCAATTATTTTTGAAAACAAGCTTGAAGGGGATAACATGTGCTTGCGATATAAGTTTGTCCTTAGGACAAATCCATCCTATTACATTTAATGAGCCTTAGGAAGGAGGAACTCGAGTAACGTCATTACGACAGAGTCTGATGTCATCAGTTTTTAACGAGTCTGACAAAGGAAGAACTCGGTGTCTTTTCATGTTTATAGAGTTTGAAAAGGCGGCAAAAAATAAAACTCCAGCAGTCCCTTTTCATAGATAGTTCCACGGATCCGAAAAGGTAGAAAACTATGTCTGAGAGAACCTCCTAGTCGTGATAGGCTAGGGTATTCCTTTTTCGTAAATAATCTATCCCAGCCCAAAAAAGGGGTAAATGTATACTGGGTAGATGTCGTTTCACAACCAATTTTAATGAGCTCAAAACGACAAGAGACTCGGTAATATTTTCAATTTTTAAGAGTCATAAAAGAGCTGAAAGTTGACTCCTCCTGAAGGAATGAGTAACACAATCAAGTGAAGGTGTATGATCGGCCAAGCAGATGGGGACGATAGAATGAGAGAACCAAGGATCATCTGGCAAAACAGGCTGATAAAATGGCAATCACGAGAGGTAAAATGGGAATGGTTTCATTTTTACACAAGCTTGAAATCAAGAAAATCTGCTTGAATTTGGTTTCATTTTTACACAAGCTTGAAACAAAGATAAACAATTCTTGAAACCGGTTTCATTTTTACACAAGATTGAAACAGAAACAAACTATGATTGAAAAAGTAAGCATGCCCCCATCATGGTGACTCAATTCGAGGTACATGCCCCCCAAGCTTCAGTCCATAGGAAAGGTAGATGGAGTGAAGCTTTAAATTACGAGATCAAAGAAAGACTCGACTGGGATTTTACGAGATCTGGAAAAGACTCGAATTAAATGGGAAAGTGTTTCATTGTTTTAACGAAGTTCACACATTAAAGAACTATCCTCAAGACACCTTGTTTCTTTTTTTAAGGAGCTTGACACAAGACAAGGAACTCTGCTCCGATGAGCTTGTTTCATTTTTTAAGGAGCTTGACACAAGAAAACGAAATATGCTCCGACGAGCTCGTTTCATTTTTTAAGGAGCTTGACACAAGAAAACGAACTCTGCTCCGAACACCTTGTTTCATTTTTTAAGGAGCTTGACACAAGACAAGGAACTCTGCTCTGAAGAGCTTGTTTAATTTTTTAAGGAGCTTGACACAAGAAAATGAACTCTGCTCTGATGACCTTTCATCATGATGAATAAGAAGTCATGACTTCTAAGAGTTCCACACCGGATGGAGGAAGAACATCTCGGAAATCAGGACCCAATGCCCCCAGCACCTTATGCACAATGGCACTATCACTAAATGTAGGCACGGGACAGGTAGCCACATAATTAATTTGCGGCGGGGAAGATACAACCGGTGGATAAAGACCCAGAAGGGATGATGGTGGACCATATTTCATGTTAGGACCAAATAATGAAAGCTTATCAATGGTCATGATCTAACCTTTGTGTGGAAAACACATCACACGAAAAAGGGAAGAGATAAGGGCTCCCATGGCATAAGTATAATCGCAGCCCAAGAGTAAATTAAAGTCCAAGGGGCCAGGAACAACCATCACGTCCATATGGACAGTTTTCCCTCCCAAAGTAACAAGCAACTTCGGAAGGATCCCTAACGGTTGACTAGTTCCTCTGTTAAACGCCAACAGATTTTGCGTAATAGGCACAAGCGGCGGCGAACCGAAAGCTTGCCAAGTAGTTGAGGATAAAATACTAACAGATGCACCTTCATCTATAATGGTGCTGGGTACGACTAGATGGGAGGTTTGTACCATGATCTCAAAGGGCACATAAGAAGGAAGGCAATAACCTATGAATCGACCCCAATCGAAGGAAGCTACCAAACTACTTGGAGGGGCTACCATCGAATCGATATGGTCTTCCCCTGGTGTTACGGGAGAAGAAGGAGCATCCTCCGCCACCTCCATCATGGAGGCAGAAGGAGTATCCTTGGGGACCTCCATCATGGGAGGCGGAGGAGTAGCTTCCTGAGATATAGGGACAGGAGAATATTTCTCCAAGTCCGAGGAATCTTAAGAAACAAGAAGAACCTGAGAGATGTGAGATCCACCCTCAACGAAAAAGACCTGGTGCACCGCAGACAGGGCCAGCTCAACTGATCCCATGACCAATGGTTGGTTAGGGATGGATTCGTGATGGTGAATTTCTGGGGGAGCGGGATCAAGCAAGGATGACTCTTGATTGATAATTGAATCAACTGGTGAAGGACTCAAAGAAAGTTGTTTGTAACCAGCCGGAAGGCAAGGTGCAGAAACAGTCGAGTTGTACAAAACTCTCTTAGCTTCATCCATATACGGACAAAGGTGAATGGCATGGTGCCCTTCACACAACTTACAGGGATTGTCAAGCTTACCCTACTTCATAGGAGCTTTACCAGCACTAGATGAAGATGTGCCCCCAACTTGACTCCCGGAAGCCAAAGGCAACGGCGGACGACCGTTGGACCATACTTCGAGCACCTTGGGAATTCCAGGGCAATCTCGAAGAAGATGGTTTCCCTGGCACAACATGCAAGGGAACTTAACTTTCTGCAGAGGGTTGTAAGGTTCATCGAGAGAAGGTGTTTTAGAAGCAACAACTGCGAAATTAGCCTCCTGCTTATCTTACTTCTTCTTCTTCTTAGCCACCTGGGTACTAGAATCCAAACTTTCACCAGGAGAAGTAGAAGATAAGGATGAGGAAACATGAAAAGAAGGGGAGATATACACCTTCGAATCAACATGGCATTGCTCAGGCGAAGGAGTGGATGGTACAGTAGCTGGAACACTTGAGACTACAAAGGTTGAAAACAACTAAACAGGCAACCCAACCGTTAACCCAGGGAGGGATAATGTGGCCATATAAGGAGCACCAATATTTCCTAAAGTAGGAAAAGGACTAGGACTCCCTTCAGAGGGGACTCCTTGATTGGAGAACTCCGGAAAAGTTGCCATCGAAGACGGCCTTGAAATAAAACACTAAGGACAAAAATTCTAACCAGGAATATTCAATGGGCAATTAATTTTTAAAACACTGAAACCAGACTCTGTTGTTTCATATTTTAGGAGTCGAGAAACAAGCAAAAGGTGACTCTATCGATTTCAGGTTGGACACGAACTTGAAAGGAAAAGAGCTCGATGATATTTTCAGTTAAAAGAGTCAGTAAAGATCAAAGTGACTGCTCTGGTAATCTAGGTAAATGGGTGTACCAGATATCCGTGAACCGTCATATACACCTTGGTAAAAATGAAAAATAAATCAACCAAGGACTTGGTGTACATGCAAGTAATCTCCCCGAATGTTGTGTCTGGTGTATCACGGGTGAAAGGCAGCAGACTGGGCTTCCTACAGATAAAGGATTGCAACCTAATGGGGTCTCCATTTATATACGCGAAGGTACGGGGAGCACAAGTCCGTACTAGCGTTGTCTATAGCCAAAATGCGAGCGACAGCTACTAGGCTTAAAGACGTCGGAACACGTCTCTACCTTAGACTAATAGATATTTCGTTAATGTTTCAATGTTGCCTTAGGTTAATTCAATAAATTTTAAATTTTATCTTCAATTTACGTTTCAATTTCAGGCCCTATCAAATGTTGGATCTCATCAAACCTCTAAATGCAGACTACATGCCACAAAATATCACGTTTTTCAATGAAGAGCTATCTACAGGAGAGTTGGGAGCTTTTCAAATGATAATAAAAATGAACATAAAAACATCCACTACTGTTTCCAATGCAAGCTAATGAAACTAGAAAAATTCTCTCTAGAGTTATATAACACTAATAATGTGAAAGAGCTTTCAATTTTCATGATGCCAAACCAAATGCAAAAGATCTTATTTTTGTATTTTTCAACGTATAAGAGAAAATGCACTAAATGAACAAAAAAAAATGAAAACATCAATTCGAGGAATGACAAGGAGAGAGCTAAAATAAACGAGTTCACTCAATCCAAATGCACACAAACAGGACTCAAACTGGCGACGAAATCCCTCAAAGCGAAGAAGAATATCGAAAGAGACTCAAACAAACCGTGTAATCTAGGCTTGGAGTAACACAAAGCGAAACTGAATGAAGGAGAAAATAATCACTCAACTAACGCAATGATACAATGGAATCCAGTAGAACGAATGAAAAAAAGAAAAAATGAAGTCGACCAGGAAAGCAAGGACCCAAAACTCCCATGGGAGGCTCAACACACTGAAGCACCTAGAAGCCCTAGGGCTAGAATGCAAAACTGATAATAAAGGGAAAAAAACCGGAGGACAAGGGCCAAACACAATAAAAAATGACTCCAAGTCACTCAATCAACCAGAAAAAATAACACCAGGACCAAAACTCAAGCTCAGAGAGCCCAAAAGCAAGCAAACCCTAACACCAACAGAGTTGGTGCTCCTGTTTGGCTGTAATCTGCACCAAAAAAGCATTGGCACGGGGGCCTAACTAGCAACAAGTTCCAGTTGGCACGACTGTCAGGAGCTAAACTATGCCAATCGAGTTTACTATGGAAAAAAGATGAAAAAGGACAAACAGAGTCTGGATCTGGCTTTCTGGGGGCTGAACAGGGGTTTGAAACTAAGGAGGGTGAACCAGAAGAGAAAATAAATCAATCAAAAGCCAAAAAAAAGAAAACAACCCAAACGGAAGGAGGACTAACTCCCACTCATCCCCAGTGGAGTCGCCAAATTGTTGAGGCGGTAAATCCCCTTTACAGACAGAAGCGATCCCACTAGCCCTAGGGTGGGTCTAGCAACAATCAAATCACGCAAAGAAGTTGGTTCCTAGTTACAAGAAAGACAAAGATCGTGATAAGTGACCTACCTCAAATCCCACGTTGTTGTTGTCGAAGAAGAAGCGAAGCTCTTCGTCCCTTGCCTAATAGATCATAGTCCTTCTGTTTGCTTCGTCTGGGCACCTATACACACGCAAAGAAATGATGACATACAACGTAATACTTAAAGCATGTAACTATATATCAATCAGAAAGGATATAATTCATTGCATTTCATAAAAGAGTAACACATGAATGGAACCAAAATCAAAGTCGCTTATATTAATGATGACAAAAAGGGAGATTACAACCAAATGCTCTAACGCTATGATCTTCCTTCGGCGAGGCTTGCAGCGGAGTGCATCTCAATGAAGCCTGTCAGGAATTTGGACAAATCTCTCTCTTACGGGGTTCTTCTCTGCTCTGCTTCCACTAATTTCCCAGCTATAGTTCTCCTCCTACAAGTTTAGCTAGCTTGCTAATGGAAAGGGCAAGATTTTATAGATGGAGGAAGGGAAGTTGGGATCCCTATAATCATGGGATAGGCCCTATCTCTTAGGAAGGTTCCATGAGAGGTGGAAAACCACTTCCTATACATGGATATCTGGAGCCAAACCACTCAACTTCCTTTGATGATTCATTCTGGAGTTTTTTAGAACCAAACTTCCGCCATTTATTTTTAAAAAATATTCCTTAATGGGCTTGGCACAAGTGAGACACAGGGACAGTGCGCCAATTGGCGCACCCTCTAGTGTGGATTTCCCCCATTGGTGCGAGGGATGAACTGACTAGTCATTCCAAGGATAAAACATCTGTTTTTAGGGTTTTCCAGAGGAAATGTTCTTCAGGAGAATGTTTATCCTTAGGCAAGGGGATGTTATGAAGGTGTTTTCAGGACATTTTACTACTCGCAGGTCACGGGAATAGTCCTCCAATGTGCGAGACGAGGGATTGCAGGGATGGTGACAAAATATTGTGTAACACTAATATGGCAACAATTTTTTCCGATAGTTCTTCAGAATGTAACATGGATTTCCAAAAATTCTATAATTTGACAGTTGTAACATGGATTTCCAAAAATTTCAACCACACTTCTCCAAAAATATGCTTGAAAAATCTATATTTTTAGGGCAAAATTGTTACCTAATTAGACTACTATATATTGATTTTAGTTAGCGATACAAAATTGTTTTAAATTTAAGTGGTTTATATAATCATTTAATAACCATGTTCTCAAATCGCAAGCTGTTGAGATCTATATTGCATCATTAAGTAGATGGCATGGTATGAATTGTCATGTTTGATGAATTTCGCCAGCTGTTGAGAGGTATAATGCATCATTAAGTAGTTGGAATGGAATGAATTGTCATGTTTGATGAATTTAGTGAAGGATTCATGATGTCAAAGTGTGTATGGTTATCTTGCAGGAATTGTTCCTCTAACGTCTTCCTTTGGGGAATGGAAGTTGCATTGAGACTTTTCATATTTAAAATTAGCATCAGCCACTTTGATCACATAGCATTAATTCTACCATATTAAGATGGAAACAATATATTCATAGTTTCATCTTATATAAATATTTTGTTATCTCCAAGAATGTACTAGATTTACCCAAACATATTCCATGGCATCATATTGCTCAATTTGAGTGATTTAGTTCTACATGTTCTCAACTCTAATCAAGACCACCATTGTTCGATGGAACCCCATGTTAGCATCTTCATTCTTATTGTTTATGCATCAAGGTTGACATGTCCAAATACTATCTCGAACGAAAATCCAATCCATTTTTTCAATAATTGGTATGTTATGGGCACAGACTTTCCTAACTCTTCCAAAGAGTGTTAGTATATTTAATCAATTAAAAATTATCTTAATTGGGTATTGAAATCATTAGTATATTTAATATAGTTACTATGTTGTGTTTATTTTGGAATAGGGTTTCTATAATTTTAATTTAATTATCAATAATTATAAAGTGGATGGTAGAGATTTAACTTTTATAAACTATTTTAGAATACACAAATCAAAGGTTGAGATTTATTTCCAAAAAAACAACGTCCTTTTTACTTTTTTAATTAAATTGATTAATTGAAAAGAAAATCATATGAACACGTGTCATAAAAAGTGAGTTACAATTTTTTGGCATGTGGTATTCATACGCACATGTATTCAACAATGGTATTGTAACACAGTGTATTTACATATTAAGAATCTCCATGGGAAACTCGAGGTAAATCTTTATGGTTAAAAACCTTGCTCCATGTTTTTTTTAATCTAAAATAAAGTTACCATGTAAATTAGCTTCAATGTTTTGTTTTTAGTTTTATCAATGTTTAGGGGTAGCTCAATTGGGGATGGTTGTGAAAATAAAGTGTTATGTGCGAGAAGGTTCAAGGTCCAAATCCCCCATTCACCTATGATTGTGTAAGGGGCATCCATAGGCACCTAGAGGAGAGGTCATAGGGGCATACATAGGCACTTTAAAAGGGACCAAAATGTAAAATATTGAGACTACTTAAAATGTTTTAACTAAAAAATATGCATAATTGACATTGAAATATTTGCATTTTTTAATGCATAAATGGATTTAAAATAAAATTGACCTAAACGATATACTTAAAAATGGTCAAAATGTAAAATAGTGAGACTATTTAAAATGTTTTAACTAAAATAATATATATAATTGTCAATAAAATATTTTTCTTAACAATTTTATTTATAAACCACATTGTCCATATTAAAATATTTTTTTATTATTAATATATTTTAAAATACATGTCAATATTGTTTATGCTTACATATTTGGAAAATTTCATTTATAATTCACAATGAATTTTTTTATTATTATTAATATTTTTTAAAGCATAGTCCAACTAAAAGACAAAATGGTTTTTTGGGCGAAAATATGACAATACAATTTCCAGCGATATTGTAGTTTCTTGTTGTTAAAAATGCGCTTTTGAATTCATAAATTGAGTCAACACTCTAAAAAAAACCTGAGGTACTCAACTTTGCAAATTAAACTACTTAAACTTATGAATTTTAAAAATCTCTAGCAGATTTTGCTGTCAAAATTAGCTACAAAAAGTGCCCATAAAAGGGACATTTCATCTATTAGTTAGGTTGCACTTTTTTCAAATGTTACATATCAATATAATATTAAAAATTAAATGAAATACACATTTCTCTCGTACTTTCCATTATTATTATTTTCAAATATTCAATATTTTATTATAGTCCACATTATAATATATATGTGTGTGTGCGTGTGCGTGTGTGTGTGTAATCTAAATCCATTTTTTCTTTGTCAAAATGACTAATGAATCCTTTACAACTATTTTCTCTCATGTTAATATATTGTTATAATAAATTACACTAGCCTTATTTTAGAATACATTTCTAGAATTTTGATTAAATTGTAGGGATTTAATCTTCATGTGAATATTATAGTAATGTTATTTCTAGATGTATTTATTGTGTGTGATATAAGGATTGTGTCCAAAGTTTTTGGTGGACACTCCACCCATCCTCAGGGGCCAAACAAAGGGATCAAAATCACTCATCATTGAACACTCCTATAAATCTAAGCATCTTATATGCTTTGACCAAATTAAAATCCTTGCCCCCACTCCCTTATATTCCACTTGAATCATCCATGAAGCCTCAAGTTTCTAGTGGACACTCCACCCATCCTCAAGGACCAAACAAAGAGATTAAAATCATCCATCACTGAACACTCCTATAAATCTAAGCATATTATATTCTTTGACCAAGCTAAAATCCTTGCCCATGCTCCCTTCTATTCCACTTTAATCGTCCACGAAGCCTCAAAATAAAAAAGCATTTGAATAAATTTAATCTTGAAGATGGCTACAAGTTAAGTCATTCATAAAATCCTTTTATTCATGACCTTAATCACTTGCTCCTCCCCCCTCCTTCTGTCATGTTTACTTGTCTTTCATCTTATTTTCCTTTTATTGAACTTCCCCTTTCATCCTACTTTTTATCCTTTATTAATTCTTTTGCACCCCCTCTCCTCCCTCATTCCTAATTTAATTTTACCCTTCTCCCACCCCATTCTTAGTCTTAACTTTATTAATGGGCCCATAACCCCTTAAACCTAACCCTCTATCCTTCATATGTTTTTAATCATTCTTAAAAAATTTAATCTTTAATTTCAAATTTACTATTTAATTATTGTTAAATTATTATTTAACTTTTCTTAAATTAAATTAAAATTAAAATTAAATTTCATTATGTATTCTTAACTATAATTTATTTATGCTTAATTTAAATTTTCTTTAATGTTCTTTTTTACTTTTGAAACCTAAGGTTCCTTTCTTCTTTCCTTGCTTATAGATCATCTTATTTTCATTATTTTCTAATCATTCTACTTCCTTTGGTCCCTAAGGATGGGTGGAGTGTCTACTAAAATGTTGGACATTATTCTTGTACCACGCATATAATAAAGACATAGAGAAATAACATTATATTATTAAGGACTATTGAAGCCTACATGCTCTTATGCCATGGGATATTCTCGAATATTTTCAATATAAAGTATGAGATTTATCTCATAAGTAGTTATACTCTTTTAAATAAATTGATTAATTAAACACAAAAAATTCCATATAAACACATATCATATGGGCGTGTAGTATTAATAATTTATCCTATTTGCTCATATTATTGTAACAAAGTCTATTTACATGTTAAGAATCTCCATGGTAAAGTAAAAGTGAATTTGAATCTTATTACTTTAAATGTGTATATGTTTAACTCATATATTAATATTTTTTATAATTAATAATAATAATATATATTAATTTAATCTGGGCAATGTGAGATATCTCATGGGATAAGTGTTTGAATGTTGGTCAATGTTTACCAGCTATTTAATTCATCTGGTTGTGCGAGTTTAATAATATTTTAATTAAGTCTTTTTTGGAATAAGGACTTTAGAACTTTATTTAATTATCAAATAGAATAGATCCAAATATCATGAGATGCAAAGCTCTTTTAGAGTGCTAAACTTGAGAAAAGAAATCAAGACAATTGATCACTTTCAGCTGTTATAGATATGTGATTAAGATGGATCTACATTGGTTACAAACACACACATGATGTGTAATTTTTCATTATTTCAATTGCATTTTTTAATACATAAATTTTTTTTTACAAAATTGACAAAAAAACTACTCTTTCAAAATACCAAAATGTAGAATAGTGAGACTAATTAAAACGTTTTCGCTATAAGAATATATACAATTAGCATTGAAATGTTTTACTTAACATGAGCATTGGAATATTTTATTTATAAACCATGTTTTCAATATAAAAATGTGTTTTTATTATTATTAAATTTTAAAATACATGTTAGTATTGCTTAACCCTACATATTTGAAAGATTTTTATTATAATTTGTATTGGATTATTATTATTATAATTGATATTTTTTAAAGGTATGGTCTAATGGCTTTTTTGGTCAGAATCTGACAATACAATTTTATTTTATTTTGTGAATCAACCATTTCTATTAATTTAAAAATAGATTACATCATGGAGAGCACATTTTCAAAAGAGATGGGACCTCACTCCTACCAGATTTACGACCCCTATATACAAACAGAAGAACATAGATAACAATGAGGGAAAACAAGAAAAACTGATATCGATAGCCCAAAGTGACCAGTACTAAATAAAAATCAATGTGTCCCATACACACAGTTAACCAACAATTTTACCTGGATTTGAGTTTTCAGGTTCACCACCTCCAAGGCATTGGAATGCTTCATGCACGTGTGATTCCATGTGATCCATCCAACCTTATCCACTCCTGGAGTCGCTTTTGACCTCTACAAAGGGAGACATATCGATCCATGTCAGTTCCATTATTTGTGGTGTATATCCTGCAGGAAATCGATGACCTCATTATGGTCATGTTGTTTATCTCTAGCCAATTTCTCCACCACAACTGTCACAAGTCAAATTTGGGCCTCCAGGGAATCAAAGGGTGGTGGCAAATCCACTCTTCCTGAGGAGACATCGTGTCACTACTCCAATTCTTCCCCCTCATCATGTTGGGCCACATAATGAACAACACCCTATGCTCGATGGCCCACCTCGAGGCCTACCTCTTTGACGCAACATTTCCAATTCAAGGAGGGTCTCCCTAGGCCCCCACATTAGTTGTCCACCGCCTTCCCCATTGTCTGCACAAGTATACCCTCCTAACTAGACTGCAGGAATCACTACATTCCCCCCTCCCCACCTCATAATTTTACTACAGACACCACAGGCTTCCCAGTCAAGCCTACATATCACCTCCTATAGCTACAGAACCACAGTTTCATTCTCCTTTTGGGTCACCACTTCACTCCCTTCCACATTCAACAAACTATCACCTCAACATAAGACCTTGCAAAGATGGGTTAAACCATTTCCCCCCAACACTCTTGATTCTTCACTCATTCCACCTCAGGGCCACAGAGCAGCATCCACCACAATAAGACCACTTGTGCACTTGAATATGACACTTCCCTCTCCAAGAGTAAATAAAAGTGATAGGAAGAAAGCCACCAAGACCACCAGTGTCGCACAAAAACCCCTTTGATCTCCCCACCACCTTCGACAAACCCCCAATAAGACAGAGAAAATTTCAAAGTAAACCCAACAAAAAATAAATACCATTGGAATACTTGCAAGAGGAACCAAATTTTCATTCTATCACCCCTCCAACCCTCACACAATTTTTTATGCTCATTGAATGTCGTATAGAGCGAGGGTTCCAAGTTACACTCTACATCATCTTGGGAAACTGCACAACTCCATCTTTCTTCCTTCCATGGTTCCCCTTACACACTAGCAAACAAGAGAATGGGTGTATTTTTACAGCATATCCACCCCGCTCTCATGTAAATATTTCACCCCTTACTCTCCACTCCTTCATGTCTCGCCCCAGGCAAATAAGCATCATTTTCTAAGCCAATTCACTTATAACCAAAAGTACCTCTAGAAAATTCGCTCTCTCGTCAATCCATTGAGCTTGCTCAACACACTTCCTAATCATTAATGACGTGTGGGTAGATAAATTACGCCACAAACATGGGCCTCCACTTGAACGTTTTTCACCCCCATCGGGGACTAAAAATACAATTTTGACCAAGATTGTAGTTTTTTGTTGTTTAAAATGCACTTTTGAATGCATAAATTGAATCAACACTCTAAAAAACCTTGAGGTACTCCAACTGCAGAAATTTTTAATACAATTATTTATTTCCAGATTCTCCTTATCTAACAATTATATGCCACTGTTAAATACATAATCCTTCTACTTAAATCATTGCAGAAATTTAATCACCAATTGCAAACACATGAAGAAAAATCAATCACACATAACACAAATGTTTTTACCAGGAAATAATAAAACTAAAAACCCCCCTATCATATATTATGTATATATCATGGATCATGAAACAATATCATACAAAACTCTACTCCGAGAGCTCTCGGAACAATGTACAATCGTCTCACATTATCATACAATAATTGGGTCACACATGCACCAATTTACTGCCTCCTGATATCCTGCCTCCACTGCGCAATCCCTGTTGAAGAAGATCCCTAAATGAATTCGATCTTGCCTTGCCTTGACTACGCAATCCTCATTGGTATCTCCAATGTGTGTGTAGTTGCATTAAATGCACCACTATAGTCACAACAGATAGTCAAACTGTCCCTTTCACCTATCTCTCCACTGTGTCTCCACTGGATCTGACATGCATTTAGTTAATAGTAGTAAATCTTCAGTTGCATGTGAGATCACTCCATGTGAATTAATTTAATATTTAATTCACTGATGTCTCACTAGTGTATCATTAGTTACAACTAGTTACAACTAGCACAACTGAGTTTAACTCACTTAACTGAGTTAAACTACTGTACAACTCACATAACTACACATCCAACTCTGTTACAACTTTGTGTCACTCAGTTAAAATGAAGTCCACTTGCATGTCCCACCAACCAACCTTAGAACTCGTAATTCCTTCAGTCAACTGGTTTTCCACATCATTTAACTGAAATCAAGTGCTTCAAGAGAATATATTATTATTTATTGTCTAATTATTGTTAAGGGCTAACAATAATCGACATGCATTCTATTTTTAGACATGTGATCTATAAATAGACTTCGCCCATGCATATAAAAATAGAAACTCGTCTGTAAATAGAATTTTCTCAACCATCTATAAATAGACTCCCGCTATAAATAGATTTTTCTCAACATTCTAAAAATAGACATTCACCTAAAAATAGCCTACGGGCCCCACCTAGTGTAGGTGCTTATTTTTCACTAGGATCGTCATCTTGTTGAATCTCAACACTCCCTCTCAACAAGAAAGGGATTATCCTTCACCCCGATCCTACCTCTATGGTATTCGAATTTGATCCTAGTGAGCGCCTTCGTCAGAATATTTGCATCCTGATCTTCCATAGGACTGTACTGAAGCAACATTATCTTCCGCTGCACACAATCTCTGATATGATGATACCAGATATCTATATGCTTAGATCTATCACCAAACACATGATTAATCAAGATTTTAATGCAACTATGATTATCACAATGAATCACTATAGGATTTAAATGAGAACCAAACAAACCAACCAGTATCTTCCTCATCCTGATAGCCTCACATGCAGCTTGACTTGCTGCCATGTATTCCGCTTCCATTGAATAGAGTGCTACAGATATCTATTTCCTGTTGTACCAAGAAACGGTTGTAGATCCAATACTAAAAACCCCTCCTAATGTGCTCTTTCTGTCCGTTGAGCTACTCGCCCAATCTACATCCGTGAATCCATGCAACTTCACTTCACTCGTCTGTTTGTACCATAAGCCATACTCAGATGTGCCTCTGAGATATCTCAAGACATGCATGCTCGCCTTCCAAAAGAGCTTGGTAGGCTTAACCATCACTTGAATAAACTAGTTCACCGCATATCATACGTCTGGTCTTGTATTAACTAAATACATGAGTGAACCCAGCAACTGTCGATAGACGGTAGCATCCACTACCTTTGCCGATGTAGCATCCTCTTTCCTCCAATTTCCTGGAAGAGGAGTATCCAAGGGTTTGTAGGCCTCCATGTGAAACTTATTGAGTATCTCCCTTTCATACTTGCCTTGAGACACAAACAGTTCACCATCTCACTGCCATATTTCCAATCCAAGGAAATAGTGAAGGAGGCCCATATCCTTCATCTCAAACTCCTTTGCAAAGTCCTCCTTACATGAGTGTATCAGTTGCTCATCACCAGTTAGTATTAAATCATCAACATAAACAACAGTGATTAAAATATTACCCTCCACCTCAATCTGATATAGGTTTTCATCCGCCTCGGTCTTGGTGAAGCCAAGTCCAGTGAAATAGTTGTTGATCCAAGTGTACCAAGCACGGGGTGCTTGCTTCAGCCCATACAACGCTCTTTTGAGCTTGCACACATGCGACTCGTTGCTAAAGATCTCAAATCTTTTAGGCTGCTCTATGTACACTTCTTCCTCAATGATCCCATTAAGGAACACAGTCTTCACATCCATCTGATGAGTGTTCCAACCCATCTGCGCAGAGAGAGCAAGGATGGTCCTTATGGAAGAATAGCATGCGAAAGGTGCAAAGGTTTCTTCATAATCAATCCCCTCGATCTGTGAGAAGCCCCGGGCCACAAATCTTTCCTTATACTTCTCAACACTCCCATCATCAGCTTGCTTTACTTTGTAGATCCATCTTGAACCTAACACTGATTTATCAACCGGCACAATTTCCCAAGAACTATTTCTGAAATGGATTCATACTCCTCCACCATTGCATCTACCCATGTGGGATCCTGCATTGCTTCCTGAAAGGAAGATGGCTCTATCACAATACATTTGCTCATGAGAGCCATGTATCCAGTGAATCGGTCAGGAGACTGTCTATGTCTGCACTGTGAAGTAGGGACTCCTACATTCTGTGCCGCATCAAGCTTCAGCCTCTCAGCTTCTGTGGTACGCCTTCTGCCTGTTCAGATGTTTGGCTCTGCGTGAGTGGACTCCTCCACTCCATGATCCTCTTCCTGTGGTTGATCCACATCTAGAGGCTCATCTTTGGGAACCAAAATTTCCTCCTCTACATGCAAGTCTAGCTCCCTCTCAAGCGACAACTTCATGGCTTTCTTCTCATTGAATTTTATATCCCGTCGCACCACAGTCATTCGACTGTTTGGAAAATACACAAGATAATTATGGGGTGTTTCTGTGTACCCCACAAATATCCCAACTTCAGTAGTTGGCTCCAACTTCTTCCTAACGTTCTTGGTCACATGCACATAAACAGATGAGCCAAAAATATTAAAGTGAGAAACATTCGGTTTCTTACCAGTAAAATCTTCTTCAGGTGTCCTCATGCCAAGTACTCTATAAGGACAACGATTTTTCACATAAACCACAATGTTGCATGCTTCTGCCCACAAGTTCATTGGTAGGCCCTAATCATGCAGCATAGCTCGTGCAACACCCACGATCGTTCTGTTCTTCCTCTCCGCGACCCCATTATGCTGTGGGTTATGAGGTGCTATGGGTTCTCTTCGAATTCCTTCTTTGCTACAGAATTCTTTGAATTCGTTTGAGATGAATTCATCACCATTATTGCTCCGCAAAGCCTTCACTTACTTCCTCGAATATTTCTCTGCCAATGCTTTAAACTCACAGAACTTTGAGAATTGTTGATCCTTCTTCTGCATGAATAAGATCTAGCATCTACTAGAATATTCATCAACAAAAATAACATAATCCTTTTGTTTTGTTGTTGAATCAACCGAGAATGGTCCAGACACGTCTGTGCGAACTCTCTCCAGGATCACTGAAGCACGGTTCTCCTTTTCATGAAAGGTGGTCTTCACAAACTTACCCATAGTATATCCCTTGCACGGATCTAACTGCGCAATTGTACCCTTGGGAAGTCTAGTATAAATCTGCTACAAAATCTTCAGGGCACCATGGTGAAGATAGCCCAATCGCCTATGCCATAATTTGCCCTCGTCCCAGCTCAACACTTCTTCTTCTTTGCCCACCATTGCAGCATAGCCATCTAACTCCAGTTTGTAAATATTCTTGAATCGAATCCCTATCTTCTTGGTTTGACCTATTATTTTATGTCGCAGGAAAGCTTTTCCATCGCTGAAAACAACGTCATAACCTCTATCCTCCAACATCGCAACTGAGACCAAGTTCTTCTATAGACCTGCAACATGCATAACATCTTTCAACAGAAATGGTTTACCTGACTCCCTCTCAAAGGTAATGGTACCAATGTCAGTCGCACTGTATCGTCCATCATCGCCATCTCTATATGCATCTGGAGATATTTCTCCTCCAAGTCACTGAAAATCTCCTTATCTCCCGTCATGTGGAAGAAAGCACCACTATAAAGATACCACACCGATCCCATTGCGCTTAAAACCAAGCATGCGATCAAAGAGAAATCAAGTTCAAATTGTGAGTCAAGGGCCTCACCAGTTGCAGCTCCAGTAGCCTTCTTATTCTTCTTTTTCTGTGGGAAGTTAGTGGCGAGATGCCCATGTTCGTGACAATGAAAACACTTCACCTTGGCAAATCCAGCTTCTTGGCTTTATCTTCGGATTTTGAGTGGAATTTCTTCCCCTTCCCCTTCCCCCTTCCCTTTCCCCCTTCCCTTTCCTTGCTTTGGCAGCCAAAGCACAATCCTCTTCATCATCATGCTTTGATGAAGAGCCATCCCTAGTGTTTCGCCTGAACTCCTCCTGCACTAGATCCGACCACAGTCGTTCCCAATCCGGCAATTTTTCCTATCCGTTGATAGAGTCTTGATAACTGTGCCAACTCTTAGGAAGTCCCAAGAGAGCCAAACTCACCAAATCATCATCAGGAACTGTGATTCCCACACTCCCCAGTTCATCCTGACATTGGACAAACTTTGTGAGATACTTTGGAATATTGTCGCCCTTCTCCATCTTGATTTTTCTGAGTTTATCCTTCAGCACCAATTTCCTATGGGCGTTGTTGCTTTGGAAAAGATCTGTCAAAGCCTTCCACATTGCAAATGGAGTGGCTTTCCCATGAAGGCTTGAGACAATATGGTCTCTCACACCTTCCAACAGAATCCTTCTCACCTTCGCTACTTTCTTTTGACAAGCGTCAAGTAATGCAGCATCCGTCGAAGTGGGCTTAGGAACATCACTGTCGATGAATTCCTTCAAGCCATTATCTTCAAGCACGGCCTCCATCCTATCCTTCCATGCAATTTAGTTCGAGCTGCCCTCGAGTTCATACTCTAACCGAAAACCATTTAAAGCCATTTTGATGTTTACTCAATTGTCGCACCAAGAAATTCTTGCAGAAAATTCGAATTGTTTCCACCAACAAAACTCAACCACTGCTTCAATATTGCAATCTTCTTTGCTCTGATACCATGTAGAAATTTTTAATACAATTATGTGTTGTCAGATTCTCCTGATCTAACAATTATATGCCACTTTTAAATACATAATCCTTGTGCTTAAATATTTGCGGAAATTTAATCGCCAATTGCAAACACATGAAGAAAAATAAATCACACATAACATAGATGTTTTTACCAGGAATGCATAAAGATAAAAACCCCACTATCATATATTATGTATATATCATGGATCATGAAAAAATCTCATACAAAACTCTACTCCAAGAGCTCTCAGTACAATGTACAATCGTTTCACACTGTCATACAAAAATTGCCTCACACATGCACCAATTTACTGTCTCTTGACAGTCTGCCTCCACTGTGCAATCCCTACTGAAGAATATCCCTGAATGAATTCGATCTTGCCTTGCCTTGACGCGCAATCCTTATTGGCATCTCCAATGTGTGTGTAGTTGCATTGAATACACCATTATAGTCACAACAAATAGTCAAACTGTCTCTTTCACCTATCTCTCCACTATGTCTCCACTGGATGTGACATGCATGTAGTTAACAGTAGTAAATCTTCAGTTGCATGTGAGATCACTCCATGTAAAATAATTTAATATTTAATTCACTGATCTCTCACTAATGTATCATTAGTTACAACTAGCACAACTGAGTTAAACTACTTTACAAGTCACATAACTACACATCTAACTCTTTTACAACTTTGTATCACTCAGTTACAATGAAGTCCACTTTCATGTCCCACCAACCAACCTTAGAACTTGTAATTCCTTCAGTCAATTGGTTTGCCACATCAGTTAACTGAAATCAAGTGCTTCAAGAGAATAGATTATTATTTATTGTCTAATTATTGTTAAGGGCTAACAATAATCGACATGCATTCTATTTTTAGATATGCGATCTATAAATAGACTTCGCCCATGCATCTAAAAATAGAAACTCATCTATAAAGATAATTTGCTCAACCATCTATAAATAGACCCACTATTAATAGATTTTGCTCAACATTCTAAAAATAGACATACACCTAAAAATAGCTTGCGGGCCCCACCTAGTGTAGGTGTTTATTTTCATCATCTTGTTGAATCTCAACACCAACTTTGCATATTAAACAACTTAAAGTTATGGTTCTTAAAAATATCTATTGAATTTTGGGCAAAATTGACTAGATTGTAGTTTCTTGTTGTTTAAAATTCACTTTTGAATGCATAAATTGAGATTTAACCTCCACAAAATATTTTAGAATATTCTTAGTAGTTGTCACATATCAAAAGTTGAGACTTATCTCAAAAATAGTAATGCCCTATATAAACAAGTGTAGTTATGGTTTTTTAGGCATGTGGTATTGATAAATCATTGTATTGTACCAAGGTCTATTTACATATTAAGAATCTCCATGGTTCACTGAGGGAATCTTCATGGTTAAAAATATTGTTATATATATATATATATATATATATAACTCATATATTAATTTTGTATAACTAATAATAATAATTTAAAATAAAGCTATAACTTAGTTTTTTTAATATTTTTTTGAATCTACATAATTTTGAGATGTATCATGAAATAATTATTTTGATGTTTATCATGTTTATTGGAAATTTAATTTATATGACTGCACTAATTTATTTATATGACATATGATTGATTCATTAAACTTCTTATTGTCGAGCCCCATAAACAATTGCGACCACTCTGGGATTTAAAGTTTGTCAATAATGAGCGGCGTCGTCTAACATGGCAACAATTTTGTTTGGTAACTTTTTCATCGGGATCAGGTGTTTTTTATTTTGCAAAATTGTGATTTAAAAGTGTTCCAATCTGCATTTTGAAGGTAGATATAGATTCATCACCCTCAAAAAATCCTAGGGCACCTAAAATTCTATAATTTGACAATTGTAACATGGATTTCCAAAAATTTCAACTGCACTTTTCCGAAAACATGCTTGAAAAAACTATATTTTTAAGGTTAAATTGTCACCTAATTAGACTGCTATATATTGAGTTGAGTTAGCGATACAAAATTGTTTTAAAGTCAAGTGGTTTATCTAATAATTTAATAAGCATGTTCTCAAATCATAGGTTGTTGAGAGCTATAATGCATCATTAAGTAGTTGGCATGGTATGAATTGTCATGTTTGATGAATTCGCAAGCTGTTGAGAGGTATAATGCATCATTAAGTAGTTGGAATGGAATGAATTTTCATGTTTGATGAATTTAGTGAAGGATTCACGATGTCAAAGTGTGTATGGTTATCTAGCAGGAATTGTTCCTCTAACCTCTTCCTTTGGGGAACGTTTGTGGAAATTGCATTGAGACTTTTCAGATTTAACATTAGCAGATTTAACATTAGCATCAGTCACTTTTATCACATAGCAGTAATCCTATCAGATTAACATGGCAACACTTTATGCATAGTTTCATCTTATATAAATATTTTAGTATCTCCAAGATTGTACTAGATTTACCCAAACATATTCCATGGCATCATATTGCTCAATTGGAGTGATTCAATGCTACATGTTCTCAACCCTAATCAGGACCACCATTGTTCGATGGAACCCCCATGTTAGTATCTTCATTCTTATTGTTTCTGCGTCAAGGTTGACATGTTTAAAGACTATCTCGAACGAAAATCCAGGCCATTTTTGCAATAATTGGTATGATATGGGTGCAGACTTTGCTAACTCTTCTGAAGAGTGTTAGTATATTTAATTCAATTAACAGTTATCTTAATTGGGTATTGAAATCATTAATATATTTAATATAGTTGCTATGTTGTGTTTATTTTGGAATAGGTTTCCTATAATTTTAATTTAATTATCAATAATTATAAAGTGGATGGTAAAGATTTAACTTTTATAAACTATTTTAGAATACACAAATCAAAGGTTGAGATTTATTTCAAAAAAAACAATGTCCTTTTTACTTTTTTAATTAAATTGATTAATTGAAAAAAATGTTATATGAACAAGTGTCATAGTGAGTTAGTATTCGGCAATGGTATTGTAACAAAGTGTATTTACATATTAAGAATCTCCATGGGAAACTCGAGATAAATCTTTATGGTTAAAAACCTTGCTCCATGTCTTTTTTAATCTAAAATAAAGTTATCATTTAAATTAGCTTTAATGTTTTGTTTTTAATTTTAGCAATGTTTAGGGGTAGCTGAATTGGAGATAGTTGTGAAAATAAAGTGTTATGTGCCAAAAAGTTCAAGGTTAAAAGCAATACTTGAACCCCAAGAGTAAAAGAAACTCTTGGTGATACTGCAACGTTGCGTGACTAACGCATATGGACTAGGATTCCATACTACAAACTTGAACAACAACTGTATGCATCCTTGTACCTTGAAACTATTGCAGAATGAGACACAGGGTGTGGCTGAACCAAACAACCACCCTGTGTACCAAAAACCAGTTTTACCACCAGCAACACTCTACCCATACCCAAAGACCAACCATTACCACTAATTACTACTCAAACTAGCCAAATACCCGTTGTACCTTTGAGAAACTTCTCCAATCCCGCACCCAAAGTGGCTTCCTCAAAACGCTTCATTCAATTACCAAATGTGTGAGGGTTTAATGCCCCATGTTAATCGCTTATATCAGTGTTTATAACCCCATCGGGGAAACGTGGATACAAGTTAGGTACATATATAATAAATATAAAATATAAAATATAAAATATAATTATTATGATTATTTTAATATTAATTTTTATTAATTAATATAAAAAAAATTAATATTTATATTTTGTAATTTCAAATTAAATGTGTCAATTTATTTATTATTTATTGTAGCATGTAAAATAAGTTTTATTTGTTTATTTATGAAAGTATCAATACATTTATTCATTCATTTCTATAGATGTTTTTTATTAATAATAATAATAACTAATTTTATAAATTTTTAATTTATATCATAAATATAATTTTTAATTTATGTGCATAAATAATTTCAAATAATTGTTATTTTAATTTTAAAAACTAGTAATACGTTTAATGAGATGCATGTAATTTAAGATCTTTGAAATTTTTATTTTTGTTTGTGAGGACATTAATATTATAAAAAATTATGCAAAATGCAAGAAGTTTTAATTACTGAACAAACTAAAATGTTTTTAATTGAAATATATTTGAGATTTAAATCACTAAGCTATTGTAAGGAGTGTCTTAACAGTGCACTTATTTACCATCAATCCAAAACCATATAGACTTTTTATAATTAAATATTAAATATTATATTTTTACAAAATATTTTTTAACATGTATAAATTTCAAAAATTTTGAAAGAGAATAATTTTTTCTAAATATTTGCAAATTTATCCAAAATCACATCAGCTTTCTATAATTAAATATTAAATATCATATTTTTATAAAATATTTTTTAACTTGTATAAATTTCAAAAGAGAATAAGATTTTCTACACATTTTCAAATTAATTTTTTATTTGAAATTATTGATAATTTTGCTACTGGACCATTTTTGTCCATCAATTTTATTTTTATGCCAAAATATTTATGTTTTGTAATTACAATTAAAGGTTCCAGATATTGCAAACTTTAGAATATCCACTCCTTTATTTACAAATATTTCAAAGCTTACTGTTAATGTAAATTTAGCATTTTACAAATTCATCAATTTCATTTTCATGCCAAAATATTTATGTTCTTTAATTACAATTAAAGGTTCCAGATATTGCAAACTTTAGAATATCCACTTCTTTATTTACAAATATTTCAACGCTTAATTTTAATGTAAATTTAGCATTTTACAAATTCCTAAGTGTTTTCTATTTCATTTTTACTTTTAGTTATCCATCTTAATTCTGTTTTAACTCTGAATCTGTTAATTTGAGAGATCAAATCTCTTTTCACTTTAAAAAAGATTTGCATATTAGGAAATTTGATCTTCTCGAAATTAGTAGATCTAAAATTAAAATAAAACTACTAGTTTAATTATTAATTATAATTATAATTATAGCATATTAAGAAATTTGACCTTCTCGAAATTAATAGATCTAAAATTAAAATAAAACTACTAGTTTAATTATTAATTATAATTATAATTATAAATTTTATCATGGTAGTAACACTGTATAGACTTACATAATAGTGGTAGAAAACTTACACAGGAGAATGGAGGAACCACTGCAGAACTTGAGATACAACTTGCAAAGGCGGGCAATTTGAAGGAACAGAAAAGGATAAATGGAAGAGTTGCAAATACGTACTGTAGCAAAGATAGAAGAGTAGCAGGAGCACACTGTAGCATAGACAAAAGTATTCCAAATCATGAAGAGCTCCAAACCCGATCCTGGAAGGCAAGATACAGAATTCAGAACTGTATATGGAAGAGGCACATTGATAAAAATGTTTTAGTTTATTTGGAGGATCCTTTGGCTCGGTCCATGAAACTTTCTGATAAGTTTCGTCGACTTCCTCTAGAATACAATATGAACATCTCTTTATTTTGGCATCTTGCTTGCTTTATATATGGAGCATAATGTATTTCAGCCTAGAATTACACAAACATGAAAAAGCTCCATACCTTTTATTTTTTCTCATTCTTCATTTTGGTCAGTTGGATGTCAAGGAACCTTCTGAAATTCTCAAGCGCACAAGTGGAACATAGCCAGGGTCAATTACACTACCAAAAAAATGGTAGTGGAACCCCTTAATGCCACCAGTGGCTTCCTTAAGCGATTTGGAGTGATTAAAGTTAAGTAGCATAAAAAAAATCTGAGAAGCCACTATTCACCAGTTACCGATTATCCTAGATTGATAAAAAAAAAAAAAAAAAAGAGTGCTTCTCGCTTTCAAAAACAATAATTTTCAGAATAAGATTCCATTGAACCAAATTGTTGGCTACAACTTCAAAATAGATTGCCTTATTCTCAAACATATAGGACATACTAAAACTGGATAGGTATTAAGCCTCTCGAATCAGAATTGATAACCAATGGTTCTTTCTTCAAACAAGCTCGCTAACTAGGCTCTCATGGAATTTAAAAAGAGATAAAGACCTCCTTTGGGCAAAGGAGAAAAAAAAAATACCTTTGGTTACTTCTACAAAGACAAACTTTCTCGTTCATTCCTATGGCTAGCTTGGTTACCATTTTTTACGATGATAATCTGTTTTTTTTATGATAATAATCTGTTTTAGAAAGATACATATCAGAATACTGCTACATTTACAGAATATTTGTACCAAGCAAATCTATCCATAGGGATCACTTCCTACCAGCTCAACCATGGAGCCTGACCCTGAGAGTATCAAGAAAATTGAACCTGTGACCTCTCAATAGCAAAAGCGCTTTAAGGACAAAGACTCAACCAATTGAGCTAAATCTCAACTTTATATTGGCTAATCAATCATGGTAAATTCTATCTTGGTTTCTAATAAATTCACAGATAGTTTCTTGCTTTTTCCCAAGATACCCCTTTGGAATATATGCAACTCAATGCTAACAGACAATATGAACATCTCTTGGGTCTCTATTGAACCAATTAAATGAAGAACCTACATATTTCCCTTTGTCCAATCCTAAATGCCATGACACCATGCACCAATGCTACTTCCCTTGACTCCAGATCCTCCAATCTCACCTTCATTCTATTAATCTATTCAACCTGTTGTTGGAGTTTAGAGTTTTCAACCACTAACTCCATCACATTCTACGAAACATTCAGGAAAATATAAAAATGGCCTACCTACAAATGTGAAGTTCAGAGTTTTCGACCACTAACTCCATCACATTCTACGAAACATTCACGAAAATATAAAATGGCCTACCACCAAATGCACTATGTTTTTGAGAAGATTGAAAACATAATGCATATTTTAGATATTATCAGCTGCATTTGCCAAAATGGACCTAGATTCAACTCTCGACTCCTTTGCAGAATAAATACATTCGATCCTCCATCTACACCTTTCGCTTAACAGCCCGTACAGCAATGTTCGCCTCTTCCTCTTGCACTATCAGCTAACACTATTCCCCCACTTCTTAGCATGTACATATATATTCCCAGAAAACCTACATTGCCAAAGATCAACATTAAAGCAAAAGGAGGTAGGTCACCTCACCCTAGTGCCATTCCTTTGTTAATGACAACAATAACATCTTCCCTTCATTCATTAAACTTAATGGAGAAAGTACTTCACAGGACTATATTAGGGATGATCTTGTATGTCCACGTCCCTGCCAACTTAGGAAATCCTCCTCTTTGGTTTTTTGATAAACTACTCCACGTCTACTTGACTCGGTTCCAACTGAACCCCCTAATAGACTATAGCATTTTCCACCCTATAAATTTGCATGCCCTCTTTTTACATGGAATCATCTTCTATTGGGATTCTAGCAATGAGTCCTTCAATTCCTCCCAAATAGTCTTGGTCCCTAGATACATGAATCAACAATCGTCCAGTTCCCTAAAGCCTTCTAATATTTTTCTTTACACAGAGTCTGACCTCGATTTAAAATTGTGAATTCATTAAATCATTCAACGAGATTTTCAATCCAATTAAAAAGGTGAGGTTAACATGGACATCATGCTCTACCTTCAGCAGTGACCCAAAATGTCCTTGGTGGGAACATGGTGAAAGATATTGTGTTCAAAGTATAGTTTTAAAACTATGTCGGTCTGACTTGAATTCGGCCTGGTAGACCGAACCAAACCCTTGCTCTAGTCGGCTCAGTCAAAAAACCGGTCCGACGGCCGATTCGGTCATAGATCGGCTAGCTCGGCCAAGCCCGTCTTAAACTGTCCAGGTTGGTAGGCAGGAAAAAAGGGCAGCGAAGCAGACTTGAAACTATGTTTTTTATTTATTTATTTTTCTTAATGCCTCTACTAATCCAATAAAAGGGACCCAACCCCCTCACATTTCCTCACAACTATCTCACTGCATTTGTGTGAGCATTTGTGACGAGTTTGTGAAGAGTTGGCACATAGCTCATATATCTTAGTGTGTAGCTACTGTTAGTGCTACTACTTCTACGATTGTAGTTGGAGATCTTGATGAAGAGGAGGAGCCATGGGTTTCCCTGCATTTGTGACGAGTTTGTGAAGAGTTGGCACATAGCTCATCTATCTCAGTGTGTAGCTACTGCTAGTGCTACTACTTCTATGATTGTAGTTGGAGATCTTGATGAAGAGGAGGAGCCATGGGTTTCCCTGTCCGACTCTGATTTAGAGTCTAAGCCTGATGATCTTGCCTTGTCTAGCAGTAGTGACTAGTGATGTTTTGTTGTAGAGGCCATTTAGAGCCTCCTTGGTTATGTGTTTTTATTTTGATCTCTATATATTACATGTATTGCACAGTGCACTGGGTGCCATTTTGATATAATAGATATATTCATGAGCATACTTTGATCATATGTTTTCTTCTCTCTATATTCTAATGCTTTGAGTTTGGAAACATGAATGAAAATCTTTAAAAATATGTTTTTTCATAAAAGAATATACACTTAATGTATTTTTTACAACGACCGAGTCATTGAAATCAACTAGGCTGAGTCGATACCGAATCGCAGTCAGAGTTGAAGTCGAAGTCGGAGTCAAATTCAGAGTCGACCCTCAGTCGGTTCTGAATCTGAGTCTGAGTTTTAAAACTATGGTTCAAAGATGACAGGTGCAAATAGTTTTCACATGAAGCATTCTGTTATTTTTGGATTTAAAATATTTCATGGATGTCTTCTAGTCGACCCTAACCAAAACTTTAATTAGGCAATTTGTGGGGCTTTCACAGTCCAACAAAAAATACCATTTTTTGGATTATTTGCGTAAAGTAAGTCATTATCCATGACTTGTATCTCATGAGCACTAGTCAAAGTGACTAATTTCTCATGGTTGTGCATCAGATGATGTTCACAAGGGTAAAGAAATGGGATGGAACTAGTGAAAGATTTGCATAACATTAATCATCACCTCTAAGGCTTGCACCCAGTAAACAAAGCTTCCCAAGAGATCACCCATCTTAGGACTCCACTTTCTCAAACATGTTTAACCATTTTTCCTCATGGTCAATCCCGCTTAACTTACTAGCCCATTTCCAAACCTTAACAAGCATGGCCCCTTGTGAAATATTCATTCAGAGTTCCATTGACTCTACTTAAGTGAAACCACAGATTAGAATAAGAAGTAGAGTTCCATTGACTCTTTACTTAACTGAAACCACAGATTAGAATAAGAATTTCATGGGAAACATAATATTGGTACCAAAAACACAAAAGCAAAAGTATCTCAAGACTAAAATGATATCAATTGCATTCAACATTAACTTATAATTATCCCAGTAATTTTTCTTTCTAGCTAAAAAAACTTGTCATTCATCAAAGAAATATATTCTTGCTGATATCCCCTGGACGAGAATTTAGCTCATGTTTAATACTGGTAACTGAATTACTACTCCAAATACTTGTCCATGAAGAAATAAATGCATGGCTAGCCAGAGAGATGAATACGACTCACTTTTCACAAAGGCCAGCCAGAACCATAACCCTGATTCCTACTTAAGGAATTCGGAAACCTTAAAGTTTTAACTGAACGTTGTAGAAGACAAGATTGATCTAAGCACATAAGCTATAAATCAACGTAAGAAACATTATTTGACTACAAGATCCAAACAGATATTAAGTCCTTTCAATGATCGTTAGCATTTAACTAAATATTTTATGGCCTATGAATTATTCAGGACACCAAAATATGGACAAGCCAACTTTATATAAACATTAAAATGGTAAGCTCAATATACAAAATAATTACAATGTTATATTTTGATGTGTTTTCCAAAGATGTAACACCAGAGTTCAATATGAAATCAATAACATAAATTTAAATACGGTAAAATGCAGAGGTAAAATCTAAGACAATAAAAATTGAAAATAAGCAAGAACAGAAGAGACTTGGGCATTTGACTTAGGTCTGCTAAGTGGATTATTGAAAATGGAATTGAAATTTAGGACGTAAATTAACTTTCCATCTTCTACAAACTTTGACCAATTATGCATAATCTTAAATTACCATCTTAACTAGAAAAATTGTATTTTAAGATGAACCAAAGACTGGATATGTTAATTCTACCATAACATCCACCATCCAGCAAAGATATTAGTTTGTAGGTCTTGCACAGCAGAAGTGAGATGACTGTGGGACAAATTTTATAATAAACATAACAAAGTTATAGACATGGAAAGGGAGATGAATGGATTATCGTTAAAGTGAGAACTAGGCATGGGGATGTGCTCAGGCATAACTCAAACAATAAGCCTATAGCTATAGAACAGTAAATAAACATAAGTAACTTTAAACATAAATTACAGAAACATAATTCTCGATATATAATTTATAAGACCAACCAGCACATACAGAACTGGTTACAAAGAAACAATAAATACTTGTGGGCATATAACATAGCAGTCAGGATAATTCCTCAACAAGCATATCAAATTCACGAATTAATGAGAATGGTTCTAAAATAATTGAACAGATAAGAATGATGTAAAGTGAATTCTTCACGAGAAACACCTCCAAAGGGACTTATGCAAACAAAAATCCGCTACATTCCTAACTTGGGTATTCTGTACTTTGTTTCCATACAACAGAAAATTTGATTTATATAATCAGTAATGGATATAATCATTCTGTTTTAGGTCTCAAGCTTCAAAAGTGACCATTTATAGCAGCAACAGCATAATGCTTTATATATGCGAAACTTATATAAGATGCGGCATTGCCAATGAGCCATTCAATCTAAAATTGTTATATTTCATAAACATAGATTAGTTCCTTGATTCTATCATCCCAACAGTCAGTCAGTAGTCAGTCTCTACAACTTTGGCACAGACTGTGTGCTAAAGTTATTAATACAAAACAAAGATTACTAGTCAAGTCTCAGTTATATTGCCTAGATAACACAAGTAACTCTTAGTTGTATTGACCAGACATTATGCATCTCAGCTCATTTGCGTGCTCCTCATTACTAATGTGGAGCACTTCTCGAAGATCTGTGAGGAGAGTTTCAAGTTTCCAATTATGAGTTCCCTGAAGATAGAGTGCCTTGAGTACAAAATGATAAGCCAGGAGGTACATCTGTTTTAAAGTTGCTTTTCCGCGTATTTCAGAGGTATTACCCGGATTACAGATTTTTTGGTCAACAATTTCCAGATAAGGAATAGAGATTGTAATTGTGTTCTCAGATTCAGTAGGGGAACTGAGATCTTTGAGCGGGGCTATTTTCGCAACCTTAACAGGAATGTTACGAAGATTTTCATCTTGTGTCTCAGTACCCTCCATATTTTCTTCAAAAAGGATTTTCCTTCTGCAGGCTGAACCATTATTGGACTGATCCTTAGTTCCCTGCTTTCTCTTGGAAGATTTTTTGGTTGGCTGACTACTTCCATCATTCCAGGTCTCACACTGCATGTCTGCTTTACATTCTCCTGAGAATTCGGAAACCTTAACTTCATTTTGATTTTCACTGGTTTTATTAGATCTTTTCACTGATTTTGAAGCAATATTCTCCATATTTCTGACAGAAAGCAGTGAGCACTTTGGATTTGGTTCTTTTATTCCCACATTCTGTTTAAGTACAAAATAAGTTTGTCAGAATCATGCTTGAAGTTGCATCTTCCTTTACCGAGTATCACTAGAGAAGTATGTCAAGACTCAAAACCAATTTCACAAAGACTTCAAGAAATGCAAGAAATACTTTCTGATGTTAGAGATAAGCATAATATTTATGTTTGTCACAAAATATAGGGCCATCATATATGAAATCAAATAACCAAAGATGATAGAATGGAACTTTACTGAAAAGATAATAGCTTCACAGGTCACATTTAGTGAATACTAAATATTAAAACAATTTGCTCATGTCTTTTTCCTTCGGTTTGCATACAGGCTTGATATCGTAACTAGTATTTCCAACTAAGTTGCAAAGGGAAGATAGAAGTTTTCTACATAGAGACTCACGTCCGGAAGCCATCTGCATAGTCCACACACATTGCATATCCTAAAACATCCAGTAATATAACATGCAAAACTTATTTGATATGTCCATGGTATCTAGTACTACATAACTAATGGCCACAATTTAAGTGACAAGGGTGTTGAACGGTGAACCATCTGCCCAAGGCATGTTGTGAACGGGGAGGCCAAAGATCATAAGTTCAAATCTAGTCGAGTCCCTAGGGGTTGCTGGTCCCTATTGTGCTGGATATTCCAGGGAAGAGGGGAATCCCACAAGGTTTTCCTTTGGAAAAAAATAAAAAGCTAACATCCAAAATTTAGTTTGTATATAATTTGCATGGTTTTGTGTCCAACATATTGACAATGACGTTGAGATACTGATTTGCTCATCGCCCAATCATAACTGAGAATGATAGGCCCTGATGCATCAAGTCAATCAAAAGTGTACCACCAGTGACCAAAGTATTTGTTACACAACAAATCTGGTTTAATGACCTATAATCATAATTGCTGCCCATCAATCAAAAAGAAAAGAACACAACAAACCGTGGAAGCTAATAGTACCAGGGGTACGTGTACCAAGACATCAGATTCTTCATACCAGTACCCATAGCCATACCTACAAACCGGGAACATACCCGTATCTCACCATACCCATCCAAACCTTCTCTTACCTCGAAGCTAATAGTACCATGGGTACGTGTACCAAGACATCAGATTCTTCATACCAGTACCCATAGCCATACCTACAAACCGGAAACATACCCGTATCTCACCATACCCATCCAAACCTTCTCTTACCTTGCCATACCCTTGGCATAATTCAGAGACAAGCCCTGATTTTGGGTGCACCGATGTTGCTTTTAGCATGGAAAAGTTTTTTGATCATTAAAACACCCCAATAAGGTTGCGTTTAGGGTGGACCCAGCTGGAAACACTATAACAACCAAGCTCTGTCCCCTTTTATGCCATTAAACCCTCATTTCATGCTCTCTTTTGCATTTTCAGTTTTGCTATGAGAGCTTGGAAGAGACCAACTGAAAACAAGAGATGAAGTAGGACACTCTTCACTGTTTTAACTGTAGGAAATTGGTGTGCAGGCCAGCAGTTCACAGTTAAGCATTCATCAAGTTTCGAGTTTCAGATTTTTCTGCTTGTCATTTCCAATTTTCCACACCATGTCTGGAAAGGGGATGAATGTCAATATTCAATGTTTAATCATGAATGTCAATTGACGAATGGAGGAAATTGGAATGATTTGAATCATTGTTGATTTACATTAATTTCAGTCCTCCTTTTTTCCATATATTATTGTATATATAAAATATGACATAGGTACCCTTGACATACCCTATCCGCTGTTTTGAAATTATTGTACATGTACCTGCACCGGTTCCTCAGTACTCATACCCTGGTAACGTAGCATGGAAGCTTATCTTAAGTGGAGATTTACATCAAGCATGTCAAGTATGCTTTCATTATAGGTATGCGTACAGGTTTGAAAAATTATGAATCCCTAAAAGGAGCTTTGTCACGTGATATTTCTTGAGGCATGTCCTTGTATTAAGATTTAGGATCTTTACATAGAAGGTGGGCACTATCTTGTGAATGGTAGGTGTTATTGAAAACCTATTCTGTTTCAAGGTACAGTGTACCAATTGTTGGAACTGATGTCTGTGTGTAAATTGATCTGAATCAATGGAGTTTGAACAACTAAAAATGGTGTCATAGACTCTAAGTTGCTGACCATGTGAGAAAACAGTGCACATTGCTCAAGTATCAGAAAAACATTAGACATTGACAGCAACTCTACAAAACTTAATGATTCAAAGGTCAGGTTTTCTCCTGCCTATACACCTCTGGCAGAATTTCCCATGGTATGTCCTAGATTTTTCAGAAGAACATCATAACAAAAAATAATCATCCATTCTCTGGAGCCCCTACGTTGAGAGAGTGCTCCTTTGTTGTTCAAATCCAATAGAAGATACCACAACTTGCAAGGACTGAACATGAAGGCTCAGATAGCATAAAAGGCCTCCTTTCTGATAAAAAGTAATTTCAGAATGCCATTTCAAAAGAAGGAGCCATCTGCACACCGCATACTGCTGTCATGTTTATAACACGGGCCTTACTTCCAGGGACATTTGGAGGGGGTTAACTAACACTTCAGTTTTGCAAATATCCGTTTTCACAAGTCGAGTCCATTCTGCCATACAATCAAGTTCAACTAAACAGAGCTCCATAACAAGCGAGTACAAGGCCTCCAATGCCATTACTTGATGCAATTTACTTTTAACATTGATTTGAAAATTGCTAAATCACAACTAAGAATAATAAACCGTGATGCATTCAAGTCAATTAAAAGCATACAAACAAAGTACTTGTCAAATATTAAATTTGGGTTACTGAACTATAATAATAATGCAGTGCTACCCATCAAAAATTTCACCAGCAGCTATAAGCAATCACCATGGAAGCTCATCTTAAATGGAGATTGACATGAAGCATGTCAATTATGATTGCAATATAGATGTGTGTTCAGGTTAGAAGAATGGCAAATCTCTAAAACATACTTTGCCACTTGATATTGGAACACGGGAGCTTTACAGAGAAGGTGGACCCCATCTTGTGAATGGAAAACCATGGTAGATGTTATGAAAGACCCATTCCGTCTCACTGTACAGTATGCCCAGTGTTGGAATTGATATCTGTGTATATACTATAAACTGATTGGAATCAATGGAGTTTGAACAATAAAAAATGATGTCATAGACTAGGTTGCTGAACAAGTGAGAAAACAAAAACGCTGAAAAGTACCAGACAAACAACAGACACTCGCAGCAACTCTACAATATTGAATGATTCAACAGTCGGGTTTTCTCCTGTCTATACAACTTTGAAAGAATTTAACATGGCATGACTTAGAACTGTCAGAAGAACATCATAACAAAAGATAACCGATCTTTCTCTTGAACATTTAACTTGAGAGAGTGCTCCTTTGCTGCTCAAATCCAATAGAAGGTTGGCACACAACTCTCAAGAACTGAACCTGAGGACACGAATGCCCCACAAAGAGCATAAAAGGCCTCTTTGAAGAAGGCCATTCTGAGAAAAAGTAATTTCGAACTACAATTTTAAAAGAAGAGGACCATATGCATACCAAGCTGATTTATAGCAGAAACCTTGCTTCCAGGAGCATTTGAAGGGGGTTAACTAACAATTTCAGTTTGGCAAAAGACCATTCTCATAAGTCCAATCCATCCTGCCATACAATCAAATTAAACAAAAAATACAAGGCCAGCCATGGGGCATAGAGCAGTCGGTGACAGGGTTCTGTTAAAAGCATTCAGTTATGAAAAGGTCATTGGTTCGAAACCTCATGGGCACATATTCAACCATGAGCAGTTTCTCAAGTCACAGTTTAGTCCTGCCAGTTTGCTAACAAGCTAACCAAAGAAAACCAAACCAGTACCAGGTTGTTGTGGCCAAGGTCAGATGAAATCCATAGGTGCTTTTGATGGCTTAGATGCCCTGGGTCGCAGTTTCTCAAGTCACAGTTTAGTCCTGCCAATTTGCTAACAAGCTAACCAAAGAAAACCAAACCAGTACCAGGTTGTTGTGGCCAAGGTCAGGTGAAATTCATAGGTGCTTTTGATGGTCCTGGGTCGCAGTTTCTCAAGTCACAGTTTAGTCCTGCCAGTTTGCTAACAAGCTAACCAAAGAAAACCAAACCAGTACCAGGTTGTTGTGGCCAAGGTCAGGTGAAATCCATAGGTGCTTTTGATGACTTAGATGCCCTGGGTCGCAGTTTCTCAAGTCACAGTTTAGTCCTGCCAGTTTGCTAACAAGCTAACCAAAGAAAACCAAACCAGTACCAGGCCTCCAATGCTAGTACTTGATAAAATTTGTTTTTATTGTTGAAGGCGCTACACTGTGGCACTGAACACCTAACAGTTATCAAAATATAACACGTTACAACTGATTGATCGATACCAGCCTCTAAACTCACTAATTTGAACTCACTCCTAACAGATAAATCATAAGTATAACCAAGGAAATCCAGAGTTTCTATAGTTCCTGCACAGAAAAAATATAATACCAACCACTAGAAAAGAATATCTGATATCTCTTAAAGTAACAAGCAAAAATATAATACCAACCACTAGAAAAGAATATCTGATATCTCTTACAGTAACAAGCTTGAACATGAAACTCGAAAATTATGATAAATAAGCTTTAAAAAAAATTGATCCAATACCCTCAAAGCTTGACCCACAACCAGCACAATCATGGATATCTAAACCAACTATTGAAAGTGAACATCTGCTCAAATCCAATTAAAAATAAATCGAAACGCATACCTCTGAACTCCTAACCCACTTGCTGTCTATCCAATCCTGATGAAGCCGGAGCTGTGTTATATCGTACTCCAATTTCTCCAATGTCTGGCCGAAGTAAATAACATATTTATTTTGAGGCAGAATGCCATCAACAACTCCCTTCCACCAACCATCTTGATCATATGCATCCACTTCTTCATTAAGGAAAAAGCATTGTCTATTCAAAGCTGGAGGTTCGGGCCTTATCAGATGTGCTTTTACTTTTTCCTTCAATTTTGATTTCTCATCATCAGTCATCAGGTCCCTGAATTCAACCAAGAAAGCACTGCCAATTTTCCTGAGTATGGTTGCAGGAAACCAGGCTCCACTGAAGCCTTCTTCATCACTTGAAACCTCCACAGAGACGCCCTTTTTTAGACTCATATTGACCTTTTCTCTCTTCAAACTAGTTAGGAGCACAGTAAACTGTCACAGAATGCACAAAGGTGTGCCCAAATGAGATATAAAGGATTCTGTGAGAACCCACATGAAAAATTGGATTTTACTTAGTGCCAAAATGGATCTTAAATGAGGAAGGTGCATGGATCTCCTCATTTTCTAAAATGATTCAAAGAAAATGGGCAGTACTGTCAAAGAGAGAATGGAAGAACGTGGTGGCACTGAAATGAAATCAGTGTTGATGTCGTGTTGAGGATTACTAAATTGCATCAGGGATGGAAATGGTAGATATCCAGAAATCAAACGCAATGATCACAGATTTGATTGATCATAGGCCAGTGCAGACTGCAGAAATTGGATGCTCATCGATAATAGACATGGCTTTGAAATTCCAATTTTTTTCATCATGATAGAGCATTGAGGCAATTGCGAATGGTCTCAAAGCCTCATATCTAACTAGTACCCCATATAAGTAAGTTGAGTTGAGCAACTGATAATATGATATAGCAGTAGTTTATTACTTCATTTGGAACCATCTCACTCTCTCAAAAAATAATTAATAGTTAATTGAGTTTTTCATATATAATATTAGAGAACATAATTTTTTTAATGTTAGAATAACTTTATATAAATTCTCATGTTTTTTTAACATTATAGGAATTGTTGGTGTTATTTTACATAATAATGTTTAAGTGGTATTATCTATTCTACTCTTGTTAATGAAATAGATATTATATTCAATTAATTATTTATAAATAAGTTCAAACTTATACTCATTTAATAATATTTTTGAGTAAGGTAGATTATATTTAAATTGTTCATTTAATCTACACTAATAAGAAAAGGAGGGCATACTTCCAAGACTCACTCTGAATTTTTATGGTTAGAAAATCCATCATATGGATAGGGAAGTCATCTTACTAATCTTATTGAGATTAGTGAGAGACTATAGATAGATCCATATGGCTTTTCACAGTGGATTTAAATTGTTCATTCAATCCACAGTAGTGAGGAAAGGAGGGTAGGCCTTACCTTATTCCAAGGTTTGTCCTTGCATGGTTCCAACTGATGTAGCTCCAACAATTAGTTACTTGCACACAAATGACAAAACATACATCCCTCTGAGTCATTTTTCATAATTATAAAATATATAGATGACAACCAGATTTAATCTACTTTGCTCCAGAAAAGTAAATCTATCAATGCATGATATAAAAGATTGAAGATCACACACATTGAAAGGAAATTCCATAGATCTTTATAATAATGAAATAAAGTATAGAAATACAATGTTACTTTGAGACTATTGAAGTACCTTCAACTCCTAGCTCCCCAAGGCCTTCCTTATCCTTCTTTCAAATGTGGGTGGACCAATAATGAACTTCGTGCACAATAACAAAAGTCTCTCTCTAATTATGGTTTGGCAGCATAAGGCTATCAAGTTTTGGCTCTAGATGTGTAATGTTCCCCATGAAGTTGATCTTAATAAGAATAATGGATGAGGAGAAGAGATAGGTTCTAAGCCTGGAACTTGGTGAAAATAGATCATGCACTAGTTCCATGGTTTAGTATGCATCATAACCTACTTATCTTTCATTGATATCCTTGTAACTCTCTAAATATCGAAACTTATAGGGATGGTCACTTGTTGCATAAGGGAAATAAGCAACCAGTCACTTATTGCATGAGGCCAACAAATGATTGATTATTCCTTGTATGAGAGTATGTAATATCCCCGACCATTTAATCAGTTGGACCGAATCATAACAATAGTAGACTAATAAATAAATAAGTGGCATTGGCCCATGGTTTTTCTTTTTGGTTTGTTTTTGACCCCAGGTATGTGCCCACGGTTTTCTCCAAGTAGCCCAACTATAAAAGGAAGAGGAGGATCGAGAGCAACTCATGGAATTTGGTCTTTTCTTCGCTAATGTTTTGAGAGCTCAGGCAATTTTTCAAGGAGTGGGGGTTTTCAAGTGAGACCCTCAGCCTCTCTTCGGTGGGACTCGATCTCACCCTAGTGGGCGAACCCAACTTCGGTGATCTCTCTGATCACCCTAGTTGAAACAATTTCTTTCATTTCTTTCTTTTGAGAGGGCTTACGCATATTATATCTGCTAGATCAAGTGTATAAGTCTGAGGTTTCCTTTGCATGGATTCCTATAGCTTATTGGAGTGTATCTAGATCCAGTGGCTACCAGTCGAATGTGCTAAGTGATAGTTTGTGTCTGGCCAATTCTCTGTTTTTCAACCAGCAAAGAAGTATCTCATCGGAACATTGTTTTCCCTTTAGAATTGAAGTTCGCATCATCCCCTGTCGAGGAAGTGTCTTGAGTGCAGAGGGCAGACCAAATCCCTTGCCGGTTGCAGTGAATCACTATGACTGTCGCTTTCACACAAGCGAGGAACATATATAGAACACAGAGGGCTTGTGCCGAATACATGAATTATGCAATATGATGCGTCGATGATCTATTGAATTAACGCTTCCATGCAGCACTACAGAACTGTGGCAGCCTGCGCAGCAAATCCACACATGCGTTTTGGTCCTGCTGTAAACTGAGTGGGCCGTTGTGATTAGTTGTGGGCCCCTTCTATTTTCTAACTAGTTGTTGATAATTATTTATGGGCCTCTCATGTGGCATTTTGTATGGAGCTATATGTATTTTTGTGGGCAAGACTCAATAAAACTCATAGTTGGTTATCGCTAGAATGGTTATTAATGTTTCTTTTTCTGAATAAAGGCTCACACTTATGAACTTTATTTATACTTATTTTTCAGCAGATTTAGTAATTATTCATTAAAGTTTATTACAGTGGTATCAGAGCCATCATCTTGGCCAATTGTGGGATGCCAAGGAAGGAGAAACAAAAAGGGATTACCGTCAATTCACTACAAGGAAAAGACCCTCTAGCGAATGTTTTTGAGGAACCCCTTATAAAAATACCCCATACATCCATTTCTAGTGGAGGTTACTAGAGGAGGTTGGCGGGTGGAGGGTTTTGCAGATGTTTTCCACTCTGTGCACTTATCATCCAACACTGTACCGGTGCTTTCTCTTGTAAGGAGCACTGGTGGACACAAAACATTAGCACACCAGACACCGTGCACTCCATACACACCGGCCCGGTGCGTCGCATTACTGTAGAGCACCGATGCTTCACAACTCTTTCACACCAGTGCATCATAAAACACCGCGCCAAAGTCGAAATCGCTCGGTGTGATATTAAGAAACTGCATCGGTGCATCATAAAACACCGCGCCAAAATAGAAACCGACCGGTGCATTCGTAAGAAACAGCACCGGTGCACCTATAAACCACACGCACCAGAAAAGGGTTAAAAAAAAATTATGGCAAAAAACCAGATTTTTCACTTTTTTCAGTGCTCCAGAGCTCTCAATTATCAGTGTGCTCTACAAGAGAAAGCACCGGTGCGCACAAAACATTGGCACACCGGACACCCTTGGCTCCGTACACACCCACCCGGTGCGTCCTATTATTGTAACGCACCAGTGCTTCACAACACTTCTACGTCGGTGCATCATAAAACACTACACCAAAATAGAAACTGCCCGGTGCTGTGTTAAGAAACCGCATCGGTGCATCATAAAACACCACGCCAAAACAAAAATGGACTGATGCGTTTGTATGAAACAACACCGGTGCGCCTATAAAACGTGCGCACCGGAACAAGGTTAAATAAAAAAAAATACGACCAAAAAACCGCATTTTTCACTTTTCTGCTCTCAATCATTGGTGCGCTCTACAAGAGAAAGCACTAGTCACACAAAACATTGGCACACCAGACATTGTGTGCTCCATACACACCTACTCGGTGTGTTCTATTACTGTAAAGCACCGGTGCTTCACAATTATTCCACCCCGGTGCATCATAAAACACCGCGCCAAAGTAGAAACAGCCCGGTGCGGTGTTAAGGAACCGCCTCGGTGCATCATAAAACACTGTGCCAAAACTGAAACTACCCGGTGCAGTCTTACAAAACCGCACCAGTGTGCCTATAAAACCCCGCACACCGGAACATGGTTAAATAAATAAATAAATAAAAATTACTACCAAAAAACCGCATTTTTCACTTTTCTCAATGCTCTAGAGCTCTCAAGCACCGGTGCAATTTCTCCTTCTCTGAGCCGCCCTGACATTAGTGCTCCCATTGCATCCATTGCATGCACTTCTGCTGTGCATTGGCCACCAATCTCTAGCTTGCATTTTGCAAAACAGTGGGAAAATTTTCTTTTGCAAATTCTACAACCAATATGCCTCCTCGATGGCGAAATGTACAAGCATTTTTCTTGTTTTTCCATAATTAAGCTTTTTAGTGGATTAGAATTTGAAATAACCTTAAAATTAACCATTTAAAAAGATTTTTTTTTTTTTGTCGCGCGGTGAGCACGAGCCATTTGGCTCGCACCGGTAAGCAGTGTTGCCTATAAAATTTATAGGCCGCACTGCAACCGGTGCTAACGGTATCCGCACCGTGTCCGGGGTGGTATTGAAAGGTGCCCCACATTATTTTAAAATTTAAAAAAAAAGTGTGGTGCGGTCATTTAGTCGGTCGCACCGTTGACCATAGGAATAGCAACGCCATGCGTTGACAGAAATATCTACCCTAGTGTCTGTCAGCGCACCGCATTCGGCATTCCAACAGGGTCAACGATGATCCGGATTTATGCAAGAACCCAACATAATACAGAAATAACCATAAACATAGAAATACAGTGGAAATAAAGCTTCATTTCATTAATATCAAATCACAGAAATATGCTTAAAAACATGATGGAAATAAAATAGCTAGGGTGCTGGTAGCGAATCTCTGAGAAGAGATGTGGCGACTATAGACCTCTGAACTGTGTTACAGTGAGGCTCAAGGGCCTATTTATGGAGAAACCATGGAGAACTCTAAACGTCCAAAAACCTAATCGTAGGAGATGAAGCGCCAAAACTATGGGCCCCGTTTGGGTAAATTGGTGTTTCAACTTCCCAGGGACGTAATTTCGGCATACTATCTCCGTTTGGGGCCTCAAAATGGCTCCGGAAGTTTAGGACCCGAAAAACTGCTAAAAATAGTAAGTTGTGAAAAAAATTGAAAGAGACAGTGGTGGGGCCCCAAGTGGAATAGGCGGGTGGCCACCAATATCCACCTGGATCATTCTTCCCCCCTTAGGAAGCAATGGTCCCCATTGCGTTGAGTTCCTCCATGAGATGAGGAAACTTCTGTTGAACTTGGTCCCTGGTGAACCATTTGCCTTGGTGCAGGAGTTGGCCAGCTTTGACAACCTGATATAGTTGGATCTTCTGTCGGCGAGTGCTCTTGATTTTCATGTCCATGATATAGTCTGTGGTGGCCTGTTCCATGCAGTCTGGGTTTAGCTCTTTTGGTGTGAGTTCTTCTGCAATGTCAGAGGTGTCCAATAGAGATGGGAAGTAGGGTCGAAGGCGGTCTACATTGAATACTGGGTGCAGACCAAGGAATGGTGGAATACTGAGCTCAAAGGCATTGTTCCCTACAGCCTTTGTGATGGTGTACAACCCATATCGGAGCGGGCGAATCTTGCGGTGGGGTCTAGTGAGGCACTCCTTCTGCAAATGTAGCCACACTTTTTCGCCCACCTGGAAGTTGCGTGGCACCCAATGTTGATCATGTTGTTGCTTGTACTTAGCATTGGCTCTATCCAATATGTCATGAACCTGTTGGCGAATGTGTTGAATGTGCTCGATGAAGTTGTTTGCTTTGTTAGCTTCAGACTGGACATGAGCCGAATCAACCTGAGTAGTTGCAAATGGCATGGCTACGTCAATGGGACATAGTGGCTGGAATCCCAAGCCCACTTGAAAGGGGTTGTGGCTGGTTGAGCTGTGGAGAGCCCGGTTATAACTGTGTTGTACATAGGGAAGGCTCTCATCCCATGTGTGTGGATGCTTTGAATTGTACATGCGCAGAATGTGTACAATCATCCTGTTGACGACCTTTGTCTAGCCATTAGTTTGGGGATGGAAAGCTGTGGACTTGGTGAGCATGGTGTCCAACATTGACCAGAGGCTGGACCAAAATGTGTTGAGGAACCTGCTGTTGCGATCTGATATTATAGACTGTGGGATCCCAAATTGCACCCACACTTGTTCAAAGAAGAGTTTAGCAGTGGCTTCTGCTATGATATTCTTCTTGCAGGGCGCCATAATGGCCATTTTTGAGAATCTGTTGACGACCACAAAAACACAGTCATTTCCATGCTTAGTAGAAGGAAGGCCTGACATGTAATCCATGGAGATAGATTCCCAAGGTCGACTAGGGGTAGGTAGCGGAGTATAGAGCCCTTTCTTCTTGATGGTCGGCTTGGCAATGGCGCAAGCAGTGCAGGATCTGATGTACTTCTCGACATCCTGTCAAAGGTTCGGCCACTAGAAATACTTCTGCTATACTGCCACTATTTTCTCGACCCCAAAATGCCCAGTGACTCGACTGTAGTGCGCTTCCCATATCATCTTGGCACACTCGCTTGAAGGAACACAAAGGTGTCCCAAGTGACATAATAGTGCATCTTGGAGGTGAAAATTTGGAACTTGCATACCCCCCAAGAGTGCCTTGTATGTGTAGCTCAATTCTAGATCGCTCTTGTAGAGAAGCAACCAATCAGAAGTCTCATGCCCACAAGAGTTGAGAACTGTGGTTATGGCCACGATCGGTGATCGATTGAGGCAGTCTGCAACATTATTGGTGCTACCCTTCTTGTACTTGATGCTCAAATGAAATTGTTGCAAATATGTGGACCACTTCTAATGGTGATTGTTCTACAACTTCTCTTGTGTCTGTATGAACTGCAGGGGTTGGTGGTCTCAGGTGGATGATTGTCTCCTTCCCCAAAATGTAATGCTTCCATTGTCGACAAGCTTGCGAACAAAGATGATGCTTCAATTCTACAAACGCCTTATGTTGAGATTCCGAACAACAAAATTTTTCTTTCACTCCTCCCTTGGTGACTTGACTCAAGGGCCAAGTGATATGAGAGAATCCTAACACGAACCTGCAATAGAAATTAGCAAGACCCAGAAAGCTACGAAGCTCTGTTAGGGTGGTTGGGGCTGGCCAATCCCGAATGACTTGGATCTTGGCTAGATCCACATGCACCCCCCTTTCATCAATAATGTATCCCAGATATTGAACCTGGGTCATGCCAAAAGTGCACTTCTCCAAATTGGCACACAAATTGTGTTGCCGTAGTGTTTGGAGGACTTCTCGGACGTGGTGGAGGTGCTCTTCCCAATTCTAGCTGAAGATCAGAATGTCATCCAAGTATACCACTACAAATGAGTTGGTGAATGGACGCAAGATGTCATCCATCAGCTTCATGAAGGTTGTGGGAGCATTTGTCAATCCGAAAGGCATGACAAGCCATTCGAAAAGGCCCTCCTTGGCTTTGAAGGCAATCTTCCACACATCAGAGGGTTCGATTGGTACCTGGTGATACCCAGACTTCAAGTCGATCTTGTTGAAATATTTTTCCCCTTTGAGTTGGTCTAGAAGGTCATCAATCCATGGGATCAGGTACCTATTCCGGACAGTGATCTTGTTCAACGCCTGATAGTCAATACAGAGTCTCCAAGTCCCATCCTTCTTTTGTACCAACATGATCGGGCTCCCACAGGGCGATGAACTTGGCCGTATGTGACCTTTCTGCAGCAGCTCCTGAATCTACCTCTTGATTTCATCATTCTCTAGAACAGAGTGCCTATAGATCGGTCCCTTGGGTAGCGACGCACTTGTGGTCAGGTCAATGGGGTGCTTGACCTGACAGTGTAGAGGCACCCCTGTGGGAGAGGTGAAGATGTTCTCGTACTCCTCCACAACCTTGTCCATTTTTTGTTGTCGTGCAGAGGAGCCATGTCTGGAGGTCGTGGCCACAGTCTTCTTCTTGCCTTGGGGGCAGATCATCAGGAAAACAAATTTCCTGGTTTGGGAAATGAGCTTACTGCATTGTTTTGCAATAACCAAAGAGATAGTGGGAGGCGGTGGTACCTCTGGTATTCTATGCAATTTATTTCCCAAAGTAACAATAACAGTGTGAGGCCAAGACTCATACACAACATGTCACTTCCACAAGTATGGTTGGCCTAATAATACATCAGAAACATCAATTGGAGTAATGTCACACAATACCTCATTTGTGAAGGGCTTGATGCTATAGGGAAGGCCGCACTGCTAGTTGACGCACAGATCTCGTCCTTCGTGAAGCCACCCGATGGTGTATGGTTGTGGGTGCGTTGTGGTCAGCAAGCCCAACCACTTCACGACATCTGCTGAAATGAGGTTCTTTTGGCTCCCATTGTCGATAATGAATCGTAGCGAGGAACCCTTTACCCACATCTGGGAGTGGAAGAGATGCTCTGCCTCCTCTGGATCTTCTGGTTCCTCCTTCTGGATCTTCATAGTGGCAATAGTGTCGTTGGGCTCCACATCAATAATCAGCGTTCCTTTGTCATTCCCCTTGTCAGGTTCTGATTCAGAGTCGGAACATGCATCTGACTCAGACGCCCTCATCTCAGCCACCAGCGATTGCTTTGCCCGACACTCACTTGTGTTGTGAGTGGAGCTCTTATGGAACTCACACCACTTTCCAGTGTCCTTCTTTGGCTTTGCAGTGTTGTTCTTTGCTTGTGTATTTGGCAGGTTGTCTTGGGGCGCCATGCCTTGGCTTTGTCCTTTGTTCTATGGTTTGGGGGCACCTTTCCCTTGCTTTTGATTCACAGATCCAAAGTCTCGCTTCTCTGTTTGAGTTTCTGCTCAATCTTGGCAGCATACCAGTATGTCATACCAAGCGAGGAGATGTCGAGGAACTCCATTTCCTCCTGAATGTATCTGTGCAGACAGCCGCGATACTTTAGTACCAAATGTTTCTCTGAATCTTTGATACCCAACTTTGTGCGCAGGGTATGGAACAGATTCATTAGCTCATGCACATCTTGATTCCTTTGTTGTTGTAGCGTGGTCCATTGTATGTACTTGTCCTCATAGCTCCCCATGGGATAGTATTGTTCCTTGATGGCATCTCGGAAAGAATTCCAAGTGGGTACGAATGAGAACAGAGAGGGTTTTGTCTCATCCTTTTTATCACAGTAAGTTTCCCACCAGTCCTTGACATTGGGGGTAGCTTTGGGGAGTGCAAAAATAATCTTCTCCCGGTCGGAAAATTCATGAACCTAGAAATATCCTTCTAATAGATTCAACCATATATCTATGGCATCTGCATCTATTTGACCCTCAAATATGGGAATGTCAAAGTTTACTTGTACCTTAAAGGGAGTCGCACCTCCAGAGTGGCTGCTGGATGCAGATGCACCACCGGTGGGCAGTCGTTGAAGGATCTAGGTGTAATGTCCCGTGTGCGGGTAGGGCTCGCAATCATGTGTCTGGGGTCTGCGTAATGAGAGGTACTGTGCAAGGGTCCCTGCCCTCATATTCTCCTGTGGGGTTAGGCCCACCCTTAACACCCTGAGTTGCTGCCCTCACTAACAAGCCAGTCTTTTGGTGTAGTGGTTGGGCCTTAGTGGTATCAGAGTCGAGGTCTCGAGGTCGAGACTTGCAAATCATGGTGGGATGTAATGTCCCGTGTGCGGGTAGGGCCCGCAGCCACGTGTTCGGGGTCTGCATAATGAGAGTTACTGCGCAAGGGTCCCCGCCCTCAGATGCTCCGGTGGGGTTAGGCCCACCCTTAACACCCTGGGTTGCTGCCCTCACTAACAAGCCGATCTTTTGGTGTAGTGGTTGGGCCTTAGCTGTAATATCCCAAAATAGGGAAAATATACAATGTTAGGAATATCTTATAGTATTCATAAATTGGAGATCCAGTAATATGTAAACACAACAATGGAGTAGAAGTGATACATTAACACCAAGAATGCCAGAAGATCCACATAACCATCACATTAGATTATAGCAACAACAATGTATACAATATCTTGAGGAAATGATCTCTCAAGCTAGGCAATGCAGCCTCAATAAAACATATACATGACAAATGGAATAATACTGCTACATGAAGGAAGCCATGGCTATGACTGCGTAGTCTATAAAGAGTAAATGCTACAAATAAATGTCACTACATGAATATAGCAATGTATAACTCAAACACAGATTGGGGAGCAAGATATCAACCCCTGGAAACAAAAATACACAATCCTTGGAAGGATTGGCTGAAGTATGCACAAAATGGCAAATCTGCAGAAATGTCGGAGTAGCAAGGTAGTAGCTGCAACTCAGAAACTAGAAATGGATGAAGATAGATGATGATGTTTCATATGATGGCTGAATCTCATCCAAAGGATCTCTCAGGTGAAAGGCTGATCCAATCACCAAAGATCTCACCCTCCAAAATAGTGGACCAAGTCCCCACTGCAATTGCACTCAGAAATAACACAGTCTAGAGGAGGGACTGTGTTGTTGGTGATGGGAAGTGCTTGGCCTGATGCCAAAGGTCTGCAATAAGCTCCAAAATATCCCTCACTAACCTCCCAGAGGAATAGAAGTTCCCTCCTCTGAAAGATGAGCCAAGGAAATGGTGTTGTGGAACCCTCCACTGCAACACCCTGCAACACAACGTTTTCCTGCTATAGGAATAACGTTGTAGCTGAAGGAGGTGGCTTGGCCTTGATCCTGAAATGCAGAGAATGAAGTACAATCCCTAAAGAGGCCTCTCAAGAAGGGAGGAGAATTCCTAAACAAGAAATTCCCCTTGTGCTAAGCAGCACAGCAATCTCAGTTAAACAACTAGAGAAAGAAAATAGTCATGCAAACCAAAGTCTATATTTATCAACATATCTTCCTATGGATGCCTTGTCCTCCCTTTATACAAATGAAAGCCTCCTTGCCTTGGCCCCCACACATTAGGGTTTCCTCCACCAAATGACCTCTTCCTCATTCACACTGCGTTGTCTTCCAAAGTGATCTACTCCTCCTATGGTAGCATTGTTGACTTGGTCAAACCTGACCTTGTCTTCATGCATTTGCCCCTTTTTACACTTGAGGGTGAAAAATAGAGCTACTTTGATGATCCCTTTCACATTATGAGGGATTTTAGTTCTACTCACGAGCCTCCTTACCCATTTATTCACCTCCTAGCTGATATAGGAAAAATAAATGTTCCAATTAGCTCTATGCTAATTTTGGGAACATTAAAGTCCTCCCCTCCTAAATGTTGCTTGTCCTCAAGCAACTGCAAGGATAGAACTAAAGGGCCTTCTTGGGGCATGAGGTTGAAATGAATTGGGATCTACCATCCCCATATGAATCTCCCATCCCCCAAGCAATCATCCAAACGAAATGAGTTACCCTCCAACATGGCAACTCCTGAAATTCTTCCACCACCTTTGGCTCATACAAAGTAGGTGGGCTAAAAATCTGATCATGGTAGACAAGGTAGTCTACCCCATGTTGTCCTCCTCTCCACTCATGGTAAGTGTAGAGTATGTGCTGATCCTGGGCTGCAAAATTATTTCCCTCAAGTGGAAAACTAAAGAACAATCCTGCAAGGATGTCCTCTCCAACATTGAAAAACAAGCTGTCCCAAAACATCTCATCCATGATGAATAGGAAATGATCACCATAGAGTGTCCAAATGATAAGTTTTTTGAATTTTTTACATGATGCTACATGATACAAACAAGGCCTCAAGTGGACACCGTGCAGTCTCTCCCACTGCAACTTCAGAAAATAGTATGGCAAGTGGTGTGTTGTTAAATGGCTAGTTGTGTGAATCATCACATCTAGTAGTGAATAGTAAATGAGTGAGTGTGCCATCTGAGCATACAAGAAATAATTAAACACTTGCCCATGGTTAAACAAAGAATGGCTCTCTCCATCATAATAGCAGGCAAAATCTTGCTCATGGGACTCAACAATAAACTTTCCCTCTTGTGGAGCAATGCAATGTATGACAATGGTAAGAAGATGAAAATACTGTGTTACATAATCAATAGATGCAAAAACAACATTCTCACCATGTGCTGAAAATAAAATGATGCATGAATACATGAGTAAATCCATGCACCCAAAGAACAACGTTGTTGGCCTATGCAAATTGGCTCCTGCCAGCCCATATCTCAATTTTTGGACATGATGATTTTCAAAGATTCCTCCAACAATGTTGCTGCAAATATGGAATTCCTCCCAAGATGGAAGTAATCCCTGATCATCAAAGGATAAGGAGTATCCCCTTTGCACCATGATAGTGCCACCTCCTACTCCTGCAACATCATACAATAAGTGAGAGAAAATCTGCCCTTGCTCCCTAAAGAACAACCCAAGCAACAAAAGTGTTTGTTGCTTCCTCATGCTCTCATCATACAAGACATGTGATGAAGACATAATGAATGATGTGAATGTTACATCAACACTACGCATCCATGATTTTCGCTGCTCAATGATGCCAAAATCCTGCCACATCTTCTTCATCCCCATACCCTTAGAAAAAGTGTAAGCCAAGTGATGGCCAAGCCTCCTGTTGCCCGGTATCATAAACTTGCAAGTAGCTCACCAACTTCTTGCTCACCATCCACATCCACTCAACCAATTGTGGATGTCTCCTTTGATCCTTCATCTTGGTACTCCTCCCATGAGGGCTATCATCATCCCAAATCAGATTTCTGCACTTCATGGGATTTTGAAATGCAATCTTCCCAAGGATCAATTTGATCCTATAAGGACCCAAATAGGTGGTAGGAAAAAACCTCCCATCATGATGTGTATGGCTCAAGAGGTGTCCAATACAATCATGAGAGATGTTATCCATCCGAAGATGTCCTCCATCATCTATTTGCTCCTTCTTGAATCCATGAGGATCCAAGTGTGAGAGGGGAAGAACCTCCTCAAACTGTTGAAGAATATTGCACTCCATGATGTGTGGGAGTGCACCTCCACTGAAATCTCTCTGTGAGATCTCCTCCTCATGCAGTCTTCCAAAACCAAAGAGGCCTTGGATCTTCTGCCATTAGAAGTCTCTCTTTGAGCTGTGGCATGCTCATTGAGAGAGTGTCATCTAGAGAGGAGAAAGAGTTTATTATCTCCAGATGTCTACTCCTTCTCATTGCTTCCTTCATGGCTTCCTGAATGAAGCTTCCCTTTGAGTGCTCACATGAGGAATGGTTCCTCTTTCCTCCATCACTGCTCTTGTGCAACACAGTGCTATTTTGCTGCTCTAGATCAACTGCATGCAATGATGTAGACCCATTCATAGTGTTTGCTGAATGACAAGAGATGGAATTTTAAGCATACCTTGGTGAAATTTGGAAGCTCCTTGCAGGGCTGTAAGAGTCTCCTCCGCATATGTGTTGGCTTCCCAAACTGTTGAAGATGAAGGCTACTCCTCCATGGTCTCAACAATGCTGGTACATGCCTCTTCAACTGGTGGTGAGGGCTTCTCCTCCTCTTTGCCAAATTTCTTGATCAATCTTTGAGAAAAATCAACAAGGGTAGAAACCCTTACATGGCTTAGATGGCTGATCTACAAAATATTTGCTTCACCTTCAAGGTGCAGCGCTAAAATTGCTACAACCTCTCTGTCTACTATAGGATGTAGTAGGAAGAAAGCCTCTAGCTTCTTCACCCAAACTTCTGCTACACATGTGAGTGATCCATCAAATGTGGACAATAGAAATCTATTGCCTCTCATCATCCCATAGCTGTGGGGTCTCCTTTCTTCCTTCAGCTGAATAAATTGTGGTAAAACTAGAGTCTCTTTGAAGGTTCTAGGTTTAGCTCGGTATTCAGCAAGGTACTCACTTAGAATTTCAAATTCCAAGTGTTCTTCATGCTTATGGTCTTCTTCTTTGTGAGAGTAGGAAGTGCATGGTACTTCCTCTTCTCCTTCTTCCATTTTCTTGACCTCCTTGGAGAGGTCCTCTCTGGATCTGAAAAATAATGAGAGCAAACTCATCTTCTTCATCATCTCGATCTCTTCGGTCTTCTTATGGCTGAAATTCACAGGCTGAGCCAAATATCATGCTTTGATACCACTGTAATATCCCAAAATAGGGAAAATCTACAATGTTAGGAATATCTTATAGTATTCCTAAATTGGAGATCCAACAATATGTAAACACACCAATGGAGTAGCAGTGATACATTAACACCAAGAATGCCGGAAGATCCACATAACCATCACATTATATTATAGCAGCAACAATGTATACAAGATCTCGAGGAAATGATCTCTCAAGCTAGGCAATGCAGCCTTAATAAAACATATACATGAAAAAGGGAAAAATACTGCTACATGAAGGAAGCCGTGGCTATGACTGCGCAGTCTATAAAGAGTAACTGTTGCAAATCAATGTCAATACATTAATATAGAAATATATAGCTCAAACACAGATGGGGGAGAAAGATCTCAACCCCTGGAAACAACAATACACAATCCTTGGAAGGATTTCCTGAAGTATGCACAAAATAGAAAATCTGCAGAAATGCTGGAGTAGCAGGGTAGCAGCTGCAACTCAGAAACTGGAAATGGATGAAGATAACTGATGATGCTGCATATGATGGCTAAATCTCATCCAAAGGATCTCTCAGGTGAAAGGTTGATCCAATCACCAAATATCTCACCCTCCAAAATAGTGGAGCAACTCCCCCCTGCAATTGCACTCAGAAATAACACAGTCTAGAGGAGGGACTGCGCTGTTGGTGATGGGAAGTGCTTGGCCTGATGCCAAAGGTCTGCAATAAGCTTCAGAATCTCCCTCACTAACCTCACAGAGGAATAGAAGCTCCCTCCTCTGAAAGATGAGCCAAGGAAATGGTGTTGTGGAACCCTCCACTGCAACACCCTGCAACACAACGTTTTCCTGCTATAGGAATAACGCTGTAGCTGAAGGAGGTGGCTTGGCCTTGAGCTTGAAATGAAGAGAATGAAGTACAATCCCTCAAGAGGCCTCTCAAGAAGGGAGGATAATTCCTAAACAGGAAATTCCCCTTGTGCTAAGCAGCACAACAATCTCAACTAAACAACTAGAGAAAGCAAATAGTCATGCAGACCAAAGTCTATATTCATGAACATATCTTCCTATGGCTGCCTTGTCCTCCCTTTATACAAATGAAAGCATCCTTGCCTTGGCTCCCACACATTAGGGTTTCCTCCACCAAATGACCTCTTCCTCATTCACACTGCGTTGTCTTCCAAAGTGATCCTGTCCTCCTATGGTAGCGTTGTTGACTTGGTCAAACTTGACCTTGTCTTCATGCATTTGCCCCTTTTCACACTTGAGGGTGAAAAATAGAGCTACTCTGATGATACCTTTCACATTATGAGGGATTTTAGTTCTACTCGTGAGCCTCCTTACCCATGTATTCACCTCCTAGCTGATATAGGCAAAATAAATGTTCCAATTAGCTCTATTCTAATTTTGGGAACATTACACTAAGTAAAGTTATCCATCATTGTGTTCCTTTGTTTTTAGAGGGCCTCCTTGAGCAATATTTTGATATGATCTCCTGCTTCCTCATCTTTCTTTTCGTCCCCCATGGGCATTTGTCGGGGTTTGTGAGGCTGATCTTGCAAAGGTTCCACCAGATCGAGCCCTAACTCCTTATACCCCAACCTCGTTGGGGACATGCAAAGAAGGATATAGAAAAAGAAGACTGCTTTGATACCACTGATCTAGATTTATGCAAGAATGCAACAGAATAAAGAAATAACCATAAAAATAGAAATAAAATGGAAATAAGGCTTCATTTCATTAATATCAAATCACAGAAATATGCTTACAAACATGATGGAAATAAAATAGCTATGGTGCTGGTAGCGAATCTCTGAGAAGAGATGTGGTGACTACAGACCTCTGAACTGTGTTACAATGAGGCTCAAGGGCCTATCTACTATGGGGAAACAATGGAGAACTCTAAACGTCCAAAAACCTAACCGTAGGAGATGAAGTGCCAAAACTATGGGCCCCGTTTAGGTAAATTGGTGTTTCAACTTCCCGGGGACGTAACTTCGGCATACTATCTCCATTTGGGGCCTCAAAATGGCTCTGGAAGTTCAGGACCTGAAAATCTGCTAAAAATAGTAAGTTGTGAAAAAAACTAAAAGAGACAATGGTGGGGCCCCAATTGGAATAGGCGGGTGGCCACCAATATTCACCTGGATCAAACGGTGTGGCCAGGTAAAAGACCACACCGTTGACTATGTAATTTGTCAGGAAGTCGGTGTGCAGACACGACTATATGCCTCGAGGCGTATATTTTAGTCAGTGCACCGCTCTTCTGACACCATATATAGTCAACGGTGCTTGAAAAAATTTCAGGTGCACCGCATACGGTGCGTTTTATGTCATTTGGGGCACTGCCTCTGGTGCGCTACAAACACAAGCTGCACCAGAAACGGTGCATGACTGTTTTTGTGGCGCACTGACTGGTCTGTTTTTATTTTTCCAAAAAAAAATATATATGTATATTCCTAAATACATGTCTTATATAATAAAAAAAATATTTAATATGTCAACGATTCAGAGAGAAGAGGAGGAACAACAACAACAACAGGCGGAGCAATATGACATGCTTCTCCAGTGGGAGGCACGAGAGAGGGAGAGAGATGTGTACCATCATCCTATTACAGCAGATACCCAGGGGCTCCTAAGGTAGGTAGGCCTCCTCAAGTTATATGAGGAGGCTATTTCCCTAAAGGCACATAGTGTGTTTTTGAGACATCTTACCTGCAGGTGGAATGCCCACCAATAGACTTTCCAGGTTGGTCCTGACCAGTGGTACACACCCACTAAGGAGGATATATATTTCATTACAAGGCTATTGATGAGAGGGGTGGATTTTCCCTCATTCCTAGAGGTTCCAGCTGGTTGTGTAGCAGGGATTCAGTTAGTTTACTCCTAGAGATATATTGGAGCAGATGTATTGTCTCCTTTAGAGTTTCAGGTTCCTGGAGGTCAGTTACGTATTGGTCCATTTGGTAGACAGGACGTGCAATGCCTCTCACTTCTCATTTCGACCATTTCACACAACACCAGTGACGTGCAATGCATTAGTTGCCCGCTTCTATATTATGTTTATTCTTTAATACAGGAGCCATGACTTGTCTGGTGGTTTGCCATTTTTTTGCGGCAGTTCTGTACGACCTTAGATAGATGTCGTGCTCATGCACAAGGGAGGGTCAACTTCCCTTTTTCTTCAGAGCTTTTTTGTTTATTTTTTGAGAGGTTTCTAGAGATGAGGCCTACTTTTGTTCAGAAGCCTCGTAGGTCGATGTTGGAGGCCCGAATGCACATGTGGGGGTAGATGATGCCCAAGAGGGGAGAGACTATATTTCCAGCCAGGATATCGCATGATGCACTGGACTTAATAGCCAGTGTTGACGAGCTGCATCCCTTCATTATGGTCCCCTGTCCTTATGCTGGATTGGATTGGTGAGGGTGTGCCAACATCCTCTTCACAGATGATGAGCCACCAGATGATAGAGGTAATATTACTATTTTATTTATATTTATTAGAACATTTTTTTTTCCCAGGAAAAAAATTGAAATTTTTCATTCATAAAGAAAAATTACATGTTACATTTTACATATAATTTCAATCATATTGCATGGTTCAGTATCCTCAACTAGGAGGCAAGTAGGTTGCATGTATCAATGCAAAATATAATGCGCAGTATCTAATCTCTAAAGTAAATAACTAAAAAACAAAAATACATATATATGTTTGTACAGTAAGATAAATATGGAAACCAATATCAGCCGATGGTATTGTTGATAAATACATCCGCATATATACAAAACCAAAAAGATATATGTCTGTCAAAAATGCAGTCAAGGAGTGGCTGCTCTCATATCCTGGATGTATTCTATAAAAGGTCTATGGTAGTATCTATTCTCTTGTTCACCGACATGCTCTGTAATGTGCCAACATCCCCAATCTAACTCCGCAGCTTCTTTGGAAAGCTGGTCTGCCACTTGGTTCGTCTGCCTGTAAATGTGAGTGACAGTAATATTGTCAAAATATGTTTTCAGTAGGAGCACCTCCCTCAATAATTCAATAAGAGTGTGTGAATGGCATTGTGCATTAGTGTTGAACCAATTTATAACAATTTGAGAATCACCAAAAATATGTATTCTGTTGCATCCATATTCATGAGAAAATACTAATAGTAGACGAAGACTAAGGAGTTTGGAAAAAAAATTTGTGCCCGGACCCAACCCCATTTTGATATGGAAATAATGAGTGGTAGATAAATGCAATACCACACCACCCCCACACCCATTGTTGTTTGATGCCCCGTCAAAATATGCCCATGGGTAGGATTGGTTGATGCTTTCAGGTCTAATCTGTTTATTGTGGCAAGAAGTATCTGCATTTGGAATGAGGTTGTAAGTGGAGATAATTCTGGTGCAGTTGTGATCCCAGATAACATGTTTGCCATCAAATTTATATCTGTTTCTACTGGTCCAAATGCCCCAGGCAATAATCAAAGGTAAGTTGCGGATTTTGTCACAAGGTGCAACCCTCCACCATGTATCCCAGGCCTCCACAATGGAGTGTCCGTGCCAAATGAGCGAAACACCACATGCAAGAGTAACCAATCTCCAAAGCCTCTCAACCAATGGACATTCAATAAATAAATGCAGAGCATCCTCTTCCTATGCAAAACATAAACAACACCTGGATGGTCCCTGCAGGGCCCTTCTTCTCATATTATCAATGGTGGGGATGCAATTATGCAGGATGCACCACATAAGAGGTCTATTTTTGGGAGGTGCCTGCAACTTCTAGATATGTTGCCACCACCATAGTTTGTTATTCGGTTCGATGGGGGCGCAAAGAGTAATGTATCCAATATTTGGGTTGTACCTACCATTTGGTGAGAGTGCCCAAAGGAGCTTATCCTCGTGATTCGTTAATCGAATGTGAGATGCCTGTAGTGCCTGGATGTATCTAGCCCAGATAGGATGACCCTCCATTGGTAGTTCAAGTACCTGCGTAGTTAACCAACCCTGTGTATACCAAGTAGTTCGCATAGGGTTCGCAACCTGGGATAGATGGTTGTATCCCGCATGTGTAAGATGATCAATGATGAATTGCGACAATTTTTAGTTCCTTCCACTGCCAGACCATGAGTCCACATCGAGCTTGACCATAGTGCCCGCACCAATGTGCCAAGTCAGCCCATTCTAGATGAGGTGTATCGATTTTATGATGACTTTCAAAATAAGCGAGGATCGTGAATATGCCTGTATGTTGCCTCGGACCCAATCCAAGGTGTTGCTAGGTGCAATGTATTTGGCAACAGTAACCTCCTTCCACAGACTAGTTCCAGATATGATGTGCCAACCCAGTTTTGCAGCTAGGGCTGTGGTAAATTTTGAGAGATCTTTTATACCCCACCCACCCCAGACTTTTGGCCTGCTGATGTGATCCCAAGTGACCCAAGAAAAATTACGCTCTTTGCTAGAATTCCTCGACAGAAATTGTTTGCAGATCAGCTAGATGTGGTTTGTAATACCTTTTGGAAGCCAAGTGAGTGAAATCTAGTAAACAGGGATGGCTTCAAGGAAAGATTTGATTAAGACCAATTGGCCCACCTGCGAGAGCCAGCGATGGTTCCAAATATTGATTCTGCACTCCACTTTGGAAATCAACCAGTTCCAATCCTTGATTTGATAATCATTTGGTTTGAGATGGAAACCCAGATATTTTAATCCTTCCTCGATATGGATTCGAACAAAAGGTAATTTTTGAGTGGCATACTCCTGTTCTTGTACCGAGCATCTAGATTGAATGATGGTGGATTTTCTATGACTTGGGTTCATACTCGTGGCTCTGCAGAAAATCTGGAGAATTTTCTCAAATTGGGAGCAGTCCTGATAAGAGCCATCTAGAAATATAATCACATCGTCCACAAACAATAAATGAGTATGTTGAAGGAAATCATTTGATCTAATACCATGTAGTTCACTGGCTTCTTTTGCCCTGTGAATGAGGGACGAGAGTCCTTCCATAACAAGGACAAAAAGGAGTGGAGAGAGTGGGCATCCTTGTCTGAGTCCACGACTGGCATGAAAGAAATCCGTAGCAGTGCCATTAATGAGGATGCTAAATGTGGCATTCATGATACATCCCATAATCCATTTGGTGAAAGAGTGGGGAAACCCAACGTAGATAAGAATGAGATGAATATAATTCCAGTTAACATGATCAAAAGCTTTTTCCAGGCTGATCTTGAGTATGATACTTTTAAGTCACTTCGATTTAATGGAGTGAAGGACTTCTTGGGCTGTGCCAATGGCTTCATGGATCTGGCGGTGGTGGAGAAAGGCGAATTACTCCTTTGCAATATGAGTAGAGAGGATGGGTTTGATACGATTTCCAATAATTTTTGAAATGATTTTATAAATGTAGTTACACAGGGATATAGGTCTGTAGTCATGAAAAGTGGCAGGATGGTCAGCCTTAGGAATTAGAGAAATGAAAGTAGAGTTAAAACCATCATATATCCTCCCAGTATTTCTGTTGTCTTCAATGACGTGAATGAGATCTCTGCCAAACAGTTCAAATAAATGGAGATAGAACTCTATGGGCCAACCATCCGGTCCTGGGCTCTTGTCCTTCTTAAACCATTTCAGCACTTCCTCGATTTCGCCCAAGGTGACCGGTGAATTCAGTATCTCTCCCTACTCGTCATCCACATATCTGTGAAAGGTACAAGTAATATTCATAATATCCAGCAAGTTGATGTTGAGTGGGGCTCTGTATTGATTAGTGAAGTGCTAGACTCCAAGATCCGAAAGTTGTGCAAAAGATATAGCCACATATCCAGTAGATTTTGAGAGTTCCCAAATGGTATTTGAGATACGTCTGCCTCTAGCACACTGTTGAAATTTTTTTATGTTTTCATCACCTGCTTGCAGCCAGATGGCTCTGCTTTTTAATATCCACTCCTCTTCCTTATGTTAAAGAATGTTGGCCCTGGTGGTTTCCAGTGAAATAAGCTTCTCTTTTGTGGTCTCCGAAAGGAAACCCAATAGGCTGGAATCAGTGAGCTGGGTGATTTCTAATTAAATTTTGTTAATCTCCTCCTCCTCACGCTTCTTTTTGTGTCTGGCCCATAATATAGTTCTTGCTTTTATACATTTGATATTTTCATTGAAAATTCTAGTAGGTTCTCGATTTGGGAATAGATGACAGTGTTGCCACCCTTGTGTGACCAATAAATGAAATTCAGGGTCAAGTAGCCAAGTAGTATTGAATTTGAATGGGGAGTGTGGCTTCTAGTCACCAGCAAGAAATTCCAAATATACAGGAGAGTGGTTTGATGCCCCAACCGCACCCACCCACTATCTAGCACTAACCATTTGTTCAAGTAAGGGATGCTTGATAAGAAATCTATCTAGTCTCTGAGCCATAGTAGCCACTTCCGTCCTTCTGTTCCACCAAGTAGGTTGCTTTTTTGGCACATTAATATCAATTAGTTTGGCCAAGTCCAACTGAGAGGCAAAGTAATCAGATAATGGGTCCAGGCCTGCATCAGGTCCCCAGGATTCTGAGATCCCAATAGAGAATTTAAATCCTCGCCCAGTATAATATGTTGTTGTTGGAGGAGGGAGCTATGGAGCAGAGAGTTCCAGAAGTTCTCTCTATTGATACATGGGTCGTAAATGTTAATCAGGGTGAAAGGTTGTCCAAATGTGAAAGTGGATATCTCCATGCCAATTACACCCATACGACCCCAACAATTTAACATCCTAGTGGTTTTGTTATTGATGCCAATTGCGCAACCACCAGATCTTCCTCGAGCATTGATGGTCATAAAGGTCCAATCCGGGAGAATCGATATAAAGAACTTGTTTATGGACTCCCCATCCCCCAAAGTTTCTTGCAGGAACAACACATCAATGGGCGAGGAATGAAGGATTTTCTTGAGGGCCAATTTCTTGTTGGGGCTGGCTAGACCCCTACAATTGTAGGAGAGACAGATCATAATGGAACCCCATCCTTGGGTATCCTTGCTCTAAGTAACCAGGGTAGGGTCGATTGATTACTAGTTGCCACCTCTCTATTGGCTCTGTGGATGGCCTTTGAGATAGCAGTAGGTCTGCCGCGAGATTTACCCGATCCAGGACAAAAGTTTGGGCCAATGCCAGTATCGGACAAGGAGGGATGAAAAGAAGTAGATCTTAAGAAATAGTTATGACCCATAGATGTGGAGTCGTCCGAAATATGGGGAGAAAGGCGTGAGGAGTTTTCATAAGTGTGGGAGATAGTAGGGGGAAAGGTAGGGGGGGCGATGCAACAAAGAAACTGATGGTACTAATTGAACATATAGTCAGTACAGAAAAAGACGATGCAAGAGAAATAGTAATATAATGAGATGGAGAGATAAGAGAGGTACCCGAGACCGAAGTAGGAATCAGCAGAGAGGCGTGGCCAGGTATGCTGTGGGTGCGAGCTTGAGTGATCGGCCAGGTAGGCAGCACCTCCAAATTCTGTGAGATATCTCCCTTTGGTGACGAGCCAGGTGAAGTAATGGTAACTGGTTCAGTCTGAGTAGCCATGTGATTCACTGACTTGAAGGTAGTGGCCACGGCCCCCAATAAATGGCATTCCTTGTAAACATGGCCAACCTCATGGCAATGCCTGCATATGAAAGGAATCCCCTCATAGTCCAAATTATGTTGCCAAACCATCCCCTCAAAGAACATGGTGTAGTTGTCATGTAGTCCATCCCTAGTGTCAAAGAAAATAAGGATCCGAGCCACTGAGAAATTACCAGTCTCTAGATATGAATAGTCATGATAGCCCAAATTCCGTCCCGATGTTCTGGAGTGCCACTTCATTCCAAAATTGGATCGGAAGCCTCGAAAGCCACATCCAAATCGGGCCAGCTCCAGAATTCTCCTTTTTTGGGTCAAAGAGTGGTATCCATCTCTTCAGATGTATTGGGTGTAGCTCGATATGCTAGTACTTTGTCAAAACCCAATCTACTAAAGCAGGTGAAGAGAAGGTTAAAGAAAACTATCCTTTGGTCAGAAGCATGACCCCCAGCAAGTACTCCAAATGACCCCCCAAATTTCCTCAGTCTAGAGTCTCAGTTTAGTTGTTGTATATTTTTGGCTACGAACCTTACCCACAAGAACCGTGGCAGCCCTATGTTCAAGATTATCCATACCTATGTCTCTGCCAAAATTTGCACAATGACTGTGCCAGTTCTTCGGTGGTTGATTCTTTTTCCCAGAACCCTTGTGTTGATATAGGTCACCAGAGTCTGTGCCAATATCGCGTATTCCGTCGGAGTCAGATGATATTTGAGAATTCGTTATCTGTGCATCAAAGGGAATACCCTAGAAACAACCGGAAACCACAGCTGGTTTAGTCTTAGCAATTGACGAAATGGGAAGCTAATGTGTAGACCCCTGCCCACTGATGAATAGGTCCACGAAAGCAAGTGCGTCCACACTGAGGTATTCAGAAGGCAACATGGTGCAAGAGCTGAGGGCAGTTTTATTCTTTGGCATAATAGGGCTTTCATGGGCCAAGTGCTCCTAATGACGTAGAATCGTAGGCGACAGGATATGGCTGGGTGAGGTGACCAAGCATCCCGCATTAGGAGAGTGGCCGCAAGTGGTCGTGATTAGAGGGATCAGTTCTGGCTGATGAAAGTTCGGTTCATGCATCTCATCCTCCATGGAAACCACCTCATCATTAGGCTGTGATCCCCATATGTCGACCCCTTCAAGTGGGTCTGCTGAGTAGTCTAGCTCCTCATTGAAAATTCCCATGTCCTCTAACAGGCCACACAAATACCAGCACAGACCAAGAGGGTAGTTGGAGCTCCAGCGGGATACCACCAGTTATGCCGCCAAAAGTCACAAGCATTGTTCACAGACCAAAGTCTCCAATGGCAGGAGTATATACCTCCAAATGTCACCAAGCAGCCTAGACTCAGTAAAAAATAGGTGGATGTTGAGGTGCGCAGGTTAGTGACATGTGGGTCAGTTTTTGTTGGTCGGTGATGCACCGTTCATCACGGGATTGTTCACAGAGCAGCACATAACCCCACAAAACTTGTGAGTGAGAACAAACCCCGACACCATGAAACGCAGATTAGTAGTAGGGTAGAAATGGTAAGAACCGAAACTGGTTTGAGCCATAGAGGCACCAAGTGTGGTAGCAGGAATGATACACGAAAGTTAGGTATCCTCATCAGTTGATGCCCAAAGTCCAATAGCCACCATCAATCGTAGAAACCATGGCCGCCATAGTTCCAGTGCTAGGGTTTTCATCCCGCGTGAAACATCATCGCTTCGAAGGCATGAATCTTATTCTAACATGTTCTTTAACTTGTTTTAATTAAATTGTGTATTGAAATTGTCTAATTATAGTTGTGTACTTGTATATATTTTGCAGACACTAGCTTTTTTGATGGCAACGAGATGCCGAAACCACCACATGATCCAAGTGTGGATCCTGATGACGATCAAGGCATGGCAGATGCCAAGGATCATGATCAAGAGGCTGCTGCAGAGAGACATGCTCTTGCTAGTGCACCAGTACCGCCTTTTTCTAAGCACAGTCGACCTGATACTAGATACAGGATGGAGTTGGGCGACCAACTCAGTGCATTGATTGTTGAGGTGGGCATCAGGCCCGCTCATTACAGAGACATATAGGCTGATGATAGGCTATTACCGATGTGGAGAGGCATGCCACGTGACATGTACAACCTGATGCGGCATGTCGTAGGAGATAAGACAGTTGTTACATGATTGAGGAGGACTGTTGCACGTTATAGGCGTGGTCGAGCCGCAACACGTGATGGACAGTCCGTGAGCAGCGACTCATCATCTCATGATCGTTCACCTCTCATCACGCTTGATGAACATGAGGCTCCACTAGCATCTAGCAGTCATCATGGAGATGGGTCTAGACCATCGGCCACGTCCAGTCAGCAACCTGCAGCATCCATCAATACTAGTCATGATCACGAGTAGGCTGGACCATCGACCATCGAGGCTGCACCATTGGCTGAGCAGACCTCCACTAGTACTGCTATTTATGTTGTACTACCACCAGCTGATCCATGACATTTATATTACAGTTGTATATATATATATATATATATATATATATATATATATATGGTCCATGTATTTTATGTTCATGTTGCAGTTGTACTTAATTTACATGTTGGTGATCATTATAATGTGTATATTGTTAGGTCATGTTAGATATGTTCATTTAATGTGCAGCTTGCATATAGATCTGTATGTGATAGCATGAGTTATTTGACATGAGATGTATATTTGATGTTTGTGTTGTGATGATGTTAATATATAATGTTAATTTGATGTTTGAATGTGTTTTTTAGTCGAATATGATGTTAGTACGATGGTTATCATGATCGTGATGTTTATAAATTAATTTAATATTAAATGACCATGATATTTATTAAATATTATGTCGTGATTGTAATTGAAATTTAAATTTTAATTGTATGTAAAATTGTATTTGTGTTTATAATTGTAATTTTAACTGTAATTGTCTGTAAAATGTTTAATGTAAAATTTTAATTGTAATTGTAATATTTGATTTATTGTGAAATGATTGTAATTGTATATATGACAAATTGTAAAATTGTAATTCTAATTCTAATTGTATGTAAAATTCTAAAATTGTAATTGTATTTGTAATTGTAATTGTAATTTTAACTGTAATTGTATGTAAAATATTTATTAATGTAAAATTTTAATTTTAATTGTAATATTTAATTTATTGTGAAATGATTGTATTTGTAATATTTAAATTTATTGTGAAATGATTGTAATTGTATATATGACAAATTGTTAAATTGTAATTGTAATTCTAATTGTATGTAAAATTCTAAAATTGTAATTGTATTTGAAATTGTAATTTTAATTGTAATTGTATGTAAAATATTTGTAAAATTGTAATTGTAATTGTAAATGTAATTCTAATTCTAATTCTAATTGTATGTAAAATATTTGTAAAATTTTAATGGTATTGCTATGAAATGATTGTAATTGTAAAATTTTAATTGTAAATGTATCTGTATGTAAAATTAAAATTGTAATTGTAATTCTAATCATAATTGTATGTGAAATTGTAAAATTGTAATTTTAATTGTAATTGTATGTAAAATATTTGCAAAATTTTAATTGTATTAATGTGAAAATTTTAGTTATATTAATGTGAAATGATTTTATTAAAATATTTAAATTTGTAAATTTGTAAATAATTGTAAAATAATAAATCTAGAATAATATGAATTTTTGTAACATAATAAAGTTTAGAAAATAATGCAAATAAATTCATGTACTTTAGAATTATCATTATTTTATTATGATCTTACATACAAAAAAAAAAAAACTTTATACAGTTTGGTGTGCTTATCATTATAACACGCACCGGTGCGTCTTAGTACAAAGACACACCGGTGCTTCGCAACTCTTCCACACTAGTGCATCATAAATCACCGTGCCAAAACATAAACCTTGATCTTACAAACTGCACTGGTGTGCCTATAAAACCCCGCGCACCAAAACAAGGTTATTCTGTAAAGTGCATTATTGGAGCAGTGGAGGGTTCGAATCGAGGGCAAGAATTTTTTTGAGGAAGGGAAGGATTCTCATTCCCTTAAGGACAACAGAGAAAGGTCAACTGACGTTGTTGATCGGGCTGGTAGGTCCCATGAAGAGAAAGATTCTCCAGAATGTGTTTAAAAGAAGCTGGGATTATTGTTCGAGCTTCGGTTGGCTTACATAAACTTTTACTGGCAAAGCTGACGTCGCATTAAATCACATCTTCAACTTTCAATTGAACCTGAATGGCATCTCGAACTTGTCTGAGCTGTGGTCATTTTGATGAAACCAGTAAAAATCCTTCTTGTATTATAAATGGAAATCCAATGACCATTTCTATGGGAAGAAAAGCATAGATACCTGCAGCTACCATATTTCCACCTGCAAATCAGTTTCACATTGGAAAAGGTAATGTAATAGCCCATTTCACAATGTCTTTCCTTTGCTCAACCCTATACTAATTTTCTATGGGAAACCATTGCCTCCACATGTAATAACGACATCGTCTAGTCCAAAATCGGTCTTCTTCTGCAAACAAATGTAGAATGAAGGACTCATTTTCATTGCTCCCAGAACATTCAAGATCAGTTTCTCGTAAAACAGAGATTGTATAAATTTTGTTAAGATCAAGAAAGAAAGCACAAAGGAGAAAAGAGGAAATTGGATGCCAAGATGGAGGAGGAACTTACTAATGAGCAAGCAGATCATGGGTCAGGAAGTAGATCATGGGGCACCTTTTCTTGTTGCAGGTTATGGAAAGGTTCAAGTTTATTTTTCTGAAAGAAGAAGAGGTGTAGTTTTGAAAAGAAATGGCCCAGATATTTTCACAACAAAATGTACATTTCCAACATGTGTAAAAACTAAAATATCTCCAACTTCAATAAACTACTCAGAAACAAAACTTTCCCAACCATTTGTGAAAACTGCTCACATCTTCACATAGCACGGGTTCACATGCCACAATTTCCCACTGGGGCCTTGTAGTATTGCATCTTCACACGCCCCACATTGCATTCTCTCCACATAATTAGTGGGGACCTCCTGCAATAAACAAAATGCATTGGAAGAATAGTTATTTCCATCAAGAATTCATTTAATTCGAATTCTCAATTCTTATTCTAATTCTAATTCTCAAGAATAAACAAAATTATAATTCTCAATTTCTATGGTTGGAGTTCACTAAATTTTGGTCTACACACCTAAAAGTAATTTCGGTGCCTTAACCGCAAATCGGTGCTACTGTACATATAACCACACTGGTGCGTTTTAGTTACTGCGCGCCGATGCTGGTGTTACCTAAGAATGCACCGGTGTGGTTTTATTAAGTGACGCACTGGAGACGAATAAACGCAAATAAAAAAAGCACAACTCTATTTTCTTTAAGTGAAAAAAAAAGCGGCAAATTAAAAAATGGGCGGAAAAATATTTTCGAAAATCTAATTTCATAAAATAATTTTTTAAATACTAAACACATTTCATTATTTCACTATTTTTGCTAAAATTTCCAGCCAGAGATTTGCAGGAGACATACCTGGAGCAAGAGAGCATGAGAGCACTATGGAGCAACGAAATAGGTTCGAACAGAAGTATTCAGACACTCAGAAACCAAACCTCTAGTTATTCAAACCCTATATCATAGAATTTCAAACCATCTTGTGATTAAATTTGGTTTTTTTTTTTTACTTTTTCTATAGTTTTATCCATTTTTACCCTAAACCCTTCATTTTTTTTTGTTTTTCCCTTTCTTCTCCGTGTTTCTGTGATTTCAGAATTAGGGTTTTTCATTTTAGATTGACATCCAACCCACGGGATGACTTGCATAGTCGGATCTCAATCCATTCGGCCATTGCATGAATTTTTGGAAAAAAATGGATTTTTTTTATCGGTGCGCCCTGCGTAACCTAGTGCACCGGTGCACTGTATTATACAGCGCACCGAACAAGTACTGTAATAAAAAAATCGAATTTTTTTTTTTAAATCAGTGCGCCGTATCTGAAATAGGGCACCAATGCTCCATGTTACGAGGATAGAACCGTAAGGTCTATTACAATGCTTGTGCGGTGCGTTTATAATACCCCCATGCACCGTATGATCTATTATACTGTTTTTGCGGTGTGTTTTTAATACCCCCACGCACCGAAAACAATGCGTACATTATGAAAGGCGCATCGGTTTCTTGAGATTTATTTTTTACCTGAAAAGTTGACAATTTATTTATAAATATATTAATGAATGATATGGTACAGGTTTCAGATTGATAAAGAAATGACTGACAAGAGATCAAGTAACAAAAATACTAATAACACATCAAGAAAAGCAAAAAAGGCAAGTTCTTTGTAAATTCTTTGTAAAAAATATTATTTTTGAACTATATGTAAGTTTGAATAATATGTATTGTTTACTGTGTATCATGCAGAGCCACAAAATGACAAAGCTCGATAAGATTATTTATGATCTAGGACCAGAAGAGCATAAAATCTTGATGGAAAAATTGCAAAAGGATGAATCAGGTGAATGAAAAAATACTATCGATCCAATATGAGTTTCTTTTTTTAATTATCATTAATAATATATTTAAAATTATTAGATAACATGTGTCAAACAGTCTATTAATTCACATATGTTTAGTGTTCTACAGGGACCAACAACTTAGGAAAATAATGTTATTCTAAGAAAAGAAAAAAAATAGAACATGAAAATGAAGATGAATTGCTCCTTAGCTCATCTGGAGTGGTGCTGGAGGTTAACGAAAGGGGGAAAAACTTTTACAAAAGTTTGAGGGATCTTGTGGAACGAATGTATAGACGTTCTTTCCACTTACAATACAAAAAAAAATCCAATGATTCCAAGAACCAAATTTCATCTAAACTACATAAAGAGTTTCCATAGAATTGGTCAATGAGACATGTCAGATTTTTAATAGCAAAAACGTACAACAACAAAAAAGAAGGAATGAGAAAGTAATATTCCTTTAAATGTTTATCTAGAATTATTTATAAATATCACTTTTGTTATATTTACTTTTCATATATCAATATAAAAATTAAATATTTTATTGTCATGTTACATTTTCAGGAATATTATGAAAATCTCAAAAGTTGAACGAGCTAATATCAGAAATATGCCAGTAGGAATGTCTAAAAAGGTGTAAAAGGAGATGGTCAAAGAAATGGACAAAATTGCATCGCAGGAGGATCCATCTCAACAAAAACGTGCTTCAAATGTAATATGTAATCATTGAATTTTTCGATCATTAGGTACAATAAATAAACAATTTAGCATTAAATATTAATTTTCAAGAATTTTCTTGCAGAATAAAAAAGAAAATGGAACCCATTCAACACATAAAATGGGACGACAAGGAAGAAAAGGGTTGATATCTAAGTTTGTGAGTAATTGTTACTTCCTTATAACAACTTAACTAGATTTCATTTTTGTATCTTTTAAGTTGTTTTACAAAAATCGTCATTGAATGTCTTCAAACAAGTGCTAACATCTATAGAAGATCCATCAGACGAATTGATTGAAATTGGGTTAAATATGGGTTGTGTGTATATGTTGGCATATCAAAAATTAATTGTGGAATTTGTAAGCATCTATCGATCTTGTTTTACTTAGCTTCGTCTATAATTAATAGAACAAAAAAATCTTTTATATTAAATATATGATTTGTTATGGGGTATAAAACTTGCATGAAACAAAGTATGGAATTGCGCCAACAGATGAAATTTTGAAAGATGGCCTGGTACATGGTTTTGAAAGAATGTGTGTAGTTTATGAGTCAATTGTTGCTATGGTACGTCATTTTTATTTTCGATTTAAATTGATGCATATTATTTAATATTGCAATTTTAATTATTCTCACCAATGTATATACACTCATTTCAGTTTATTTTTATGTTTGTAAATAGAAGGTGAAGAAGAAGAAAACAATCAACATCGTGAACAAAACATTCCTGAAAATAACCCAAGCCATGGAAGTAGCTCTAGCAGTGACAACAATTCAAGCGAAGAATGATGATCACTATGTTTGGATATCAAAGCAAGGCGTTGTATTTTTTGAAATATGCCTGTGAAATCAGACATTTTGTTTAATGTAATGGACATAGTGTCCCAATTGAAAGACAAAGAGATACCAATAATTGTCCCATTTTGTATGATAAAGGTTGTCTTATTCATATATATATATCATAAAATATGTTTTAATTTATTCTATTGCGTTCTCCATTGTCGTTCTCAAATGCACTAATAAAAATTTAATTCATACGAATATTGTTCTAAGATATATATGTGTCGACTCTTGATGAATAATGAATTTTAAAAAAACCACAATAATTATGATATGATATAACAAATTAATCCAAACATCACATTCAAATGCAGTAATAAAAATTTAATTAATATGAATATTGTTATAAGATGTGTCCACTTTTGATGAATAATTAATTTAAAACAATCACAATAATTGCACTGTCACAGATCGACGTTTCTAAAAAATACAAAATGAAAACCGATGCGTGTCAGTAACTGTACACCAGTGAGTTTGTATTATGAAGTGTGTCGGTGTGTTTCTACGATCTATGGGCACTGAACAAGTACCAAAACCAATTAAAATAATTGGTGCGTTTGTACGGTACGGCGCACCAGTGCGTTTATGTGTCTATACGCACCGGTGTCATTGTACGATCTATGGGCACTACACGAATACCGATACCAATTATAAATCTCGGTGCGTTGTGTGATACTGCACACTAGGGAGTTTATGTGTCTATAAGCACTGGTGCATTTATACGACCTATGGGCACCGCACAAATATTGATACTAATTATAAATCTCGATGAATTTGTGTGATACTACGCACTAGTGTGTTTCTATAAGTCTACGCACCGGTGCGTTGATACGACCTATGGGAACTGCACAAATCCCAAGACCAATTGGAACGGCCCTGTGCGTTACATTGCGCCTAGTGTGGTTTTATACCTTAACGGCCCGGTGCATTGTCCTTCGACTACCCCAAGGCACCTTCTACATGTACGCACTGGTGCGTTAAAGCCAGAGTAGCACACCGATGAAAAAAAACATCTGTAATAACCTCCGGCCGCCCTTTTTTTTTTAGTTGTGTTGAATTTCCGTTAAAAGCTCCGCAAAAACCTTCGTAACCATAAATTTATGTTGTAGCAAATGTTTTTTTGAATTTTTTTTGCCAATTTATAACACTAAAAACCTCCTTTATAACCTTCGCTAGAGGGTCTTTTCCTTGTAGTGATTGGGAAGGAAAAATGGCTAGGAGTCAAGGTAAAAACGAAGAGGACCAAGGAGAAGAAAGACTAATGGGTGATCACAAAAATACCAAAATTGAAGATGCCTTACAAAAGATCACCAACAGTCATAACCCATCGTGGATCTCCTTAAATTATAGATTAGGCAACCTAATGTGCAAAGAAATAATGGGAAAGGAGGCTCCCATTTAGGTGGGGATGATCCACCACATGAGTATGTCAATATTTGTAGCAGCGGTCGATCACAAGAACATGTCAACACTCAGAGTAGCCCTTTCAGCCGACCAACCATGCCTCCATTTTCGAATGACTCCTCCAAGGAGCAAGACCTCCCTTCACCAATTTCAGAAACGATTACCGCATGGATGAAAGAATATGATACGTTGCCTCCCAACGTGGAAGTGACCCTAAGCCTTAATGAATTTTACTACATGAGGAGAAAACAAAAAAGGAAGGCAACTACATATGGGGGCCATCATTCAAACGTGGATTTGCATAAGGTTGTAGGAATGGTAACTCTTCCTTATTTTGATGGATTGATGAAGTGTTCTGCACGGTCATGGGTACAGAAACTGGATACATATTTCCAGCTCAATCCCATGCGGGAGAAGTATGCCATTAAATACGCCACATTCATCTTGACAGAGAAGCACATGAATGGTGGCAACATGGCATGAACACTATAGGACATGCAAGCATCATATCTTATACAAAATTCATGTAAAATTTAATAAAAATATTTCATAGGAAGGATCTTGAGATGTACTTCCGGGACTAACCCAGCTCCGACAGACAGGGAGCATTGAATCTTATGTTGTAGAATTACAAAGGCTTGCAGTAAAGGTCACCGAACTCTCCATGAACTGGTTGGTCATGTTATTTATGAAAGGGTTGTCAAAACCCCTACGTGGTTGGGTTAAGGCCTACCAACCTGCCACCTTACAAGATGCAATTAACAGTGCAAGCGATATGTAGGTAGCCAAGAATAGATTCCAACCCAAATTTTATATTCCTCAAAAATGGAAGGAAGTCAAGCAACAACAACGGGGGCCATTTGGTAAGGGGAAGCTGGATGATGAGACCGGGAAAGATCTCCGGAGGAAAAGGCTATGCTTATCTTGTTAGGAACCTTGGGCACCAAGACATCGATGTACTAAAGGGAAGGCCTACTATATTGAAGTATTCTCCAAAGTGAAGATGAGGAAGTGCAACCAGAGCTGGAACAAGGAGAATCACAAGGCATGGGGGAAATACAAGAAGAAATCTAGGAGGGAGTCATTACTTCTCTTACAGGGGTCCTAAGATATCACACCCTACGGGTTAGGTGTACCATGCAAGGACAAAAGGTGATTGTGCTAATTGATGGTGGGGCCTCCCATAACTTCATTGATGCAGAATTTGTAGTTAGAAGGGGACTAGCTAATGAAGAATTTGAAAGCTTTATAGTTTAAATTTGATTCCTGGAAAGAAAGAGCACAACCACATGTCATGCACTAAGATAGTCCCTAGCATGAGTCTGGCAATGGGAAACTACATGGTTACAGATAACTTATTTGTTGTAGATTTCCCAGACTCTCATGTAGTATTCGGGGTACAATGGTTATATTCTATCAGGACTCATACAGTAAACTGTCGAGACTTGGAGTTCGCATTCACATGACTAGATGTTAAAAATGTGATGTCGAGAGGGATGCATGCATGTCCTTCCAAGGTTGTGACATCCAACATGATGGAGGAAAATCTTCGACATGGGGATATTGTATGGGAAGTAGAGTGTCGAATCATGGAGAAGAAACCAATAGAACAACACAAGGAGTATTCCCCTAAGATTATAGCATTATTACAAAAATACCAGAATTTTTTTGGAGATATACCCCCATGACGACCACCAGATAGGGTATTTTAGCACATCATTGAACTAGAGGAAGGGGTCCAAGCTGTCATCACTACCCCTTATCGACACCCAAAGGCATATACAGATGAAATAGAAAAGGCAATACAGGAGTTGTTGGCATTAAGACACATCCGTCCAAGCTCAAGTCATTTTTCTTCGTTAGTAGTTTTGGTCAAGAAAAAGGATGGGTCCCCGAGGATGTGTATAGACTATCGAGAATTGAATAAGAATACCATAAAAAATCAATATCCCATCCCTAGGATCGATGAATTGATGGATGAGTTGAAGGGAGCCAAGTACTTCTCAAATATGGACCTTCGCTCAGGGTGTCACCATATCAGAGTTTTTGATCAAGACATTCCAAAAACAACTTTCAGATGCCACTATGGACATTATGAGTTCCTAATGAAGAATTTTGGTTTAAGAAATGCCCCTGTGACATTTCAATCAAGTATGAACCACGTTTTCAACAAGCAGCTGTATAAATTTTTGTTGGTCTTCTTTGACGACATCCCGATCTTTAGTCAAACATGGGAATAGTATCCACAACACCTGGACAAGGCCTTGGGAATATTAGAGGCACAACAATTTTATGCCAAAATCTCCAAATGTGATTTTGGCATGACAGAAATGTTATATCTAGGCCACATCATCGGGGGCCAGGGTGTCAAGGTCCACCAAGAGAGGATTGAAGCCATTCTCAATTGGCCCACTCCCAAAAATGTAACATAATTAAGGAGCTTATTTGGTATTTGTACTTATTACAAAATATTTGTGAAGGGATATTCAAAACTAGCTGCCCCTCTCACTGACTTGACAAAAAGAGGAGTCTTCGTATGGACAAAGATAGCCGAAGAGACATTTGAGTAGATGAAGGAAGTCATGAGTTTGTGTCTAGTTCTAACCTTTCCAGATTTCTCTCTACCATTTATATTGGAGTGCGATGCTTCTGGGGAAGGAATCAGGGTTGTCCTAACACAGAACCATCATCCCATTGCTTTTGAGGATAGGAAGCTATAGGATTATGAACACTCTTACTCCATTTATGACAAATAAATGTTGGCTATTATGCATGCACTGGCCAAGTTTCGGCCATACCTAGCAAGGAACCGGTTCAAATTCAAAACTGATCACAATAGTCTCAGATACTTCCTGGATCAGAAGGGGTTAAATAAAAGGCAACAAAAGTGGGTCAGCAAGATCCAAGCCTATGAATTTGAGATTGAACATGTCAAAGGTAAGAGAAATGCAGTTGTAGATGCTTTACCAAGGATACTAGCTACCTTTTCCCTCATAGATATTGTGGATGGATGGAAGTCCCATATTTTGGTGGAATACTCAAAGAATTAGACAGCTAGTGAGATCCTTGACAAACAATCATCAGACATTCGATATAGAGTTGTTAATGAATTTATCTATTCTAAGGTTCGAATCTATCTGGTGCCAGAGTCACAAATTAAGATGAAGATTCTATAAGTAGCCCATGACTCCCCTCTAGTCGGACATCTAGGATTTCTGAAGACTTACAGGACCATCAGGGAAAGTTTCACATGGAAATGACTCAAGAAGGAAATTATAAAATATGTTAAGGAATGTGGTACCCGTCAGAGTAATAAGGCTGAACATACACACCCAGAAGGAATATTACAACCACTACCCATTCTAGAACAAAAATCGGAAAGCATCTCCATGGATTTCATTACAGGGCTACCCTCCTCACAAGGAAAATAATGTATCTTCGTGGTGGTGGATTGTCTCACTAAATATGCTCACTTCTTTTCATTTCCATCCAAAATTTATGCATCTCAAATAGCAGAAGTATTCTTTCAAGGAGAATTTCATCGACATGGTTTTCACAAAACCATTGTGAGTGGTCATGACAGTAGATTCATGGGAGCATTCTGGCAAGAGTTATTCAGGTTGGCTAGAATAGAACTCACCCCTAATACCAATTATCACCCGCAGACAGATGGACAAACATAGGCAGTAATTAAATGGGTGGAAGGTTACTTACAATATTATGTCACAGGACAACAACGAACATGGAATAACTGGTTGTACTTAGGAGAATATTTCTATAACACCACTTATCATATGCCTATAAGGATGTCACCTTTCCGAGCCTTATATGGATATGAGGCACTATCTTTTGTAGATACAACATTTGGGGATAGTAGAGAACCGTTGGAAAAGGATTGGATACAGGGATGTCAGGATATTCTCAGAGCCCTTAAAGACAACCTGTAGACAACATAGAATCGACAGAAGTTATATGAAAATCATCAAAGGACATAAAGGATTTTTGAAGTAGGAGATGTATTTTATCTCCGGCTTCAGCCATACAAAAAATATACCTTGAAGCAAAAGGGGGCAGAAAAATTAAAGCCACGATTTTACCCTATTGAGTTATCCAGAAAACATGAGAAGTGGCATATGAGTTAGATATTCCCGCAGAGAGCATAATTCATAACATATTTCATGTATTTTGTTTGAAGAAAGCAATAGGAGTAAACATCAAATCATCACCAAAATTACCACCACTAGATGAGGAGGGCCATCTTCAATTGGTTCTTGAGGAGGTGTTGGAGGTTCGAGAAAGGAAGCTTTGGAGAAAAATCATCCGCAAATATTTGGTACGATGGAAATATTTGCATGTCGAGGATGCCACCTGGGAAGGAGAACACATATTGCAACATCCAACATTGAAATTGCTTGAGGGCGAGAAATTATGGGCAGGGAGAACTGTAATATCCCCAACTGTTTAATGGGTTGGATCAAATCATAACAATAGTAGAATAATAAATAAGTAAATAAGTAGCATTGGCCCATGGTTTTTCATTTTGGTTTGTTTTTGACCCCAGGTATGTGCCCGTGGTTTTCTCCAGGAAGCCCAACTATAAAAGGAAGAGGAGGATCGACAAAAACTCATGGAATTTGGTATTTTATTCGGCAATGTTTTGAGACCTTAGGTGAGTTTTCAAGGAGTGGGGGTTTTTAGGTGAGACCCTCAACCTCTCTTCGATGGGACTTGATCTCCCCCTAGTGGGCGAACCCAACTTCGGTGATCTATTTGATCACACTAGCTGGAAAATTTTCTTTCATTTATATATTTTGAGAGGGCTTACACATATTATATATGCTAGATCAAGTGTATGAGTCTAATGTTTCCTTTGTAGGGATTCCTATAGCTTATTGGAGCGTATCCAGATCCAATGGCTACCAGTCGAATGCGCTAAGTGATAGTCTGTGTCTAGCCAATTATCTATTTGTCAACCAGCAAAGAATTATCTCATGGGCATGTTGTCTTCCCTTGAGAATTGAAGTTTGCATCATCCCCTGTTGAGGAAGCATATTGAGCGTAGAGGAGAGACCAAATACCTTTCCGGTTGAAGAAAGTCACTATGGTTGTCGTTTTCACACAAGCGAGGAACATATATAGAACGTAGAGGGCTAGTGTCAAATACATGAATTCTGGAATCTATTACATTGATGATCTGTTGAATTAACACTCCCATGCAACACTACAAAAACCGTGGCACCCTACACAACAAATCCACATAGCACCCAAGTGATCCCTAAGCGCAGACGAATCTGGAAACTGCATTTTGGTCCTGTTGTAATCTGAGTGGGCCGTTGTGATTGGTTGCAAGCCCCTTCTATTTTCTGAATAGGCATTTATAATTAGATATGAGCCTCTCATATGGCATTTTTTATGGAGCTATATGTATTGTTGTGGGCAAGACTTAATAAAACTCATAGTTGGTTATCACTGGAATGGTTATTAATGTTTCTTTTTCTAAATAAAGTCTCATGCTTATGAAGTTTATCTATCCTTATTTTTTAGCAGATTTAGTAATTATTCATTAAAGTTTATTACAAAGTAATAAGTGATTGGGAACTCTTATAGATAGAGAAATACTAACCATGCACAGCCATAGGTTTTTCCTAACACAAACTCGTAATTTTGACAAGATGACAAGTAGGTCCCCTTTAAGTCATAGGGTGGAAAATAGAGTTATAATAGATGCCCCCTAATTTATGAGGCTATAAGAGGAACTAATGGTCAATATACATTACCAAATTACATATTAGTGGAGTGGCATAAGGAAGAATCTTGTAGGTCAAGGAACCATGTTACGTAATTGCAAATAGTTGTCAACAATACACACACACACACACACACACACACATTATCCTTGAGGTATGGATGCCCATGCTTGGATGTATGAAGAAGCATGACTACAAGAAAACACACAACAAATCCATGACATGATATGAAATACCATGGCCATGAAAAAGTAGATGGTGGATCCATGTCATAAAAGATATTAAAGACACAAGTAAATACAACGTGGATCTATTTCACAATAAACATTAGGAAGACTTGTAGCTCTAATGAGAGTGCCAATGTAGTTTTCATAATGCTAAAAAAGTAGTGATATATTGATATGGATTGAATCATTATATTATTTTTCATCCATCTCGATGCTTTCAAAGTGGAAAAAGTGGAGGAATAAGCTCACATGATCATTTTTACTGGCAAGACCCAATTTGGAAAATTAGGGTTTGAAACCTTCCAAGAGCATTTTGAGGCATCAAATGATTTTTTTGGGGTTAAAACGTTCCAACTTTAGTGTGGCACAATTTTTTCCTTTTCTACACATAAAAACTTTCCAATGGCGCAATAATCACCTCAATCGCAGTGCATATACAAACGTTATGCCACTTAGAAGTTGACCTTCTCATTTTGGCCACCACAATTTGAGAGAATGTCATGTTACCCCCCATTATTCATGAAAATGAGGCTAACCACATAATGATGATGAAGAAGAATCCAGAAGATTCCATATTGTAACTCCAGTTAAGAGTTGAAGGAGTCAAACTTAACCACTAGTAGGCTATTGGGTTGTGTTATACCTGAGCCACTAGGAGGAAAAGCAGTTTCATTATTTTTTAGTACATTTGTTACATAGACAAGAAAAGTAGTTGTGAGGGATAGGGAGAGAGCACAAAAAGATGTTTTATGCACTATAGTATCCCATGGACTACAATCCTTACTCCTTTGTACTAGCGGTCATTTTCTATTCAGAGAAAGAGAGCAGAGCGACCTCACCTTCCAATTGGGGTTTCTCCTAAAAGGGTGTCCTAGGATATATCTTATGTCAATTGTGGTTTGTGAGTTTTTATTTAATTTTTCTAATTATAATTTTCATGCATACACAATAAAACATAATTTACAGATCCAAAAATATAAAGAGAAATAAACTCTCATAGTGTATATTTTTTGGATTTTTAAGTACAATTTATCAAGTATGTTGTGACGAATTGTCCAATGGAATATCCACGGTAGTTTACGAATCATATTGGTATATGTTGTCCTATGAGATAATTATAGGTTAATTAATAATGCCAGAGCATCTAAAATGTTTTATTGTTTTAAAAAAAATTTGGATGACCAATGTTATGAGCAGATTTAAGGCAGGTGCTTAAACCTTAATAATATTGAACACTTAGAAAGGGTTGGTTCTTTACTTTTGAATAGTAATTTGATTTTAAAAGTGTATGAAAGGTAGATGTTGGGTGTGTGTTATATTATTTCCATGAATATTCGCACACGTGGGGGCGACAACCCCTCCTTTTTCGTTGCGTCAGGCGCAGTGGGGGGGTCACACAGTGGGCGACATGCCCCCCTGGCTAAGGGTTTGGAGGGGGAAAGTAGCCCCTTGCACTGGGTCTGGGGCAGGGCCCTAGGAAAAAAAAATTGGACCCTATTTTCGGTGGGCGGACCTGCCTATGGTTTTTTGGATCGGTTTGCACATGGTTTTGGGGCATGATGGTTTTCTACCCCTGGTATTTTGTAGATCCGGTTAAGGTAACTATGATTATGTTCTAATCCAGGGTTAATGGATTGGGGTTTATGAATGCTTCAGCATGTATATATATGTATTGTAACACTAAAAGGTATATAATGAAAAATCAAGATGATAGTCCCGATTTTAGATCCAAGGGAAAATCTTTGTGTATATATGTTTTATGTTTTATGCTAATGCTATTGTTTATTTTCTGTTTTTTAAGAATTTGTTTGCAGATAATTTATGTACAGGGTTAAAACCTACAACAGAGATGTAAGAGGATATGATTTACTAAATATTCAAACTGAATTTTTAGTTAATCATAAGAAAGAAAGCAAGTAAACAATGTCTATAGCTCAAAAATATCTATTTAACCTTATGAAGATGATTGAAAATTTATAAATATAGACGGGCTTATAAAAACATATAGCTCAATAAACCAATCTCTAAAATAGATGATAACTTCAAAGGGGATTTAAGATAAAATGATATTCAGTGTTCTCTTACCCAATTTTCTTCATAAAACTTAAATATATGTAGAACAACAAAATGAAATGAAAATACTAGAAAAAATCACAAGGGAACAAGTTGTTTGAAACAAAATCTAGAATCCTTTCATTAATATGCAATGATCTTCAGTTTGATACAAGTCTGATTTTAGAAAATCTCATCCAAGGGTTCAACCCATAATATATTGAATTGCTACTTATTTATACAAAAGTATAAGAAATCTAGAAACATCTAAACTTATTTACAAAAATAGTACAAAATTATAGGAATTCTCAAATTGTTGAGGCTGTTGGCACTATATTCGAGGAAAGAGTTGATGAATTGGCCCAAAAATGTGTTGTCTTGTTGTATTTCTATTGGAGCTTAAATTTTTACTTGATGGTGTCACACAATTGATCCCACCTTTCATCATTGGGGACAAAAATATTTATTAGCTTTCTATAAGCTTCATATACTTCAGTATATTTTTCAAAAGTTGGGTTGCTGATGAAAATGTGCTTGATCTCGTGTTTGATCATCAAATCAAATTCCAAGGCTTCAATGAAAGCTTGACCCGTGACATGTCCCTTAACACCTCCAAACTTGGATTTATCATTTGCAATAGTATAAAGGTTGCTACAGTAATCATCCAAGCTGATTAACTTGTCATTGGGTGCTACTAACCCTGGAAATCCTCTTTGATTCAGTAAGTTGAATTTAATATGAAATCTATGGACAACATTTTCTAGAGCTTGGGACTTAGTTTCCAACTGAGTCATTAAATTCTTTTTCTGTGATACCTTTTTTATTTCCAGGATGGTCTCTGTCAATTATGGAGGAATCTAGATGCTGGAATTGACATCTACGGGAAATTATAGGAATTTCAATGGTTGAAATAGGTACCTGAAATTGAAAAATAACTGCATAGCTAGGAGAGTCGTGTGAAAAGAGGTTGAGGGATATTTATATGAATGGGTGAATTAGCATTACAGATGGGAACCGTTACAGAATAGGTTTTTGGTGAATTAAATGAGCAACGGGAAATTCTCAACGGATAGTGTAAACGAGTAAATGGGTAACGGGAAGGTGGTGACAAAACGGTGAGAGGAAAAGTGGCGTGATGTGATTGGTAGTAGGAAAGCATGGGAGGTGACCATTGGCGGGAGCGGAGGAGAAATAGGCAGATTTTAGAGGGGGGAGTGGCGGTAAGTGGTTTTGAGTAGTGGGGGGGGGGGTTGCGAAGTGCTAAGGACGCGCCACGCCGCGTGGGGCCCGGGAAAAGTGATACCGCTTTTCGAAACCCCTTCGGTTGTTAATGTGAAATGGGATGAGCGAGTGTGGAGTGATTTCCCCGCCGTTGATCTGGGCGAGGAAAATCATGGCCCTCAATACTTGATCGCGATTTATCAATCCGATAAAATGTCTTGTCATGTCCCGAATTTATGAAATAAACCCAATGTTTAAGCTTTATTACAAATTTTTAATCATGTTTAAATGACATGATTGTTCAAATTTAACTAATATTAATTTATGGACACCAAATTAACATTCTAAGGTGCATTTAATCTAGAGAACCCTTTTATTTCCTAAAGTTACCTAACCCTATTCAAATGCATATATATATATTTAACCAAGCTTAATGGTATGGAAATTTTTATCTAATCTATCCTATCAACTAATTTCAACCAAGATTAAATTGTTTGGCTGAATTATTTTCTAGTCTAAAGACAAAAATTTAAAAATGTTTGATCATGGTTACACTATATGACACAAACATGAATTATTTATAGTGGAATTTGAGCTTGCTCACTTGTACATTTGTTTTTATTTTCATCATTTTTTTTCCTTGATTCTATTTTTATTTTTTATACCCTCTTTTATAAATATCTAACTTATCAAAATTACTTATGTTACAACATCGTCTCCAACTGGGGACTGCTTCCTTCTGTAGGATGCAAAGAACTTGCAGATCCATGTGCCTTCTCCTCGGGCTATTGGGGTCTCTATTGAAAAAAATCACACATGTTGAAAAATAAAAAAAGCATGCGATATACAAATGATGAATGAATGAAGGAATACAAATATTGGATATACTGTTTAAAATATTTCCCATTGACAAGCAATGAGGAATATTGTCCTTCCAATTTTTGCCAGATAAAAGAGTTGTTTCCTTTAACCTCTACAATGTTAAAAGCTCCAAACCAGAGATTATCAAACTTTCCATGTTTACCTTTATCTTCCCTTCTAGCATCCCATCTTAACACCAAATCTCCTTCTTTAAAATCTCTTTCTTTAAAATTTCTGTCAAATAGAATTTTCATTTTTTTATGATATTTCTGAAGTTTATAATGAATTTCATCTATGTTTTCATTAAGTTCTATAATTTGATTGATCCTCCTAGAAAAATCATTAGGTTCTTCATTTGCTTCTTATAAAAATCTCATGACAAGAAAAGATAAATGTGCATGAAATATGGCTTGTTTACCATAAACTAGTTGAAATGGAGATTTACCTATAGAACTTTTTGGAGATATCCTGTTTTCCCAAACTTCATATATGAGATGGCTGTCCCATCTCCTTTTGTAGTCTTCCAATGTTTTCTTGATGACTTTAACTAGGCTCTTGTTTGAAGATTATTCTAGTCCATTTCCCTGGGGATAGTAAGGGGTAGAGTGATGCAACAAGATTTGATATTTCTGAAAAAATTCAATCATCTTGACACTGCTAAATGTTGCTCCAATATTTGTAAATAAATGTTGGGGGCATCCAAACCTAGATAGTATATTATCTTCAATAAATATAATAACCACAATGTCAGTTGCATTTCTAACTGGAACTGCTTCTACCCATTTTGTAAAGTAATATGTGGTAGTTAATATCCATTTATGCTAGTTTCTTAATGGTTGATGAATCTCCCCAATGAAATCCAATCCCCACTATAAGAAAGGTATTGAGACTAGTACAAGAACTAGAGGAAGTGCTGCTAAATTTTGCTTACCAACAGAAATTTGACATTAAGTACAACTCCTAACCTTTGATCCTAATTTTGCAAACAATGTTGGCCAATAAAATCATGCTCTTAAAATTTTATGTGTTGTAGCTCTCCAGGCATAGTTCCCTCCACAAATACCTGCATGAAATTGTTCAATAATTCCTTCTGCCTCACTTTATGTCAATCAAAGAAAAAGGATATTGAGTGGATCTTTCCAATACAAATTTGCATTGATGATACAATATTCTATGGCATTTAACTTTAGTGTCTTACATTGCTTCTTTGTAAATTAATATGGACACTCAAAGTCTCTTAGAAAATGTACAATATTAGAGTACCATTCTGATAGAAATAATTTCTCATCAATATAAATAGGAGTCAATTGAATTGAAGATGAAGGTTATTGTGGATTCTTCTCTTCTGAAACCTGAGAAGTTTCTTGTGGATTCTCCTCTTCTGAAACTTGAGAAGGTTCTTGTGGATTATTCTCTTCTAAGATTTGAGAAGGTTATTGTGGATTCTTCTCTACTGATATTTCCAAAACAAAATTTATTCCCAAAACTTTACAATTTGATTCAGTTAAGGGTTTAGTTAAACCCTGAACTTTCACCAACTTTGTAGTTTTAATATTTAGATCAAATTCTGATATCTTATTAAACCATCTTCCTCTTCTTCCATCGGTATTAGGTTGGGTTAAAACAATTTTAACAACATTATTGGGAACATAGGCAATAATGGAAGAATGAAGAACATAAACTCTAAGAGCCTTTAAAGCTTGAACTAAGGAATAGGCCCGTTTCTCAATAATATCATATTTAAGTTCAACATCTCTCATGAATTTACTAAAAAAGGCAATAGGCTGGTCATCTACATTCTCATTCTTTTGTAAAAGAACAACGGCTAAGGTGGTTTAAGATGCAAAATAAAAAATACTAAATGGCTGAGAATAGTTTGGATTGGCTAAAATCGGGGCTTCATAAATGTGTTTTTTAATCTGGTCAAAAGAAAATCATACTAGATATGTCCATGTAACTTCATGATCTTTACTCAACATATCAGTGATACCCTTAGCTATTTCTGCATAGTTAGATATAAATCTCCTTAAAAAATTGATTTTTCCAAGAAAAACATGAATTTCATTTTTTTTTCCTTGGTAATGAAAGTGTTTGAATAGTTGAAACTGTTTTGGGATCAATGACCACCCCTTCCTTATAAATAATATGGCCAAGTAATTTTCCTTCTTTGATTGCAAACATGGAATTCTTGGGTCTGAGTGATATCCCAAATTTCCTACACCTGTCAAAAAATTTCCTCAAGTGCTTTAAATGTTTTTTTATCAGAATTAGAAAATACAGTGAGATCATCAAGATAAATAAGAAGAATTTATATATTACCTACAAATTCTAAATCCATAACCCTTTTAAAGGTAGGTCCAACATTATTTAATCCAAAAGGAATCCTTGCGTACATAAATGTACCCCAAGGAGTTGTGAATGTTGTCTTTTCTCTATCCTTTAGGCTCACCATTATCTAATTGTATCCAGAAAAGCCATATAACATAGAAACTATATTAGCACCTAAAAATTTCCGAAGAAATTGGTCCATCTTAGGTAACATATAATTGTCTTTCAAAGATGATTTATTTAAGTTCTTGAAATCTACACATAGTTTGATTTCACCATTTTTCTTTCTAACAGGAACTAAATTTGCTACCCAATCTGAATACCTCAATGGAACTATGATCTTGACATGAAGTAATTTTTTAAGTTATTTCTCAATGGTAGGAAGAAGGACTGGATTAATTCTCCTTATATATATATTTTTAAAGGTTTTTCTTCTGATTTTAAAGGGATTTTATGTTCAATGAGTGTTGTATCATATATCTTTAACTTAATAAAATACCAATAAAAACATCTTTATAGGGTTTAAGGAGATCTAAATATTTATTTTTCACTTCCATGGGTAAAGATGCAAATATTTTAATATCTTTGATTTCTTATGAAGTTCCCATATAACATTCTTTTGTATCTTCTTCATGTGAATTTGATAATGGATTTTTAGGAACATCATTGTGGTCAAACATTTTTTCAAGAGGAACCAAGCCTTTAGGAATGAAATTTTTAGATAACTGAATGATGTTATGATCGACAATTTTTTAGTTTAATTCTGGAGTTTGATTTTCCTTATTCAGTTCATTAGTATCCAACTGCTCTTCTTCAATTTGTAAGGCTGAAAATTCATCAATCATTGCAAAAATTATTTCAATTGTTCATCATCCTCAAATATTTTCAAATGTTTAAGATTATCAGGGATTGAAGGACTATATTTAACTTGAATTTGATATTGTAAGAGCATTTGATCGGGAATTTTAAAAGAACTAGCTGAAATAGCTAAAGAATATGCATGAATATTCTCATTCCTTGGAATAACAGTGATGTTAAATGCTTGAAAGAAATTATCCATTGAATCCCATACCTCATTTATATTAGATCTAAGCTTAGGATTTTTCTTTTGAAAAATATTCCTGAATTGTTTGAAAATGAGTTCTGAGTCACTGAATACACTTAGATTTTTCACTTTAAGACTTTTGGCCAATTCCAATCCTAGAAGAAAGGCTTCATATTCTTATACATTATTTGTAACAATAAATTCAATCTTACATGATTGAGTTATATTCTCTTTGTTTGGTGAAATTAAAACAACACTGGATCTAGCTCCTTCCTTTGAACAAGATCCATCAAAATATAACTTCCAAATATCAGTCTTAGTAGTCTTTGGTTTTTATACAATGTTTTCAATGCTAAGCTGAGTGTTTGGTAGGTTATTTAATAACAATTCAAAACATCAAAAATATTGATCAACTGCATAAATAGGATGATTTCTTGCTTGATTTGATTTGCAAACATTATTCATGAATCTTACCTCTCTGTATAACCTAAGATGTTCACCCCCATATACAGGAATGGTAGCATAGGAAATGTCCATAGGAAGGCTTCCTCCTAGTTTGGCACAACATGATCTTGATAATAACATACCAAATTTAGGAGGAATATCAGTAACTACAATGTCCAATGCCACACTCTTCACAGGTATTTGAGCTAAAGTAACCACTAGATCCTTTATAAGTCCAAGACATGGTACTTTCTTTGAATCAAAAGTATATAGATCATGATAAGAATGGGTGATCTCTAATTGAAGGTTATCCATAATTTCCTTTGGCATCAGATTATGGGAGGCTCCAAAATATAACATGCAGTGGTATAGTAAAAAATCATGGAATTTTAAAGTAAAATAGAAAGGTGGTACATTTTCATCAATCATAGCTGAGTTAGGACCAAAGAATACAGAAGGTTTTTCATCTTGTAAGCTTATTAAATCTCCTTCAACATCAATGCTTGAAGATTGGATCCATTTGGAAACTTGATTTTTATAGCCTAGGTTCTTTAAAAGTTCAGACAAAGGAATGGATATTTTAACTCTTTCTAATTCCCTTTCAACATTGAAGGTGGTTAGAACAATTTTATCAATTGGAGTTGTGTCATTTGACCAATTCAATGGTTGAACTTATGTTGTTTGAGTTTCAGAATATTTGATTTGTGGTTCATTTACAATGGGATTTTTAGGAGGCCTACCAGGCTATGACCTTGGTCTTAAATGATATCTTATATTCAATTTTTCAATTAAAAATTTAGAAAAGGCTTAGTATTTGGAAACTTTTGAGTTTTCTTGATATTGTTGAGAAGATTGATTTACAGGAAGAGAGACAATGTCATTTTGAACAGATGAATGATCAATATTATTGATATCTTTAGTAATCAAAAGGGTAATGTCTTTACGTTGTTGATCAAGAATAATTAGAGGAGGCTGAATTTGCTAATCAGTATTTGGCATTTGAAGGATTTAGGATTGGGGTGGTCTCCTATATTGAGCTTGAGGTCTAGCAGTTGTTTTTTGAATTTCCCTTGGTTGAGTTTCTATCTTTTAAATCCTATTTGAAAGGTTTATGAGCAATGACATTATTTCATCTATTTTTTGATCTTCATTTTTTAGTCTTTGAGGAAGAATAACCCTCTTCCTTGATTTTCATTTTCCTTTATGCTTTTTCGGCCTTAGCTTTAAGTTTAGCTAATGCTGGTCTATTTTCTTTGACTTCTATGTCATTATTTTTCATGTCTTCTAAGTTAAGAGATGTTCTTTCCCTAAGCATGACTGCAAAATTATCTTCAAAAGCTTTGGAAAACCTAACTTTTGCTATTGCTACTGGTGGTTTACACTTAGGAGGCATTTTATGATAAATTTTATTAAAAATTTTATGAAATTAGCCACGGGATCACCATGATTTCTTTTCAGTTCTTCAAAATCTGTAAGGAAATACAGAGGATCATTTTTAACTCCCCACTGATTTTTAAATATGGTATTTAATTCATTCCAAGATTGGATAGAATTTTCTCTTAGTTGTCTAAACCAAATTCTGACATTTACTTCTAGTGATTGAACAAAAAATCTCATATACAACAGACAGGAAGGATGCTCGATGGTCTACAACAGACAAACCAATTTCTCCATTAAACCTAGGCAATGTTTCAAATACCCATCAGGAAATTTGTTGAGTATGTTAGGAAGTTGTAAAGAAGCATACTTGGCTTGAATAATAGGTTGAATATACATTTTCATGTTCGATGTTAATGTTATCAAAAAATTCCAAGAAGGATGCTAAATGGTCTACAACAGACAAACCAATTTCTCCATTAAACCTAGGCAATGTTTCAAATACCCATCAGGAAAGTTGTTGAGTATGTTAGGAAGTTGTAAAGAAGCATACTTGGCTTGAATAATAGGTTGAAAATTATTCATATTTGGAGATGATGACGAAGATGAATCAGTAGGAGGTGTGGTAGAAGATGATGAAGTTGTAGGTGAATATGGAGGTGTAAATGTAGGTGGAGGAGAAAATGAGGGTGGTGTTTTTATTAAATATTTCAAAGGTGTTCGAATGACTAACTTCTGAACCTCTATTTCAACTTCTTCTTTAGTTTCAAGTAAGTGGTTTGAATATACATAAAAATTTTCCTCAGGTTGGGAAGAAATAGATGGAAAGGTATAATGGGTTGTAGAGATAAAACCAATAGGTTTTAACTCAGGTAAATGTACATCCAATTCTCCTTCTGATTTAGGTGATTCTAAAGGTACTTTAGGTATTTGATATGATTCCAATGAATGGACTAAAAGAGCTGACTGAAGATCAAATCCTTTAGATATGAGTTCTAATATCCTTGGTGGTAAATCATCCAAATCTAGAGGAAAAGGATCAGACCTAAAAGGATTAGGGATTGAAATATCCTCAAGCTGAAGTGGTACAGAAGAAGAGGAAGAATCTTCAAGCCTTCTTCTTAAAGAGGCTAATCTCACTAGTCTCTCTGGATCTCATAAAGATGAAAAAATTTTAGAATCAGAATGAGATCTGGTATGTATTGAAGGAGCCAGTTTGGTTTTGTGAAGTTTTCAGGTGAAAAGTTTTTTGGTTTTGATACAGTTCTGCTTTTAGAAAAGCTCATCCAAGGATTCAACCCATAATATATCAAATTCCTACTTATTTATACAGAAGTATGAGGATTCTAGAAACATCTAAATTGATTTAAAAAAATAATACAAAATTATAGGAATGCTCAAATTGTCTAGGTTGCTTGCACTATATTCAAGGAAATGGTTGATGAATTGGCCCCAAAATGTGTTGTCTTGTTGTCTTTCTATTGGAGCTGAAAGTTTTACTAGATGGTGTCACACAATTGATCCCACCTTTCATCATTGGGGATAGAAAGATTTATTAGCTTTCTGTAAGCTTCATATACTTCAGTATATTTTTCAAAAGTTGGCTTGTTGATGAAAATTTTCTTGATCTCATGTTTGATCATCAAATAAAAGTCCAAGGCTTCAATGAAAGCTTTACCTATGACATGTCCCTTGACACCTACAAACTTGGATTTATCTTTTGAAATATTATAAAGTTTTTTACAATGATCATCCAAGCTAATTAATCTGTCATTGGGTGCTACTAACCCTGGCAATTCTCTTTGATTCAATACGTTGAATTTAATATGAAATATCTGGAAAGTATTTTTTAGAGTTTGGGACTTAGTCTCCAACTGAGTCATTAAATTATTTTATTTGCAATACCTTTTTTATTTCCAAGATGGTCTCTATCAATGATGGATGACTCTAGATACTAGAATTGACAGCTACAAGCAATTATAGGAATTGCAATGGCTGAAATAGGTACCTGCAACTGAAAAATAACAATGTAGCTAGGAGAGTTGTGTGAAAAGAGGTTGAGGCAGATTTATATGAATGGGTGAATTACCATTACATATGAGAACCATTACAAAATAGGTTTTTGGTGAATTAAATGAGCAACAGGAAATTCTCAACAGATAGTGTAAACGGGGGAATGGGTGATGGGAAAGTGGTGATCAAATGGAAAGAGGACAAGTGGCGTGATGTGATTGGTAGTAGGAAAGTGTGGGAGGTGACCATTTGTGGAAGCGGAAGAGAAATAGGCAGATTTTGGGGGGGGGGGGGGGGGGAGTGGCGATAAGTGGTTTTGAGCTGTTGGTGCGAAGTGCTGAGGACGCGCCACATCGCGTGGGGCCTGGGAAAAGTGATGCCACTTTTTGTACTCCCCCCTGCCCCCAAATGTTAACGTGAAATGGGATGAGGGGGTGAGAAGTGATTTCACCGTCATTGATTCGGTCGGGAAAAATCATGGGAATCAATACTTGATCATGATTTATTCAATCCGACAAAATGTCTTGTCATGTCCCGACTTTATGAAATAAACCCAATGTTTAAGCTTTATTACAAATTTCTAATCATGTTTAAATGACATGATTAGTTCAAATTTAACTAATATTAATTTATGGACACCAAATTAACATTCTAAGGGCACATTTAATCTAGTGGACCCTTTTATTTCCTAAAGTTACCTAAACCTATTCTAATGCATATATATATTTAACCAAGCTTAATGTTATGGAAAATTTTATATAATCTATCCTATCAACTAATTTCAACCAAGATTAAAATGTTTGGCTGAATTATTTTCTAGTCTAAAGAAAATAATTTAAAAATGTTTGATAATAGTTACATTATATGATACAAACATGAATTATTTCTAGTGGCATTTGAGCTTGCTCACATGTACATTTGTTTTTATTTTCATGGGGTTTCTTTTCATCACCTTTTTTTTCCTTTTTATTTCCTTGATTCTATTTTTTATTTTCTATACCCTCTTTTATAAATATCTAACTTATCAAAATTAATTATGTTAAAAAAATATCAATGCAGATTATTTGGGCATATTGTGGAGATTTGCAGTAGATCTAGATCATCTAAGCCAAAATTCATAAAAACCTAATCATGGTCGACGCATCTATGAATAAATTTCATGATATTTTTACAGAGAGGTTTTCACGACTGGAGGCACAAGTTATAGATATAAAAATTAATGAGAATCTCCTCATGGCTGCCCTAAACAATAATCTTGGGATATTCATAGAAGATGGGGTTTTGAATGTAGTGGTTTAATCAGATGGGAGATCATGAGATCAGGAAGAAACAAAGAAGGAGTCGAAGAAAGGACTCAAAGAAAATCAACCCAATCTAGGTGTTGTTAACTATTACAAGTCCCTATTCAAAATGGAAGTAAATTTTGATATCATGTTGTACCAAGGTGAGATTGACGCTATGAAGCCTAATCATTGGTTGCATCAATTAGAAGTTTATTTCAATGTTCATAATATAGAGGAAGAACAAAAAATTTGATTTGTGTAGTTAAAATTGGAGGGTCATGCCCTATGCTAGTGGGAAATCCAAATGGAAACCTTGAGGTTGGAGGGAGATCCTCCAGTGACTAAGTGGGAAGAACTTAAAACCCTCATAAAGTCACAAGTTTACCCTATTGGGTACGTAGAGGACCAATGGATCTGGTGGCACTACTTCATGCAGAAGCAGGGTAAAAGTGTATAGGAGTACACCACAAAATGTATAAAAATGGCCATAATGTTGGGTATCTCCCCAAAGAACCTAGATTTACTCCTCAAGTATTTATAAAGTTTTCACATTCATCAATGGAAGTAAGTGATGTTATTCAAGCCCAAATTAATGGATGAGGCTTGTATATAGTGTTGGATGTGGAGCTTGATTATCTTGTTTATTTTGTATCACAACGTTGGACCCCTGTACCTTAATGTGGTGGTAACGTCACCCATAATTAAACACTGCCTGGGGGGTCTAGGGGTGTGGCTATGACTTTATGGAGCCCCCCCCTAGCGGGGGGGTTTCGGGGGAAGTGCCCCCGAAGCTAAAAACAAATGTAAAATTGCCTTGTAAAAGTATAGTAATTTCTAGTCAATCTGGGCCATTCGTTAGGCGGATGATCTAACGGTAGAAGTTATTTTTAGGGTTTTTTGCCCTAGAAGGAAACCCCTCACTTGTATGAGGGTATTTTATTGCGGCTGTGTATTGTAGGTGTATTCTCAGAGCGAGAAACATATAGGGAGACTGTGAGAGAGAACAAAGGATATTACAGTGGATCTATTGTAGGTTGTGTCTCTTCATTTTGTTGGATAATAGAAAGTAAGGACTGACTGTTCCGGGTGGACGTAGCCCAAACTAGGTGAACCACATATATCTGTGTCTCTCTGGTTTTATGTGTTTTGTGTGCTTGTGTTTTCTTCATATTTTATGTGTTTCATTACTCTATAATATATAATTTTCTAACAACTGGTATAAGAGCCGAAGGTCTATTTGGCTGATAAACTCGCATGAAAGAAGGGTTCCTGGTTTGAGTGGGAGCAATGGTGGAAGACAGTAAGTTTAGGGTCGAGAAATTTAACGGCCAAAACTTCCCACTGTGGAAGATGCAGATGGAAGATTATCTGTATCAGAAAGATCTATACCTACCATTGAGCGAAAAAACAAAGAAGTCGACGGCTATGACAAATGCAGAATGGGAGATTCTCGATAGAAAGCCACTCGGAACAGTACAGATGTGCCTCGCTACGTCGGTAGACTTCAATATTTCGAAGGAAACAACAACAGAGGGTTTGATTAAGGCGTTGGCGAAATCATATGAAAAACCCTTGGACTTAAACAAGGTATTTCTTATGAAACATTTATTTAATATGAAGATGTCGGAAGGTGGATCTGTTGCAGACCATTTAAATGATTTTAATACAGTTACCAGTCAGTTAAGTTCTGTAGGGGTAAAATTTGATGATGAAGTTAGTGCTCTTTTATTTACATGCTCTACATTGCGAGCGGAATATGGTTGTTGTAACATTAGTAACTGCGCCTCTAGATCTGGTAGCTTAAAGTTTGATGATGTTGTCGGTGCTATCCTTAGCGAGGAAATGCGACGGAAAAGCTCCGGTGAGACATCGGGTAATGCTTTGAGTGCAGAGTCTAGGGGAAGAAGAATGGAAAGAGGAAAGAGCTCAGGATATCGCTAGTAAATCAAGGAAAGGCAGATCTAAGTCCAGATCAGGGATAGTGTGCTATAAATGCGGAAAGAAAGGACACCTGAAGAAACACTGTAGATCTCTGAAGGGAAAAGAAGGAGACACACAACAAGAAAACAATCATGAAGAAAATGTGACAGGTGATGTGCTACAATATGCTTTGATTATTTCTTTCAAAAATGTTACTGATTCTTGGGTTGTAGATTCAGGGGCCTCATTCCATGCCACACCTAATAAGAAATATTTTCATGACTATGTTCAAGGAGATTTTGGACAAGTCTGTTTGGATGATGATAAACCCTGTAAAATTGTTGGAATGGGTAAAGTTATTTAAAAAAAATACAATGGAAACCAATGGCTATTAAAGGAGGTAAGGCATGTTCTAGATCTGAAGAAAAATCAGATTTCAATAGGGCAGTTAGGCAGTGAAGGTTGTGTGAAAAATTTCATAGATAAAACTTGGAAGGTCACCAAAGGAGCCCTGGTAATAGCAAAAGGCGAAAAGGTTGGTACATTGTATTTATGCAATGGTATTTATAACTCTATCAATACTTTAACTTCCAAAGGAGCAGATGCAACATTATGGCATCATAAGCTCGGACACATGAGTGAGAAGGGGATGAAGATTCTTCACTCAAGAAATTTGTTGACAGGTTTGAAGAATGTTGATTTGGATTTATGTGAGAATTGCATTTATGGAAAACAGAAGAGAGCCAGATTTCTCAGAGTTGGGAAAGAAAAGAAGAGCGAAAAATTAGAGCTTGTGCATATAGATGTATGGGGACCTGCTCAGGTATCATCTCTTGGTGGCTCTCGTTATTATGTTACTTTTATTGATGATACAACTAGAAAAACTTGGATTTATTGTATTTAGAATAAATCTGATGTATTTGATACTTTCAATAAATGGAAAGCTTTGGTTGAGATTGAGACAGGAAGGAAGTTGAAGTGCCTCAGATTAGACAATGGAGGTGAATATTGCAGCAAAGAGTTTTATAGGTACTGTTCAGAGCATGAAATTCGCAGAGAGAAGACAGTTCCAAGAACAACACAAGAAAATGGTGTGTTAGAAAGGATGAACAAAATAATCATGGAGCGTGCAAGGTGCATGAGATTGCATGCAGGATTTCATTTACAATTTTGGGCAGATGCTGTAGATACTGTTGTTTATCTAATAAATAGAGGGCCTTCAAGTTCCTTGGATGGTGGTATTCCAGAGGAAGCATGGACAAGTAAAAAGGTAAACTACTCTTTTTTAAAGCCTTTTGGTTGTGAGGCCTTTGTCCATATTAATAAAGAAAATAGAACAAAGCTTGAGGAAAAATCAAAGAAATGTACCTTTATTGGATATGGTGTTAATGATTTTGATTATCGCTTATATGATTATGAAAATCACAAAATCATTAGGAGCAGAGATGTAATATTCAATGAAAAGGTATTGTATAAGAATCAGTTGCAGGAAAAGAAACAGGAAAAAGAAAACAAAGAATACACAGTTCTTGATGAGATCACAGAAAAGGTAAAGGTGCCTGAAAATAATAATAATCAAGAGCCACAACAACATCAACCACCACAACAGCAACAGGCACCTCAAACACCTGAAAGTGGTGTTAGAAGATCTACCAGGATAAGTAGACCCCCTGAACGATGCTCTCCTTCATTATATTATTTATTGTTGACTGATTCTGGTGAACCTGAATGTTATGAAGAAGCAATGCAGGTTGAAAGCAGGAAGAAGTGGGAGCTAGCCATGGAAGAAGAGATGGACTCCTTAATGCATAGCCAGACTTGGGACTTAGTCAAGTTGCCTGCAGGTAAAACTGCATTGCAGAATAAATGGGTTTACAGGCTGAAGGAAGAAGATGGAGGAAAACAGAGGTACAAAGCTAGACTTGTGGTGAAGGGTTTTGCACAGAAGAAAGGTATTGATTTTGATGAAATATTTTCTCCTGTTGTTAAAATGAATTCAATCAGAACTATTTTAAGTCTTGTAGTAGCGGAAGATTTACATCTTGAACAGTTAGATGTAAAGACAACATTTCTCCATGGAGATTTGGAGGAAGAGATATACATGCAGCAACCAGAAGGATATGAGGTCAAAGGGAAAAAAAAATTGGTGTGCAGGTTAAAGAAGAGCTTGTATGGCTTAAAACAGGCTCCAAGGCAGTGGTATCTAAAATTTGACAAGTTTATGTCTGAAAAAGGTTATACTAGATGTCACTCTGATCATTGTGTTTATCTAAAAAGGCAAAATGATGGCAGCTATATTATATTGTTATTGTATGTAGATGACATGCTTGTTGCAGGATCTAACATGCATGAAATAAATGTGCTCAAAAGAAAATTGGAAAATTCATTTGCAATGAAGGATTTGGGAGCTGCAAAACAAATCCTTGGTATGAGAATAACTAGATACAGGAAAAATCACAAATTAACACTGTCTCAGAATGAGTACATACAAAAGGTGTTGAAAATATTTAATATGCAGAATGCAAAACCAGCTAGTACACATTTTGCTAGCCATTTCAAACTTAGTAAGGAGATGTGCCCCAAGACCCAAGAAGAAATGGACTATATGTCTAAAGTTCCATATGCATCAGCAGTTGGAAGCTTAATATATGCAATGATCTGCACAAGGCCTGATATTGCACATGTAGTGGGAGTTGTAAGAAAGTACATGAACAATCCAGGAAAAGAACATTGGATGGTAGTAAAATGGATTCTCAGATATTTGAGAGGTACCACAAATCAAGCATTATGCTTTGGTGGTTCAAACATTTCTCTACAGGGATATGTTGATGCAGATATGGCAGGTGACAGAGATAACAGGAGGAGCACTACAGGATATGTATTTACTGTAGGTGGAACAACTATCAGTTGGGTTTCAAAAATCCAAAGTGTTGTGGCACTTTCAACAATAGAAGCAAAGTATGTTGCTGCTACAGAGGATAGTAAAGAAATGATTTGGTTACAAAGGTTTATGGATGAATTGGGTAAGAAGCATGATATGGGCACGTTATAAAGTGATAGCCAAAGTGCCATTCATCTTACAAAGAACTCAGCATTTCATTCCAGGACTAAACACATATAGCTCAAGTACCATTTTATACGATCAGTATTGGAAGATGGACAGTTGAAGCTGGAAAAGATACACACTAGCCAGAATCCTGTATATATGCTAACAAAAGTTGTAACCAGGGAGAAACTGAGATTATGGTCAGTTTAAATTGGTCTTCAAGGATGACGATGAAGATGATAAACAACCAGGTCCAAAGATGAGTCATTGTCTAGCAAATGAAGAAGCGGTATAGTTGCAACAATCAGTCTCCAAGTGGGAGATTGTTGGGTTTGGAGCTTGATTATCTTGTTTATTTTGTATCACAGCATTGGACCCCTGTACCTTAATGTGGCAGCAATGCTGCTTGTAATTAAACGCTACCTGGGGTGTCCAGGGGGGGCGACTATGACTTTATGGAGCCCCCCCTAGCAGGGGGTTTCGGGGGCAACACCCCCAAAGCTAAAAACAGATGTAAAATTTCCTTGTAAAAGTATAGTAATTTCTAGTCCATCTGGGCCATTCGTTAGGCAGATGATCTGATGGTAGAAGTTATGTTTATGGTTTTTTTCCCTAGAAGGCAACCCCTCACTTGTATGAGGGTATTGTATTGTGGCGGTGTATTGTAGGTGTATTCTCAGAGCGAGAAACAAATAGGGAGACTATGAGAGAGAACAGAGGATATTACAACGGATCTGCTGTAGGTTGTGTCTCTTCATTTTGCTGGATAATAGAAAGGAAGGACTAGATGTTCGGGGTGGACGTAGCCCAAACTGGGTGAACCACGTATATCTGTGTCTCTCTAGTTTTCTATGTTTTGTGTGCTTGTGTTTTCCACATATTTTATGTGTTTCATTGCTCTATAATATATAATTTTCTAACATATAGGCATAATACCTGGAGAACATAGGCTTGAAGAAAGAGAAATCAAGTGGATCGAAGTAGCAGGAGCACCAAGGCGCTTCTAAGGAGGGGAAGAAGAAGTGGAAAGGGGGAAAATATACAGATATGGCAACCACAACACACTAGTGCAAAGATCTTAGCAACCACTAAAACCATTGTAAAATTGATAGTTATTCAATGGAGAAGTATTGGAAGTTGAATACAGAGATTGACCTGAAGAATAAAAGGAAAGATAATAAGAAGAAGAATCTCATGGCCATTGATTTGAGCAACCAAGTTGGAAGTACCTTGAACGTGGGTGAGAAGATCGTTTTACATCAGTGTAGAAGGAGGTGAATATAAGTAGCCTTCAACAATAGGAAGAGAATGAAAAGACCAGACTCTTCCATATAAAGATATAAGTTATAAAGGCCAAGATTGGTGCTCTGTTTGACTCAATATTGTAGAAGAATCTCATTATAGTTGTAACATACCTCTCCCTCACATATACCCAAGGCAAGCATGAGATGAGGGGAAACTATGACAAGAATGAACCTCCTAGGTGACCTTAAGGAATTGGAATCGATAAAACAGACCTTACTAACTCCCCCTAGGTGCCTCAGGACCCTCCAAGAGTAACTCAAACCCCTAGGTGTCCATCCACTGAGCCAACTTACTTTTCTTGAGCTTGAGCCCCAGTCGCTCCCTTGCCAAGCCCTCCATGTGACTGGAAACCCCCAGTCACCCCCAATAGGTTTGTATTAGTGTGACTATGGCTTTTTCTACCTAGTGTTGCACTAGGAACTGAGGAATTTAAGCCAATTTTTCATGGTTAGGGCTAAGCCTTTGCCCATAAATACATATAAATTTCAAAACTCATATAAATACATGTCTACAGTGATTATAAACCAAAACTAAAACCAGGACTAGACCTAACCATCCCCAACTTTGACTGACATTCTGTCAAACACTTCGAAGATATGAAACCTAGAGGTCATGAATAAATACTAAGCATAAAAAACTGAAAACTCATATGAGAATTAACAATAAGGATCACCACCCTCTCCTATTAGTTGTATTAACATCAATTAGGCATTTCAACCATTATTATTTCCATTACAAGTAAAAACATGAAAACAACCATGACTAAAAATAGTCATGTATCCATGCTTATAACAAGCATATAAACATATAAATAACCACAAGATAACAACCATTAAAGCCACATAATAACAAGTAAATTTACCAATCAAAAGGAAGAGAACTTGGCTTCAATTAAACATAGGCAAGATCCAACCAGGTTTGGGACTTTCATGTACCACCCAACCATAGACATGGCTGAACCAAATATTTATTTCAACTAGTCACCCTCGTTCCATATTCCAAGCATGAATGTGGGATCTCATGGGATAAACCAATCCAAAACAACCAAGGGAATCCTGAGGTTAAACTGCCTCCACCGTCATCATACCGTGATCTCACCTAAATCATCTTTGAGATAAAAAAACCAAACCGGGCTTGGAATGCCTAATATGGATTTATTCACCATCTTGGAGGAATTTTTTGTCTTCAAGTCTCTAGGATTTACCACAATCCACACCGGATCACTAGGCCCTAACCGAGACTCCACCCTCAGGCTTTATCATGTATCCCACCATTACAAGTCAAGGGATTCCTAGGCCTTTGGGAATGTTCGTGAGACCACCTCTGCCCCATATTTTGAAAACTTATGGCAATTCCAAGGCTCAAAACTGAGAACAATCCCATCACACCATGGCTATCTGGAAATGGAAAAGAAAGGCTTAAAACCAGCATAAAATCCCAACAAAAACATGCCACAAACAACAAAAGAACCAAATACCAATATGCACATACTATTGAAGATTGCAACAAGAAACAGTGGAGGCATCCTGAAACATCACTCCTAATCCTAGTTGGAAAGTGATCACCTAGGTGGGGGCCACACAGGTGATTTTTGTCACAAAGTCTATTTTTAGACATATGGATCATGTTCTATATGTAGTAGGATGCTATTTGTGGATGGTTGGTCAAGTTGGAAAAATAGATGGACTTCTATTTTTAGACATATTGGGCGGAATCTATTTTTAGATTGCTAGTCTAAAAATAGATATGTCGAATATTATTAGCTCTTAATAATATTTGGACTATAAAAATTATCTTATTCTCTTGGAGCACTTCAGTTAAGTGCACAGATGTGGCACAGGAGCTGACAGAAGGAATTACGCTATTCCTGAGGGTTAAGTGGAGCTATTGCATGGATACTTCAGTTAGAACTCATGTGACAGAGTTTGGTGGAGTTGATTGAAGAAGTTAATGGAGTTGTGTTCAGTTTAACTAATCTAAACATAGTTGAGCTATTTGTATCTAGTTTAACTAATTGATACAATTAGTGAGAGTTGTGTGAATTAATTATTAATTAATTCACTAATTATAAACTCATTAATCAACTAAAGAATATATCAGTTAACTTCAGTGCATGGACAGTTTCAGTGGAGACCAGTGAAGAGATAGGTGAAAGAGCAGTGTGACTATCAGTTGTGACTATAGTGATGCATGGTTTGCATCCAACACACAGTAGAGATGCCTTTAAAGAATGCATGAGCAAGGCTGGGGAAATTCGAACTCATCAAGAGGCATTCTTCAGCAGGGATTGCGTAGTAGAGGCAGGCTAAAGGCTGGCAAAGATCGGTGCATGGGATTTGCAAGATCGTTCCTGATTAGTGTGTAGCAAGTGGAGATTATACTGAGAGCTTGTGAGGAGCTTTGTATGATGATTGTTACATGATCTCTATGACATATATAATATACAGATAGTTGGGGTTTTCAGCTTTAAGCTTTCCCATAAATTATTGTGTTCATATGTGTGAATTTTTATGGCTTTAATGAGTGCATGCAATTGATTTTACTTCCGCATGTAATGATCAATGGTAGAAGAGATTCCGTATTGTGCATGAAGATAAAATAGTGTGTGATCGGGAGAATCTCATGGATAACATATCAGTTATTCAAATTTCTACATGGTATCGTAGTGATACGATCATTGAGCAATTTCAAAACATTGAAGCGGTTGAGTTTTTTGTATGAGGTGGTTGAAGCCACTCGCAGAAGTTCCAGCTCAAGGATAAACTCAGGAAAATAAAAATGGAGAAGAATGACACTATTCCAGTATACTTGACAAAGTTTTTCCATTGCAGGGATGAGCTTCAGAGTGTAGGAGTTAGTGTCGATGAGGAAGGACAAGTCAAGAAGGTTGGGATTCGAGAAAAGAATCTCTACAGACTTGAAGTAGATGGGATGTCTACGAAGCTTCCTACTTTTGGGAAGTGTGAGAAAGCCATGCAATTGAAGCTTCAGAGGGAGCATGATTTGCATGCAGGTAAGAGTGAACCTCGGGATGTGGAGCAGCCACAAGATGAGGATCATGGAGTGGAAGAAACCACTCATGTGGAAATATTTCGTGCCAGATGGGCAGAGGGAGTGCATGTAGCTATACCACCAGGTGAGAGGTGGGGCAACATGCATGAGTAATCCCAAGAGGAGATTTCTGGGTAGGATTCATTGAGATGGTGTGGATCTCATGAATTGAACCTAGATACAAGGTGCCCGGCTGAAAGATGCCAGTAGCATGATCGTTGGATTGATGCAAAAGCGCATCAAAGTGACAGTGTCGGATACTGGAGCGCGGATCAGAGTTGACAGCAAGTGCAAGAGTGCATGGGTGCAAGAGTTCAACAACGCAGTGGTTCCTGATGACATGTGTAGTTGGTACCAGCAGAAGTTGAATACTTTGATGATAGATGCATCAGACTGATTGAGTTGTTTGGAGCCTATTCAGTTTCAGAGGAGTTGCAGAGCAGATGCATGGAGTTGCATGGCGCTTGTGAAGGTTGCAGGGCGAATGCATGGAGTTGCATGTCACATGCAAAGACAATCCTTTCTTGTTGAGAGGGAGTGTTGAAGATTACAACAAGAAACAATGAAGGAGGCATCCTGAAACATATTTCCTGATCCTAGTTGGAAAGTGATCACCTAAACTAGGTGGGGGCCACATAGGTGATTTTTGTCGCAAAGTCTATTTTTAGACTATGTCTATTTTTAGACATGTCGATCATATTCTATGAGTTGCGGGATGCTATTTGTGGATGGCTGGTCAAGTTGGAAAAATAGATGGACTTCTATTTTTAGACATATTGGGCGGAATCTATTTTTAGATTGCCAGTCTAAAAATAGATATGTCGAATATTATTAGCTCTTAATAATATTTGGACTCTAAACATTATCTTATTCTCTTGGAGCACTTCAGTTAAGTGCACAGATGTGGCATGGGAGCTGACAGAAGGAATTACGCTATTCCTGAGGGTTAAGTGGAGCTATTGCATGGATACTTCAGTTAGAACTCATGTGACAGAGTTTGGTGGAGTTGATTGAGGAAGTTAATGGAGTTGTGTTTAGTTTAACTAATCTAAACATAGTTGAACTATTTGTATCTAGTTTAACTGATTGATACAATTAGTGAGAGTGGTGTGAATTAATTATTAATTAATTCACTAATTATAAACTCATTAATCAACTAAAGAATACATCAGTTAACTTCAGTGCATGGACAGTTTCAGTGGAGACCAGTGAAAAGATAGGTGAAAGGGCAAATGTGACTATCAGTTGTGACTATAGTGATGCATGGTTTGCATCCAACACTCAGTAGAGATACCTATAAAGACTGCGTGAGAAAGGTTGGGGTAATTAAAATTCTCATCAAGAGGCATTCTTCAGCAGTGATTGCGCAGTAGAGGCAGGCTAAAGGCTGGCAAATATCGGTGCATGGATTTGCAAGATCAAGGCCTGATTTGTGTGTAACAATTGGAGATTGTACTGAGAGCTTGTGAGGAGCTTTGTATGATGATTGTTACATGATCTCTATGAAATATAATATACAGATAGTTGGGTTTTTCAGCTTTAATCTTTCCCATAAATTACTGTGTTCATATGTGTGAATTTTTATGGTTTTAATGTGTGCATGCAATTGATTTTATTTCCGCATGTGATGATCAATGGTAGAAGAGATTCTGTATTGTGCATGAAGATAAAATAGTGTGTGATCAGGAGAATCTTGGTGGATAACATATCAGTTATTCAAATTTCTACACATACCATGCATGTCAAAACCAACTAGGAAGTAATACATGCAATTTTTTACCTGCAAGTATTCCTGCTGAAGCTTGCTTGTTCCAACCTTTCCTTGCTTGATCTTTGCTTCCCTTTCCTTTTCCTTCCTTTTCTTGCTTTTCCTTTCCTTTTTCTTTCTTGATCCAATGTTGAAATTCTCCAAGAAAAATCTAAGTTCCCTAGAGTGAGAGAGAGAGAGAATAGAGAGAGAAATCCAAAATTGGACTGACAAAAGGTACCAAGTGATCCTCATAAGCCTTTTTATCAATTAGGCCTCTATTTTCTTCAATTTCCATTATTTTCCTTAATTTTCCTCCTCACTTGACTTGTAACATTTCACCTTCCTTTTCTCCTAATTTCCATTAATTTCATAGATAAGTGTGCCACACATACTTTTTTCCTTTTCAAATCTTTAGTCATTCCCTTTGCCAATTTCCCCTTAGCCATAAACACATCAAGTGGTTCCCACTAGGATAGTTTTCCCAACATTCAACTTGGAATAAGTGTCCCTTAACCGTGGTCTTATTTTTGCATTTATTAACTTTTATTACATGAAATTTTAACCTAAGTCTGTTACAAACCCCCCCCCCCCCTTGGGGAACACCATCCTTGGTGTTAAACCACACCTATACCTCAGATAAACCACTAAAAATAAAACATACTACCCATGGAGCTTTATAGCTTATCTCAATGAAGTATTTACAATGAATAACATGCTCAAAAGCAAAAACCATCATGAAAACATGATAATATAACAACCATACCGCTTATTGAAGCTTTATAAATTAGCTCATGGAATTATTTACAATAGAAACCATACATAAATATGTACAAATACCAAAATCGCTTTACCTCAACTGGCAGGAAATGAAGGATACATAGCCCACATTTGATTCGATATCTCCCATGTAGCTTCATCGGGCCCAAAGTGCTTCCAATGCACTTTAACTTTCTTGATGGCTTTGTTCCAGAGCATGAGTTGTTTCCACTGCAATATGGACTGAGGTTCTAGCTGGAATATTCCTTCTTGCTCCACCTGCAATATAGACCAATCAATAACCTGATCAACATCCTTTATATACCTTTTAATCAATGAAACATGAAAACATCATGGACTTTCACTGTTGGAGGCAATGCAAGTCGATAGGCCATTGGTCCAATCCTCACAAGGATATCAAAAGGCCCAAAATACCGTGGTGCCAACTTGGCACATGATCCAATCCTCAAGGAGCTATTTTTGGGCTTGATGCGCAAATACACATGCTCCTCAACTTGAAACTCCTTAAATTCCCTATCCTGGTCTACATAACTCTTCTTCCTATCATGTGTTTCATGTAGATTCTTCTTTATAACCTACATTTCTCATTCCATGTCTACCAACATGTCCAGTCCAATAAGTACCTTATTCACTGGATCACTACAGGTGATGGGAGTATTACAACTGCACCCAACAGTGCCTCGAAAGGACTCATCCTCAACGACTCTTGATAGCCACTGTTGTAAGAAAACTCAACCAATGGAAGGTAATCCTCCCATATCCTTTGTTGGTGCATCACATACATCCTTAGAATGTCCTCCAGTATCATGTTTACCCTCGATAGGTTTTAACCCTGTACAAAAATTATCTGCAAACAAACTCTTAAAAGAGAAAATAAACAATAGCGAGAGCATATAACATAAAATATATATACATAGATATTTTCCCCTGGATCCCAAAACCATGACTACCAACTTGATTTTTCATTATATTCCTTTCAAATTTACAACACATATATATACATGTTGAAGCATTCATAAACCCAATACATTAACCCTAGATTAGAACATAACCATAGTTCCCTTGACCAGATCTACAAAATACCATGGGGAAAAAATCATCATGCCCAAAACCATGTGCAAACCCATGCACAAAACCATAGGCAGGTCCACCCACCTAATATAGGGTCCAAAATATTTTTTTAGGGTGATTCCATGAACCTCGTGCAAAGGGAGTAACGCCCCCCTGCTGCGCCCGACGCAAGCGTAGGGGGGATAGCCGCCCCTTGCTTCTCACCTATTGCTAGTTGTGGAAATAATATAACACACACCCAAAATTCTCCCACCTTTTTTTTTCTTTCCATACAGGGCCAGAAGATATCTTAGTCATTGGTTCATCTTGAAACACCCATTTTTTCTCTACACTAGGAGAACTTATCAGTGCTCACAGACTTCGCCAATGAATCTGCAACATTCTTCAAAATGTCCACCATTACTAGCAACACCTTTTTATCCTCAATTATATCTCTCGCAAAGTGATATTGAACATCAATGTGATTTATCTTTGAATGATAAGTAGGGTTCTTAGCCAATAAAATTTCACTTTGGCTATCACATTTTATCCTTATAGCTCGTTGCACCAACCCCATACTTGAACAAAATCTATGCAACGAAATTGCTTCCTTCCTTGCATGAGTGGTTGCCATGTATTCTACCTATATAGTTGAAAGAGCCACTACAAACTATCTTTTACTCATCCAAATTGTTAGTGTCTTAATGTTCAGTGATCAAATACACTCTTTCAGGTTTAGCTGGTAGTGGTCCTAGGTCAAAATTTCATGCTTTCGAACCAATTCTCAAATAAAATTTTGTTCACTGAATATTGTCTAGGTCTGAAATGCTACTCCCTTCACTCCATTCATGGTCATCATAATTTCAAGGTCATGTCATCCATCAAACCTAGGGTCATAGATCATTCAATATACCTGCATCTAGGTCATGGTCTAGGCTTGTTTTGTTTTTTCATCATGATGTCCAATCATGTCATGAAAGAATGGAAAATAAAGTTCATTGTCATTAGTCAAGTCAAATTCATTTGGAGTTAGCAAATATAGCAAAATAAAGTAAAGGAAATTTTTATTCTCTCAAAGAAGTATGCTACATGGTCAAAAGAGCTCCTCTCTCATGCTCACAACTCTCCACAACCATCCAAAGATTGGCAGTTTGCTACGCTTTTGGTTCCAAGATTCAAAATAGTCATCCAAGGATTAAATCAGATCACAAAAAGGTTCATAGGCCTCCAAAACAGTGAGTGAATTCTCTTCACACCTCATTCAAGTCAAATTCTTAAGAAAAGGGTGGATTCCCTCAGTGTTTTCTTCACTACGTTTTTGGTTTCCTCCATGCTTGGATGATTTCAGTTGGAAAAACCATAATTTCACCATCTAAAAACCTTCATACATCATCAATATACCTTATCCAAAAACTACTATCACTCATACCCCTCATTGCCGCCATTTTCACTCAAACCCTAGTTTTCACTATGTTTTGGCAAGGAAACTAGGAAAACCATGTGTTTTGACCTTTTGGGCACCTTTCACATGGCCATTTCCAAAAATTCCACTTGCATATTGTATCCAACTCATCACCCTACCTCCCCAAATTTTTAGTGATATTTCCCTAGCTCCCTTCCACCTCATTTCTGTCCCTAAAACCACTCTACCACTATCCCCTGTTTTCCTAATTTTCCATCTTCCCTATCCACTACATCAAACTAGGGTTTCCTTGTTGAAAAAAATAATGAAGGGTGCAATGAGGGTCCATAAGGTAGGTAATAATTCTAGGTTTGAGCCAACTCAGACCCATGGCATCATTTTTAGAGTTTTGTGATCAAGCTAGGGTTTACATTGCATAGAGGGACAATTTTATTTCAAAATCAGTTTCTGAAGTAATGGAGATGAATTTTACAAAAGTGAAAGAGGTTTCTGTCAATAAGAGGCTAAAGAACAAAAATGTTATTCATTTTATGCACACGTGTTATTATTTAAGATAAATTCAAAAAATACAGTTGCTCTAGGTCATTTTTTGCACTTTTGAACAGGTTGTCTTCAAGTCAAATTTTCAGGGGTTTGGAGAAGGGGCTTGCAGTTCTTGATGACTCCATTTTGTAGAAGACATACTAAGATTTCCAACCAAACCACTTGTATCCAAAAAATACTTTGGTAAGGCTCAAAAATTCCTCTCAAAGTGGTGTGATGCTTCCACTTAGAGTGCGTTATGCTTTTGCAAATTTGTAGAGATCAACTTCAAATTTCGATTCTAAGCAAATGGGAAAGTATTTTGGAAAAATGGAAGAGGTTTCTCTTAATAAAATACCAAAGAAAAAAAAACCTATATCATTTTTGTAAAAAAAATTATGGTTAGAGATATATTGATCCATCTTTAAGCCTTATTTTTGCATTAAATGTTTTGGAAATTCTAGAAATTTTGTCATTGTAGAAGCGTCATGCAGCGGTGCGACACTTTTTCTCAGGGCATCTAAATGGAGAAAATATTATATGGTTGGATGCCTTTTCACATCTACATCACAGATATGACCTCAGGTTTTCATGTAACCTTATGTTCTTGAAGAAAAATCCAAAAACATCATTTTTTTCATGCTTCTGCCACCTTTTTTTGCCTCTGCGCGGCGCTTCTAGAGTGAGGTTGGAAAAAGCAAATTTTGAAGATCTTCCAGGGGGTATTTTATCAATTTTGAGGGTGAAATGGAAATAAGAAACACAGGGCTACCTATCCTAACTCTCAAATTTTCAATTGGGACGTCAGTCAAAATCAACTCCAAAGTGGCGCGACGCTTCTGTTGGGAAGCGTGACACTTCTATCATTGGATTCCTTTGGACAGTTGTCAATCCAGAAAAACTCCAAAATTCTAGGTTTAGCTGTCCCATGAGGTGTATTTTTGGTAGGAGAGTTTTTTTTTCCTCTCTTTATGTAGGAATGATGTAATTAATAAAGGAGACACACACTCCTAGTTAATAGCTAAACTTGAGGGAATGGTTTCTAACTTCCCTAGAAACTAGGAAATGACTAATAGGGTGCATTTATTAAGTGTTTTGGATCAGATTTCAATAAAATGAGGTGGAATCACTTCTATTTTCTTTATTTACTACAAATTCAAGACTTTTTAGAGGTTGGATAGTTTCTATTTACAGCGGATCTATTGTACAAACTCTTTTTTTAGTGGAATCAAAGGATGTTGCAGCTATAATCATGAGATTCTAGTGGTATGCTTTTGAGCATTGTTTCTTTTATGTTCCTTCATCAAGTTAAATGTTATGTTACCTTTTCATCACATGCATGCTTCTGTATGTTAATCTTATGAATTTATAAACATAAGTAATTTCCTTCTATGCTCTGTTCTATAAGATTTACATGGATGTCTTCACTATTCTGATGAATGAATTCATTTAGATGCTCATTCTTACTCCTCATATTTCAAAACTTATACACAATGAAAAATTAATTATGTTCATGAGTTTACCTACCTGGCCTCATCCTTGTCTCTACAACTTAACCTTTGAAACCAGACCTAAACCCTAATTCTAGTTCCTTCATGTCATTCCTATCTATCAAAAATTCAAACAAACAAAAACCCTAATCTACTGAGCATCATAACTAGCCTAAGATAATTATATATTCATTCATCTCATTGGCTTCAAAGTGAAATTGAGAGAGCCCCCTCTAATTGTGTTAGGGCTAGCTACCTGACCTAGAGTTTGGTTTTTGGTTACCTTCCTTCATTTTCATTCTCAGCCTTGGGAAACAGGGGGAAGTTATAACATTTTTGGCGTCATTTTCGGGGGCGAAGGTTAAATATTTCCTGGGAAAGAATGAAAAATATTAGCTCTAATTGCTGATGATGAATAGTGTTCAAGCACAAGAATGTTGTGCATCTTTTATCTAGTGACTTGAGTGTCGAAAAATCCAAAAGTTTAGAATTTTCATGGCAACTATACTGTTCAAAAACCGGTAGCTTGAATAACTTCTTGGTCACTTCACTAATTTCAATATGGATTCAACTGCTAGAAGGTATGCTCCTGTGGATATATCTCATATCCCTGGCTTTCCAAATCCTATGCTTCGTGTTGATTGATTATCTTATCTTCCCATGTTCAAAGATGGAAGGAAATATGATGATGCTCTTCATTTAATTAAGTTTCATATGCACATACATAGGCTAGGGGTTGAAATTCATGAAGACTTCTTGATGAAGATATTTATGGCGACCTTAGAAGAAAGAGCAAGGTTTTGGTATGAGAAGTTGCCATATTCTAGTATATGTTCTCTTAAACATTTCTACGCATCATTTTGTAAAAATTACAAACAAAACTACCCTTCTCTAGTGTTGGTAGAAAGCCTTTGTGGAAACCTCGATGATATTATTCAAAATATGGGGATTGACATTCATGATGAATATCTAATGGATGGTGAGATTGAAGAAGCCTTGTTTGATTTATTTTCTCATCAATAGAAAGTAGTAGAGGTTAACCATGAAACTTAGGAAGATCTTCAACATCCAGTAGTTTTCCCCTTTATTATAGATGAGGACAGGGATGAAAATAACCATTCAGATTTCCCTTCAGATCATAAATCTCTTGAATATTTATTTCAAGAAGAGAACAATGAAAGAGAAGAGTTTGTCTAAAGCATATTTCAAAAGAGGATTGTCTTCACAATAATTTCCAACAAACAATGTCTTATTTGACTAAACATAATATTAATAAGCAATCAATTGATGAATATCACGGTCATTCCCTTGAATTATATGAAAGTATTCAACAGTGTTTATGAGACCAAGACATTTATGAGGAGTTTCATTCAGATTATTCTTCAAACACTTCATTTCCTATTTTTTTTTCAAGAGGAAACTTGTCCATCTATATGTTCAGAATTTTTTGAAGATCAAGAAGACACTCTTGCTGAAATTCATCATGAAGAGAAGTCAATTGCAATAGAAGGATGTTTCCTAATTCCTCTAAATCAGCAAGAACTATTTTTTCATGATTTTCAGGATCCTGTGGAAAATTTGTTACAATCAGTAATGAAGGTCAATGTTGTAGTATTCATTAATGAAGGTGATCAGTTTTAGAAAAGAGACAAACCAACATTTTGGAAGGAGGTTTGTTTTCCTGTTTTAAGTCATCCAAAAAAGCTTATGTTTCACGTTCTTCATGATCCTTTGGTCAGTTTGTTGCAGCCATCTAGGAAGATGAATTTTCTTGTATTTATGGATCATGAGCACATGTTTAGTGGACACTTTGAGTTGCCTATATTTGTTTCCTTTTTCTTGCTCGAAGAAAGTGTGAACAGGATTCAAGTAAGCAACCATGTGTTGGATTGGTTACACTCGAAGGATCATTTCACATTATTGTATATATATATATATTCAATAGGTGTGAAGTTATCATCATGATTTGATGCCCGAGGCGAAGGCCCTAAGATCCCGATGGTCTGCTGCCATAAGTAAGTTCAGTCCGTAGTCAAGTTTTTGAGTCAAAGTCAGTTTTTGTTTCAATTAGTCATTTGAGTGTCTAATGTTTTATTTTTGACTCCATTTCCCAATGGATGAGGCTACTTGGTCTACTGTGTTATTGAAACCTCCTGAAGGAGCCGCCATCCCTAGCTAGAGCCAATTTTAGTGTCTTAATGTTCAGTGATCAAATACACTCTTTCAGGTTTACTTGGTAGTGATCCTAGTCAAAATTTCATGCTTTCGAACCAATTCTCAAATAAAATTTTGTTCATTGAATGTTGTCTAGGTATAAAATGCTACTCCCTTCACTCCATTCATGGTCATCATCATTTCAAGGTCATGTCATCAATCAATCACCTAGGGTCATAGATAAATCAACATACCTCCATCTAGGTCATGGTATAGGCTTGTTTTGTTTTATCATCTTGATGTCCAATCATGTCATGAAGAAAGGAAAATAAAGGTCATTTTAATTAGTCAAGTCACCTTCATTGGTAGTTATAAAATATAATAAAATAAAGTAAAGGCAATTTATCTTTTCTAAAATAAGTATGCTACATGGTAAAAAGAGCTCCTCTCTCATGCTCACAACTCTCCACAACCATCCAAATATTAGCAATTCGCTATGATTTTGGTTCTAAGCCTCAAAAAAATCATCCAAGGGTTAAATAAACTTTCACAAAGGTTGATATACCTACAAAACAGTAATTTAATGCTCTTCATACCTCATTCAAGTCAAATTCTTAAGAAAAGGGTGGATTCCCTCCTTAGGGTTTTCGTCACTACATTTTTGGTTTCCTCTATGCTTGGCTAGTTTCAGTTGGAAAAGCCCTAATTTAACCATATAAAAAACTTCATACATCATCCATATACCTTATCCAAATAATACATATCACTCATACCCCTCCTTGCCACCATTTTCACTCAAACCCTAGTTTTCACTACATTTTTGCATGGAAACTAGGAAAACCCCATGTTTTGACCTTTTGGGCACCTTTCACATGTCCATTTATAAAAATTCCACTTGAATATTGTAGAAAAATCATCACCCCACCTCCCCAAATGTTTAGGGATTTTTCCCTAGCTTTCTTCCACCTCATTTCTATCCCTAAAACCACTCTACCACTATCCCCTGTTTTCCTAATTTTCCACCTTCCTTATCCACTACATCAAACTAGGGTTTCCATGTGTTGGAAATGTTGTCATTGATGGCAAAGGTAAAGACAGGAGCAACACCTAAACTATTCACAAGGCATGAGACATGAAGAAGAGGCAATTTTAGAGGAGCTTCAGGAACATATGAGTTCTAGATGAATGGTAGCAGATTTCTGTACAACCAAGTTGATAATGATTCTACATGGGATTGAAATAAATTGATGTCAGTGAAATTATTTAGTATGCCTAGCCATACCTGTAGAAGCAATTAGAGGGATAAGACTGTGAAACTATATTTAACTTGGTGCCACAGCACACGTTTTTTTATATCTAGTGAATATTTAATGGTCATGCGAGGAAAGACCGACCATATCAGAATTCTGTTCGAATGTTGGTATGAATCCTTGTGAGGGATTATGGAGGTCTGTTGAAAATTGGAGGAGTTCCCTGCTCAGATGTAGTGAGAAGTTGAGTTCACGTCCAAGGTTAACATGTTTATGGTGATTATCGAAGCGCAGAAAGGCTGGAAAGGAATCCCATTCCTAGATCAACCACGGTGGTGAGAGCCGAACTGGAGGCTGATGATTCGGGGTGAAAGAACCTTGGGAGCACAGAGAAATAGAACTGTGCGTTATACATTTGATAGAACCCTAGTACATAATATAGGCGGACCAGAACCTGGAGTGGAGAACGGAACCACGACCAGATGAACAGTGAATGCGGATTGCCGAAAACCACCCTGCCATTTCGCACTGCTTTTCCGGAGGAGCTGGTATTTTCTAAATTGGAGCGATTCCATACAGGAATTGACACGTGGCAAGGGACCCGTTTCAAAATTTCCCTTTAAAGTGCGCCTTCACGCGTTATACATCGACTGAAGACATCGAGCGAAATCGATACACACCGTTGATTTGGAGGCTCGATATCCGACGACGATCATTCGCAGAACTTGTTCGAAGTTTAAATAAGGTGTGCGGAGGTTAAGCCAGGTATGGATGCGTTCGTTTGATTGAATTGCAGGCCCTGGTGGAGTCATATATATATGAATTTGGTTTATTAATGTTATTCGATGCTTTATGAGGTTCGAGGGAATATATACGAAAATATTTCATATAATGTTTAAATTTGCCAAGTGGGTACCATATGAATTAAGATGTATATGCATAGTTAAAAGACCGAAGGTTTAATACGCATAGCGTGGAAGCCTTATTATTTGGGTTTACTACATGTGTTTACAGAGGGTTAAATTATATGGTTCAACAGTCAACTATTATGTTGCGTATGAGGGTTGTAATGCGAAATTAGCGCATATGTACATATAAGAGATTGTCGGGTTATAATTATACAGGAGTATGGAATTAATATCTAAATCCTTTGAATTTAGATAAACCAGACTTGTTTATTTAATTGAATTTGCCAGCGTGGAATTAAAGAGAAGTGGGAGATTGCCCAGATTGGGAAAATTATTGGGCAATGAAATTTTGGGATGCATTTACACACAGTTAAGTGAAATATTGAAAAATGAAAAAGAGAATAAGGTTGGATGAACTGAAAATGTAATGTGAGTTTCAAACCATTATGTTTAAGTCATATATGAACAGAGAATGTAGACAGGCAGCCCGAGAACAGGAATAAGCACAGAAAACAGGGAATATGCAGATGAAAGTGAACAAAGAGCATGCAGAATAGGTTCTTAACAGCAGCAGGAAAAGACAAATCCAGTAAAGCCAAAATCCAGAAAAGGAGCTGAGTGACATTGAAATATGTTATTAAAAATGTGAATGTAAATGATGTAATTTAATTAATTAATTTTTATTTTTTTTTGTGATGCAAAGTCAAGTATTCTAAGGAAAAGACAAAATCCCACTGTAGCATGGAAATTTGTACATATTATTATTATAATTGAGTTGGATAAAGGAATGAGAAGACATAAGTCAAAAGGTCAGGACTATTCACTTCAAATTCTCTGAGGAATGTAAAGAGTTATGTGATGAACCCTATATATAGAATATCACATTGATATGAAAAGTGTGTGGAAGAGGGTGTGAGAGAGAGAGAAAATATAGAGAATGCAGAATATAGAAGAATAAGGCAGAGAAGATTAAGAGAAGAAGAGCAGAAAAGAGAAGCTACAGAACAGAGCTGATATCTGAAGTAAATCAACAAACATTCAGTTTGATAAATTGAGAAGTTGGAGCTTCCCGGAAGTTGGAGCTTCCCTATCAAGTTGCAGCTTGATAGCTGTCAGTTGTAGCTGACTGAGGTTGAAGCCTCCTGTAGGTTGGTGCCTGCAGAAAAACAATGGTGAGAGGGAGTTGGAGCTTGCCTTTGCATCACAACAATAATAAGATGCGGTTTTCTCTGTTTATGGGTTTCCACTTATATATGGTGTCTCTGTGTATGATATTTATGTATTGATCTGATATGTATCATCTGCTTAATACCTGCTACTCTCATATTAAGTCTACTGTTATATAATACTAATACCTGTTGCTTACAGTTTAAGATTTCTCACACATTAAATTGGATATGAAATGAAGGTGTAAATATGTTTAATGAAAAGTTTTAAAAGATCAGGAAGGTGTTAAACTGATTCACCCCCCCCCCCCCCCTCTCAGTTTAACTAAAGGTTCAACACCATGTTGAAAAAAATCATGGAGGGTGAGAAGAGAGACCATAAGGGAAATCATCATTCCAGGTTTGATCCAACTTAGAGCCATGGTATCATTTTCAGATTTTTGTGATCAAGCTAGGGTTTACATTCCACATAGGGACAATTTTGCTTCAAAATCCGTTTTTGAAGTAATGGAGATGAATTTTAAAAAATTGAAAGAATTGTTTGTCAATCATAGGCTAAAGAACAAAACCTCCTTCGGTTTATGCGCAGGTGTTATTATTTGAGAGAAATTCCAAAAATATTGTTGCTTCGGGTCATTTTCTGCACTTTTGAAAAGTTTATCTTCAAGTCAAATTTTCTGGGGTTTGGAAAGGGGGTTTTAAATGTTTTATGACTCCATTTTCTAAAATAAATCCCAATATTTACAACCATACCAATTTAATCCAAAAAATCCTATGGGAAGACCTCCAAACTTGCTCTCAAAATGGTACGACCCTTCTTCTGAGAGTGTGATATGCTTCTGCAAATATTTAGTGATCAACTTCGAACATGGATTTTGAGTAAATGGAAAATTATTTTGGAAACTTGGAGGAGGTTTTTGTTCATAAAATACCATAGAAAAAAATCCTCTCTCATTTTTACAAAAAACGTTATGGTCAGAGAGATATTGATCCATCAGAAATTGTTTTGGAAATTTGGTCATTACAGAAGCGTCGCACATTGGCTTAAAATTTTTTCTCAGGGCATCTAAATGGAGAAAATATTATATGTTTGGATGCCTTTTCACCTCTAAATCACATATATGACCTCAATTTTGCATGCCACCTTCTGGTTTTAAAGAAAAATTAAAAAAAAATTATTTTTTCTCATGCTTCTACTACCTTTGATGCCTCTGCGCGACACTTCTGGAGTGAGGTTAGGAGAATCATATTTTGAAGGCCTTCCAGGGGGTATTTGCTCATTTTTAAGGGTTAAATGGAAAGAAGAAACATAGGTATACCTAGAATAACTCTCATATTTTCAAGTGGGTGTTTTAAAGTCAGTCAAAATTAGCTCCAAAGTAGCATGACACGTTTGTTGGGAGGCACGATGCTTCTACTAGGAAGCGCAACGCTTCTGTCATTGGATTCCTTTAGACAATTGTCAAGCTCGAAAAACTCCAAAATTTGAGGTTTAGCTGTCCCATGAAGTGTATTTTTGCTAACAAAGTTTTTTTTTTTCCTCTCTTTGTGAAGGAATGATGTAATTAATCAAGGAGACACACACTCTTATTTAATAGCTAAATTTGAGGGAATGGTTTCTAACTTCCCTAGAAATTGGGAAATGACTCATAGGGTGAATTTATGAAGTGTTTTGGATCATATTTCAACCAAATGAGGTGGAATCACTTATATTTTCTATATGTACTCCAAACTCAAGCCTTTTTAGAGGTTGGATAGTTGTTATTTGCAGTGGATCTATTGTACACTCTTTTTTCAGTGAAATCAAAGGATGTTGCATCTATACTCATGAGATTACAGTGGTATTATTTTGAGCACTGTTTCTTCTCTGTTACTTCATCAATTTAAATTTTATGTTACCTTTTTCATCACATGCATGTTTATGTATGTTAAACTTATGATTTTATAAACATAAATAATTTCCTTATATGCTTTATTCTATAAGATTTACATAGATGTGTTTACTCTTCTGATGCATGAATTCATTTAGATGCTCATTCTGGCTCCTTCTCTTTCAAGTCCTATACAAAATGAAAAATTATGTTCATGAGTTTACCTACCTAGTCTCATCCTTGTCTCTGCAACTTAACCTTGGAATCATACCTAAACCCTAATTCTAGTTCCTTCATTTTCATTCCTATCCAACAAAATTTCAAACAAACAAAAACCTTAATCTACTAAGTATAATAACTAGCATAAGATAATTATATATTCAATCATATCATTGGCTGAAAAGTGACATTAAGAGAGCCCTCTTTTGTTGTGGTAGGGCTGGCTACCTGACCTAAAGGTTGGTTTGTGGTTACCTTCCTTCATTTCCATTCTCAGCCTTGGGAAATGGGGGGAAGTGATAACACAACTTAATGCACCTCTAAGTAGGCTAAAAACATACCCAATTATAGATCTTCATTGATCCATACATCTAAACCAGTCTGCATCAAAAAAGCCATGGATATCCAAAACTCTGTCCGATCCTGGTCTTCCCTTGGTAGCACAAACCATAATCACTAGTGCCACACAAATATCTGAAAACCTTCTTCATTGTTGTCCAATTCTCCTTCCTTGGTTTTGAAATAAACATTCTTAATACTCCCACTACATGTGCAATGTATGGTCGAATATAGACCATTTCATACATCAAGATACCCAATGCACTTGCATTGGAACACATGACATTTCCTCTTCTTCTTCTTGTGTCTTGTGACATTGTTCATGAGATAAATTTACACCTACAGGAATAGGAACCTTCACCGGTTTATTATCCTACATATTGAACATCTACAATATTGTCTCAACATACTTCCTCTGGTTTAAACAGAGCTTCCACTTTTCTCGATCTCATTTAATTCGATGCCCAAGATATAGTTTGCAACACCAAGATCCTTCATGTAAAATTTGGAGAATGATTGGGTCTTCAAATCCTGGATAATTTCTTTGTCATTTCCAACCAAAAAAATATCATCGACATACAAGAGCAAATAAATAACATGGTCACCAATTAATTTAAAATACACATAGTGATCCTCTTTTCTTATGGTGAAGCCAAGTCCCCGTATATATGTATCAAATTTCTAATACCACATCCTTGGTGATTTTTTTAACCCATACATAGAATTTTTTAACCTGCATACCAGTTCTTTCGTCCCCTTCACTGTAAAGCCTTAAGGTTTCTTCACGTAGATCTCCTCTACCAGATCCTCGTGAAGAAATGTTGTCTTCACATCCATTTTTTCTACCTAAAAATAAAATGTAGGAGAAACAAATAAAAGTAATCTAATAGAAGTTACCTTGGCAACAAGAGAAAAAATATCACCAAAATCAATTCCTAACACTTGGGAATAACCTTTTTCTACCAACTGGGCTTTGTATTTCTCCACCTTTCCTTCTACATTCATCTTCTTCTTAAACACCCATTTTCTTCCAATGGGTTTCCTTCCAACCAACAACTCCACCAGATACCATGCCTCATTTTTGTGCAAGGATGAAATTTCCAGAGTTTTCCATCCTATGAATCCACTACCTCCTTGAAAGTTCTGGGATCATCATCAGTGATAGATAAAGCAAAATTTGAACAGAAAGCAGATGGAATATACCTTTCTAGCTGCCTTCTTTCTTGAACTGATCTTCTCACAACTAGAGCTTGTGACTTCCTCTTCTGAATCTTGTTCTGTTGTATAGTTTGATTCTTCCTCCTTTAGCTCAAACTTTATCGTCTCAGGTTCGTTTGGTAGGACTTCATGTTTAACGACATATTTAACTTATCTAAAAACCACATCTCAGTTATACACAACTTTCATTTTTTCTGGGTTCCAAAGCTTATAACCTTTTAAACCATCCTTATACCCAATAAAGATGCACCTTTCAGATTTATTATCTAACTTGGTCATTTTCTCCTTTGGAACATGTACATATGCATCACATACAAATACCCTCAGATATGAAATAGAGGGTTTCTTACCAGTCCATACGTCATGTGGAGTCTTATACTCCAACGCTGATGAAGGTGATCTATCATCCAGGCAACATGTAGTCTTCACTACCTCTTCCCAAAATTCCTATCCTAACCCAACACCACTAAACATGCTTCTTTCCTTTTCCATCAATGTCATGTTCATTATTTCTACAACTCCATTTTTATGAGGTGTGTATGGAGTATTATTTTTACATGCTATACCACACTTCTTATATAACTCTTCAAATTCCTTCTTGCAGAATTCTACTCCATTATCTGTCCTCAACACCTTTATCTTTTTCTCTGTCTGGTTTTCCACCAGAGCCTTAAATTATTTAAATCTGTCAAAGACTTCATATTTATTCCTGATCGGTAAATATATCCATGTATTCATTAAGAAGTAATCTATAAATGAAACATAGTACACATACTTACCCAGTCGAAACACATCACTTTTCACAAGATCTAATATCTTGGTTTCCCTCTTAGCACCGGAAGGGAAAATCACCCGATTTTATTCCGATATAAACTATTCACAGAAATCAAAATCTAGAGATAAATTAGAGATACGTTCTACCATTCCATTACCATGCAGTATCCAAAGGCCCTTCTCTCCAATATTTCCAAGTCTTTGATGCCAGAACATGGTATTTTCTCCAGAGACCGCTAGGATTTCTGCTCCACTTTTAGGAACCAAAAAACTGTTGCACCCATAAATAACAGTGCTACCCAGAAGCTTGTACAGAATTCCAATCCAAACTCCCCACATCAATACCAGTTCTTCTCGAAACATCTTGCAGGTATATTTCTCGAACATTTTTTTACACCTGCATCATCCATCTTACTTACAAAAACCATATTTAAGCCCAAATGGAAAGAAATACGAACACTAAGGTAACTATTAATCTATGCTGTTAGTGACCTATAAATATAGGATTCATAATTTTGACTTGACTAATGGTAATCTTGTAAATATGTACATACTTTGCCTTCTGCAAGTTGTATTCCCATATTTTGTAAAAAATAAAAAAATAAAAAAATAAAAAATAAAAAAGAGGGTAAAAAGTCCTAAAAGAAAGATCAAAGGACTTCCAAAAATAATATACCCCAAAAGAAAAAAGATGAATAAAACATGAAAGTGTGCAAGTCTAAATGCCACTACTTTTACCTTTTGCAGTTGATTATGGCAGAGTGTCAATAAATGCCATAATCCATGATGAGTTAAACGGTTTAATCTTGACTTGTCATGTTTCATACAGTTTAATCATGAAAATTCAGTATTTAGGTAGAGAATAAGTGAATCCAACAGTTTAATCTGGATTCCTAGATGAAATAAGTGTAGAATTAGATAGTTTTATTGCTTTAAAAGAGAATAAATGTTGTAAAGGTTGCTAGCTCAAATGCACCTAATCAAAATGGAAGAAAAAATGTTAGTAGTTAAAATGGGTAGGTAGAAGAAGGTGAGAAGCATCATTGTAAATATTATTCACTAGTGCTGCAAATAACTAAATTCCCTTCCCCATAGCCATTTATCATTCTAAACTATCAGTCAAAAAGGCTCAAGGCATTTCCTTGACTTCTGTTGGGACTGGACCCAAGGCTCTATGGCTGATTCGTTGAAAGTGTTAAATGTCTATATTAATCCCACAAATCACATCATTTTCCATTCATGCATTCATTTCCATGAAAAATCACAAGTAAAAATCTCATTTTTACTTAATGATGCTCTAATCCCCATTTGATTAATTTCCCACATTTCATGAAAGCATAAAACCCTCAAAATGACATTTTATCCTAAGTTGAAGTGATGAAGTTATTATAATGTAAACTTGTCTTTAAACTTCAATTTTCTTAGTTATATTAATGTGTTTTGAGTATACATTTTCCCCTTGTCATATTAACTCTAACTTATTTACTAATTCCTTAGAAAAATAACCTTCTCATATTAATATAACTCCCTTTTTATTAAATAGCCCCAAAAACCCATTATTATAACTTTAGCCAAAGTTTATTATCCCCACATGTTTTAATAATACCCAAAATAAACCCCCTTTGGCTAAAAATAAATTTATTTAAATATCCTGCCCCTTTATGGTTATTAAGCCTATTTTCTTTAATTAAATATATAATAAAAATATAAAGAAAATCTTTAAACATAGTTCATATATGTTTAAATCAAAAAATGTGAATCTCGAAGTTTAATTTAAGCTAAACTTCAAGAACTCCTATACCATTATTAACATCATTTTTTCCCTTTCCCAATTACCCTTAACCCAAGGGTAAAACCTTAACCTATCATTTTTTCCCGATACATACCCCTTTACCAAAGTCCTAACCTTGGTTAAACTTTCATAAGCCCCTCCCCGTCCACTTTATTCAATGTATAAAGTCTGTTTATACACAGACCTTAACAAATCCCTCCTCACCCTCAGGTTTAATCTTAGCCTTCCTATCTTCCTAACCCATTGATCCTACGGTTTAGAATGAACGCAATAAAATCAATCCCCAGGCCCCATCCTTCCCTGTCGCATCACATTACAACTGTCTAATCATCATTCCATTTGAAATCTAACGATTCTCATCAAACGCGATAACCGTATTTCATTCCCATCCTTTCCCATCACGTTGAATAATATCCGTTCGATCGTCAACACCTTTTAAAATTCTACGGTCCAAATGCAATCCGATAAATCCTTCCCTCGTCCCCACCATTGTCATCAGGTTGAACTAAAACCGTAGATCTCCACTTACCATATCAACGGCTCACGTTAAAAGCCCTGGCCCCACTGCACTTACTCCGCAACTTTAAATTAAATCTCCACCGTTTGCATCGCGGAGTCAGATCCGACGATGCAGATCCAATATCACGTGACTAAAATGATCGACCAAAGTTTTGGAAAAATCGCGCGATAAAAGTTTTTTTCATATACTGCCCAATGCTACGTGTCCCTTTTTCATTCGATCGCGTTCAAAAAGGTAAATACAGCTTACCGGCCCAATGCAACGCAAAAACCACCTGCTCTAAAAATAAAACCGCCCCCACCATTAATCCTGCAATAAATGTAATGAATTGTGATTAAACTTAAGGTTTTGCCTTGGTTTTTTCATTATTTTCATCATATGTCACGCATTCACCATAGAGAACCCTTGGATACAGTTTGTAGAGCCTTCTAATGCAATTTCTGAGCCTTTTCTGAACCCTCTTGTCGTTCTAAAAGCCATTTTCTTGCTGAAATTCGACCCCAGAGAATCTCCACACCTTCTGTCAGCCGAATTGCAACTGAATTGAAGCCTGTTACAAAACTGCGACCTTCCTCAATCGCAACTATACCTATCAAAGGTATTTTTCATCAACCCGACCTGAAAAGTTCTCAATTTAAAAGAAAAATGCACGATTTGAAGTGCCAGTACTGAAATAAGCCCAAATTATCCATTTGAGAATTCCCTAAACCTTCAAAATACAGGGGAAACCCTGTCAACTTTTTCCTGGAAATCACTATTTCAGTTTTTAAGAGTTTTTATCCATTCCAAAACTACTTTCACTGATAAAATTATCTTGAAATATTTTGAAAGTCATCTTCTAACCCTCTGTGCTTTATAAACCTTTTCTGTCACCCTAAAACCCTACCCAGAGTCCGATCTTTGCCTAAAAAGCCTTTCAATTGCCTCTTGTTTCTCAAAAGAACTTAGCAAACTGTATAATCTTGCTCTGTTCATTCAAAATGACCAAAAAACAAGTCACCCCAAAGTATGGAGGTCCTAAATCTCAGAGAAATACCTCTACCAAGTTGCCACAGCCTGAAACTTCCAAAATTAAAAGCCAACTCCTACCCTTACTGCTGAAACAACTAAAGTAGTCAGACCAGTTCAACCACCCATAATCAATGAAGAAAGTAGCTCATTGATTGATTTGGATTATAGAATCTTTGATCCATCAGTAGAATTAAACTTGCTTAAAACTCACAATTGGTGTTTTGAAAAGTTTGTGGAGAAGGTTAAAGGTGTATGGTTAATAAATATAGGGAATTCTTGTTTTATATCAATGCTGATTCCATTAATGCCATGCTGCAAATGAGCCATGACCCTAGAGTAGTTTCTCTATCAATTGAGGATTTGACCCAACTCTATTTGGATTTATATTTTACTACCAGATTCAGTACCTTTCAGACCTTTTGGCCAACTCATGTTGATATCACAAAAGTAAAGCCACCCTATGATACCTTTGATTTCCCTGAGGCTACAAGAAAGATTATCTCTATGCTATCATTTATTTTGGGATATGATAATGATGAATTTACTGATGTTTCCATTTTGGGTTTCCTATCTACATTGTCTCCTGGCCAGCCGCCATCAATAATCTTCAATTTTGCTAAGCTCATTGTAGAAAACATGCACTATCAATTGACAAAATTACTAGAGGAGGGGGTATTTAGATATACATCACATCTATTACATCTTTTCTTATACTATCAGGTAGAAAAATTACCTATTGATTTACTGAAAGTGGATGTAGAAGGGAAATTACTTTCAGTAGTGTTCTGGACATCTCTTTTAAGAAAAGACAACAGTGAATACAAATATACATATTTCAATGATTTGTTCATAATACCAGCTATGAACTTGTTGAATAAGGCAGAAACTCCAAGAATAAATGAAGAAACCAAAAGGATTTTACAGTTGTCTGAGAACTGTAAAGTAGGGGATTGGTATTTATACAAGAATAATACAGAGATAAGAGTGTATGGTGCACTCTTGGCTCCATACAAATTACCAAAATTTGTTACTACTAGAATCTTTGCGGCCTTGGAATACTTAAGACAAATATTAAATGCAGATGCAGTAAATTTCATGGCTTCCAAGAAGAAGACCCAATTCAAACTCAAGAATCAGATTGGTCCATTTATAGTTAACAACAAGGAAGCTATGAAAGAGATAACTATCAAATTAAAAGAGTACAAGTTCCAAGAAAGAAAATTCATGTGGGCCTGGCCTGGAGTATTTTAGGCACTATCGAGGCCAATTCAAATTGGCTCTATTCTGTGGTCAAAATGGATCAGAAATTTTGCAATTAGGTCAGATAGGAGCCAAAAGCTTTGATTGATGGTAAGTGGGAGCGAGAACTGGTGATACAGAAATGCATAATGTTGATACCACGGGGAACACGAGATAAAATAATGTACGAGTGACTGGGTGCAATCGCGGCTTGATGTCTCACAAAGAAGCGAAGGAGGGTCATTTGAACATAAGCTATGAGCACGAAATTTGAGCCCTCTGTAGAAAGACCAAGTCTTAAATGAAAATTAAAGAAACAGAGTGGTGATAATAATAATTGAAGAAAATGGTGGTGAGAAGCTAAAGCCAATGTTAACAAAAACATGGAAGACTTCAAAAAAGGCTGAAGTTAGAGCTGGGGATAAAGATATAGTGATGGTTGAAAAACAAACTGATGTAGAAATTCCTTTTTCCTCAAAGGCAACTGATAATAGAGATTCAGACATTCAGATAAAATTCAGACAAATCAGGGAAAGGAATGAATAAATAAAAAAATTAAGTCTATTCCAAATTTCTCAAAGAGAAACTAGGAAATAAGGATAGACTTCTCACTGCATTTGACTATTCTTCCAACAAAATGATAATTTAATTCTTGAAGCCTATAGTGGCTGATCCAAAGACATTTGCAGATCATTCAAAGATAGATTTGGAGGTAGATGCTAAGGCAATTCATGAACTTGATCAAATTGAGTTCCATAGAAGCAATACATAAATGTTATATTAAAAAATAGTCAACAAAACAATGAGTGCAAGCATGCTACAGAAAACTGTGACAAATCTGCAAACACAAATGAAATTGGACAAAGCATCTCTGCATGCCAAAGAATTGAGAATCAAAGCTTTAGAGGATTTGATAATTGAAGCTGGAGCGGATCCAGCTAATGTTGAAATTGCAAAGGTTTTGATAGAACAGAAAAATTAAGATATCGCTGCCCCAAGAAGGCAACTCAAATTACCTCAGAGTGAACATCCCCAGGAAAAAGAGATCCTTCAGCAAAAGACAGAGAATTATGAATTAAATCAACTGGTTTTAAAGATGAATGCTCAACTTAAAGAAATGGAAAACCAGACTGAAGCTTTAATGAAGGAAAATGAAGCTTTGAAAAAGGATAAGGAAGTCATTCCCACAGTCATTCCATTAGTGACTACTGTTGTACCATCCACCCTAGTAGAACATCTAGCACCTAAAGGAAAATTGACAACTGCAGTGTCAATTTCATCAAAAGATCTTTCTACTGCTGCATCTTCTAACACAAAGGTAAAAACAGGGACAGAAACATGAACCACAGATTTTGTAAAAGCCATGGAGGAAATGAATTTGAAGAATGATGAGATTAAACATTTGAAAAAATCAAATCAAAAATTGGAATCAGCCTATAAAGATGTTGTGATAACTTCCAAGGGTCATGAGCAAAGAGTCAAATCTTTAGAAGAAAGGGTGATGATCCTCCAAAAGGAAGTGAATCTCACTGATCAAGTTGCCTACATTAAAAATTATTTATGGACCAATATCATTGAAGGAATTCACTCACAATGGCCTTCTATTCAGATCATTTATGAGCAGAAAGAGTTGCTATAGGATGCAATTGCAGAAATTGATAAAACAAAGAAAGAACTTGAAAATAAGCCACCACAAGCAGTCCAAATCATAGAATTTTTGAACAACAAGAATAGGGAAGAATTAGAAGAGTTAAAAATTGCTAACAGAATAGAGGCCATCCTACAAATCAGAAAATTCCTCACCAAAAGAAACATTATGAATAATCTGGAAGAAAAGTGTGATACTATGAACATATCAATTGCTAAATTCAAGACCAAATATGACATGCTGCAAAAATCAGGACTTCCAGATATTGATGGATTTAATGAGAAATTAATGGTGCAAAAGGACTATGACCAGAAAATCAGAGCTTATGTTAAAGAGCAGGTGAATAAACCTTTACCACAAGGATCTCCAAGTGGTAAAGTAGTTTTGCAATATTTTGAGAATTTATTTATTTATTTTTTCTGTTGAATGAAATCAAGCATATATTCATTGTAAAACCAAAATTTTCAAAGTATACTGAAGCAGATGAAAGTTATAGAAAGCTGAAGAATATGAAGATTCCTACTACTGAGCAATGGAAAGAATTCATAGATCTGATGTGAATTTGGAAAACCAGTGCAGAAAATTACACATGAAAGAAAAACTTTACTGTTACCTCAAGATGAAAAATTAGTGGTTAAAGAGTATCAGTGGTCAAAGTGTATCAGTGAAAGCAAAAGTTACTGCTGATTATTTTTAATTTACAGCGGTAAATAGTGAAGAAACAGAGTAAAAGAGTATCAGAGCAGAATGTGAAAGAGGAGAAGTATACTACAAGTCATCTTCCACAATATATTGTCCCAAGTGCCAGCAATACTTCCAGCAAGACAAACAATCAGTTTGATTAGATAAATTGTTCTATTTTTCTTATAAAAGAGGACAACTTGCCCATCTATTTTGCAACTATCCCTCTTCTTAGTTAATAATTCCTATTTTCTCTTGAGATATTCTCTCAAATTTTTGAGATATTTTGTAAACAATTTGCTTGTATAAATACTTCATTCTTCGAAGTATTTTAGTGTGGAATAAAATTTTTCAAGACTACTATAGACATTTTAGCTGAATACATTGGGAGTTTGTGTGAGTCGATTTGTGAAGCAACAGACTGGAACTAAGTCAAACATACATCATAACTCAGGATTCTTGTGCTAATCAGATAAGTAAAGTATTTTCCTGTTTTCACTTTTTATCTTTCAAAGTTCCACACATACATTTTAATTTTTTCTGTCTTTAATGATTAACTAGGAAAGCTTAAACAGAATTAGTGTTAAAAAGCTCCCTGTTTTTTACTAGTTATTCATTGTTATGTTTTTGCTGATAACTGGACTTAAGAATTCTTAAAATCTCTTAGTCCCTGTTTGACCCATTTCTTTCATCTTCATTTCTGTAACTTAAGGATTCTTAATTTCCCTTTTGTTCAGATCTTGCCATTTCATCAAAAATCCTATTTCAAAACCCTTTGAAGGTCAACTACCCTGCCCTTAGTACATTTTCTCTTTTGACCTTATTTCCCAGCTCTACTTCCCAAGAAGTTGACTCCATAGCCCAATGGTCTGGTAGATCCCTCTGTGGTTTACCTTGAAGTACCTTTTATTCCCACCAAACTTTCAAAACAAATCAATTGTCCAATCATACCTAGCCTAAAATATTATAACAAAAATCAAGCTAAAAATTGAGGAGAGATCCCTCTCCGGAATTTAGGAAGGCTAGATCCTAGATTTCAAAAGTAGGTTCTTGGTTACCTCTAGTAAGTTGCAAAGTTTTAAATATTTCTGATAGAAAATTTACTAGAGTGATAACACCTTCCACCTTGCAACTCCAGCTTGAATTTTCCGCATCCGATGATTTTGGCCTTCCTATCATCTCCTATGAAGACATCACCACAATCATACTTCTCATACTCACAGAACCAATCCCTATGGGGAGTGAAGTGAAAGGATGCACCTAAGTCAATCAACCATGCCTCATGATCTACATGTGTATTTGAAGAAGAAGCGAAATACACATCCCCACCTTCATCTGAGGTAGTTTTTGCCTTTGTAGAAGGAGAATCATCAGATCCCTTTCCTCTCTCAGGAGATTTAGATATACAGTCCTTTTTGAATTGCCCTTCCTTTCCACATTTCCGGCCACCCTTTACGAAGTTTCACGAAGTTGGGTCTCCCTCTGAATTTAGATCTCACTCAGGGGTGTTTTGGGACTATCGTATAGACAAGGCATCACCATTTTGGCCCTCCATATTTTTCTTCCTGATTTCCTCCAATAGCAAGGCTGAGACAATTTCATCAAAATTTAGGGTAGTTGTATTGTTACCTATTGCAACAACCAGACTTTCCCACGAATTTGGTAGAGAAAAAAAAAACTGATGCAATTATCTTCATATGAGATTTTAATATCAATAAATAATGTTGAGATTGCAACAAGATGATGAGCTTAGTGAAAAGAGTCGCCTTCACTAAGTGGGCCCGCAGGCTATTTTTGGCGCAAAGTCTATTTTTAGACTATGTCTATTTTTAGACATATGGATCATGTTCTATGAGTTGCAGGATGCTATTTGTGGATGGTTGGTCAAGTCAGAAAAAATAGATGGACTTCTATTTTTGGGCATATTAGCGGAATCTATTTTTAGATTGGCAGTCTAAAAATAGATATGTCAAATATTATTAGCTCTTAATAATATTTAGACTCTAAACATTATCTTATTCTCTTGGAGCACTTCAGTTAAGTGCACAGATGTGGCACAGGAGCTGACAGAAGGAATTACGCTATTCCTAGGGGTTAAATGGAGCTATTGCATGAAGACTTCAGTTATAACTCATGTGATAGAGTTTGGTGGAGTTGATTGAGGAAATTAGTGGAGTTGTATTCCGTTGTTTTAGTCCATTAATTAGTGAGAGTGGTGTGAATTAATTATTAATTAATTCACTAATTATAAACTCATTAATCAACTAAAGAATACATCAGTTAACTTCAGTGCATGGACAATTTCGGTGGAGACAGAATTAGGAAGATAGGTGAAAAATGAGGATTAACTCTTCAGTTCATTCTCTGGATTTATATTTTATTTATGTAGAATTAGAAAACTGTGGGTGCCTGGTGGCTTGATTAGTTTATCTATTCAATGAAACATCTTTTAGCATGACTGACATAATGAGGCTGGCTATCAAGTGGCAAAATATTGGAGCATGTGTTTTGCTAGATCTAGATTGATAGTGTGTAGAAATTTGAGGGTGTGCTGAGAGCTTGTGAGGAGCTTTGTACTATGATTGTTACATGATCTCCATGACATATAATATACAGATAGTTGGGGTTTTCAGCTTTAAGCTTTCCCATTAAATACTGTGTTCATATGTGTGATTGTTTATGGTTTTAATGTATGCATGCAATTGATTTTATTTCCGCATGTGATGATCAATGGTAGAAGAGATTCTGTATTATGCATGAAACTAAAATAGTGTGTGATCAGGAGAATCTCGGTGAATAATATATCAGTTATTCAAAATTTCTACATGGTATCAGAGCGATATTTATCATTGGAGAAATTGCAAAACATTGAAGCGGTTGAGTTTTGTGCTGGTGGAATTCGAATTTGCAGCAGTGTTTTCTTGGTGTTGAAGTTGAGATGTCTTTCAACGGATTGCGATTGGAGTATGCCCTTGAGGGCAGCTCGAATTATATTACATGGAAGGATAGGATGGAAGCGGTGCTAGATGACAATGGGTTGAAGGAGTTCATAGATGCTGAAGTCCCAAAGCCTACTTCTACTGATGTTGTCGTACTTGACGCATGGCAAAAGAAGACAGCAAAGTGTAGAAGGATTCTGTTGGAGGCGTGAAGGATCACGCAGTGTCGACCTTTGCTGGTAAAGCTTCTCCATTCTTGATGTGGGCGTATTTGACAAATTTGTTCCGTGAGAAGCGACCGGAGGAAGTTGGCGCTCAAGGACAAACTCGGGAACATAAAGATGGAGAAAGGCGACAGTATGCCCAAGTACCTCACGAAGTTCATCCAATGCAGGGATGAGATGGGAAGTGTGGGGGTGACTATTGATGATGAGGACTTGGTGAGCTTGGCTCTCCTTGGGCTTCCGAAGAGTTGGCATTCCTATCAGGACTCTGTCAATGGTCGGGAGAAATTGCCAGGATGGGAGTGACTTTGGTCGGATCTTGTGCAAGAAGAATCGACGATGGGGACGGATCTTCATCAAAGAACTACGGTAGAAGAAATTGCGCTTTGAATGCTCCAGCAAAAAAGAGGAAAGAACGGCTTCTCCAATCTCGTTGAAGACAAGAAGCGGAAGGACATGTCCGAGGGTGAAGTGCTTTCACTGTCACCAACACGGACATTACGCCACTAATTGTCCACAGAAGAAGAAAAATAAGCAGGCTGTTGGGACTGCAGCTGGAGAGGCCTTATCCTCGCAGTTTGAGCTGGATTTTTCACTGATCGCATGCTTGGTCTCAAGTATGATAGGATCAGTGTGGTTTCTTGACAGTGGTGCGTCTTTTCACATGACAGGAGATCGATATTTGTTTACTTATATGGATGAGAAAGATCTTGGAGTGCACATCGAGATGGGAGATGATGGTAGATACAGTGCGACCAGTATTGGTACCATTTCCTTTGAGAGGGAGTCTGGTAAACCCTTCGTATTGAAGAAAGTGATGCATGTTCCAGGATTGAAGAAGAATCTTATCTCTGTGGTGATGTTAGAAGACAAGGGATATGATGTTGTCTTTAGCGAAGGAAAGGCTTTCCTGCGCAGTAAGGCAACTGGTGAGACCCAGAGGATAGGGGTTCGAGTTAAGAACCTTTATCAATTGCAGGTAGATGGCTGTGCAGCAATGGCAGGCAAGGCAGAAGGAGTGGTGAGCCAAGATGATGGCGAGTTGTGGCACCGGAGATTGGGCCACCTTCACCATGGAGCTTTGAAGATACTGCAGCAGATTTCTACTGGGCTTCCTAAGGGCACTCTTGCGCAGTCAGATCAGTGCAAGGGGTGTACCTTGGGAAAATTTGTGAAAGCCACCTTTCACGAGAAGGATAGTTGTGCCATGACGATCCTTGAGAGAATTCACACAGACATGTGTGGACCTTTCTCAGTAGCTTCGACAGCAAAGCACAGGTACTATGTGATATTTTTTGATGATTTTTCTCGTAAGTGCTGGATCTTCTTCATGCAGAAGAAGAGAGAGACATACTCAAAGTTCTGTGAGTTCAAGGCACTGGTTGAGAAAGAATCAGGGAAGCAGGTGAAGGATATAAGGAGCAACAATGGTGGTGAATTCATCTCTGGCAAATTCAAGGACTTTTGCAGCGTAGAAGGAATTCTAAGAGAGCTCATAGCACCTCATAACCCACAGCAGAAAGGGGTTGCTGAGCGGAAGACTAGAACGATCGTGGGTGTTGCATGGGCGATGTTGCATGATCAGGGCCTACCCATACACTTATGGGCTAAGGCATGCAATACTGCAGTATATGTGCAGAACCGTTGTCCTCACAAGATACTTGGCATGAGTACACCCGAGGAGGCGTTTTATAGTAAGAGGCCTGATATTTCCCATTTGAAGATTTTTGGTTCACCTGTTTACATTCATGTGACAAAGGATTCCAGGAAGAAGCTGGAGCCGACTGTGGGGGCTGGGATATTTGTGGGGTACACTGATACGCCCCAAAACTATCGTGTGTATTTTCCAGACAGTCGTAAGACTATTGTGCGACAAGATATCAAATTTCATGAGGAGAAAGCCATGAAGTGTTCGCTTGAGAGGGAGCCACACTTGCATGCAGATGAGGAGCTATTAGTTCCTAAGGATGAGTCTCAGGATGTGGATCAGCCACAAGATGAAGTTCATGGAGTGGAAGAGACCACTCAAGCAGCGCCAACCATCAGAGGGCGGAAGCGCACTATAGAAGCTAAGCGACTGGATCAAGATGCAGAGAAGGTTGTAGGAGCACCTACATCACAACGCAGACAGAGATAGTCACCTGACCGGTATACTGGATACATGGCTCTTATGAGCAAGTGTATCGTGATAGAGCCATCCTATTTCAAGGAAGCTGTGGAGGACCCTGCATGGGTAGATGCCATGGTGGAAGAGTATGATTCGATTGTCAGAAACAGTGCATGGGAGATTGTCTCGAGACTGGAGGGGAAATTAGTGGTGGGTTCGAGATGGATCTACAAAGTGAAGCAAGCAGCTGACCGGAGTGTGGAGAAGTATAAGGCAAGATTTGTTGCCCGAGGCTTTTCACAGATTGAGGGGATCGATTATGAGGAGACCTTTGCACCTGTCGCAAGGTATTCTTCCATACGGACGATTCTTGCTCTCTCAGCGCAGATGGGGTGGCACATTCATTAGATGGATGTGAAGACTGTGTTCCTCAATGGAGTCATTGAGGAGGAGGTGTACATAGAGCAGCCTGAAGGTTTCAAGATCTTCAGCAGCGAGTTGCATGTGTGTAGGCTCAAGAGAGCGTTGTATGGGTTGAAAAAAGCACCTCGTGCTTGGTACACACGGATAGATAGTTATTTCACTGGACTTGGATTCTCCAAGAGTGAGGTGGATCCTAACCTATACCAGATTGTGGTGGAGGGTAAGTTGCTGATCATTGTACTTTATGTAGATGATTTTATTTTGACAGGTGATGAACTCTTGATAGACTCATGCAAGTCTGATCTTGAAAAGGAGTTTGAGATGAAGGACTTGGGCCTCCTTCATTATTTCCTGGGATTGGAAATTTGGCAGCGCAGTGGTGGAATGTTTTTTTCTCAGGGTAAGTATGCCTGAGAGATATTGGAGAAGTTAAACATGCATGGCTGCAAGCCTGTTGATACTCCTCTTCCTGGTGGATGGAGGAAGGAGGATGCTACTTCAATAGAGGTAGTGGATGCCACTGTTTATCGACAATTGGTGGGGTCGCTTATGTATCTGGTCAATACATGACCCGACATATGCTATGCTGTGAACCAGCTTTCACAAGCTATGGTTAAGCCAACCAAGCTCTTCTAGAAGGCAGGCAAGCATGTATTGAGATATCTTAGAGGCACATCGGGATATGGATCATGGTACAGACAGGAGGATGAGTTGAGGCGGCATGGCTTCACGGATCGGTATCATCATATCAGAGATTATGTGCAGCGGAAGATCATGTTACTTTCATACATTCCCACAGAGGATCAAGATGCTGATATCTTGACGAAGGTGCTCACCAGGAGCAAATTCGAATACCACAGGGGCAAGATAGGGGTTGCAGATAATCCTTATCTTGTTGAGAGGGAGTGTTGAGATTGCAACAAGATGATGAGCTTAGTGAAAAGAGTCGCCTTCACTAAGAGGGCCCGCGGGCTATTTTTGGCGCAAAGTCTATTTTTAGACTATGTCTATTTTTAGACATATGGATCATGTTCTATGAGTTGCAGGATGCTATTTGTGGATGGTTGGTCAAGTCGGAAAAAATAGACGAACTTCTATTTTTAGACATATTGGGCAGAATCTATTTTTAGATTTCCAGTCTAAAAATAGATATGTCGAATATTATTAGCTCTTAATAATATTTGGACTCTAAACATTATCTTATTCTCTTGGAGCACTTCAGTTAAGTGCACAGAAGTGGAACATGCAGCTGACAGAAGGAATTACGCTATTCCTGAGGGTTATGTGGAGCTATTGCATGAAGACTTCAGTTAGAACTCATGTGACAGAGTTTGGTGGAGTTGATTGAGGAAGTTAGTGGAGTTGTATTCAGTTTAACTAATCTAAACATAGTTGAGCTATTTGTATTCAGTTTAACTGATTGATACAATTGGTGAGAGTGGTGTGAATTAATTATTAATTAATTCACTAATTATAAACTCATTAATCAACTAAAGAATGCATCAGTTAACTTCAGTGCATGGACAGTTTCAGTGGAGACCAGTGCAGAGATAGGTGAAAGAGCAGGTTAACTATCAGTTGTGACTATACAATTGCTATTTGCAACACAAATATAGGTGGAGAATCCCATGAGGATTTCACAGTACAATCCAGGTGGTTTAGCTATTTAATGAAGCCATCCCATAACATTGATAACGCAATAGAGGCTGGCTATCAAGTGGCAAAAGATTGGAGCATGTGTTTTGCTAGATCTAGCTTGATAGTGTGTAGCAATTCGAGGTAGTGCTGAGAGCTTGTGAGGAGCTTTGTACTATGATTGTTACATGATCTCCATGACATATAATATACAGATAGTTGGGGTTTTCAGCTTTAAGCTTTCCCATTAAATACTGTGTTCATATGTGTGATTGTTTGTGGTTTTAATGTATGCATGCAATTGATTTTATTTCCGCATGTGATGATCAATGGTAGAAGAGATTATGTATTATGCATGAAGCTAAAATAGTGTGTGATCAGGAGAATCTCAGTGAATATTATATCAGTTATTCAAATTTCTACAGATAACAATTGACTTACCACAGTATTGAAGGTGTTCAAATGCTCTGTCACCGAGTCTCCATCCTTCATCCTCAAGTTATACAAATTTTTCTGCAGGAATAATTTATTAACTAGAGACTTATATTGGTACAAAGTCCCTAAATTTTCCCAAAATGCCTTCACTATATCTTACCTAGATGCATTTAGTAATACCGAATCTGAGATACATAACCATATTGTGCTCTTTGCTTTCTAATCCGACTTTTCCCAATATTCATCTAACATTGTCATTGGTTTAGTAACTGAATCTAGCGCAATCCATTGATCTTTATCCACCAGCATATCCTCCATCTTGATCTTCCACAACTCAAAACTATGAACCTCAAATTTCTCGATCTCTATCATTCCACTACTCTCCATCTTCTTTCACTACAAGAATAAATCCCATAGATCTCCCACTGAACATGGTATACCATAGGCCTAAGCAAAATCCCTCAGTAACAAAGGTGTCCCCTTGAAGCTGAAACATATCTAAAACCAAATGTAGGTTTTCCCTTTGTGCAGAAAATATCTGCAAATGAACTCTTAAAACATAAAATAAACAATAAAAAGATCATAAAACATAAAACAAATATACATAGAGATTTTCCCCTGTATCCAAAAACCAGGACTACCAACTTGATTTTTCATTATATTCATTTCAATGTTACAACACATATATATACATGGAAAATCATTCATAAACCTCAATCCATTAACCATGGATTATAACATAACCATAGTTCCCTTGATTGGATCTACAAATACCATGGGTAGAAAACCATCATGCCCAAAACCATGTGCAAACACATGCACACAACCATAGGTAGGTTTGCCCACCTAATAGAGGGTCCAACACCCAACACCATCTTTGTCTATCCATCTATCTGTGGATGATAGGTTGTATTGAAGGCCAAATTTGTCCCCAAACCTTCAAATAACTCCTTCCAAAACTTGGAAGTGAACTTAGAATCCCTGTCTAACACAATCTTATTCGGAATACCATGTAATCTCACAATATCCCTGATGAATTCATATGCCACCTCACTAGATGAATATATAGTCTTCACTGGAATGAAGTGAGCCACCTTTCTCAACCTGTCGACCACAACCATGATAAAATGATGCTTCCTCACTGTCCTCAGAAGTTTTGTAATAAAATCCAAGGAAATGACCTCCCATTTCCACTCTAGAATAGGAATAGTTTGTAGTAGACCACATGGATACTTACATTCTGCCTTCACCTGCTGACAATCCAAACATATAGCCACTAACTCTACCACTTCCTTCCTCATATTCAGCCAATAGTAGAACTTATTCACTGTCGTCAATGTCTTCGGATATCTTGGGTGACCTGAGTATGGATTTACACGAAAATACCTCAAGATAAGGTTCTTGAGCTCATTGTCATCCGACACACAGATCCTGTCCCTGAATATTTCCAAACCATATGTTGTGAGATGATATTCTGCATCCTTATCACCTATACCTGCACCTGTACCCAGACCTGTACCTGTACTTTGTTGTAACTTATACATGAGCTCCATATACCTATGATCTTGCCTGTAATTTTTGATCCTGTAAGTATGTCCCATAAGAGCTCATAATTGCTATATGATTCACTTGTACTTTTTTGCTGATAGCATCTACAACCCTATTATCGTTTCCCTTAATTTATCTAATATCGAAGTAAAACTCGCTAAGGGTGTCCAACCATCTAGCTTTCCTGACATTCAAATTCAATTGGTCAAATAAATACCTCAAACCACTGTGATTGCTCATCAGTAAAAACATCCTACCATGAAGATAGTGCCTCCACATCTTCAAAGCATGAATAATAGCTTCTAACTCAATATCATGAGTCATGTAGTTCTGCTCATGCTCATTTAATTTCGGGGACTCATAACATACCACTTGTCCCTCCTACATAATGAATCCACCAAGTCCGCTTTTACAAGCATTTGTACACACTACGAACTCTTTATCTAGATCTACGATCTTAAGAACTGAAGCATTTGTCAACTACTACTTCAGCTGCTCAAAATTAGCACCACATTCTTCTTTGCACTCAAAATTCTTAACTTTTCTCTACAAATATGTAATAGGATATGCAATGCATGAGAAGTTCCTAATGAATCTCCTGTAATAACTTGCTAATCCCATAAATTATTTGACTTCTTCCACATTATTAGGAGCTAGCCACTCCATGATGGCATTTATATTTTCCATATATGTTGTTATGCCTTCCTTGGAAACAACATGTCCCAAGTAGTGTACCTCTATCTGAAAGAAAATGCACTTGTTAAGCTTCGCATATAATTTATGCTCTCTTAGCAATATCAAAATTTTTGTTAAATTCCCATCATGCTCTTCCTCATTCTTAGAATATACCAAGATGTCATCAATGAATACAATAATAAACTTGTCCAGATAAGGATGCAACACACTATTCATCAAACACATAAATGTAGTTTGGGCATTAGTCAAACTAAATGGAACTACAACAAACTCATAATGCTCATATTTGTTCCTGAAGGCGGTCTTGTAGATGTCCTCTTCTTTGATGCGTACCTGATGGTATCCCGATCTCAAATTGATCTTTGAGAACATTGTTGCTCCCTTCAACTAATCAAACAAATCATCAATCCTCAAAAATGGGTACCTTTTCTTGATTATTACATTATTAAGTTGCCTGTAGTCAATGCACAACCTGATAGTACCATCCTTATTCTATATGAACAATACTAGTGCACCCCAAGGTGATACACTCAACCTATTTTATCCCTTTTCAAGCATTTCCTTCAGCTGCAACTTCAACTCTATTAAGTATGGTGTGCTCATCCTGTAAGGTGCCTTTGATGTTGGTAATACCCCTGGTACCAACTGAATATAAAATTCCACTTCCCTGTGAGGAGGTAACTCTAGAATATCTGTTGGGAACACATCCTAAGACTGATGCAATATAGGATACTTCTAGAATATTTTTTCATCCTCAACATCCTTACCCTTGTCACTAGAAATATGCATTGCAAATGCCACACAAAATTTTCTACAACTATGATTAGCCTACATAACAGTGACCATCCTCAATGATGTAGGCTTCTTCTTTCCCTGCAAAATTCTCTTTTATCCATTATCAACTATACACTCAATGTCCTTGTCATGACAATCCCCTTTGGTCATGTGAATATACAACCAATCCATACCAAAAAACATGTTATGCTATCCCAATGGTAGTACATTCAAATATGTTGTTGTAGGCGTACCATTTAAATCAAATGCACAAGCTCTTACCCAATGGTGAACTCTCTTCTTAGTACCTATAATCAACTACACCAACTAAGATTCTGCATGCACTTCTTTTCTCAAGCCACACTTATCCACCTGGTCAGGATTAACATAACTATAATTAGATCCAAGACCAACCAAAAAATGAAATAACTTGATCACAAAGCTTACCATCCATCTCAATGAAATATGCCTAGTGATATGCCTACATGTTGTACACAACTGCATAAATCCGAGGAATTCTAAACAACATCCCCAACTGTCTATGCCTCTTGAGCACTATAGATATGGGTTCTACCACCCTAATAATGCAGAAAATATATCTTTTGGTGATCTTTTCCACATATCAAACACTACAACGGTGCTCTACCATCACCTCTAGTCTGCTACACTCCATGATGTAATCCATGTCCCTTCTCAACTATATTGAACTTCTTTTAAGGAACCACATTTTCTTTCTCACCTACATCCTGAGTTCTTTCCCGCTTTGGTGGTCATATTCCTTTAGCTTTCTCATCTACTTTCAAGTCATGCTTAGGCTAAAATTTGTGTTTTTACTGCTCATAACATTGCTTCAGCTTCCGAATGGCTTCTTATAGCGATCTAGGATCATCAAACTCAATCTGGTCTTGGTATGCTATTGGCAGGACTCTGATGAATCTCTAAACCTTGGCCTTCTCCTCCTTCAGGTAAGGCACATATCTCAAAATCTCTAGGAACGTGCTAGTATACTCATCATATGTCATGGAACCCATTTGCAACTCATAAAACTCCTTAACTCTGGCATCATAGTAACTCTGCGACATGTACTTCTTCTTGAAGAGCCTCTCAAATTCATACGAAGTCAATTCATCCTCCCTAATACCTTTAATATTATTCACATATTCCCACCAAATATCTTCTTTCCCTTTAAGACTGAAAGTGGCTATCTTGGTTTTCATGTTCTTTGTATAGTTATGCAATTTGAAGAATTTATTCATCCAAAGTAACCATGCCTCTACATCTTCTGACTTCTTCATCTCTCCATCGAATGTAGGAGGCTTGAATTTCTTGAAATCCTCTAGAAAATACTCACCCATACTATAAGAATGATGATGGTGATGACTATGATGATGTCTCTTGGAAGAGAAACTATAATGATGCCCAAACATACTAGTCCTCCTATCAGGTGTGTCCAACGATATGCCACCTCTAACTATGTCCCCTCTATCTAACCTGTATACGGACCAATACTTGCTGCCATAGGCTCCATTATTATTTTCCTCCTTCTCTTGACTGATCCTCATTTGTCCCTATTTTTGCAACTCTGACAAGATCTTAAGAATTGTTGCCTTTACCTATATTTGTTTTCCTAATCCCTTGCAAGTATTTCCTGAGCCTCAACCATCCTGTCATTATCTACCTTAAAAATTCTGATCTCTTCCCTCAAGCTCCTCAATGTATCAACTACACTAGGAGAATTTTCGTATCCTCACTGCCCAACTGGTATGTAGGGAGAGTCACGAGAACTATAGTCTACCATTTTTCTTGTCATCCTTCATTCTCTTCTTCCTGCAAGTATATCATGTTAGATAAACCAAATAGATACCAAAATCAAATCCATACCTTATTGACGTTCAGGGGAGGCTTATCTCATATTTAAGATCAATCCAAATTATCATGTACATGTATAAACATAAACATATCCATATAACAACATATCAATATCCACCAATATGCATGACCATACCAACGGTATACCCTGACCCCATGCATGACAACCATGAACTTGAAAACATCATAATTTTCCCAAAGAGAGTGCAACCACACTCTGCTATGAACCAAAGAGAGTGAAACCTACTTTGATACCACCTGCAACATACATCTCCCCTCACATTTACCCAATTTCATAGGCTTACTCGAGGTAAACATGAGATGATGGGTTGTTATGACAAGACTCAACCTACTAGGTGACCTTAAGGAAATGAAATTGATAAAACAAACCTTACTGACTTCCCTCAAGTGCCTCAGTTCCCTCCAGGAGTAACCCAACCCCTCCAGGTGTCCATCCCATGAGACAACTTACTTTTCCCTAATATTTATCCCTATTCGCTCCCATTCCAAGCACTCCATGCGACTAGAAAGCCCTAGCCGCTCCCATAGGCCTACATTAGTGTGCTTGTGGCCTTTTCTGCCCAATGTTGTGCCATCAACTACAAAATTTAAACCACTTTTTCAAGGTTAGGGCTAAGCCTATGCCCATAAATACATATAATTTTCATAACTAATAAAATTTATGGATACAATGATTATAAACCAAAACTAAAACTAGGACTAGACTTGACCATCCCCAACCGAGACTGAGATTTTGTCAAACACTTGGAAGATATCAAACCTACATGTCATGAATGAAAGTTTGAGAATAAAGGAATGAAAACTCATATGAGACTTAAAAATAAGGATCACCGCCCTCTCCCATTATTTTTCTTTTATCAATTAGGTCTTGCATCCATTATTCTTTCAGTTACAAGTAAAAACATGAAAAGAGGCATGACTAAAACCAGTCATATATACATGCTTATAACCAGCATATAAACACATAAATAACCATAATATAACAACTATTAAATCCACATAATAAAAATTACATTTACCAATCAAAAGTAAGAGAACTTAGCTTTCAATTAACATAGGAAAAAATCTAATCATGTTCGGGACTTCCACGTACCACCCGACCATAGACATGGATGAACCAAATCTTTCTTTCAACCAATCACCCCCGTTCCATATTCCAAGCATGAATTTGGGATCTCATGGGATAAACTAATCCAAAACAAGGGAATCCAAAGGTTAAACCACCTCCACCCTCACCATACCGCGATCTCACCTAAACTGGCTCTCAGATAACAAAACCAAACTAATCTTGGAATGCCTTCAAATTCCTTCACCATCCTTGACGAATTTTCTGTCTCAAAGTCTCTAGGATTTACCGCAATTCACGCTATATCACTAGGCCCTAACCAAGAATCCACCCTCAGGCTTTACCTTTTATCCCACCATTACTGGTCAAGGGATTTATAGGCCTTTGGGAATGTTCCTGAGACCACCTCGGCCCCAGATTCTGAAACCTTCCAGAAATTCTAAAGCTTAAAACCTAGAACAATCTCATCATACCATTGCTATCCAAAAATGGAAAGGAAAGGCTTAAAACCACCATCAAAACTCTACAAAACCATGCCACCGATAACAAAATAACCAAATACCAACATGCACATAACATGCATGTCAAAACCACCTAGGAAATCATACATGAAATATGTTAGTTGCAAGTATTCCTATTGAAGCTTACTTGTTCCAACCTTTCCTTGATTGATATTTTCTTTCAATTTCCTTCCTTTTGCCTTTATTGATCCAATCTTGAAATGCTCCAAGAAAAATCTAAGTGTCCGAAATAGTGTATGAGAGAGAATAGAGAGACAGATCCAAAAATGAACTGGCAAAAGGTACCAACTGATCCTCATAATCCTTTTTATCATTTAGGCCCCTATTTTCTTCATTTTCCATTATTTTCCTTCATATTCCTCCTCACATGCAACTTATGACCTTTCACCTTCCTTTTCTCTTAATTTCCATTATTTTCATAAATAAATGTGCCAAAAATAATTTTTTCCTTTTCAAAGTCTTAGCCATTTCCTTTGCCAGTTTCTCCTTAGCCATAAACACATAAAGTGATGCCCGCTATGATAATTTTCCCAACATTTAGCATGGAATATGTGTCCCTTAACAATGGTCTTATAGTTTTTCCTTTATTAACTTTTATTGCATGAACTTTTAACCTAGGTCTTTTACAATAGCAGAGCTACTCAACCAATTGGGATTGGAATTTCATGATCATCCAATCCCATATCCATTGGGATGGGGAAACAAGGATGAAAATATAAAGATAAAAAAACAATGAAAAAACAGATTTTCTGTTATTGTTGGTTTAATTGATGAAGTCGAACTATATGTAGATCCCCTTGATGTATGTGGAGTGGTGTTTGGAAGTCCCTACATGTGCATGCGAGATGCAATATTCATGCACAGAGTCAACCATTACCATCTCGTCAAGGATGGAAAATCATTCACCATCAACACACAAAAAGGAGAGTGGAAAATTTCATTGGTAAGTTTCAACCAAGCCAAGAAACTGGTCAATTCTAACAATAAGTATGTTCTACTATTTTTAAGAGAAAATAACTCTATAGAATTGTTAGTGGGAGCAAAGGAATCCATGGAGGGGTGTGCTAAGAGACAAAAAACAATTGGAAGAGTTGATATAGGAATATCAAGATGTTTTCTAGGGGCCTAAAGGGATACCAACCAAGAGGTAAGTGGAGCATGAGATCCAAATATTGTCGAACTCCCCATTTCCAAACATTGGGATGTATAGGAAATATGTTATAGAAGCAAGTGAGGTGAAGAAACAAATATAACAACTACTGGAACATGGTGTCATTCAATCGAGTACATCACTATGTGGGTCATCCACCATCATCGTGCCAAAGAAGGATAGGACTTAGAGAATGTGTATAGATTATAGGGCATTGAAAAATTTACTCTTAAGAACAAGTAGCCCCTACCCAAAATATATGATATGTTGGATTAGTTGGAGCAATTGAAATACTTCACCAATATGGAGTTAAAGTTTGGATATCACTAGGTTTGAGCAAAGGAACAAGATACTTGGAATACCACCTTAAAAACTATACAATGTTTGTATGAGTGGTTATTCATGCCATTCAGCCTATGCAATGTACCAACTACTTTTATGAGGTTAATGAATGACATACTGCACCTATTTATAGACTTATTTGTTATTTTATATTTGGATGATATATTGGTATACAATGCTACATGGGACGAGCACATCTCACACTTGACACAGGTGTTGGAGACATTAAAAAAGCACTAGCTGCTATAAAATCTAAAGAAGTGTGAGTTTGCACAACAATATTTGGTTTATCTAGGGTATGTGATAGGTGGAGGAGAGTTGAAGATCGATCTTACCAAGATGGAGGCCATCATGAAGTGGTAAGTTCCTACTAATGTTTTTGAGGTCAAGATTTTCATTTTGGAAGCACAATACGTAAGGAAATTCATAGCCTCATTTTCAGTAGTAACAACACCACTTCATGCCATAACAATAAGTGGCAAGAGTTTCTAGTGGGGAAGGGATCAACAAGGGTCCTTTGAGGAGCTAAATAATATCATTCAGGCACTAGTTTTAGCATTACCAAAATTGCAACAACCCTTTGATTCAGTGGATACAAATGTGAGTAGATATGTTATGGGAGTGGTCTCGATGTAGGGAGGAAGGCCTGTATGATACCATTCTGAAGTATTTCAGGGGGTGGTTCTTAACTACCCTACCTACGACAATAGGATCTATGCCCTGGTGTAATTTGTGAAGAAGTGAAAACAATATTTTATGGGAAAGGAGACAATAATCCACATAGATCAACAACCACTATATTACTTGCAGACCTAGATTAAGCTACAAAAAACTAGGAAATACAAGTGGATGACGTTTATACAACAATTTCATTTAGTGATCAAGTATAAGAAGGGAAACAAAAACAAGTTGTTTAAAATGCTTTCAAGGCAACTCACATCAAATATAACAACTTTTATAACTAGGATGCACATAGAGACACTCACCCAAGATGCATACAAAAAGGCATATTTAGAGCATGATGACTTCACGGATGTTTTTAGCAGTTGCAAAGCCAGATTCATGTGCACGATAGTGATAACACTTTTGACTAAGATCTCTGAGATGGGTTACTTTATAGGTTGGATAAGTTATGTGTTCCTAAAGGTTTGCGATTGAAACTGATTAGAGAGGCTTGCACCTCCAAGGTTGCATGCTACTTTTGTATAGGGAATAAAATGACCAAATTGTGAAGGTATGTGTATTGGCTGAAGATGCAAGAACAAGTAGCTACGTTCATAAGAGAATGCATTATTTTTTGTGCCAACAATCCTAGTAACATGAAATAGGGTCTATATCATCCCTTACCTATACCCACTCATCCATGGGAAAGTGTTTCCATGGAATTTGTGGGAGGTTTACCAACAACCAAGAAGGGACATGACTACCTGTTTGTGGTATTTGACAAGATATGTGTTCTGATACCCTGTAAAAATACCATTAGTGGGAAATAAGTAGCAAACTTGTTCTTTGTACAGGTCTAGGTGCACTTTAGGATACCAAGGAGCATCATTTTAGAGAGGGACACGTTATTTGTCAGTGCATTTTTGACTAGATTTTGGGAGAGGATGGGCATAAGGTTAAAGAGGTCTACAAAATTCCATCCTTAGACATATGAGAAGAGATAAATAGTCAATAGGAATTTGGTGCAATGTTTGAGGGGTTAAAATCAGAAGCATCCAAGGACTTGGGATTAAAATATGATATATATATATATATATATATATATATATATATATATATATATATATATATATATATATATATATATATATATATATATATATATATATATATATACATTACTTTAGTAACATAGTAGCCGACACTTCTATTGGTAAGTCCCAATTTTAAAGTTGTTTTGTATATTTTCCACCTTCACCTTTGGATATTTCATATGGGAAACAAGGAAGAGTGAGGTAGTATCTTACAGGGGATCTCTTGAGGGTTGAAAATATTGTGGAGAAGATCAAGTATACCCTTATATAAGTACAAGAGACAGTGCAAAAAGTCATAGAAAATTACATGGTTGGGCATGATCAACATGAAACAAAAATTCATTCAAGGTGGGAGATAGAGTATGGTTACAGTTGAAAAAGGAGAGGCTACATGATCATGGTAAGAAGATCAAGCTCTGTGATATGGTCCCTATGAGATACCAAAAAAGTTGGGAGATAATGACTATCCCTTACATGTGCATTTACTCAATTATGAATGTGGAGAATCTGAAACCCTATGAGCCTTCCATGCTAGATTAGGAAGAGGAACAAATCCTACCTTTTGTGGAGGATTTTGCACCAGATGCTCAAACAAAGTTGACATAAGATACAATTTTTCAAAATCGGTACAAAAATAAAAGACAAGATCATAATGGCATTTGGAAAATTGGTTTTAAAGGATAACTTACAGGCAAGGCTAAATGGTACACCTAAGAGGTGGAGGAAAAATTTCCTCACCTTATTCAATAGAAGCTTTTAGGGACCAAAAGCCTGCCAAAATGGAGAGGTGTAAAAATGGAGAGGTGTGATCCAGATTGGATATTATGTTGTTTTTCATCCATATTGATGCTTTCAAAGTGGAAAAAGTGGAGGAATTAGCTCACAATACCATTTTTACCAACAGGACCCAATTTGGAAAATTGGGGTCTGAAACCTTTTGGAAGCATTTTGAGGGATCAAATGGTATTTTTTTGGGGTAAAAAATTGTCATTTTATCATGCCCATTTTTTCCTATTCTACACACATATACCTTTCCAATACTCAATAATCTCCCGGATCAAATTCTCTATGAAAAATGTATGCCACTCAGAAGTTGACCTTCTTGTTTTGGCCACCATAATTCAAGAGAATTCCACATCAGCCTCCATTATTCATGAAAAATAGGCCAACCATGTGATCATGATGAAAAGGACTCTAAAATATTTTATATTATAACTCTAGTTAAGAGGTTGAGTCAAACCTAACGATTAGAAACATATCAAGCTGTGTTATAATTAGGCCACTAGGAGGAAAAGGGGTTCCATTCTTTTTTAGTGCATTTGTTCTATAGACAAACAAAATAGCCGAGGAGGATAGGGAGAGATGACACAGGGAATATTATTTGTGCATTTTAGTCTCCCACAAGCCATATGAATTACTTATTTTACTCGTGTTGGCTTGATGCGGCCTATACCCAGGTTCAAATGTGGTTACACGAACCAACAAAACCCCCTATTACAGCCCTTTCGACAACGATCTGCTTGCGCTGACTGAAGTCTCACCCGAGGCAGTATAGGGGGATGCTAGAACCAGGTTTTTACATCTAGAGGGATAGGGGAATGTGGTTTAAGGGCTTTTATTCCTTGACATAGCTTCGCAGAACATATCCATTAATTGTACAAGCGATGTTCAACACATCTATTTAAATTACTGCCAGACTACGCAATATTGATTAATCATGCATAAAATAACATAAATAATCATAAACTAGACTTCGCTATGAAATTGCAAATCAGAACCCTCACTTAGAATAGATAAGCATAAATAATATTAAATAAAAACACATCAATAGAAACTCATATATACCTTCAAAGGTATTTCATTAATTGGTTAGACCTTTCTCATACATTAACTTTCACTCTACACACTCAAATGCAAGGGTCTGGGCACACAACTACAGAATTCCTAATTTCTTCGCGCACTCATCTGCAGGAGGCTTTCCTTTAACCCAAGAAATAGACTCTGGCTCAAAACAGTCTTACATCCAAATGCATTTTATTAGAGCTATCCTTTCTTGGCCTTTCTATGACTTTTATCTAGACTCCTTATATAGATTTTCATTTACAATATCATGGTCTGAAACCATGGGAGGAGTTCAAAATTCATAAAAAAATCCTATTAAATTAAATAATAATGGGCTTTGACCCACCCCAAATCCACTAAGACTGAAAATGGACTCCGCGCTGCACACTCCACTCCTTGATCTGCGAAGTCTTTCTCTATTACTTTCTTCGAGGGGATCCCATGTCCAACATGCCCCCAACACAAAATTGTGACTCGTCCTAAGTCACAAAGCTAGTGGGACATCGATATTAATCTTTATGCCACTTAAGACATCCTTAAATGGTGGAATTTATTTGACGCACTGCTTTTCAAACTCTCTAACTTCTCCGAGCAGCGTCTCGGTGAATTTCTTGGCCGCCTTCTGCTCGAATCCTCTCTGTGTCATGTGTAATTATTTCAACTTCTTTTCTACTGTTTGGGAGAGATGACTGGCCTCAGCTTCCCATGGATTCATTTTGTATGTAAGTAGTTTCTCCTTCCTACATAGCTCATCGACCTGTCCTTGTAAAAATTTACCCTCTTGGACGTGGGTAAATCGTTGCATCGTTGCTAAGGTCTTGGAAGTTACCTTAATATGATCCATATATTCTTGCGCACTTCGGCCTCTATATTCTACACCTGATGGTCCTCATGAAGTGAGGCCCATGCATCCATGACTTATTCAAAGACATTCACACACTCATGTATGTGGGACTCAATATGTTTGGTGGCAGCTTTCAGCTATGTTGTGTGCTACTCCCAGACTTATGGTGAAGTGGAAGGTTGCAATTGCATCTGAAGCTCAAATATTTTCATCTATAATTCAAGGCTCACTTCGTCGACCTTGGCTTTAGAGTCCTTAGTTGATGTGGCAAGCTTGGCCTATTTTTCTTCTGGCGCATTTGTAGCCTGAATCTGGAGCTCTGGTAGTTTGCTGCAATCCTTAGAGATGGCTTCCTCCAACTTATGCCTTTGCACTGTCTTAGCCTCATGCTCTTGGAAAACCATATGATTTTCCTCAACCATGCTTTTCCTTTCCTTATTAACATCCTGAATGATCATGAGGGCACACTTTTATCTAATCTTCAATTCCTTGTCAATGCCCTAGAGGAACTCAAGCAAAGTCTTTAGTGATAGTGTGACAAGATTCAACTTTGTATTCTGCTAGTGGACCGCCTACTTTAGTTGCTTTGTTTTTTCAAAACTCAATGTACCTGTAGGGATAGGCACCGTGCGAGTATTAGAGGTTAGTGCCAATTCATGCACTGTAATGCTTGCACCTGCTTGTGCCCCACTTTGTTAAATCACACTCACTTGTAGCCTGCTCACGCTTGCCTGAATAATGCTTGTCTGCACCTACAATTATTTAAAGCCCTTGTGAACATCTGACATCACCTTCTTATATTGTTCTTCAATTATGCGACATAAGTGCATTATGGCATGCTTCACGATGTCGTCAATTTCGTCGAGGTCCCCTTCAGTAAGGACCATGGCTTCTGGGCAAGTGGAATTATCAGACTTTACCTTCTTCCTCATGCCATCCTTCTACGGTTGTCACCTCTTTGTAGTAAAATGGGAGGATGGGTCCACATTGATATCAATGTTGAGAGTATCATGCCCTCCTATCTCTAGAATCTCTGCTTCAATTTCTTTATCAGTCGCGAATTTTACTTTTTCGTCCTTCTTTCCTTTATGTGTGTTGGGCTTCACACCACTCATCCCGCCCTACTCCATGATTGGAGTTAACCAATTGCTTGGCCATTTAGTAATGATGGATTCCACATCTTCTTCTTTGACAAGGTACGACAGCTCGTACCAGACACCAACAAGGTCCTTATTTTCCTAAATGTGAATGTGGTGGAATTCTGCTTTGAACTTCGAGATCTATAGATACTGATTTACAATGTTGGTTGATAACCGGGGCTTCTGTTTAATCACCATCCGCGGACTCATCTCAAATCCGACCCAAAAGATATTATTGACCATGACCCTGTTTGGCTCCGTCAAATGCCACAACAAGACATATATGGATTCCTCACACAAGTCTGGGTCTGCAGTGGGGAACTGTAACTCCTTGGGCTCCCTCGAAGACATCATTGAAATTAGGACCAAGAGCCACACATAGTGGAACTGCTTGCCCTCTTCTTCAGTTGCCTTGCAATCAATGATAATTTTGCTACATAGATAATTTTCCCAATTATAAACAATGCCTTTGGTGCACTCCACAACCAAGGATATGACCGATGTAGAATCATCCTCTCCGTAGCTCTTTCTCATAACCTTCTCAGCTAAATTGTGTGTGTAAAAGTGCACAGATCTATAAAAAATGGACTTAATTACATAACCCCAAGTTCCCTTTGTTAAATTATAATATTTCTTCATCTGGTTGGCAAGTTGTTTTTCCTGATATTTCTCACAAACACTTTTGCAGGGTCTGATCTGAGACACGAAAGGGTCATAATCATCCTTATTAACATCACATTGATAGGGATATAATTCCCTAGCCACAATAAGTCATCATGCACAAATGGTAGCAGTTTTCACACACAAATGGTGTTAATCAAACTTCGCCTAAAATGTGGCACATACAACATGTTGAGTATCCCAACCTCTTGGATACAAGTTACCCATTTCATCGGCTCCAATCTGGTCACTCCTCCTGCATAGATTCATTGGTGCAGATACCAACTAGGATCAAAATGTGGGTATTTAATATGATCATTGAAGTCCCAGTCCTCCAGCAAAAGCTAGGGCACCTTGGCCAATAACTCTCCTTCAACTGGCACTTCATCCAGAATCAAAGGCGTAAATACCTTGTATTTCACATCATATGGATGCTTCGTTGTCTTCTTAGCTTCTAGCTTCTAGGGTGGGATATATGGAGGAAAACTAGAGATAGGATCGACCTCCTCAACATCAATTTCCTCTGGTGCTACTTCTTCTTCATCAGATTCGATATCCATGGGAATCTTCTACTAGTCCTGGGCCCCCTTACTCCGTTGTTCCTTAGGTTGTTTCTTTTGAGGTGACGATCTTGTTACTGGATTCTGCAGATTTTTGGACGATGTTGTGCCTGCAGTTGTCTGTTTCCTAGGCGACCTCGGCCCTGTAGTGGTTGATGGTGGTGTGGCTGTCATTGTGGTGTCTAAACCTGGTAGGATTGTGTGGCTAAGCCTTGACTTGATCAATGCTTCTTTGATCGCTTCAAAAATATAATCCAAGATGCAATAGCTTGCTCGACGATCTTTCAGAAAACAACTCTCACTTCTAAATCTTAACGTGAAAATTGTTTCAATGGGGAGTGAGATCCATAATTTATAGAAAAATTTGAATTCAAATCCCATCATCTCCTTTATATCATCCTCACAAATTCTAATTTGGCGGCAGATCCGCCTAGATATGCCCATTAATTTCACCCTTCCTGTTCCTTTTAACGACCAAGTCATTTTCCAATCAACTGTTACTGCTCCAACGGTCACTTTTTGGAAGAACTCCGCTAAACTCACCCCTTCGGCACAGTCCTGCCTCCTTTGGTGCAACACCCTCCAGTTGCGCTTATTGTCGTGTTTCTAGTCGTGTTTCCGCACAATACTTATACTTGGAGGAAGCCACCCTTTGGCAGACTCGTTTATATTCCTATGTGCTCCTTCAATTAGGCATTCTGGTCAACACAGAATTGTTGACCAGATATTTCCAAGATGACTAGTTGTAACTTCCTTGGGAATGTTCCAATTGTGCAACCTAATCAGGTTGTACCAACTTTCTTAGCTCCTTGATAATATGGAACAATCCTGATTTGAATTCTTAAAGAGCCTCATTCATGCACTCCCAGCTATCAGCGAAGCTATAAGTTAACAAGAAAATTTATATCATCTTGTCCCAATCCCTAGTGCCACGACGCAGTTCTATTTCAAGATACCACTACTGAGGAATCATATTCAAGGAATGAAAGAACATGTGCACCCACTCTGGTTGAGGTTTTGGACCCCAAGATGTTGTCTTGTGAGATAAATGCTCGCGAGGATATTTTTTACCATCATACTTCTTCGCGATCTTCATGTCTACCTGACCAAACCTAGGCCTTATCAATTTGCATAACTCCTTCCATCCTCCTAAAATTTCTCTGTGTGCGCCCCACCATCGGGTGAGTAAACCTTAATGTGAATTACAAAGCTTCATATCTCTGGTCCTCATGTACCTTTTGCTTAAATTATTCAAGAAACAAGACAACATTTCCCGTTCCATCATAAAAAGGTAAGTCACGTACTTCCGATCGAACATAGCACAGAGATTTGGTGACTCTATTACAATGATTAGCAGTGACTTTGTTACACCATTTTTTGGTCATCTAACTTGCTATCATTAGATGGACCCAAGTACACCATGTAAGACCAATTTTACCCTAAGTAAAATTGCCTTCACTATGTAAACTAACTTAATAAAACACATTTATTAGGTTGTTTATGGTCTAAACAGGAAACCCCAAAAGGAAATATTAAACAAACCAATATTTGTTTGATTTTCCTGGTCATGTTTAACCCAAAACAAAGAAATTAATTAGATAAATCTTTATTTATCTTATTATTTTCTAGGAATAATTATTTAAATCTTATTTAAATAATATTCCTTGTTAAATATGACTAAATCACCCATAAATAATTAAATAAATCATCATCAATTTGATTATCTTTCAACCACTTCCTTAAAATAATAAATAAATCATTTATTTATTTATTATTCACAAATAAAGGATTTTGACCCAAGTCAAATACTTTTTCCCTCCAACAAATATAATAAAATATTCCATAAAAGGTGGATCTAGATTTGGTTAATGTTATTTTAATCATGCGCCAAGATCTAGAATGACCCAATATTTTGTTATAAATAGGAGGGTTTTTCCTACCACTCTTCACCTTTTGTTGCCTATTAGATCACTCTGGATCTAAACTCTTGGTCTAACTTTGAGCCATTATCATTTTCATATTTTCCATTATTTGCTGTGTGAGCTCCCTTTGAGTTCTATCTTTGTCTGGGTTTTCTACACCAACAAGAGAGAGAAATGCTAGATCTGAAGTGCTGAGGACTTCCAAGAACCCATCCCATTGAGGAGAATTGGAAACATCTTCTTTTTTTCCTCCCAGGTGCCCTTAATACAAAAAATTCTTTCAAAAATTGTTCTTGTCTTGTCTATTGGATATATGGAGCAAAACCTTCTTTTTACTGCTTAATGCATTTCTATGCATAGATCTAGTTTTTGCAGCTCTTGTCTTCATCAACTAACTGCAGATCTGAAGATATTGGCAGCCATATTTGATGTTAGGGCTATTAGTTATGCGTAGCTAAAGTGGTCTTTTTTCGTACACTTCGACAAAAGATTCATACTAACAATTGGCGACTCCACACGTGTTTTCAATTACGACCGCTGTCGTTTTTCATATTCCTGCATATCCAGCTACTTCAAAACCTAGGGTTTCTTTTCAGATTTTTGTTTTTCCTATTTTCATGTGGTTTTTCACCTATAAAACCCTAAAACATTAAAATTTCTAACTTCCGCGTGTTTCTGGCCCTATTGCGCAGGTGACAGACATCAGCTGCAACTGAGACGGCATCTTTTCCGGAAATCTGCCGCCGGGACATCTGGAGATTGAGGTCGCACTTTTCAGCCCAGAAACTACGACCTAGACCTCCAGGTCACACTTTTCAGCCCATTTTCTGCGACCTGCACAGAAAATAGGTCAGAACCTGCGACCTGCCAATTTTTCTGTTGTTTTTCTGCAATTTTTCTGGGTTTTTCTGAAGCTTCTGTCAGGGTTTTCCAGCCTCTGTCTCAGCCCGTTTCGACCTGTTTCTGATCTGTTTTTCTCATCTAAGTGGGAACATAGCCCCCTAGGGCTTCAGTACCCTCCACTTTTAGTGGAAGAGCTTTTATGTATTTCAGGTCTGTCTTTTCAGAGTTTCAGCCCCCCCCTTTTCCAGATATGATTCCTCCTTTTCAGACCCCTTTTAATCAGCTCTTCTCCCTTTCAAATCACCTCCTAAAGATTTGTTTGGATCTACCTTTAGGGCCTCATCCTTGCCCCTTCTTCTTTTTGCTGATTTCCTCCTTTTTTTCCAGCCACCTTGCCTCTACCTCTTGGCTATGATTTGCACCTCTTCTAAGCAGATTTCTCCTTTAGATCCCTGTCCCTTTCGACCCTAGATCTATTGGCCTCTTTTTAGTGTGTTTTGACTAGATTTTTTCCCTCTTTTAGATCATTTTTGAGAGACCCACCTTCTTGGGTTGGATCGATGCACTAGTAGCTGTTAATTTTCTGTTATTTTAGCATTATATATTGTTTTTTACAGCATTATTTTCAGTTACGCAGCACAATTTTTCTCTTGCTCTCAAAACGAAAAGGGTTTAAAAATTAAAATTAACGCACGCCACACACTCACCCTAAGTGAAGAAGAGCCTGGTTTACACCGCCAGGCAAAGACTTTAAAATCAATTGACACTGCACCTTTCTGCCCTTGTTTCGACATTATAATCACTTGATTCTGCACCTCCTTGCCTTTGTCGGTCGTTCTTCTTCCCCTCGTTCCGTGTTTGTGTTGTCACCATTGCGCCCCCAAAGCGCACATCCCGGAGACTTCTTGGCCTTCACCCTCAGTTTCCGATTGGTCAACCTACTCCTTCCCGCCGTCGTCGAGTTAGTCCTCCTCCGAGTCCACACTCTGACTCCTCTTCTGATTCATTGGGTTCTCCTTTTACTTCTGGTTCTCCCCCTGTCACCTTCACTATGTCTGGTCCAGGGCCTAACGCTAGCGGTAATCCCGGCCCTAATGCCGGAACTACTACTAGCGGAACCGCCACAGGAACTACCTCGGCTGCACCCTTGCTCCCTTACATGGCAGGCCTCAGCCTCCCCGATTTCAATCAGTTGATCAATGACCCTATCCGCCACGATGTTGGTTGGCCTGCTATGCCAACCAAGCTCCCCTCCGACATCCCTAAGTTCGAAGGCCTTGCTAGAGAAGATCCAACAAACCATGTCCGATCTTTCCACATGTGATGTTCCTCCAATTCCATTACCGATGATTCCATCCGTCTTCAGTTGTTCCAACGCACGCTTACCGGCGAAGCTTCTAAATGGTATGTTGACCAAGCCACCTCTTCCCATACCACCTTTGCGACCATTTCCCAAGCCTTTTTATCCTATTTCTAGCTCCCTCTCGGATACGATACTGGTACAGAGCTTTTGACTTCTTTCAAGAAAACCTCTTCGACCCGCCTTTCCACTCATGTCGAGGAATGGCAAAGAAGCCGAAGCTTATGTCGAGCTCCCCCCTTCGAAGATCGGGTTTATATGGACTGTTTCCTTCGCACTCTCTTACCTCCCATTGGAAAAGATGTCGCATCCCATTTCCCTCAAACCGAAGAAGCCACCCTCCAAGTAGGCTTGAAATATGACCTGATCTACGCTCAGTCTGGTTATGTTTATACCGTCCTTCTTGACCTCCCCAGGCCCAGTGGCGCTAAAGCCCCGGGGGCATCTCATTCCACTGACGGTATCATTGGAGCCCTCTCTCATCTGTATGCTCAACCTCCTATGGGCTATGGTCTCCCTCCCGGAGGGGCCAGCACCTCTAGCAAATTTCCCCCTCCAGGTAGCATGTATCCAAGATACGGCATGCCTCATCCTTTTGCCCAACCTCCTGCTTACCTCAATGTTGCCCAACCTAACCATTATCATTATCCGCAGCCTGGTGTGCCAGCTCCTCCAGCATATGTGCTTCCACCTCCCTTGCCTCCTCCACCCCCGCAACAGCACCTACAGCCCCCTCCAGGGCAAGTCTTTGCACAGCAGGGCGCGACTAATCCCCCTTCTTCTCAAAGAAGGTAGAGAGGCAATCAAAATCAATCTGCCCCTAGTACTCGTGGACCCAATCCTTAAGGTATTGACCCTAACACTGCTAACCAGCAACAGGGCATTCAGCCCAAGCCAGACAGGCCTCTTCGCACAAATAAGCCTTGTTCGTGTTGCGGTGTTTACGGTCATTACACCCACGATTGTCCCCTCTTACCACAGATGCGGCAGATGTGGGAGTCTCAAGCCACATTGCGAGGACAAAATGCCTCCCCTCATGCTCCCCCTAATGTGACCACTACTCAACTAACTGTGTTTACTGATCCTTTCCCTCAGCAAGGATTCGTGGCTACCCAACCACTTGACGGACAGGTCGCCACTCAACCTTCCCCTTCTGGTTCCTCTGATTACCAGATCCTCATGATGAACTCTGATCCATCCTCAACCATTGACCTTCACCTTCAAACCCGGTCTCGCCAGTACCCCAAGCCTCCCGCTCATTATGCCCCCGAGTCCCCTTCTTCAGGTTCTACAGAGCCTCTTTCGACATCCAATGGCCCCTTACATATCCCTCAACCCAAAGTTGAGGTTCATACCAAGATTCCTAATGGACCATTACATCGAAATGCTGCTCCTGGTCGAGCTACTCATGCGTATAACATAGTAGATGATTTGGCGCAATCTCCTGCTGCCATTTCCACATTGGAACTCCTCCAGTCGTGCCCTTCCCAAAAGAATGTTGTACTATCTGCCGTGGGCGCTGTAGATCCTGCCGATGACCAAATGATTGTTTTCGACGCTCATCAATCCAACCATCCTCCTTTCCTGCTTCCATCGCCTTCCAAATACCAGTCAAAATCCGGAATGCCAACGTTTCTCGGTGTATAATTGATGAGGGGGCATCCACCTGTGTGATGTCCGCTTCGGTTTGGAAGCAACTCGGATCTCCTGAGTTGGACCCTTCCACGATCACCCTTCGAGCGTGGGACGACCACGCCTCCCAGCCCATTGGCCTTTTCCGTAATTGTCCTATCACCCTTGCCAGAAAGACCGTTTGCGTTGACGTCGAAGTCATCGACACCCCTCTAGACTACAACATTCTATTGGGGCGAAGCTACACCTATGCCATGTCTGTTGTCCCATCCGCGGTTTTTCGCAAGATGTCTTTTCCTCACAATGGAAAGATAGTCACCATCGACCAGTTGAATTACCATGAGCCACCGTCTCAGACCCCCCCGGAGACAACCATCTCTTCTGTAGCCAATAAGCAAACCGTCGATTCCTTGACCAGTGTCTCCCCCGGCGTCTACAAAGATTCCTCCCTACTTGGAACTTTTCCTGGTCCCCCCCCTCCTCATATCTCTGATCCCAGCTTATCAAATGTTTGCATGATGCAATCATCTAGGGCCGCCCTTAAACGACCCACTTCTGCTAGTCAGCAACCTCAGACTCAACCTCGCCCACCGCAACCCACTCCTAGCCATTCATCTCCGCCAGCCAGACCTCCTCCTTTTGGCCCTTCTCCTATAGCTGGTATCCCTGAACCCGTCTATCCTCCCGAGTCGGTTCCCCCAGACCTCAATCAGCTCGGAGCCATTCCTCCTGGTCATTATCCCGCTGGTCAGATACCTTTCCTGGCTCCCCCTCCCGGAGTCTATACGGTCCCTGTCATGGCCACCCTCTCTCTCCCTAACCTGACCCTGGGCATACCCATCTGGTACCTTGACCCTCCAGCCGCTACCCCACCTGGTCACCCCAAAACCTATCTCGCTTTGACACTGGTTCAACCGGTCCCCCTCGCTTCCTCCGTTGCCACCATGCCCCCCGCACCTCCCCAGGACCCTACCCCTGTGGTGACAACTCCAGGAAAGAAAGGCAAAGCTCGCAAAGGGGCATCCAAAGACAAGGTCACCCCGACTGACCCAAATCCTCTTCCGCCCGCAAAGCCCTGCGCCTTGTGTGATGTCGTCGGTCATGCCACCCATACTTGTCCCGAATTGCCCCACATTCAACCCATGGTTAAAGTCGTGTTCCCTGAGTCTACGTCCCTGACCCCTCTCTCCCGTCCTCGTCCGTAACCAAGAACCCCAAAACTATTTGCACCAACAAACCCTGTGCTTTGTGCGGTGTCCATGGCCATTATTCCCACCATTTTCCTCACCTGACGCATTACCGCACCTCTTTAGAAGTAGTCCGCGAGTATGAGGTTGAAAAAAATCAGTCTGCCTCTCCCATCCTCGCACAGTATGCTTCGGGTCAGCTTGAGGATCCCCCCGCTCCCATCGACATTCCCCCCCCTGATGTCCAGATGACGGAGTCTTCTACCACCATTCTTTACCTATCATCCTCTGTGAGACCCTTGGAGCACATTCCCCTTGAATCCTCCCCTGTTGTTTTGCTTGACCCCCCTTCAGCGACCACCCTGGGCTCCTCATCTTTTAACCATTTGTTTCCCTGTTCTTCTATCATTCCCTGTGACGATCCGTATGCGAGCCTTTCTTCCCCTATGGATGATTTAGGTAACTTTTCCGTGTCATGTGGTGTCCCTTCCACTCTTCATCCCCTCTTTTCCTGTCCGGATGCCTACTTGGGAACCTTTTCCACCCTTGACCCCCTCTTTTCCACCCATACACGAGATAACTCCACCAGTATCTCTGTTGACCTCCGCAGCCCAAGTCCCCGCCATACCTTCGATAGCTCTCATATACCACCCTCTAGTTTGTATATGAGTCATAGCCATCTGGCTCATCGCACTCCCTCCCGCAGTTACCGCTCGATGTCTTCTATACACTCATGATGCCGTCATTGTCCCTCCTCCCCCCATTTGTTGTCTTGTAACACTATTTCGCAGGACCTCCTGTCCCCACCCTATATCGGTTACACCGATGGTGCAAGTTGTTACTCCCGGAATCTAGCCTCGGCAGGTTAGGCCATTTTCACCCCCTTGCATGCCCTTGTGCTCTCAAATGGGGTCTGCATTGGTACTGCCACCAACAATCAGGCCGAATATGATGCAGTGCGTGGTCTCTTAGCCGATGCCCTCTTTCATCGCATCCTCCATCTGCATGTTCGTTTAGATTCCCTACTTCTTGTCATGCAACTAAATGGTGTCTATCGTGTGCGTAATCCTGTGCTGTTTAGACGATATTTACGAGTGAAAATCTTGATACGTGAATTTGAAACCATAACTTTCAACCATGTACCTCGAGAACAGAATCACTATGTAGATAGTATTGCAAACCATGTTCTAGACTGGCATTTATCACACGCATTTCATACAATACAATAACATTCATAATCATTAAAAAAGATGCATATCCATAATATGTGTCGCAAAACATGTGTTTTAGAGTCCATCTACTCTGATACATTTGACATGCCCATAGCATGTTACAGAAAACTCAAAACTGGGGGCACCACCTGCCCCTACATACACACTAGGGGGCACCACCTGCCCCACACCTAATCACTATCTGGCAGATCCCGAGCCAATGGCTCTGCTCCTGCAGCCTGTAGATCACGTATCCCCTGACCGGCCATCGCCATGCGCCGCATGACACCTCGCCATTACGAGGGTAGACCAATACATGGCTCTATGTACTGATCATCCAAGTCTTGCCACCCGCGCTCTGACACTCCGGTTAGCAACCTTTCGCATCTATGACGGATGTCCTCCAGAAGGGCGGCCGCATCCTCATTATGCGCTGCTCTTGACCCACTCAGACTTGCAGCTCCAGATGCTGTCGGTCGTCCCATATATCCGGCCGGTTTTACCGGAGCTATATCTGCATACCAAAAGTTCATGAATCAGTACCCTATCTACTATTCATTAAATTTAACATGCCCAAAAAATAATAGTTACTTGTCACTTACCATCGGGTCCCCATACTCGACCAGGCGGAAGTGGTAGGTACGGATCCCCACAATAACTCATCCCACTATAGGGATAGTCGTCTATGTATAACGGCATCTGATCCCAATGGGCAAAGAACTTAGGTCGAAACACTCGTCCGACCTCCCCTCCTCCTCCTATACACAGTAGTCGCCCCCACCGGCGCATCCTGGGCTCTCTCGGGCCCCCATATGAGAGCTGTATACGAGGTCGTAAGGTCGGGATCTTCTCAAAAAAGAAGGAGCATAATAAAGTCCCATACGAGCAATCGTGGTTCACTTGCCGCTTGCAAAGTGACAGATGTCGTTTTAACGACACCAACATCATTTGGGCCCACCCATAGTAGGTCCCACTCAACACACTCTCTACGATCATCATCTGCCCCCCAACGATGTGATGGAACGCCTGGTTACCCAGGATCCGCAGCACCGTTGCGGCCACTGCTCGGGTCTCCAATCTCTCTAGGTCCCCGATTGGTATCTATGTCCCTTTGACTTGGAGACCCAGTCGACAATGCCGCTCCACAAACTCCATGATGTTCTGCCCCCGTGGTAACACTGGCTGCGTATTTCCCACCATCCCAAGTGGCGGGAGACCTGTCAGGAAATACACATCCTGGACTGTCAGTTCGATCCTGTGCCCCTGGACTACAAAGACCTCATGCTCTGGATCCCAATAACTGATAATCCAGGCCAACAAGGGCTCTCCAGCTCTCATCAAAGGGTTCTCCAAAAACATCAGAACCCCAAACCTGGCCAACACACAACGGACACCCTGATCTGCCTGGATCTCTCACACAAACTGTGTCTCTCTCTAGTTCACCCGTATATCTCATATCTCATAAACATCATCTTTGTCACCTCAAGGGGATAGGGAATATTAAATCCAAACACAAAAACCCAACTCACCATCAAACAAAGACTAAAAAACCCTCATCTTCCGTGTCACACTTTTCCAACTGACAGTCACACCTTTTCTCAAAACTTACAGCCCTGTGTCGCATATTTTTGCCCAAAAGTGCACCAACAAAAGATGCAAAGGTTGTTCCCAGACTGGCCCTAATCCTAACTTTCAATCCATCAAAATGAAAGAGTAAGGTTAGGCCTCTTACTTGCAACTGACGGATCTCGATTCCAACGGTCGGTTTGTCCGCTACGCTCGCCGCAAGATTTAGGGCCTTCTCTCCTCTCTACATTCACCACAACAACACTAGCAAATGAGTGGATTTGGAGGGAAAACTACCTTATTAAAAGAGAACCCTTGTTTCTTCTTTCACCTGTTGCGACCATACCGTAGCTCTGTTTGAAAAACCGTCTGCACCTTTGGAAAGCTCTCACCGAGCCCTAAAATGGGTATCTGTTAGTTTTTTCTGATTTGATACTTCACCAGGACACATTTTGTCCAAGAGGGGTCACTTCACCTCCACCCAAAATCAAATTTCCTCACTTGCAACACTTGTACTTGGGGCACCACTTTGCCTCCATACTTGTCTTTTTTTGTGTCGATTTTCGTCATGAGTTATCATCTTGTACTCATGTTTTTCGGGTCCCCCATGGGCTCTTTTCTGTGTGGCAGCACCATCGAGTCGCCCTTGTTTAGAGCATCCAAGTTGAGTCATCATCACATTCATGGAGTCTATCCCGAATCCCTTTGTACCCCGCTATAGTCCTCCATCCTTCATTGCTTGATCCCTCTCTTGTGTCGCACATTATGGCCTTCAGTCCCACTGTCCCCTATCCCTCATGATCTTGTGTTAGTCGCTGTCGTGTCATTCCTGCCCTTTATGCTCTAACAAGGGAAGTCGTCCATTCACTACTCAGTTCCCTCCATTTCACCATCATCATTGGTATTAGTTTGTCAATCGCTCGACTATTTTCTCTCGTGCCTTAGTTGAGGATCTCTCATTGCCTCACCTATGGCGGACCTCCTGTCGACATCAGCTCATTCATTCCAGAAGGCCGGTCTAGAGGGCGGTGTACCTTGGTTCCAACTTCCACTCTTGTTCGGTGCCTCAGATCAGGCAAAGGGATTTCTCCTTACCCTTTGACTTGATTGTTTCTCAGCTCCAGCTCCTTTCAGCATGATCGAGATCCGTATGCTTGATGGTTCAGTGATGCAAAAAAAGCTCTTGGTGATTCCCGGGTATGTGTGAGATGTCTCAGCCCTCATGAGGGGGTGGCCCTGCAGGTAGCCCCCCACATGCCCAGATGACCTTTTCATTACAGCCTTTGATGCAGCTCCGTATATTTGATGATGTCGACCTTCGCCGCTTGCAGCACCTTTTTGATGTGCATGTATCAGTCAGATTTTGTGAGCCCTTCCCCATTTTCAAGGGGCATTTGGGTTGTATTTGTATCTCATCTACTCAGATATTATTGTATAAGTCCTGGCTGTTATCCCAGGCACAGCATGTATGTGGGATCCTTCATTGTATTTTTATCTGGCTCATGTTTATGCCGGTTGTACTTTATGGTTCGGTCCCTTGTTTACTGGACACACTATTCTTTTGTACTTTGTCTCGGCGGGCATAGGTATGCCTCCCCCGCCGCCTTTAGCACATGTACCCTCTCATAAAAAGAGACTTGTTGCACCTGTAAGTCTCGTCTCCTCAGGGTCTAGTTCTTCAGCACATTAGTCTACCTTACATCTCTCTCTCCGACTTCCCTTTTGATGTCTGGTGATTGAGTTCTTACAACATACTTCGGTCATACGATTTGCTCCTAACACTCGCACGCTGGGGGGAAATTTGTTACACCATTTTTTGGTCATCTAACCTACTATCATTAGATGGACCCAAGTACACCATGTAAGACCAATTTTACCCTAAGTAAAATTGCTCTCACTATGTAAAATAACTTAATAAAACACATTTATTAGGTTGTTTATGGTCTAAACAGGAAACCCCAAAAGGAAATATTATATTAAACAAACCAATATTTTTTTGATTTTCCTGGTCATAATTAACCCAAAATAGGAAAATTAATTAGATAAATAATTATTTATCTTATTATTTTTTAGGAATAATTATTTAAACCTTATTTAAATACTATTCCTTGTTAAATTTGACTAATCACCTATAAATAATTAAATAAATCATTATTTATTTGATTATCTTTTAAATCACCTCCTTAAAATGATAAATAAATCATTTATTTATTTATTATTCACAAATAAATGGATTTGACCCAAGTCAAATACTTTTTCCCTCCACCAAATATACTAAAATATTCCATAAAAGGTGGATCTAGATTTGGTTAATGTTATTTTAATCATGCACCAAGATCTAGAATGACCCAATATTTTTTTATAAATAGGAGGGTTTTTCCTACCATTCTTCACCTTTTGTTGCCTATTGGATCACTCTGGATCTAAACTCTTGGTCTGACTTTGAGCCATTATCATTGTCATATTTTCCATTACTTGCTGTGTGAGCTCCCTTTGAGTTCTATCTTTGTCTGGGTTTTCTACACCAACAGGAGAGAGAAATGCTAGATTTGAAGTGCTGAGGACTTCCAAGAACCCATCCCATTGAGGAGAATTGGAAACACCTTCTTGTTTTCCTCCCAGGTGCCCTTAATACAATTTTTTTTTCAAAAAATATTGTTCTTGTCTTGTCTATTGGATGTATGGAGCAAAACCTTGTTTTTACTGCTTAATGTCTCTTTATGCATAGATCTAGTTTTTTGCAGCACTTGTCTTGATCAACTAACTGCAGATATGAAGATATTGGAAACCATATTTGATGTTAGGGCTATAAGTTATGCATAGCTAAAGTGGTCTTTTTTTCGTACACTTCGACAAAAGATTCATACTAACAGACTTCATGCAAGTGATTTTTCCAATGCTCCAAATATTCATCGAAATATTAAATGCACGAACGATTGCGCTCCCAATATATTCTGCCATCTGGGGTGGGATTAATCCAGACTTCATCCTGCGCAATAAGATTATAGATCTGGTCAATCTCAACATCCCCATACTCATGTTGGACAAGATCTCTATAGCGCGCACCTTCGGAAGGATCTAATGGCAGAACAAGTCAGGTACCATTCTTTTCAAAGATCATATGCCTCTTCTTCAGGTTGATTATAACATCCATGTCGTAAGCCAATCGAATCCCAACAACGCAAGATAAGGATTTATATCATCGACGATCTCAATAACTTCAAATTTGACCAATACATTTGCACCATCGATATCTATGTTGATCTGCTGCAATCACCCCCTAGGAATGATCTTCTGCTAATTTTCCATCCTCAGCTGAATTGGTGACTATTACAACTTAGGCCTTCCCATTTTCTCGCATGTCCATTTTGGCCGAACGTTGGCATCTGATCCTAGATCCAGAATGACTTGCTCCATCTCATAGTCTATGATCTTTGCAATCAACCACATCTCCCAACTAGTTCTTTTCTTGTTCTTGTACACTTTATTTACTGTGCGTTATTCCAATTGTATATTTTCCTTGCCAGCGCAGTTATCTATCAGCTCCTGTAACCCTTCTACAACCTTCTGGTCCATTATTAGTTTCATACACGTCTATAAGAAGGATGCCAAGATAGACTGATCAACTCCCTTGACTTTAGTATTCTCCTCTAGCTTATCCCTCAATGGAAATAGTTGTCTTTGCGCTGTTGATGTTGAATATTTAGGAGTCATAAATGCCTTCTTTGCTTCCATGAATGTCTCTTTCTCATGCTTCACATTAAACCCAACATTCTTATCTTTAGATTTCCTTACCCATGTCTCCAGGCCTTTTTTCTTTCGCACAGTTACCTCTAGTATTCACACCACTGTGTGTTACTATGGTGATGTTATGATCTTCTTGGCGCGGTTCAACCCTCAACATTTGTATATTCGGAGTCAGCCGCTGGTTGCACTTCTCCTGCATTTTAGCTAACAAAATGGGACAATATTCAATTTCATGACAAAATTCTTGACAATAATTATAGGAATCTAGAGTAGGATTATGACAATCCCTAGAAAAATGTCCTGGGTGTTCATCGTTGTAACATATGATCTGCCCTCATCCACGACCAACGCCTCCTCCTCAGCCACGCCCTCAGCCTAGGAAACCTCCTCATGCAGTCAGCGAAATTGGATCTTCATGACCTTCTACTTGCATTTTGTACGCACTAGGAATTTTCTGCATAATTAGATCATAGATTTTACAATTTTGTTCATCGCATCCCACTGAACTGTAGAAATTGTAGAAAAATTTCTTTGGTGACATGATTTTTTTTTTCAGCAGGTGACAGTAGTCCATGGAATGTTTGCCTGCAACTTCGCATAGGCTACACCATACATGGGGCCCTACCCTTGACCCAACACTCGATACAAGATTCAATGGAATTGAAATCCCAATGCACAAATAGTCTCTATAAATAGGGCATTGCTCTTTATAGTGACCTTATGCTTTGCACTTGATACACCAAACTTCCGACTGTGTATCATATCTAACCTCCTTTCCCTTATTTATATCTTAGAGCTCCATGTGAAATATCACCAACTGAGTCTGAATTGTTGCACTCCTATGCTTGTATCAGCTATTGGTGAAGCTTCAAGCTTCATCGCGATCTCTAGCGCTTCGGCCTGAGTTGAAATCTTCTATTATGATAATGGAAATTTGATTTGAGGTAAAAACACAAAAATGAACCATTATCTATGTTGTTCATCCGAGATCTTGAAGCTAGTTTGGATCAACAGTGTCTTAAATATATGATCTACATCCCACATGGTCTGAGTAGCAACCTGCTTAATCTCTTTGATTTCTGTGATACGCTAGGTCTGCGATTTTGGTTTCTTGAATTTAGCATTCAGTGCGTTCTTCATCTCAGCCAATGTATCATTCTCATTCGTCGTAACATATTTCATGTACCAGGAATTCTCTATCTTGCATCATGGTAACCAACTGCGCTTTTATCATATTTTCATCTGTAATATTCTCTGAAATCCATATTGCTTCTGCAACAAACCAAAACTATTTTGGATCATTTGATCCCTTGAACACGTGCATATTAAGGGATTGGGCCATGGTGAATGGTGGAGGTGGAGGTGGAGGAAAATAATGGGATGGGGTGATGATGGGGGTGGAAATCTAGGGAATCTCGACAGTGCTCTGATGAATCTCATATCTCAATGACAGAATTCTCGGGGTAGCGGTGTTAATTTTTATTTATTTAGACCCAAAAAATGGATGATATTCAATTTCGACGTGCATACAACAATTTGTTCTGAATATTTTACCATTCCGGGTAGCAACAGGTTATCTTTCTTCGAACATCAACTTGAGTGCATCCATAATATACCATTTTCACATAATAGTATTCTAATCCAAACTTTAGTGAATTCAGGTACTTAATTGAAGGACCTATGGATCCCATTGATCCACCTCCTTCAAATAAGAGAAGACCCTCATTTCTTAGGGATACTCTCGAAGATGAAAAGAGACATATTTCCCCAAGGGGGACATTCCATGAAAGCAAGAAGCCGAAGAGATACCAAGGGTATCTAGCAACCATGAGTACGATAGTACAATTTGAGCCTGGAACATTTGAAGAAGCCGTAAAGCATCAAGTTTGGAAGGGTGCGATACACGAAGAATATGAGTCCATTATGAAGAATGATGTCTGGGAAGTGGTCTTGAGACTGGAGGACAAATCTGTTGTCACCTCAAAATGGCTCTATAAGATCAAGCATGGATCTGATGGAAGTGCTGAAAAGTACAAGGCAAGATAATTTGCCTGAGGCTTCTCTCAAAAGGAAGGCATAGATTATGATGATATATTTGCACTTGTGGCCTGCTATACCACCATCCGATCTATCATTTCCCTTACAACTACACAAGGATGGAGTCTACATCAGATGGATGTGAAGAATGCTTTTCTTCCTAGATCTATAAAGGAAGAGGTGTATGTGGAGAAACCTCTGGGGTTTGAATTCTGAGATAGAGACACCCATGTATGCAGGTTGAAGTAAGCACTCTATGGGTTGAAGAAATCCCCTAGGGCTTGGTACGAGAGGATAGATAACCACTTGATGAATTTGGGCTTCACTCGAAGTAATGCTGGTTTGAACCTTTATTTTAAGGTTGATAGAGAAAGGCCTCTCATTTTGATTCTCTCTGTGGACGATCTCTTCCTAATAGGTGTTGAACCTTTCATTCATTAGTGTAAGAGGGAGCTAGCTTCTGAGTTTGAGATGAAAGACCTAGGACTGATGCACTACTTCCTAAGCTTGGAGATCTGGTAAAGGCGAGGCGAGATTTTCCTTTCTCAAGGAAAATATGTTGTGAAGCTGCTAGAGATATTTGGTATGGTGGAATACAAGTCTGTGTCGACACTGATGAAACTCAACTTTAAAAAGTTGAGTGGAAACGCTGTTGGGCCCATTCTAGCATATCCTACCGAGTATCGAAAACTCGTGGGGGCCTTGATGTTCTTAGTGAACTCCCGTTTGGACGTATGTTTTGCAGTGAACACTTTGAGTCAACGTATGGTTGATCCTCATCACATTCACTAGATTGGTGCCAAGAATCTGTTGAGATATCTTTGGGGCACAATCAAATATGGGCTGAGATACACTGTCAAGGGTTTGAGACTCCATGGATATACTAATGCCGATTGGCCTAGCAATGTGGTGGATCGAAAGAGCCAATCTGGATGTTGCTTAACCTTGGGTTCTGATTTGATATCATGGATGAGAAGGAAGCAGAAGTCGGTGTCTTTGAGCATCGCTGAGGCCAAATACATTGTAGTGAGTATGGCCTGTTGTGAAGCTTTTTGGTTGTGAAAGCTCTTCAGTGAGTTGTTTGAGCATGTGCTAGATACCACTATTATCCTTTCTGATAACTAGAGTGAGATTCGTCTTTCTGAGTATCCTGTGTTCCACAATCGATCCAAGCATATTGATATCAGGTACCACTTTCTCCAAGACATGGTACAACGAGGTGCCGTAAGGCTCAATCATATAAGAACTGATGAGCAGGTCGCAGATATTCTCATGAAACCCCTAGGGAAGTTCAAGTTCCTAACCTTCCCTGAGAAGCTTGGAATCGTGGAAAGACCCTATTCTAAGGGTCTTGCTTGAATTGGACTATGTACTCTGGGTGCTCTAGGGGGATTGAGGATAGCCTATTGGAGCTATAAGCACTCATAGGGCTAGGCTGGCCAAACCTTGTGGTGCTTCTGCCCCACCATTATGATATTGATTTGGTTCACCTCTCTCTGATCTGTGCCCCGCACGGATCCTACCCATGGAGTTTCAGACTCATGGGAAGTACCTCTCATTTGGCCAATGAGGTGGGAAATGTGGATAGAGACCATAGCAAGATCGATGGACGCATCATATATTTCTGTACTCTCTATGTCTAGGATGGCACGTGTCCAACACCTTGATCTGGGATCAAGTATGATGAGGTTTTATCCTATAAATTGACTTCGGGTTAGTAAACTAACTTCGGGTTAGTATGAGACTCTTTTGAGTCCAAGAGAGGTTTTTACCTCTAATATGACTTCAGGCCAACTGTGCGTGATGTATTTGTGACTCACCTTTTGTTCTGAAATAAATATCTAGCAAAGCATGTTATGGTGGGATGACGCACAATGTTTGGTTTGGTACATGATAGATGGCACTTGTGGACAGATGGAGTTCTCCCTATTTGAGAGGGAGTGTTAATTTTGGGAAAATGGGTCCAAAATCCATGGTCCACTACTCATATGAAGATGGTCATATTTTTTTTGGATTCCTCTTTCGGAGAGGTGCAAGATTTATCTAAAGATCATCTTGATTGGATGAGCAGAACATTGAATTTGAATTTATTTTCAACATGTGTAAGGTTGGCTAGATTTATCCCACATGTCTAAGAGATGTGTCACACACCCTCATTAAGGGATATAAATTAGAGAGATTTGGAGGTCATTTTCTTATCATCTCATCACACATTCTCTCTTTGTGATCCGATTGGTTCAATAGCCTTTGGAGGCGTTTTTCTTCTCACACGTGTGGAGCAAATCTATTGTTTTCTGCGTTGATCTGTTTAGGGCTTGCTATTATTTTCTACACTGATCTGTTTAGGGTTTTTCTATTGCAACATTGGCCAGCATTGACCATGATAAACCCTTGTTTGTTTTACCTCAATATTCTGCAAAAATTCTGATTTTAGGAGGCCGTACAGCTGGGCTCTAAAATCGAGGAATTCTTGGCTGTTTGACTGAAGCCCTAGTTTGTTGTGTTGACTTTTTTGAAGCTGCCTGCATTGAATTTTCTACATTTTCCCTGGTTTGACTTGTGTTGAATTGTGATGAGGTGTCTTTGAGGGTTTTGGGTGTGACACATGAAAGTGTTGGCTGACCAAGAAAGACTTTGTTGGTTGAAGCATCTCGTTGACCGTCGTAACCAAAAACTATCTCATATCATTGTTGGACATAAGGAATTGTAAATCTGATCTATATTTGGCTTGTCTTCTATTGATCTATTATTGTGTTCTATCAACATTTTGCTTTCAAGTTTATGTGATTTATATCTTATATTGGGCCTATGAAAGATTGAAGTAAAAGTACATCAAGCATAGAGCACCATTGTTATTTAGATTTAACACAATGTTTCTATTGGATTTTGTCATGTATTAGGGAATAGAACTCGTATTTAATCAGGAGCATCAATCCCTCTATGTACCTTGATGTTAGTGACATTGGTTGTCGAACTCCTCTATCATGACCCTACTAAAAATGTACCCATCACTCAAACAAAATCTTGACTTGGCATGCTATGTTTTTTCTATCTTATCTTAATGCTTAGAGGGTGATATTAATGACAAATATCCCTATACATATCCAGAGGTAATGACAAAGATACCTCTGGATATTAATGCTTAGAGGGTGATATTAATGACAAAGATCCTGATTTTCCAACAAGACTAAAAAATTATACATTTCTCGTGGCAGAAAGAGGCCCAAGCATTAGCAATAGATAATAGATTTACTTGTCTTTTCTAGTTTCTAATAGTTTTTATAATTGTTGACTCTTTCATGTTTATTATGATATTTTTTGTAAACAATATGTGACAATTTAAGTTTGAAGTTTGAAGTTGGAAATTATATCTCATTGGTAATGAATTATGAATATGATGCTTCGTGAAAGTTGAAAGTTGTTTCATTTCATTTCACTTTATAACATTTCATTTCATGTTAGAATTTTTATATAATTTTGGCGATCAATGATGATAAATGTTATGTATTGAATTTTGAAATCTCGAAACTTTAAGATTGATGAATCATGAGACTCGATATGATGTATGTTACTAGCCTGTGGATGTGGTTGATGAAGATTATAACTTCTAGATGATTGATGTTATATGGTTCAATCTATGTTTTTATGCTTTTTATATCTAATTCATCATTCTACATGATTTTTTTGACATATATGCATCAAAATATACAAAAATATATATTATATAATAATCCGCTCCCGATTCACTCCTGAACTGGGAGCTTTTGAAAATTTCACTCCTCGCTCCCGCTCCCAAGTAACCTTGGTTGTATCCACTTAAGTACAGATTTTCTCTCTATCATTTGTAGTATGAAATGAGATACTTGATCTATTGGGACTTATGTTAAACATGATGCCCCACCATATTTCTTCACCCACATGAACTTCGTCCTATTAATATGAACAATTGACATTGTTATCTCCTAAAGTATATACCTAAGGTGCAACACTTACAGTAAGGGTTGTCACTCTGATCCCCACCCACTCTGTTTAGAATCTCTCCTAGCTAAGTCAAGGGGAGTAGTCCCTATAGGATGAAAACTAGAGGGTGGAACTTATTGAAACAACAAGTCTAGGAGATTTAAGGGCAATGAAATTATTATTAGTGTAACCTGATTGTTAATTAGTGAAAGTGTAAGAAGTTATGAGCAATGTATATTAAGAAAAATACAATTAAGATTAATAAGGTTAATACAAGATATAAATGTGATAGACTAGTGCCTTCAACAATGTTCAATGTATCCTAGATCTGGGTGATGTGAGGTCCAACCCACCCCACGGTGCGTAATGACACACTGCATGAAGAACCGACGGTGCCACAGAAAGCCTACCGCACCTAGTTCCATCAGCAAGTAGTTAATGCATTTAATGGAGCAGGTGCATGCTAGTTGGGGCCTCGATTGGAGAGGAACTGCCTTAAAATAATGAAGGCAAGCTCTCCTTTGCATTCATTCTTTGAATTTCCATCGAAGTGCTGCTAAATTCCTACCCAACCATGTGGTGCGTTCTCTGCAGCACTGTTCTCTCACTACCATGGTGCCCAGGCAGAGACAGAAGCCTCACAAAGGCACCACCAAAGGAGCCCTGCCAGCCAGACTAACCAGAGCGTCAGTGGGCTATTACTATCAGTCCATTGCTGAAACTGACACTGTTCTCGACCCTCAAATCACGGCCTTGGCCATTGAAAGCTCCTCAGCTCTCTCTGCGACCCCAACCACCACTTATAGTGTCTCTGCTTTCCAGACCACGGATTCTCTTTCTGCTCCTTCTTCTGTCATGGCCGCCTTCATCCCTACAGCTGAACCATACGAGTCTACTCCCGTAGCATACCTCTTCTTGACGACTGAGCCATCCACGCCGCCTCTGTCCATAATTAAGATGAAGTATCGTAAATCAACAATTCCTCTCACTGTCCCTCCCCCACCCAAAAAACTCGTGTGTTTTCCCATCAAAACTTCCTCCCTGTCCCTGTCCAATCTGTAGTGCTACATGCTAGGGGGTTGGCGCATGTAATATTCCAAAATGGGAACATGCAGCAATACTTCACACAATATAAGAACTTACATCAAGATAGACAATAAATCTGAGTACAAATCATAATATGCAGAAAGAGTAGAGCCATTTTATTATATTGGAGATGAATTAGTTACACAAGTACAAGATATAGGTAGATCTAACCAAAAGAGGAGCTAAGATCACCTAGAAAACATGTGTGAAGCAGGTACAACGTAATTGTTGAGGCTCTGCAGCAAATACTACGTTGTCTCTTTAGCATAATATAAACATGTAGTTGCAGGCCGAAAAAAGAAATGCAGATCTACTCAAAACTGGAACTCTGATGATGCCAAGATTCAAGATCTGGCCACTGTGATGTATTCCCAAGATACCAAAAATTATTTTCCATATCTGCAACTTTGGAAAAATAAACTCCCAGGATTTGATCCTTGATCTGCTGGGAAGTACAGATATGAAGCTAGATATAAAGAATAGATGGCTGAAATATGTGCTTAGATCATATCTATGATTTAAGGGCTAATCCCTTCCTCAGATCTATGAGCCAGGAGCTCTAGATCTAGCTTCTCAATCCTCCAAAAGATGATTGCAGCTACTGCAACACAACTGCCTCTGAAAACTGTGCTGTGAGGGAAAGAGAGGCCTTCTACCTACTGAAAAATGTTGTAATAAGATCTAGGATGATGGTAAGACTGATGGAAATGTGAAGGAATGATCCTCCACTAGATTGCTAGCTGAAATACTAGCAACTTCCTTCCTCCTTTCAGATCTGCAATATGGACAGTGTTATTCTTGGAGATAATACTTCTGCTAGGAGGTCAATAACTTTTGGCATGATGCCATATCTGTAATGTGGCTCTGGGAGTGATGCAATATAAGCCCAAGTGATGGGAATAATCCCTCACCTTTTTCTCTAGCTGAAGTACCGAAGACAACTACTACCTTCCAAATTGATCTTCAGAAAAACGTAGTTTTCTGAATATGAATGTTCTGCAGAAATTAGGAAATGGAAATGGCACTTAAATCCTGATGTATAATGAAGTACAAACCTCTTCCTTAGATATCACTCAAAGGAAGAGGAGGGATTCCTGCCCGAGAACACCCTGTGCTAAACAACACCTACAATCTCTGCTAAATAGCCCAAGATTGCAGTGGAATGTCACTTGACAATTCCAGATCTAAAAGATCATACATCAAAATAATCCCAGATGCCTTTCAACTTTGCATTCATCTCATTTATAGTGATTGAACCCCCTTAGGCCTTGGCCCTAATCTCAACTACGCTGTCTTAGGTGGATAAGATCCTCCAAGTGGGACTGCACTGTTTGACCAAATCAACCAAACAGTCTAGGTGCAATGTACACCTCCTCCATCATGTGTGCTTCATTTGCACATGATCCTCCACCACTTGATCATTAATACTCAATGACCCTTTGTTTGACATCTTCAAGATCTTAGTTGACTAAATCAACCCTCCATGATCTCTCTCATTAAATGAGACATGATCTCTAATCTCATTCACGTTAGTAGTTTCTCAACTACCTATTTTTGCAGATCTAGTCTAGATTAACCCACATTCACACACACAAAGTGGATATTTATTCTTATTGAGGATTGTGGGTCCCTCCACCCTTTTATTTACTCAATTCATTAATAAAATCAAGGACTCTAATATTCCAAATGTGATGTGAAAATTTGGGAATATTACAGTCCCCCCTGGAAAAATGTTTCTTGTCCTCAAACAACTCCAAAAGTAGATGCAAGGCCATCTATTCCCCTCCCTATGGAATCCACATAAGGAAGGCTTCCTCCATTTGCTGCAATAGTTTATGTATTTTTGGTTCCAAAGTTGTCTCTTAAAAGCATAAGGAATGACCTCCAACTATTTGGTCAGATGTCCTCCTCCCATCATGAAGTACCAAGTGACAACCATGTGATGTCCAACATCATCAATAATACATGAGAGACATAAAATAAAGTATCTCTTTCCACAAGGGAAAAGCTTCGTGATGCAATACATATCTTCATCCCATGTTTCATGAATTAGATTGAGCATTGATATGCTCCCATACTTAGCCTTGTTGGCATTGTTGGATCCAAAATTCATCATCTCAAAGTTATGCAAAAGAAGAAGGGAAGAAGCAATATGGGTAGACAAATATGTCAAAACATATTATCCTAACAACAACCACCGAAGTAAGGCCCTTTTTTGCCATCCTACATCTCCTCCATGTAATATGATCAAGCCAAACTCCCCCATAAGTAACCCAAGCAACAAGAGATCTTGTTGCCTTCTCTCCTCCTCACGTGCATCACAAAGAAAAAACATACTAATAGACATATGAGATGTCACATCAGCCCAATACAAAGAAACATCGTCAATGCACATCCTAAGATCATTATGCCAAATTTTAAAAAATTCAAAACACATAGACATAGGAGATCTCATGTGTTGGCCAAACTCTCTCAAGTGAAACCAAAATGAACATGCCTTCCCTTGTTAAAATTTATCATTTAAAGACAAGGCATGTTTCAGAAAATGATGAGCTATTGGATGGTACCCATACTCACCCAAGAGTAGCCAGCGCATCCATGCCTCCTTCTTCATTTCATACATGTTTCTCAAGGCATGGATCAGAAAAATAGGTGACTTTGGAGAGTGACAAGAATCTCCCAATGACAACCAGCGTAACCAAGCATGCTGGCCCATACAAATCTGCAAGTGGTTTTGCAACCCCTTGCTTACCAACCTTACCCATTCACTCCCAGGTGGATGATGAATGAGGTACTGCATAATCATGGCATCCTACCTTTGTAGAATGCCATCCTCCCCAGACTGTTGAAGAACTTTGCATCTCATGAAATTTTGAAATGCATCTCTAATGAGATCTCTTAATGAGATTCTCTCTCCCTCAAAGGCCCTCCAAAACCAAAGAATTTTTGGATATAATGCAAGTAGAAGTTTCTCTTTGAGCAGTGAGAAGCTCATTGAGAAAGGGTCATCTAGAAAGGAGAAAATGTTTCTCATTTCAAGATGTCTACCATTTGTCATATTTGCTTCCATTGCTTCATGTGTGAAGCTACCTCCAGAATGCTCCAAGAATGATGAAGCCCTTTCTTTGCCACAGCTACTAAGTGACAACGTTGTATATCTGCAGGGTGATACATGCACTATCTCAAAGAAAGTTACAACACTGATCTCACAATTAGTTTTTATACATAGGATAATGCTAATCCCATTTTCTGAAACTCTACATCTCAACTCAAGGGGTTGAATGTAGCTCAACAATGATGAACAAGGATATTTTTTAGTCTCCTCCTTGATTAGATCAAGGTTCCTCTGCATTGTGATATGTTTCTGCTTCAAATCAGCATCTTGTTCTAATCCTTGGTTATGCATTGATCTAGAAACCATATGTGCTGAAATTTTATGCATACCTTGGATCAACTGATATGTGGGAACCTCTTGATAGAACACAAGAGTTCCTCCAACTGGGACAAAAATGTCTTCAACTGCTGGTAAGAGTGATGGTATCTTTTCTTCAAGTGTACCAGTGCTGGTATCCTCCTCCTCTTCCTCATGCATCTCCTGATCCATGCATGGGACTCCATAAGTCAAGAGCTCAAGGCTACTTTGCAAAGATGCAAGTGTCTCTTCTCCAGATATAAGTAATTCTGTAGCAGGTGGTGAAAGTAGTGACCTCTTTTCCAGAGTGACAATATTGACATTATCCTTGGTTTCCTTGGGAGATGCCCCTTTGTAGCACAACTCTGTCTTCTCCATATCAAACTTCTTCCCCAACTTATGAAAGAAATCTAAATACTTGGTCACCTTTGCATGCTCTATGTGCCCAAACCACCAATATTCTGCTTCATCTAAGAGATGAAGTGCTACAATTTGAACAACCTCTTCTTCAGCCACAAGATGTAGCTTGAAAAATGAATCTAACTCCCTCCTCCAAGCCTTGACATTGCTTGAGGAAGATCCATCAAATGTAGGCAAATAGAATCTGTTATGCCTTTTCCTTCTATTGCTGCTATAGGATCCTCTTTCTTCTCTAATCTGGAAGATTTGTTGGAGAGTTAGCTTCTCCTTGAAAGCTCTAGACTGTGCTTTGTACTCTTCAAGATATAGACTAAGAGTCTCATGAGACTCAGGTTCATGCCTTTCTGCACTGCTATACCTCTCACCTTCTTCAAATAAAGGGGGCATAATGGATCTATGAGGAGATCTAGGATTCTACAGTCTTCTTTGATGCTGATAGGAAGTGCTTTCCTCGTCAGATCTTCTTCTTGGATCTTCTCTTTGCTCATCCTCCTTCATTTGATTGACCTCCTTGAAAAGATATTGCATGGATCTGAAGAAAGGAGTGACAGATCTTACATCCTCCATGATAGATCTCATCTATCTGTTCTTATTTCAATGTAAAAAGATGAAGTGTCCACAAGTTGAGCCAAAGATCATGCTTTGATACCACTGTAATATCCCAAAATGGGAACATGCAGCAATAATTCACACAATATAAGAACTTACAGCAAGATAGACAATAAATCTAAGTACAAATCAGAATATGCAGAAATAGCTGAGCCATTTTATTATATTGGAGATGAATCAGTTACATAAGTACAAGATATAGGTAGATCTAGCCAAAAGAGGAGCTAAGATCACCTAGAAAACATGTGTGAAGAAGGTGCAACGTAACTGTTGAGGCTTTGCAACAAGACAAACCTCCCAAGTGTCCTACGGACAAATAGCAACAAACATACAAATAAAAATATTTTCTCTAGATAATATTCGATTCATTAATTATCTACAACAGGGGTTTTGAAGACCTACCTATAGTCCAGCGCTATTTGTAATAATCTTCTTTCCAGTTGGTTGAAAGAGTCATCCTGAAAGATCTGCAATCACAAACATGGAAAAAATCAATAGCACCTGCATAGGATAAACTAATTCACGAATTATATATCTATCAGGACGATCAAGGAATTCAAGAAATAAGATAATTAATTCAATAATTCATTGATAAAACATGATAAACAAGCTACTTAATTAAAGAACTCATTGAGAAAATGGTATTCATTCGTATTGTCTTTAATAAAGAAGAGCCTTACAACCGTGTCTACCTTGATGTCGTATAGGCCTTCCTGGGGTTTGGAATAGGCGTTTCCTTTACTCTGACAATATTTTCACTCTCTCAGCTAAAATACACATGGGTGTGTGATCATTCCCACATAATGATCAGTTAAGAGAGTCTGAGTCTATACAACATTTCTCCTCAAAAATTCTCAAAGTCTAACTCACTAGCTAACTAAATTTTGAAGCTGCACTATGGTTTCAATTTATAGGAAAAGAGAGGAGGTTATAGTTCCACATAAGAGGGGATAGAATTCTTGGTTGAAGGGATTGAGCTCCATAAATCAAGGGGTAGGCTCCCATAATGGAGGAATGAACATACATGATAGGAGTGAACCTTCGACTGGATAATTGCTTCTAGAAGCTTTCAGATTTGACTGCTGGGCTTCTAAATGTTACTTTCCGCCTTCATTTTACCTTTTACAGGGGCCCACACCCTTAATGAAGAAAAAATGCGTTTAGCTCTGCATGCTTTAGAACAAAAAGGTGCGGCACCACATGCAATGTTAAGAGAAAGTGCGGTACAAGTGTTTTTAAGATTTTTATGAGCTTTTCTCTCAATTTCAAGGCTTGATTTTAGGAACTTTGATGTTATAGACTTCTAAGGGAGTAATATATGAGTAATGATGAACCCATATAAACACTAAAACGTCATGGTGATAAATTTCAGTGTAAAAAATTACCCCATAAAGTGTGAAGTCCGAGAGCATTCGAAGAGTGATGTGCTTTATCATTTCAAGGATTAGCCTGTTGACACCCCAGTCAGAACCCTATAAAAACATTCAATGCAAAACATATATATATCATCACTTAGGTAGGCATTCCCATACTCAGATCAAAAACTAACTAAACTTGTTCTGATACAGAAATGATTTTAAGATTACATCAATATTGTAGAAATAGCATGGATGCAACCATCTGTAATGAATAGTCTACTGCATAATGAATAATAAAACTCCTCACAACCTAGATGGTGGAAACTAGATCCAAGGTCTTGATTTCTGCTTCCCGAATTAGTACGGTTCTATCCATGAGATTATGTTGAAGTCAAACATGGTAGAACCCACTTGATTACCAGTCAATGATGTGAACTATTAACAAGTGTGAGAGAAACCACCAATAATGACAATGGTTCTCAAAGTACTCAGTAGTATCTATGAAATGTGAATAAGTGATCTGAATTTGAACATTTCACGGAATCATTCGATCAAAGGTCAATGATGCAACCTGTCGTCGAAGGCAAGAGACCTGCCATTAAGGCATGCAGATTCCAAGGTACTGACAGATTCTAGATCAACTTCCTATATGATATGCTGTCGTCGATAGAAAGTGACCCATCGTAAGCAAGCTCACAACACGAAACCATAGATCAAGTTTTGAAGAAATTTTTTGCTAGGACTGACTCAGGGATGTTCAACGCAAATGGAGACAAATGTTTGCAGATGAATGATTTGTTTGAATATCCTCTTGAACACATAACAACACTGCAGATGGTTTGGTAACAGTTTCCCTAAGATAATACCTAGAAACTGGCTGAAGACTTTCAATGTGGTTTGATTAACTGATGGGCAAAGGATTTTCCCAACCCAGGTAGAAGTGTGACAAAAAGTGTTGTGTTCAAGAGTGGTTTACTGATTTTAAATCAAAGTGTAACAAATCAATTCATTTTCTCTTTTTCCCCCACCATTTCTGGCAAGTACCTCTTTATTTCTGACAAACTTGAGGAGGATAAAATTTTCTTGTTTATAAGCTCATCCTTTGGATGAGTCCAACTTAGTTTAAAATCAAACCCTAAGAAGGAGTGGTCTGTTCCTGTTTGTAATCGACAGGTCCTTTACTGTTAAATTTTAACGAGTCCAATATAGGAGAAAATCAGTGTTTTTCATTTTTAGGGAGTCAAAAGAAAAAACTTCAGAAAACTCCATGGGTGTTCTTTTTCGTAATTTTAGTCTCTCAAGCCTGAAAAAGGATAAAATAATGTGGGAGAGAACTCTTTTGACCATGATTAGTCAATGTATACCTTTTTTGTAAATAGTCCATTTCAGTCCAGAAAAGGGGTAAACTTATACTGAAGGGACGACTGTTCATTTCCTTTAACGAGTTCGAATAGTCAAGTACTCGACAATATTTTCATCTTTTGAGAGTTTGAAAAGGGCTTAAAAAAGAACTCCAAGGTTTCACTTTTTCTTAATTTTCAAGAGTCCAAAAAAGTGATAAAAATATACTCAATAGTTTCACTTTTTCTGTAAATTTTAACGAGTTTGAAAAAGTGATAAAAATGTACTCATATGGCTGAATTTCAATTTAATTAATGAGAAGGAAAATATGGAAAGAACTTGGCATTTTCATGTGTTTTACGAGAATTAAAGATAGCAAAATAATATCGGTATTTTCATGAGTTTAACGAGTCTTGAAAATAATAACCGAAATTGACTCAAGATAGGTTTCATTTTTACAAAATCTTGAAACAGAGAGAAACTATGCTTCAGATAGGTTTGTTTAATTTTTACACAAGCTTGAAATAGAGAAAATTGTGCTTGAGAGTGGTTTCATTTTTACACAAGCTTGAAACATAGGAAAACTATTCTTAAGAGAAGTTTTAATGCCCCCAAGCGTAACTTGCTAGAGCGCATGCCCCCCAAGCTTCATTTCATTCAACTAAGTAGACTACTGGTTACAAATAGTTGGATGGAATGAAGGTTCATTTACGAGATCAGATGAAAGGCTTGACTTTGACTAGGAGAGGATTTGTTTCATTTTTTAACGAGGTTGACACAGGAAAAGAACCATCCTCATTTTGACCTGTTTCATTTTTTAACGAGGTTGTCACAGTAAAAGGAACTATCCTCATAAACTGTTATTTCTAATCTACCTACATAACCTACTGGTTCATTATATAATGAGGTTGACACAGGAAAAGAACTATCCTCATGTGTCTGTTTCATTTTTTAACGAGGTTGACACAGTAAAAGAATTGTCCTCATATCTACTCTCTACAATCTGCCTACATAATCTACTGATTCATTTTTTTAATGAGGTTGACACAGGAAAAGAATTGTCCTCATATCTGATTCATTTTTTAACGAGGTTGACACAGTAATAGGAACAATCCTCAACTACATGTTTCATTTTTTAACGAGGTTGACACAGTAAAAGGAACTATCCTCATAACCTACTGATTCATTTTTTAACGAGGTTGACACAGTAAAAGGAACTTTCCTCCTGAATCACTGATTCATTTTTTAACGAGGTTAACACAGTAAAAGGAACTTTCCTCTTAACTCATTGATTCATTTTTTAACGAGGTTGACATAGTAAAAGGAACTTTCCTCGTAAGAATTCTTGATCCTGGCTTCCAAACAGAAGAAACACATGTCAAGGGATGCACCTTGATCATGGCTTCCAAAATGTCTTCATCAGATGGAAGAAAAATTCTTTGGAAGGAACACATGTCAAGGGACTAAAAAGGGATAGGAACATCACGTTCAAATAATCCCATAGAGTTTTCCATGTCAATTACCGGATCTAAGTCAAAATAAGACGAGAAAATAGTAAGAGGCTCGCTTGTATCGGTAACTGAAAACATGGGACTGGTTGCCACATAATTAACCCATGGCAGGGTAGATACCACTTTAGTATGAGGAAAATTTATGGGTGTCGGATTATTGGTAGTCGAATCAAGACTAGTGAATGAAAGTTGGTCAACAGTCACAATGTTTCCATTGTGAGGGAAAGACATCACGTGAAAGAGTGTCGATATGATAGCTTTCATTGCATAGACATAGTCTCGCCCAAGTAGTAAATTCAAATCCAAGGGGCCTTGAAATACCATAAGATCAATACAAACAGTTTTACCTTCCAAAGTAATAGAAAACTTAAGAAGGATCCCTAAAGGTTCACTAATGGTTCTGTTAAAAGCTTTTAGATTCTGCGTAACATGCACAAGTTGAGGGGAACCCAAAGCTTTCGAAGTAGTTGAGGATAAGATACTAATAGAAGCACCTTCATCTACATGTGTGCGGCGTACATTCTTACCACAAGCCTTCACAATGATTTGGAAAGGGATGGAAGAAGGAAGACGAGGTTCTATCAATCTATTCCAATCAAAGGAAAAGACCTCGGTACTTGGAGGGGGTTCTGTAGGAACAGGTGAAATGCCCCTTGGCGTAGAAGAATCTGATGTAACAAGAAGAACCTGAGTGGTATGAATTTCACTCTCTACAGGGAGAATGGGATCGACCAAATGTGAAATCTAATCGACCACTTGATCAACTAATGGATCATCAACCTAAGTGATATCAGTTTCACTGTCCAATGGAAGAGTGGAATTGACTGTACTTGGAAATAGATCAATCATTTCATCAGTTGATGATAGGTTGGGAGAAAGTTTACGGTAACCTGTTGGAAGTTGTTGCTGTGGAACAGTAAGGTTTTCCAACAACTTTGAGGCTTCATCCATTTGAGGGAAAACGTGAGTTTGATGAATCCCTTTGCATAACCTACAAGGAAACCTAACTTAACCCTTTTTCCCAGGAACCTGACTATCACTGGTTAATGGATCAATGGTAAGTTGATGATATTTTTCTGACCATACTTCCAAGACCTTTGGAATACCAAGACAATTGATAAGGAAGTGGTCACCCTTACAAAGCTTGCAAGGGTATTTGGGTTTACGATGCATGTTGGAGGTTTCCTCAACACTACGAACACTTACAACCATGGTTGATTGGCTGACTTCTTTCTTATCTTGCTTCTTCTTCTTCTTTCCTTTCTTCTTCTTCTTAGCCACTTGGTTAATAACATCAAGGCTTTTACCAAGCGAAGAGGAAGAAATGGAGGAAGAAATATTGGGCGAAGAAGGTAAAGGGTCAACATGAGGTTGGTGATGTTGAGATAGTGAACTCTGTTGAGGTGAAGCATCCGGTTGAGGTGGAACAATTGGAGTATTTGGGGCCAATGAAGTTGAAAATAACCATATAGTTAAACCTATTGTAAATCCAGGTAATGACAATGTAGCCATATAAGGAGGACCAACATTTCCAAAGCAAGGAAAATTACTAGGATTCTCGTTAAGAAGGGTTCCTTGGTTGGCAAATTCTGGAACAGTACCATTAGATTCAACTTCAGTGAATTTTGTTAACAATTCAAAAATAAAATTAACAATTCAAAATTCACACCTAAATAATTAAAATTCACAATTCACACCTATGGTCTCTAAAAGTAAAAATAAAAAAATGTACACGTGCTATCAAATCTAGGAGTCAAAAAACACACAAACAGTAGATTCCCGCACTAAAAACACTAGTTGGTGATGAAATCCAACATCGTAGAATTTTAATACAGAAATGGCAGTTGGAACAGTTACCTCGACAACCTGCTTAATGAAACAGACCAGTGCAATTTTCTCCACTTAAACTATCTCGAGTGAAAAGAACCCTCCGGAGAGTCTAAGTAAGTCTAGTCGACGTCTGCTCCAGGTACAGTGGGATCTTCCCTTCACCGTCACCTTGGGAAATAATCGTAAATTTTATGGCCACTAAGGTCACCAACAAGAACAAATATACCTGGGGGAACAGTCTACGATCCAATACGCACACAAGGGCAGAGTAACAAAGCTCATTCCCCTTGAAGGCTCCTTGACATAATCCAAGGTTTACCGAAAAGTGACCCCAGGCTCCTCAACAATGGTCAATCTGAGGTTTACCGTTGTTAATACGTGTATATCTTCTGTTGTTCCCAATGAGAAAGGATTGATTACCTCACTGGTTCGGATATGATCTCGTGCTTGACTCCTTTAAGAGGAGCTTCCTAGAGCATACATGCTACTATTGGAATTTTCCTACCGCAAGATCGAATACTTGTTTGTTTTAGTTGCTTTGGAAAGTTAACTACAACCTATTCCAAAGCACTAATCCTGATCTATATTGGTGGAAAGAGCCCTAAAAATGTAAAAATTGATAGATGAATTTTAATTAAGCGCTGTGTTATTTAGGCTGTTATTACTCAAAGGGTAAATGGATACGAAACCAATGGTGTTATGACCTGACTCAAAACTAAATGCAATCGAATATGATAATGTAATCTTTTCAATATGATGAATCCTAACTAAATTAATGAGAGAGTTTCCATTCACTTCCAACAATGCAAAAAATTGATCAATAAGAGAAAATATAAAAAATTCTCTAATGCACTAAATTCATCAAGAAAAAGTAATGCTAATCAATTCCGATTTTTTTTATTTTTATGTTTTTAAAACAAGCATAAAAAACATGTAAATTAAAATCAAAGAAAAATGATCTAAATCTATGATTGATTTTTCAGAATGTAAACTGTGCAATTGTAATATAGGCACAATTCACTTTTGAAAAGTATGCAAATGTAATCTATGCACATTTTTCATTCATATTTTGATAATGAGAATTCTAATTATGCAAATGTGATCTATGCAAGAGAATTATCAAACACAAGATGATTCTAATGTAATCTAAGAACCAATCAAGTGTAAGTAAAGAAAATTGGGTGAGAGTTCCAAAGGTCAAAAAATAAAAACACTCAAAGGTGATTAACACTCAGACACAATTTAGCGCCGCTCCATGGCGACGAGGGGGAAATTTCTTTTGTAAAAACAAAAACAAAAAGATGAAAAATTTTCAAGAGACTGAGACAAACCTCAAAGTAATGACCAAAGGAAATCAAATTAAGAATTTCTCCAAAAAAGAAACTCAAAACACCAAATTAACTTAACGGAGACTGATGAGAATGTAAGAGTGCCGAAAAGAAATTCATACAAGGCTTTCTGACAAAAAATACAAGTCTGGGTATATACTAAGAATCTAACAAACTGATCCAAAAAAGAGAATTTTAAGGTTTTCTAAAAATTTTCACAGGGTCCGCAGGTTTCAGTGTAAACAAGTGCGGTCCTGCATTGTTTATACAAGAAAAGACCAAAGATGCCCGCACTGTTTCGAAAAGAAAAGTGTGGATACCAGAAAACTAAAAGAAAAATAAAAAACTCTAAAGCACGTTTCAGGGATTCTACAGGAATAAATTACCCAAGCCAGTATCAATCAATCAAAATCAGAAAAATAGTTTCACAAGTCAAAAATAAAAGAAATCGAAGTTCAAGATCCATTCCCTAGCGGAGTCGCCATTTTGTTAGACGGATAAGTCGTTCTTGCGGACAAGACAGACCTCCCAAGTGTCCTACGGACAGCTTGCAACAAACAGAAAAATAAAAACTATTTTCTCTAGATAATATTCGATTCATTAATTATCTACAACAGGGGTTTTGAAGACCTACTTGTAGTCCAGCGCTATTTGTAATAATATTCTTTCCAATTGGTTGAAAGAGTCGTCTTCAAAGATCTGTAATCACAATCATGGAAAAAATCAATAGCACCTGCATAGGATAAACTAATTCACGAATTATATATCTATCAAGATGATCAAGGAATTCAAGAAATAAGATAATTAATTAAATAACTCATTGATAAACATGATAAACAAACTACTTAATTAAAGAACTCATTGAGAAAACGGTATTCATTCATATTATCTTTAATAAAGAAGAGCCTTACAATCGTGTCCGCCTTGATGTCGTATAGGCCTTCCTAGGGTCCGGAATAGGCGTTTCCTTTAATCTGACAAGCTTTGCACTCTCTTAGCTAAAATACACATGGGTGTGTAATCATTCCCACATAATGATCAGTTAAGAGAGTCTGAGTCTATACATCATTTCTCCTCAAAAATTCTCAAAGTCTAACTCACTAACTAACTAACTTTTGAAGCTGCACTATGGCTTCAATTATAGGAAAAGAGAGGAGGTTATAGTTCCACATAAGAGGGGATAGAATGCTCTTTTGAAGGGATTTAGCTCCATAAATCAAGGGGTAGGCTCCCATAATGGAGGAATGAACATACATGATAGAAGCGAACCTTCGACTAGGTAATTGCTTCTAGAAGCTTTCAGATTTGACTTTTGGGCTTCTAAATGTTACTTTCCACCTTCATTTTACCTTTTACAGGTGTCCACACCCTTAATGAAGAAAAAGTGTCTTTAGCTCCGCATGCTTTAGAAAAAAAAGGTACGGCACCGCAGGAAATGTTAAGAGAAAGTGCAGTACAAGTGTTTTTAAGACTTTTATGAGCTTTTCTCTCAATTTCAAGTCTTGATTTTAGGAACTTTGATGTTCTAGACTTCTAAGGGAGTAATATATGAGTAATGATGAACCCATATAGACACTAAAACGTCATGGTGAAAAATTTCAGTGTAACAGCTATGAGGGAAAGAGAGGCCTTCCGCTGCTAAAAAATGTTGCAATAAGATCTAGGCTGATGGTAAGACTGATGGAAATGTGAAGGAATGATCCTCCACTGGATTTCTAGCTGAAATACTAGCAACTTCCTTCCTCCTTTCAGAACTGCAATATGGACAACTTTATTCTTGGATAGAATAATACTGCTAGGAGGTCAATAACTTTTGGCCTGATGCCAGATTTGTAATGTGGCTCTGGGAGTGCTGCAATATAAGCCCAAGTGATGGGAATATTCCCTCACCTTGTTCTCCAGCTGAAGTACCGAAGACAACTACTACCTTCCAAACTGATCTTCAGAAAAATGCAGTTTTCTAAATATGAATGTTCTACAGAAAGTAGGAAATGGAAATGGCACTTAAACCCTGATGTATAATGAAGTACAAAACTCTTCCTCAGATATCACTCAAAGGAAGAGGAGGGATTCCCGCCCGGGAAAACCATGTGCTAAACAACACCTGAAATCTCTGCTAAACAACCCAAGATTGCAGTGGAATGTCACTTGACAATTCCAGATCTAAAAGATCATACATCAAAATAATCCCAGATGCCTTTCACCTTTGCCTTCATATCCTTTATAGTGATTGAATCCCCTCAGGCCTTGGCCCTAATCTCAACTACACTGTCTTAGGTGGATAAGATCCTCCAAGTGGGACTACGTTGTTTGACCAAATCAACCAAACAGTCTAGGTGCAATGTACACCTTCTCCATCATGTGTGCTTCATTTGCACATGATCCTCCACCACTTGATCATTAATGCTCAATGACCCTTTGTTTGACATCTTCAAGATCTTAGTTGACTAAATCAACCCTCCATGATCTCTCTCATTAAATGAGACATGATCTCTAATATCATTCACATTAGTAGTTGCTCAACTACCTCTTTTTGTAGATCTAGTATAGATTAACCTACTTTCACACACACAAAGCGGATATTTATTCTTATTGAGGATTGTGGGTCCCTCCACCCTTTTATTTACTCAATTCATTAAGAAAATCAAGGACTCTAATATTCCAAATGTGATGTGAAAATTTGGGAATATTACAGTGCAAATGTGATGAACACAGAGATCTGATGGAGCCAAAGCCACGGGTCTTCTCGAACGAACAAGAGGAAATTGCATGCATCTATGTGTGTCTAGTCACTGAGAAGGAACAACTGACTCTTGAAGAAGAACAACATGACGACGCAGGCAATGAATGAAGGTTTTTGCACCTCAGTCCAACCCTAGACAGACCTGCTATTTATCATTTTCATGGTTATTTTCAGTACTTTTAATAATGTATTAGAGAATGAAGATGACTCAAGTTTTCAGAGACAAGTAAAGGGATGGTTTCCCTGCTATGGGTAGCCCTTCATTTTGATTATTGGACACAGCTGAGAGCAAGAATTGGATAAGTTCCGCTGCTCAGAACAATGGACTGTAATATATTTTCTTAATTAATATAATTAGACTAGCTTACAAAAAAAACAATTTTCAATGTAAATACAAGTATTTGCATGGAAATATATACTTCAAGTCACAAAATATAACACTACTACGAGAAAAGTTAGCACAATAAAAATATGGCACAATATCAAATAGGAGTAGATAAAAATAACTTGCAGAATAGAAATAACTTGTACCTTCAAGAAAATGCTCAAGATAAGAATGACAATCAAAGATGAGTACAAGTACAATGGTACAATATTGCAAGGAAATTATAATGCTCACAATGATAGTTATGCCACAAGAGATGAAGAGTCAGGAGGATGAGATGAAAATCTAAACTAGGTGAAGTGCAAAATCTTGGTTGATTTTAGTTAATGCCTAGTCTAGGTGAAACCTTGTCTTAATTATATCTCATTGAAGAAATCTAATCTCGTCATCATTTGCATTAAAATTATAATTTAGTTTTGCATTCCTAAAACTTACCTCCAAGCATAAGCTTGGTTTGCATCATTCCCAGGGATAGGGTTTTTCTGTTTTTGGTTTTTTCGACTAACATTTCGGTTCTTGCATTTTACATAAGGATTTATGAATGAAGCTTACTTCGTGTAGAATTATGGCTAATCATGGACAGGAGGCTCTCTCTAGTATCCATTTTCCCTTTCAAGGTCAAGTGAGTAGAACATCATGGATGACTTGTTTACTCCTTGTGATTTTACTAACATTCTGGAAGCTCCACGTGATTATTCTTATGAGGTTAGTGAGGCCATCGATGAGTTTCCTCCATTTCAAGGTAACAATGTTTTTAGTGTCGAGACCCACCTTGGGAATTTCAACCTCTGTATAAGCAAGTGTTGCCCATATTCTAACCATGAAGATGTAAATATGAAGATTTTCGTTCTCACCTTAGTTGGAGATGCTTTGGATTGGTTCATAGAGTTCTCAAATAACAATTTTGACTCTTTACAATCGATTATTGATGCCTTTGAAGATAAATATGGAGATAAAAAGGGCTCAAAGCGATGGTTGAGGTAAAAGAAATTAAAGAAGCTGAAAATGATCTCATCAAGGAATTAACTCAAATGGTTAAGGAAATGCAACTCAATCAAGTGTAGGTAATTAAAAATATGGAGATTTACCAAGCTCAACTCATTAAGAACATTGAACTTGATCCAATTTTGCACCGAGTTTTCGGGACAGGGAAACCCAAGAGTGAGGATACGTACAAGGGGGACGTATATCAGCAACCCCAAAATTTAGGGAAATTTCGGGGAAACGGGGGCACGTCAGAGCAATAAAATTTATAAAATTATTAAAAATCTAATATATAAAAAATAAAAAATAAAATCCCAACAATATGTTAATAAATAAATTAGTACATAGTAAATCTTATTAATTATGAAATGCACATCTAAATATGATCATCATTTCGTATTAGACTATTGTGAAGTAAAATTATCATTTGACATTTCTACAATCATCAATGTAAATATAAAAATAAATTACTAAATTGAATCTATCATTTGAAATTATGCAATGTTCCATCTAAATTCATTATTTTGAAATGGACATTAATATTATGCAAGGTACATCTAAATTAAATTCATCATTTGACAATTGAAACTACGCAATGCACATAAAAAATTAGATTCATCATATGACAATGACATTTGAAGTCTAAAACAACCATAGAAAACTGAACTAAAAATAAACATAGAAAGCAGTGAAATACAATTTTTTTTTTTAAATTTTTATTAGCGAAAAAATTCAAGGGACGCTGCCTTCCCGTATCCCCCCCCCCCCCCCCCCCCCCCCCCACAAGAGAGACGCATTTCATCACCAAAAAAATTCCCACCTAGATTTTCCCCAATTTTTCCAAAAAAGAGGATGTGGGGAAAGTTTCCCCAGGATTTTCCCCATCTCGGGAGCATGGGGGAGCGGGGAAGCACATGCCCCACCCTAGGGGACGCATCCTCATGGAACAATGACTTAATCAAGAAAAATTAATAGTGGATCATGCCAAAGAAATGAGTTCCATGGAAGCTAATCAGGGCACTCTTTAGAACAAGTTGTTGGCTATAGAAGAAAAACATGCTAAGGAAATGGAAACCATCAAAGTTAATCGTTCTCATCACATAACCACTATGCAAAATAATTTGATTACCATAAAGGAAAATCATGTCAAAGAAATGAGCTCTATGCAAAAATTTTTGATGGCCATCAAAGCAAATAATGACATAGTGATAAAGACTATGGAAGGAATTCATGCCAGGGAAATCAATGCTATGAAAGTTAAGCATTCTAATCAAAGTATTGTTATTCACAATAAGTTGGAAAACATGGAAATATCACATATACAAAAGTTCCAACCCAAATCAGATAATAAAGAACTGTCAATAGATCATAAGCCTCCTAGTCCGCTGAAGCAATATCCATCTTATTATGAGGTTATTTACTCCAATGAAAAGTGGCTAATTGAAGGTGACTCGGATAAAAAGGAAACTAAAGTAAATCGTGCTAATACATATAAGGTTAACCCATCACCCTTGACAGAACATATGCAGAACTAAATTACCAGAAACGCCTGAAGAATTTATCGGAAACGTAGATCCCCATTATGATCCTTGTCTAAAACGTCGTAAAAACGTTTTTGTGCCATTTCAAAAAATCGAAAACTTCAGATTTGGAATTGGATACGTTTCCAATGGTTTTTAATTTTTTTGGAAACACGAAAATCGTGATCAAAATCCACCCTTAAAATGTTAAAAAGCGTGAAAATTTGTATAGCCATAAATAAATAATAAAAATGAAGAAATCATATTTGCAAATAAACTCACTATAAACACAGTCTCATAACGTCTCTTCTAAATCTTTAGAAACAAAAACACTCCATATATTTATCAAGGATTCTTACTACTTAAAAAAGTTAGATGTTAAAAAATGCAAATAGAAGGGTTTGATGAATGTCTTCGTAAAGAGATTTATTTGAGTGATTAATTTTCAGTTTGGTTAAGGTTTTGTTAATTGTCATTGATTTTGCTCTTGATTTCATAAATCCCTCCAATATAAAAAATCTTCTTTAGCCAATATTTTGTCTTCATATAGTCAAGAGACAAAGTTGATGTTGAGAAGATTGAAATGTTCAAATAGGTCTTGACAGAATATCCCAATGATCCCATGGGCCTTTTAATTTCCACGCAAGAATTATACATACCATCTGCCATCTACGTCATCTGAAATGGGGACATGGGTCACGATGGACACGCGGATTCGAGTGTCGGATTCGGACATGGTGACACCCCGGAACAGGACACGTTATATATATATATATATATATATATATATATATATATATATATATATATATATATATATATATATATATATATATATATATATATATATATATATATATATATATATATATATATATATATATATTAAAAATTAGATATTTCTTACACAAATTCATTGATATAAACATAGATCTTCATCTAGATGTAATTTTTACAAAGGTACATGATACATTGATACATCATACAATGATACATATTACAAAGTAATAGACATATTCATCAATGATCCAATAGGAGAAAGAAAAGATACTGTAGTTTTCTCATTAAGTCATCAAAATCAAAATGTGTTACATAAGTACTAGCCTCTAGGTAGTACAATGCCAATGGAAAATAGAAATGGCAAATACAAAACAACTACAGGTCATCAACCTGATCCGGACACTCAAAGACTTGTCCATGCCCTAGCCACAGTCATTGGAGGTTTTTCTTGTACCTTTGATATATTTTTGAGCTAAATTTTGTGATTGCAAGATTAGTGATATTCTTTTGAGAGGTCACAGTGTTGGTTTATGATTAAAACAGTATAATTTGGGATTTCATCTTGGCATGCTAGCCTTTGAAAGAATGTTGCAGGCCTTTAGGACCTAAGTCCTCTCCACCACGACCTATTTTTTCAGACATTTCAATAGCATCGGGTTTGAAGCACTTATTGCAAAACCTAAATACACAACAATAATAGAGCTTAAAAGTACTAAGTTGGTCATAATAATAATAATAAAAGGACAACAAGCTCCTTTTCTTTCTTAACTGTGATATATTTAAGAGTTGTGACCCTAATTAGAAAAACAATCATAACAATAGGCCCAAAAGCACTAAAATTTGTCATATAAAAATCACAAGAAACATAACAAGTGCTTAAGCTTCAACCCTTATCCTTGCACATTTGATGACTGATCTTGTTGACTGAACTCACACACTAGCATTTGTGAGAAACCAGGGAGAAATTTGTGATTTTATAAGCCCGCGGGCACTTTTATCCGCAGCTCCAATCTAGTGAAAAGGGATTTGATCATGTCCGTACAGGACACGATCGGGACTTGTCGTGTCCTGTACGGACACAATTGAATCTGGGAAGTTGGACATGAATCCCCAAAAATCGTGTCTGATTCGCCCGATTCGGGACACGATGGGGGTAAGCTAAGAATCCAGTTTCTTAGTCTGCCATGCATGACACATTCTTTGAAGGAGTTGGACCCAAAAGCACAAAGGTCGTAGCATTTTTTATTACATTACTAATGATGATGATAATATAGTAATATGTTGAATGTTATAATAATCGCTAATGATGATGACAATGTTTATGCAGAATTGATGATGATGATTTTTTTATGTTGAATTCATGATGATGATTATGTACTTTTAGATATAGAATCTAGATTCTAAAAGATGAATGGTAATATGAAATTTTATTTTTTTATATGTGTGTGTGTGTGTGTGTGTTGTTTCCTTACTATATCATATCCTGATTTTTTGAAAATTTATCATATCCATTTCAAACCCTGTATCTGTATCTGTTCCCATATCTGTTTCAGTGCAATTTAGATGCAGAATGAAGAGAGGCATGCCATGAATATCTTGGATACTTCAAATTTTTCATCTGAAAATTTTCAAGATCAAGCAGAATGTTCTACATCATTGCAGCACAACCCACCAAAAATAAAAGTATGAAGAAGAAGATAAAAAGAAAGAAGCCTGATAAATTTGATGTCCATATACAACACAACATTGGGATAATTTAGAGTCCTAAAATGATTAGAATTGCACGTGGTACATCAGTAAAACAAACCATGGATCTTCCAAAGAGCAAGCACTCTAGACTTCATTGAAAGGATTGAATGCCATTGAGCATCCTCTATATCATATCTATAACCCTACTCTTTGTCATTTCAGTTATTAGAGTAGATTTCATTTCAACATAAGTTAGATTTCATTTATGTTCCTAGATTAGATTTACATTTTATGCTAGTAGAATAGCTTCTATATAAAAGGCTCCTATTTCATGAACTTAAATTTTATATGATGAATTTTTTATTATATTTGGATGGATGCTACTTATAGGATTTTTTGTGTTGCTTGGATGCAAATTCTGGATTCTCGCATTCCTTCAGTGAAGCAATGTGTCTCCAAGTAGAGCTATATGTTGAGCATTCTATGTCAACCACCCTATAACAACATACAATTTTTTCAAAGCACTCCATCATGCTCGAGCAATCAAGCAGTCAAAGATCATCATTATCTTTCAGCATTCTGTCAAGTCATGTAAACCCAAATTTTGCAAACCTGTAGGCCTTTATTGTAAAAATTATTCTAGTGTGACTATGAATCCATGTAACACACCTAGGTAATCTTAGGAATTTTCATCAACGAGTTCCATCTTAGGGAATTTTTTAACCTCAACTAATTATCTGTGTTTTTAAACAGTGAGATAATTAATGGATTTTTTCTCCCAGATATGCCCCCAAAGTAGTCTTAGTGTATTGATTCTATGTATAATTATCAAATTAGATCATGTCTTGAGTCTGGCAGAATTTGGATAAGTCTAAGTGTCAATTTGTAACTATTAAAATTTCCAATAGGTCGAAAATTTAATAATTTGGATGTAAATTTTAAAATCCGATGTTTGTAAAAGTTGAAGGGGGTAGAGTACTCATAATTAGAACCTCTACACCTCAACTTTGTGTTGAGATACCTGTTTTCACCCAAATTATACACCAAGGTCCACAACACTTAGGACAAAGGTTGTCACAATAAACTTTGTCCACTCCATTCTAGCAATCTCCTAGGCAAGCTAAGGGGGGTAGTCCCTAAAAGGTGAAAGATGGATGATGAAGGAAAACTTGTCAGGAACCAACATGTTCTAGGTGATGCAATGAGAGTTATCTTATTAAATTGAATTAAATTAAATGCAAGCGAGATAAATTGAGCAATGTTTTAATATATTCAATTAGATTTAGACAAACCATATCTAAAGTTATGAGACCAGTGCATTTAAATACAGGGCTCAGAAATAAAAGACTTGCAAGATAAATGATTTACCAAGTAAAAAGATGACAAATGTTGCTTAAATGTATGATCGACTAACTTATATGAAATACAAATCTAACAACTAAGTGAAATGCAAAATTCTTGGTTAATTTTATTAAAATGCCTATTCTAAATTTGGGTTTTCCCTTAACTGTTTTGAAACCGGGCTCCAAGGTAAGATGTCGGAAGAAGGCCAATAGGAAGCAAGCTAGGGCCTGATTAACGATAACTTTTTTTGTGCTCCTATCACCGAGTGTCTCTGGCGCTGCAGATACTGTGGCTCTGACGACTGCAAGGTCATCATGTTAACTACGGAAGAGATGTCGAGGCCCCTCAAGCTAAACGAGAAATTTTTTCCTAAAGATCTATCAACCAAGCTTATGCTTGGAGGTGAAATTTTAATATGCACGACTAATCTTAAAATGAAAATGCAAGAAATGATTAAGAGATGAAACGAGATTCTAAAGACTCAAAGAAATTAGATTATGATTTATTCTGAGTTAAATGGTAAGTACTTTTAAACTAAAATTCAATGAAAAATCCCAATTGTGCAGATACTCAAAATAATCAACTTTAGGAAATGAAAGATATACAATTTTCCACAATTCCACAATAGAGTACTCAATAAAAATGTTGATCACGATTTACTTGAAAATTTCCCAAAATTAATTACTCAAGAAATATCCAATAATTCAAGCAAATAAATCCAAGCTTAAAATAATTTCCCTTTTAGTTAGCAAGTTAATGTGAGCGATCTCAAAGATATCAAGCATTCAAATTCAGGACCCCAATAAACTTTGCTAATGTATGCAAATGATGAAAGCCCAAGCATTTAGATTTTCATATTGTTAGAATCAGAAAGGCAAAAAGATTCTATTATTCTTGATTATTTACTTGTGATATTATTTACTTCTTATTATTTTCTTCTTAGTTAATCAAGAAAATATCAAAGCAAAAATACATAGATCAAGGACACCAAATGTAGGCCAGGAGCAGGGCAAAACTCCACTATCGGGGAAAACCTAGTCAGTAATGCTTCCTTCAATAGTAATATTGAGACTCTAGACCTTGAATCGGACTTCCTCCACACCAATTCAAGCTTTCCTTTTTATCCTTCCTCAATCTGGCAGCAACAGCAACATCAACAACACTATGCAGTAGTTTGTTCAACCTTGGAAATTAGACCTTGCTTCTGGAACTTCGATCTTGAGGGAAAGACTTTGATCTTTCTTCTAGAACTTGGATCTTGAGGGAAAGAATTTGATATTTCTTCTAGGAGTTTGATTTTGACACAATACAACTTCTCAAGGCAGCAGCATCCAGCAAAATCAACTTTGACATATTCTTCTCTTGGCAGCAGCAACTGGCAAAAATTGAATCAACAACTGAAGCAATAGAATATTGTGAGACTTCGATCTTACAAAGTATAGCATGTGAGAGAGAGAGAGAGAGAGTAGCACCAAAATTTTGATTTTCTTCCAATCTATTAGCTTGCCCAAAACCACACTCCAATTGACCCCTTCCTTCACTACGCACTTTTCCCTGATGCAGCAAATGATATTGAATTTATGTGTATGAGAGAGATGTCTCCAAATGAATTCGATCTCCCTGTATTTATAGGCTTCTGATGGGTTCGAATTACTAGAATTGAGGCCAACTTGATGTGGAGGCTCCATAAACCATATTGGGCTCAATACTTGACCGAATTACATGATTCAAAAGCCTAGTATGGGTTAATTTAAATTTGTAATGAATAACCTAGAAGTCCACAATGGGGACCTTAATCTAAATATGACCTAAGCATGAAACCTATTCTCTAATAAGTCATTTAATAATAATATAAAAATAATTTCTTTATTCCTTTTGTCAAGTACATAAAATATTGATTCAAATAAAATTTGTGAAGACCAAACCTAGTTACAATCTTCAACAAATGTTAATGTCAATTTAATGAACGAAACACCCCTTCAAGTAATTATGGAATTAAATGGTATTTCTAATGTCTCAAACCCAAAAAAACAAAATTTTCTCCTATAGTCAAACTATTGAAATTTTTTAGAAATTATATTGCCTTGACTTTGAGGATTTTTTAATTGCTTTCCCACAAACAAATTTTCGACTAAAACCCAAATGGAAAATACCCCTATCACAAAAAAAAAAACTCAAAAATTAAACAACAAAAAAAATTGATGTAATAAAGTTTAGGAAAGAAAATTAATTTTTTTTAAAGGTCAATAAAATAAAATAAATTCTTTTTGATTTGATAATGTTTAAAAACTAAATAAATTTTTGAAGGGCCAAAAGGCCATTTAAAAATTTTAATGAATTATTTGTTTTGTCAATGTTTAGGAATTCCTTTTTTTTTTAGAAAGGGCAAAGCCTATGAAAACTTAAAAAAAAAGTGAAATTTTTGTTAAAGATCGAAAAGGAAACATTTGGGATTAGCAAAGGTCGAGAGGAAAAGAAATAAGGGTGGAGGGAAAGAGACGGATTGAGGAGAAATAGGAGATGGGAGTGGGAATGACGCGGGAGCAGAGAGGGAGATGGAGGAAAGGACGTGCAGGGGAGCAAGGGAGAGATGTAGCGCGGGGAAGAGGAGAATAAGGGTTGTAAAGGGGCGCGAGGCAAAGGGAAGAGCGGGAGATGAGGGCAGAGTACGAGAGAGCAGAGGGACGCAAGTAAGGAAGGAAATGTGCAAGAGAGATAAGGGTTAAGGCAAGAGGGAAAGGAAGAAAGGGAGGACGTGGAATATGTTGCAGGTTGGAGAAAGAGGGACGAGGGAGGAAGGAAATGAGAAATGAAAAGGAGTCGCGAGGAGGAGAGATTGGGCAGCGAGGAGCAAGGGATGCAGAGTAAGGAGGAAAGGAAAGACAAAAGAGGAAAGGAGGTTTGCAGAGGGGGTTTCAACCTAAGGAAAAAAAAAATTGAAAAAATGAAAAACCCTTGCAAAAAAAAATAAAAAAATTCACTCCAATAATTTTATGAGAAATACCTAGATCTGAAAAAAAATTAATTTGATGATTTTGACTAAAACTTTTCCCTGCAAAAATTTGTTTCCGAGACAAGATGTTTCCATCCAGGGCCTAGATCTGTCTCAGATCTTGAAAATTCTCCTTGTAAAACTTCAAATCTGCACCTCCATAATCAAAAAATAAAAACCCTAGATCCCACATATATACAAAAATAAAACTAAAACCCAAAACCCACATGTTGGACATTTGAAATTATTTTATACAATATTCATATCTATACAAATAAATTACAAATCTGTCATATATGAGGAGTATAATTTCAACTCCACTCCCAGATCTGAAGACTTAGACTCTTTCTATCTAGATATATCTATTTAGCACAAATTTATAAAACATAATTTATTTAAATTTAGGCACAAGCACAAAAAACACTCTGCAAGAGGAAATCCGTCAAATAATCCTAAGGAATTAAATATGGAAGGCTTTTCACATCTTATTTCTTTGGGAGTCAGTTGGTCTAGCCGATGACTTCCCCAAACACCCAATTCTTAATCCGACTGATTTATGCACACTTAAAGATAAACCATCAAATCAATAGAGAAATAAAACAAAAATATAATTATCAACAATTTGAGATACCTACCAATTCAATCAAATAAAAATTGTTATCTTAAATCCAATAATCTATGCAAGATACTTGTGCAATAGATTACTCCACAAGAGCTATATATCAACAATTTATCAAAATAATAACCATCAGAATATTAAGAACAAGATTACCATAAGATGTAGAAGAGGAACACCACCATTAAGTAAAACCCCAATGACTTGCGTTTGTATTATTCAATAATATAGTGCAGGAGAGCTTCAAGAGTGAGTACACGATTCAATGATCAGGTCCCTTGATCGACAAATGAATCCTAATTTATAGATAAATTCTCCAATGGCTAGCTGGCTTGATTCCCGTCAAATCAATCTCGACCGTTCATAAAGATTTAATTATCCTTTAATCATCATCGTCGAAATTATTTATTTTTTGAGGAAAAATCGAATTTTTCATTTATTTTATTTTTAATTAAATCAAAATTAACTATTTTGAGTTAATTTCCTCAAAAACTTGACTTTGACTTATCCAGCAAGGCCCAAGGGTCCAAAATCTCTTGAAATTTTCAATATTCCCTTTGTAGAGGACCTCTAGAAATTAATTCTTCTACAACCCACGAATGTTTTATTTTGGAAAGTTTATTTTCCCTAAGACTAAACTTAGACTCAAATTAATTAAATTTATGGCTTAGGATTTTTAGTTTATTTTTGCCAGAATATTTAATTAATTGACACGAAGGAATTATTAATTTTTAGTATGTATTTTTGTAACTTATAATCCGACAATTCATTCTCTCCTCGGTATTACGAACACTTGATCCATGGCTTAACACTTGATTGGTCCATGATCTCTGTTTAAATAGCATGGAGGGTCATTTGTGTGGTGACCGTTTATGAGAGAAGCTTATGTAATTTTTTTTTTTTACATTAATAAATTTCCTGAAGTGGCTGCGTTGGCTCAGGCCTTGGAAAGTTTCCCTCTTTGAGGGTTTTAACCACGTCAAATATCGGTGTACTTATCTGTGATCTGTTTCTAAGTAATGAAATTTGGTGTTTTATCTAAGGAACTCACCCTATAAATTCCTACATGATATTAGAGCTATTTGAGGGTCACATCCATAGTTAATTCAAATGCGAAACCGGTTTTAATTGCATGTGGCTGCCATTTTCCAGATCTATTGTTTCTAACCACTTTCGAGCCAAGAGAACCTTTCTGTTGTGTCCGAAGCTTCAGTTCCAATGAGGAACACCTTTTGTTTCATATGAAAAGGTTTATTTTCCCTAGCTATGTCATTTTACATTTGGAGGTATAAAGTATTTTTTTTGCAAATATATTTATTTATCCCTCTGTTTATTTCGGTTTATAGTCATTTTTTCATTACCGGATCTACGCCCTCTTCTCTGCATATGTTCTTTTCTCTGCACTCTGTGCGATCTAGAAAACAAAAAATAGAAAGATGGGATTTTTCTCCTATGTATGACTATGCTCTTTCCTTGCGACTTTGTGTGATCTTGAGAAATCAGAAATAGCGAGAATTTTTTTTAATTACGGTCAGACTAACCAGAAATTTAACATCTAGCCATAAGGCTTGTATTTTTATTTTTTTTTAATTTATTTGTGTGTTTGTTTTTTTGCAGGGAAAAGAGCACGCACCCCTACAAAGTAGACTTATTTAGAAGTAAAGAGCTTTATATAATAGCCTTAGGACTATAATCTAAACCTACCGATGAAGATAAAAAGGCTAAATGGAAAAATAAACAAGATCAAGCACGAGGGTTGATAGGAATATCCATTGCTCAAGATCTTAGATTTCATATCCAAGAAATTGACTCCCCTAATGAAGCTATGAAAAAGAAAAATATTTTTTTTGGCATTCAAAATGAAATCAGAGCCCACCAGCTTGAAAATGAGTTGCTTACTTTGGACCTCAATAATTTCTCCTCTATTGAAGATTTTTTGTCCAAATTCAAGACCCTTAGACTTCTCCTAGAAGGTTGTAAGGTAAAAAATGAAGATGGTAGTCTTATCTATTATATTCTTACTAAGTTAGGCCCTGCATACTCTGTATTTGATTCCACCTTCCATTCCACTAGAGAAGCCCTCATTTCTCAAGGAACACCCTACAAGTCCCCCTCTTTTGATGTATTTTGCGATTCTTTGATAAATATTACTTTGCACCTTGGTCTTATTAATACTGAAAAATATTCTAAGAAAGCTTTTGCAACCCAGCAACAACCAAATCCAAGGAATCCTAAGTAGTTGCATCCTAAAAAGAATGGCTCTAAACCAAACAAGGGTCTTAATAAATCTCAGCCGTAAACTGAAAAAGCAACTCAACAAACTAATAAGGAAAATAAAAATAATGGGAAGAAGACAAATAGACATTGCAACTTTTGTAATCGTGATGGCCACGTAGAGTCAAAATGTTTTAAGAAGTTGGAAGCCTTGGAAGCAACAATGAAGAAGCACAACATCCATTTGGAGAACACTTCAACTTCATCTTCGGGAATGGCACTTTCTGCATGTGGTTGTCAAGCATCAAGATCTAGTTATGAATTGAATTTATCTTCTTCTTCTCATTCTCATGAGTGGCTCATTGTTTCTGGAGCCTCTTACCACATGGCCAAAAATAAAGCCATGTTTTCTTCTCTAAATGATTGTAACACCAAAAATATTTATGTTGGTGATGATAGATCTCTTAGTGTTGTAGGGCCTGGAACCATTCATCTAGATAATGGTCAGTTTAATGATGTATTATGTGTTCATACCTTGTCCTGCAACTCTATCTGTTTATCAAATAACTCATTCAGGTGAAGGGAAAACTACAAAATTCTCACCTCATGATGTTGTAATTAAGGACCTAAGAGATCCTAGACATATTTTTAGCTACTAGAATTACTAATGATTCCAAAAGGTTGTATAAGTTTGACAACTTTGGGTCATCATGTCTTCCCTCCATTTTTTTTGCTCTTAATGATGAAGTGAGCAAACTTTTCCATAAGCGATTTGGTCACTTAAACTATTGCCCTCTTCAAACTCTATGTAAAGAAAATATGGTGACATGTCTGTTGAGATTTTGGGGTAGCATCGGGTGTGATCTAACTTTAAAACTTTGTAGAGGGGTTGGAACACACGAGATCTCCAAGACCCAGAAAGTGTTTGGAGAAATTTCATCTAGTGTAATAGTTATTCAAATAATTCAATTTTTTAATGGCGACCTGTTACACTAAAAATTGTCACCTTGACATTCTGCTAATTGTATGAGCTCATTAACACTCATACATACCTCCTCTGCAAGTCTTACAACCTTTACTCCTCATGTCAAGCCCTGAAACAAGAAGAAAAACCCTAAAAACCTCTGAAAGAATGGGTACGCATGTAACATGAAGCCTGCCTGCGTTCCTGGCTTGGGTACGCAGGTAATGCATGGCTTACCTGCTTTCTAGAATGCAGTTTTCCTTTGGAATGCCTGCGTACCCCCTCCAAACTCAAAAGAGCGAGAAAGTAAAGTTAAAAAGTTGGTTTGATGTAAATTCTAGAAGGTTCTAGATGAGATTTTTTGGGGATGAGTACGCTTTGATAAGGTGCATGTATCCCTCACCTTAAGGAACTAATCCCTTGATGTGAGGAGTCTATCCCTTTGAAGGAGGATTCTATCCCTTCAAAGGTGGAATCCTAACCTCCTCATCTGCTCTATAAAAGGAGGCATTGGGTAACCTCAAAGGGTTAGATTTCGGAGATTGAGAATTGGAGTTCAAGCTTTATGTGTGATTGAGTTGAAGTGCTATTGATATTTAGTCTTCTTTCTGCTGAGCTTTTGTGAGGAAAGATCACATACCTCTTTCTGCTCCTGGAGGAAGAGTGCAAGACTTATCAAAGTAGAGGAGACTCCTGCTTCGGACCCCGGGAAGGCCTTTTCAAACATCAAGGCTAAGGTTGTAAAGTTCTTCTGTTATTTTTAAGATTAATACAATAAAGTTTTGTTTTTCTCAATAAATTGTCGTTCGATTGTTTAATTCAATAAGCTATCGTTTGATCATTTATTTCATATATTCCTTGATCACTATGATAGGTATGTTTTATAATTATTTGTTATACAGGTGCTATTTAATATTTGCTTGTTTGTGATTGCAGGTTGATGAAAGACGACACTTTCTTGCAATGAAATAACTCTTGTTACGACGAAAGGATTATTGTTGCGATGAAATAACTCTTGTTGCGACGGAAGAACTCTTGTTGCGACGAAAGGATTATTGATGTGACGGAAGCTTTACAGCCACAAATAAGCATTTGGATCTAAGGTAGGATCGACACCTTCATAGCATTTATTTGTAAAACGAATATATTTAGAGAAAGACAAGCTTAGTTGTTTGTTTGTTGCTAGATTGTCTTCTGACACTAGGGAGATTGATCTTGTCCGCAAGAACGATTTATCCGGCCAACACGACCGTAAGTCTAACTCAGGGAAATTGAAAAATTAAAGTGAATTAGCTTACACATGTGATGAAATGTTCTAAGTGACACGGATCAAGCTTTCTTTTAATCTCAGTCATTGATAAGATATTAGATCACGACCGTTGGTTTTCCAATGAGAAAAGTATAAAAGAAGGGCTTGGGGTCAGTTGGAGAACACACACACACATTGCAGAGCATTGAAGCTAAGTCGAATTTTTGGGGTGGGGTTTGTTGAGGAATTCAAAGTGAGTTTGCAGTGAAGTGAGGGGAAGATATCGGAAAGGGATGATCTGATCTGAGGCCAAGAATAAGACAGCAGAGAGGTAGCATCGTACCAAGGCAGCGCAGAGACCAGCAGGAGGGACGCAGTCCAGCCAAGCTGACACTGAGGCCACACAAAGGGTGATGCAGAGGCAGTGCAGAGCCTTCCAGAGTGACATAGGGGTAGCCTACACTGCATTGGGCTAGAGGGTTGACGCAGAGGTTGGAGAATACTATGTTAGGGTTTCCAGTGGGCCACAAAGGGCTCGTTATCTGTAAATCCTGACTGAGGGTGTGATTCATCGATATTTTTTGTCTCTGAGTGAAAGGTACAACTATAGTGTAATTTCTCTCTAGGGCAGACTGTTTCTCGAGCCCAGATTTTTCTATTCAAATTTTGAATAATAATAAAACCCTCTATATTTGTTGCACCAGTTTTCCCGCATTGGGATTTTCCAGGGACATTTGTCCGAAAAATCTTTGTGTAATTTTGTCACATGTGTGTGTTTTTCATTAAAATATCTGTAGATGAGTAGGCTGCAGTTTGTATTTGATTTAATTTTTTTCTAAATACTTCAGTAAAATAACTTGTTAAATTAATTAAAGTAGATCAAGTAGATCAAGACATTGTAGTAGGGTTTCTATTTTGAAACTTTCACAAGGTCTTCCTATGGTATCTTGCCGAGATGGTGTTTGTTCTGGTTGTGTACTCAGAAAACATCATTAGGATAATTTTGACAAACATGCCTCTTGGTACGCTTCAACCCCTTTGCAGCTTGTGCACAGTGATTTATGTGGTCCACTTCCACTTGTTTCTTTCTTTGGATACAAGTACTTCTTAACTTTCAATGATGATTTTTCCAGGCGCACTTGGTTATACTTTTTAAAACTCAAGAGTGAAGTTTTTAACATGTTCTTGTCCTTTAAGGCCTTTGTCAAGAAACAATCTGGACATCAAATTCTTATGTTAAGATCTGACAATGGAGGAGAATATTTTAACAACAAATTTATCAACTTTTGCACTGAGCATGGCATTCCATTGCAACATATTTTTCTGTATACTCCACAACAAAATGGTGTAGCTGAAAGGAAGAATTGCATTCTAAAAGAAATGGTTAATTGTATGCTTCAATCTAAAGGACTTAATCTTAATTTTTGGGCTAAAGCAATTAATTGTGAAAATTACATAGTAAATTGCACTCCTAATAAGGTTTTAAGGAATATCACTCCAGAAGAAGCCTAGAGCTCAATCAAACCAGATGTAAGTCATTTCGTATTTTTGGAAGTGAAGCTTGGGCCCATATTCCAGATGAGAAACATAAAGCCTTAGAACCTAAGATTGAAAAATGTATTTTTGTTGGATATTTTGAATATTTCAAAGGATGTAGATTTCTTCAACCCAAATCCAAAAATTTAATCATTAGAAGAGATGTAAAATTTGATGAAAATACATCGACCTGCAAGCCTAGTTCAGCAGGTGTGCCACCTTTGGCCTGCGAGCCTGATTCGACATATGTGTCACGTCTCTCTATCTCTTCTACTTATGACAACATTCCTTCTACTTCGGATGATGACAACAAGGATGAAAATCCTCCTCCACCACCTCAGGATCTTCCTTCAGCTACATAGCTTCCAAAATGGGTCCGTTGTACTCGGGATGCAACAGTCTCTCTTGCAAGTGACCCTGCAGATCAACGTTGTACATGTTCTCAGTTTGACATAGCCTCTTCTTTATTGGATCAAGTTCCAAAAAATTATGATCCAGATACCTTTGAATAAGCTTCAGGTCATCCAGATTGGGATGCATCTATGAATGAAGAATATCATTCCTTATTGGAAAACGATACTTGGGATCTTATTCCTCTTCCAAAGGGAAGAAAAATTGTCAGATGCAAATGGGTTTACAAAACAAAGTTTGGACCAGATGGAAAAGTGGATAAACATAAAGTTCGTCTTGTTGCTAAAGGATTTTCACAAGTTGAAGGTGATAGTGTCAGTCTAGTCATACTGCCATCAGTGATCAAAATTTCTCTTTTGCATTTGCATATTAGGAGTCCCATACCATAAATTTTCACCATTCCATTAGGTCATGGTTTCATTGATGGTAGTGGTCTTTCATCAGTTTTCCCTCATGTGAAACTTGCTGATTCCCCTCTCTATGGTCTTTAGTCATGAGTCACCTTCACTCTGTAAGTCATGTTAGTAGGTCATAGGATGGGTCTCATTAGGTTCTAGGATCTCACCATGGTCAAATTAATGAGTTAAGTGTCAATAAATATCAGAAAAATCATGAGGAGGTCAAAAAAACTCAAACTCACAGCATCTGGGAAAATCAAAGAAATGTTTTATTAAGCTTGATTTAATTTTGACCTCAAAACCATGCTTTGAGGTGAAAACATGCTAATTTTCTTTCATTACCATCTTTTATGTCTTCATACGTAATAACTTGCACTTCAGAAAGTTGATATCTTCACAAAGTCACCACCCTGCCTTTCAAAGGTGTTTTCCACAACATTTTTAGTGTAAAATCATGTTCTAAGTGTGTCCATCAGAAAGAGCCCGGAAATTTCTTTCCAATGGTATATTATATGCTTAAAAATGACTCTTGGATCGAAAATTATTCCTAAGTGAAAGAAGGTCCCCTATAGCCTATCTTCCCCCTTTTCCCATTTCTCCCTTACACTCTATTTCATAAAAATTTAAAGGTTTTCTTTATAAACCCCCTTTTCCCCTATCCGATCGTATAATCGCATTTCCAAATCCCCGATGTGATTAAATATTCCCCTTTGATCGACCCTTCCCGATTGTAAAACCTTTGATGCGATTGATTGCATCGCAAAGTTCATGGGCCGCTCATTGTAGCAATTTTGATTGAATATTTCTGATCCGATCGCATAACCCCTCCTTCGATCACAATCTCACTATAAAAATCATGTGGCCTGATTAAATCCCAACTTTTGATCCGATCAACGATCCAACGATCCACATCCAGTCGCATCGGAAAATCGCAAGCGCCCCCAACTCTTATTTCCACTCCTTTGAATTTCACCGATGCGATTGACTCTCGACCCGCTCCCCCGATTACGTCTCCGCTGTCGATCCGCCCATTGGATCGGACAGCCCATAGCCAATCGGCCATTTCCGCTGTTCCAAACTCCCACTCTGTTCGCCTCCCAATTTCCGATTCCGATTGACCTTTGGGTCCCACTTAAGCCTTCCGCTCATTTCCAAAACAAATGCGGGTTTTACCTTTGTAAAGAACAAAAGGTCATTTTTGTTTGTTTTCAAAGGATTTATGTTATCAGAATTTGTTTCTAATTATCCCTACCCTATTGTATTACTCCATCACTCCATCGTAATTGGCACTTTCTCATAATTCTTTAAAACTCCATCCCGCTCACCCCCCGATTCCCAATTGTGATTTAGTCCCCGGTCCCACTAAACCCTTCCACCTTTTCAATGAAAAAGGGGTTTATCCTTTGTAAAGCCCAAATTCATTTTTATTTCATTTTATAAATATTCCCCCCCATCGCTTATCCCTAATCGCATCAGAAAAATCCTATTGTGTAATACACCTGCCCCAAGCCCCGATTGCGATTGTGATTGTTCTCCCGGTCCCACCTAAAATCCCTCCGCTCTTTCAATGAAAAATCATTCTTTCCTTTGTAAGAACGCAAAATAAATTTTTTTTTTGGTTTAAAAGGAATTCCCTTATGACCCCCTCAGCTTTCCTCTCACCTATTCCAATCGCATCGGAGTTTTTATGCCATCGTTCTAATACACCTACCCCTCTCCCACTCTGATCCCCTATTGCGATTGCGATTTCCCTTATGCACTAATCGCATCGCAAGTTTTCTATCGCTCCATTATGTGTCACACCTCATCCGATCTTCCGATTGCGATTGTGATTCGGGCCCACATCCCTTTCCCTTCGCTCTTTTCCATTCAAAAGGGGATTTTTCCTTTATTTAGGGCATAATTTCATTTTTATGGTTTCAAAATCATTTTCATTAAAATTTGGTTTTCTTCAAAAGGACAAAGAGCAAAGAGACAGTCAAAGGGCCAAGGGCTAATTATGAAATAGAGACCTCTGCGACAGCTAAAAAATAGGGATCTGATCTTCAGATGTCCTATCTTCATTTATCCAGTGTAACAACAAATCTCAAGATGGTTAGAAATGTATTGTTCCTCCTCTTTTACAGGGGCAGTTTGTTGGGTTTCTTTCCTATGTTCGGATTTCAGTTCTGAGTTGGTAAAACAGCTCCTCTTTCTATGGATCTACTTCCCTAAGATTTATGTCTATTTAATGTAATTTTAAGTCATTTGTAAAGCAGTCAGTAAGTAGGGGAATTAAGTGTGGAAAAACATTTCAAGGACGCTCTGCACTTCCTTGTAACAGTTTGACAGGGAATTAATAATATATGCAGCTCTGATTTGTGGAATCCATGTGGTATGAATTTTAGCATTGGTCCTCTCCTTTGTTTTCATTTGTAACTGTGTTATGTTTACCATTCATTCATAAAAATTTCTGGTTGAATGTTTTCAAGATATATAGGTAGAATCCATTTTTAATGCTTTGCCTTGGAAAATCATTAAATATTCTGTGTTTTTCTTCTATTTGAAAAGGATCCTTCTCCTATGCCCTTTTCAGCTCCTCACTAGTCTTTCCATTCCATCATTATTTAAACTTAATTGCTAAAATTTTCTGCCTACCTTGCCCCATGAAATACCCTATATCTCCGATGTAATTCCCCAACTTCAAACTGTCCCATTTGTTCCATACAACCCTGAAAAATTAATTTAAAACATTTCTTATCATTATACCTAGCCTAATATCAGTTTACTCTTATACTTCCTTGAATAGCTTTTCACGGAGAGAGCCCTCTCCTGACCTTGTAGGGCTAGCTACAAGGCTGAGCGTGGTTTAAAGGTTACCCTGATTTTCCTTCCTTTGGCCTAAGGTTCAAATTAGGTGCTAACATTTATGGCGACTCCACTGGGGAGTTCGTAGCATAAAATATTGATCACCCCAGTAGTGCTTTCCTGTAAATTCTTGGACTCTGGATGAAAATGTTCATAGTTTGCTAGGCTGAGATAAAATTTTGTAAAGTAGAAATTTAACCACACTGGCTTCAAGAAGATACACAAGGGCCAATCCTAATCCAAATCTTGCCCCTTTTTTTGAAAATCCTAATCTCATTCCAAGAATAGTCAGAAGACAAGAAGGATCACTAAGTCCTAGACCTATTTTCAGATCCCATACCTGGCCCAGTGAGTGGTTTTTTGTAGAATATATTTCTTTTGATGAGTGTTTTGAGCTTTCTTTGTTTAAAAGTAAGTCTGAAACTGCACTTGATGACACAATTTTAGATCCAGAATTCCTTGTAGATATTGAAGTTCAAAGGGAAAATACATCAATTGATGATTATATTTTGAAATCCCCTCAGTCATCTATCATTGTAACCAATATCCCTGAGCCTTCAGAGTCATCAGGAACAACATTTCCTCCTCCTAATTCATCAGCATTCCCATCAGCTTCAGAAGTCAATTCTCAGCTTTCATCTCCTCCATCAACACCTCCCTTGCATTCTAGTATCACAAACACTGTTGTAAATCCACCTCAAGTCATGGCTGCCCTGTATGCACCCCTAGTTTTACCTCATAATTTGAATGATATGCCTACCGATTATCAAAGTAAAATTCTTATCTTTGATGCCACTCAAAGCATCATAGCCCAACAGCATGTTGATAAGATGAATGACTTTTTTTATTTTCATGAGGTAGAGGTGGAGAATGTAACAACAAGATTATTTGTCCAAAGTTTTGGAGGTGAAGTTAGAAAGTGGTTCAGAGCCTTACCAGTAGGCTCTATCCGCACTTTGCAAGAGTTACATACAAAATTCTTAGACCGATGGGAGGTAAGGAAAAACCCACTCTAAATTTTGTCTGAATATGAAAATATTAAAATAAATGTGGGTGAAACTGTACAGGATTATTTTCTAATATTTAATGTTGTATATAATTTTATTCCGGCTAACCTGAAACCTCCTGTGGGATTAGCCTTGCTCAATTTTCCAAATGGTTTCGATGCTGATATGGCATATCAGCTACGAGAAAGAGATCCTACCACACTTGAAGACATGCAGAAGATAGTTGTGAGTGTAGAAGCGAATTTGCTAGCCAAAAGAGCATGGACCAGAGCTGAAAAGAGAGTAAATATGAAATAAGAAGCGTCTCCTTCAGACAGCAAGATGGATACTTTGATCCGAACAGTCGAAAAGATGGTTGATCGGCTGACAATTTCAAACAGGCCTAAAGCACAAATCAGGAATCTGAATTTCAGAGGACATCAGCAGCCGCAAATCAGAATTAAGCAGAGAGAACATAGAGCGTAGGACTAAGCAGCACCACAACAACAGATAAGAACTCCATTGCAGCAAAATTATGTTCAGGGAATGAAGACAGATGATGATGATGATCCTGTGATTGAAGCCAATCATTTCTTCACTGCCGATGGTGTGCCCATCTTTCTCACAGAAGATGAGGAATATACAGTGATTACAGACATTCAAAAAGATGAAGATTTAATATTAGCTAATGACACAGTGTTAGAAGAAGAGTCTGATGACTACCAAAGAGGATACATGAATACTTTATCATCCCAACAAAAGTAGTATTCTTTTAGGAACAGAGACGTCCCGATCAGTCCCATTCAGAAGAGAAAAGAGCTCCAATCGAAAAACGATTCTTCAAACACTCAAAGAAAAGGAAAAGAGCCTGCGGATCCTTCTCCTAGCAAAGCATATTCAGCGATTAACAGCCCAAATGAGAAGAACCGGCATAGTGCAGCAAAGGAGAAAGTAGAGAAGAAAGATCCTCCCATCAAAGAGGTAGAAAAAGCTCCTTCTTTTAATTTAGAAAATGAAATTTCTAAGCTGAAGGTGTCCATGCCCTTGACTGAGTTGGTGAAAAATAGTGCATATAAACATCAGGTGTCTAGGATTTTGAAAATAGACTCTATATCAGATATGGTAAATGTTGAAGATGATTACCCTGAACTCATCTTTGGTCCAACCACAGAAGATCAATCTGAAGAAAGTGAAGTCCCTCCCTTTTACTTGAGTCTTAGATTACATGAGTTCATTTTACATAATGCTATGTTGGACTCCGGAGCCTCACATAATTTGATGCCCAAAGCCATTATGGAGAAATTAGGACTTGAAATTACTTGCAAATACCATGATTTGTACTCTTTTGACTCAGGTAGGGTCCATTTTATTGGTCTTATCAAAGACTTGGTAGTATCTTTAGGTCAAATCCCAGCCAAGAATGTTTTGATGGATGTAGTTGTTGTCGATGTTCCACCACGATTTGGAATGCTTCTATCCAGGTCTTGGGGTGAAAAACTTAAAGGAACCATGCAGCTTAACTTATCTTATGCCACCATTCTCATGTTTGGTCAGCTGAGAAAACTATATAGGGAGAAGAAAATGAAATACATGATCACTAGCAAAGAGAAGCCAATTAATCATCCCATTAATTCAGTGCACACAGATTTAGAGTCATTTGTATTATATTCAGATGGTGGTTTGAATGATGAGTATGTTCAGTTGGTAGAAGTAGATGACATACCTGAAATTTCAGAGAATTGTAGGGAAATCCTTAAAAAGGAAAAATATAAAGTAGCAAACATTTTTGAGCTTCCTACCTGCCAGCAGCAAAAAGATAGTGAACAGCAAAAAGATGCAGAAATCAGTCAAGGTAAAGTTGAGAAAGAAGCAAGATTTCAGCATTTAAAAGAAGAATAAGGCCTTTGGAGCATGGTCTTTGATGGAGTTGTTGGCAAGGACGGTACTGGTATAGGAATATAGATTCGGAGCCCTGTTTTCCAGCCTGAAAAAGTTCCTAGTAATGTTAGAGTATGTGCTTATAAGTTGGCTTTTGACTGCTCTAACAATGAAGCAGAGTATGAAGATTTTATTGCAGGTTTGAAATTTTGAAGAAGCTAAATGTAGAGAAGATTTCTGTCTATGGAGATTCAGATCTGATAATCAAACAGGTAAAAGGAGAATAACAAGAAAAAAATACACGATTAAGGGCTTACAGAAACACAGTCCTAGACATTTTGAGGACATTTTCAGAGTACATTTTGACAGCAGTACCCATGATGCAGAATATTATTTCTGATTCTCTTGCCACTACTACAAGAAATTTGAAGATTCCCATGAATTCTAGCAACAAGTGTGAGATTTATGTCAAACATAGGCTTGTTGTTCCTGACAATTTAAGGTATTGGCAAGTGTTTTGGGATGAAAATGAAATCAATGCTTTTTTGCAGAGTGAAGGAAAATTCAAGGATACTCCCATAGAAGGTGATTATAATGTTGATGATCAAGAGATCGAATAAAATCAGATGGACATATTTCAGTTGAAAGACAATGTCATTCCTAGAGGTCTCATACCTTTAGAGGAGCTTTTTTATCAGGATGATGTTGCAAAGAAACCAAGCTTGGTGCCTATTGGGGTTCCCATGTTTTGGCAAGGTTGGAAATGCCAAAAGATGAGACAACATCAAACCACTTTCAGACCCTAGGATCTAGCCCTCCTGGGTCCAGAGAGGGATCTCTCTATGATATGTCAAAGGTACATGTCTTTGAAGCTCAGTGTTAAGATATTAGGCTAGTTATAAGGCTCGAAGTTTGTTTGTTTAATTGTATGTTGGGTTGCTGAGAATCAGGAAGAAAGAGTTCAATATAAGACAAGGATGAGCAAAGAGGATTTTAGGAAAAGGAGAGATATTCCAGGAAACATTCAATACCATTGGGAAATGGAGTCAGGAAAGGGTTTACTTGTTGTTCAATATGCAGGCTTTCAATTGGGCTAGTCATCTAAAGCATTGGATCTTAAAGATGATTATGTGATATGAAATGGTAAGGGAGAAGGTGAAAGTAAGGAAACCATCCGAGGTGACCTTTAGAAATAAGATCCAGGGACAGGGCTTGCCATTGAACACCTGTGATCTAAAACCCAAAGGCTAACTCTTCAGACAAGAAACATTAAAGATTTAGAAACACAAAGTTAAAAACCTGAGATCAGAGAGAGACTTTGAACTCTCAATGCTTCGGCCTCCAGCTTGAGGGATCTTAGAAAAAATTCAATTAACTGAAAAGGATCCTAGTGAGATAAGGACAGAGTTCTAGACCTCCCAGTGTTCCCAATTCATTCAATTAAACCTCAACAAGAACATCTGAAACACTGACCTCAATAATCCATACATCAGCTAGCAGGAAATCACATCCACTACACTGGTTAAATTAATTGAAATCAATCCTCAGATACACATATAGCGGAGAAACATTAAAGGAAAGGAGAGCAGAAACGTAGGGTACCTAGCAAGGGTAAATCCTATGCCAAATTTCTGATGCAAGCCAGCAGAAATGTAATGAAATGAAATAAACATAGAGATAGAAAACATCACCAGCTGCTTTAAATCAGGATCCAAAGAGATGTGCTTGTCATATTAAGAGCAATCCCAGTCAAATACAACATTTCCAACATCTTGAAAGTTCAATCTAAATACATCTTCCTCAGCCTATCTTACAAATTTACACAGAGAACATGTCTTAAAGGAAACTGCTTGCAATTCTTTGATAATCGATCAACAACCTTTACAATGAGTTTCCTCTAGATTTTATAGCTGAAAGATGAGCGGAGGAGGTAGGTGAAACACTAAATGAAACATTAAAAATCATAAAAGAGAGAAGGCCGAAGCCCATTCAGTTTTAAACTCTGTGCATTTATCTCTGGCATGCCTTGGATGAAAGAGCGATCTTCTTCAGGATTCAATTTACTCCGGTATGGCTCTGATGCACTCTGGCTGCAGTACTCTGTAGTAATTTTGGTGAATAAAAAAAAAGGAAAATGAATGAAAGTGAAGTGCGCCATGCTACATAAAAAATGCTCTGATAGCCTAGGACTATGGTCAAGGCTGAATGTTCTTTTGGAACACGGTAAATAGAGGAAACAATATGGGTGCTTTGTCCTTTCACAGGTAGGGATGTTCTGCTGATGTAGCTACCCTGATGGCATAGTTTTCTATGCGCTAGACCTTTTGAGAGATCTATGATGTCTTCAATCCAGTACTTTGCGTCCAATCAATAGATTAGGCCCAAAATTTTCAACGATAGGCCTTGAACACTCAGTTTTTCCACTGATACTCTTTGCCGCTTCCACGTTTGCCTCTGACTGCGAAATCTGAGCTTTAAGGGCTCTGGAGAAGATTTTACAGAGTTTAAACTCTGTTCCTTTAATCTGTGCTCTGTCACACATTTTCTCAGACCCTTCCTCGCGATTTCAGTCCCTGAGAATGGTCCTTTCCCGTGTTTTTTGTAACTGTGACAGAGACTGTAAAGCATGGTGGCTTCCGCCACTTGTACCTGCAAAAATACACAACCTCGTTATGAAATCTATGCATAGGGAGGATGGTTGTGGAGGGCGGGGGGAACGATAGTGCCGTGGTGGTATGAACGATGGTTTTAAGTGGAACAATGGTGAAATATGCAGTGATATGTTGTAAACAGCGATTGATAGGGTTTTGGTAGAAAAATGCTTGTGGGTTGTTCGATCATGATCTGGGGGTGGGATTGGCAGCGAAGATTAATCAGTGGAATGGTTTATGAAAATGGGTGGGATGCATAGAAATGAATGAAAATACAATGAAATGCGTGTGTGGTGGGACCCGGAGGGTGATTAGTTTCGGACCATCGATCTTAGATCCAACGGACGGTTGAGATCAAGTCAGAGGATCGCAATCGGGGGGCAGGGGTGACACATTACAAAGGTTCCGATTGCGATTGGGAGTGGGGACACGATTGAGCACTAGCCGTTGATCTTGGATCAAGATCAACGATGGGGATTTATTTGGTGGGGAGATAGGGAAGGAGGGGGATAAATCTGAACTGTTGGATCTTAGAGGGATGAACGGATCCAATCAAATCGGGGAAGAAATGGGAGGAATTGATAGTCCGATGGACGGTCGTGCGATTAGATCCTAACCATTGGATCTGGACTAACAGATGGTCAAGATTTGATCGGTAAATCGCAATCGCAAAGGGCGGAAGGTGGCAGCGATTGGGAAATGCGATTGCGATTGGGGCGATTGAGCATTGGTTGTTGGATCCAACAGTTAATCGACGACGGAGATTGAATCAGCGATGAGACGCGATGCGATAAGATCTGGGCCGTTGATTTCCGAACGGATGGAAGGCTGTGGTTTAATCAGGGAATCGCAATCGAGGGGAAACAGGGGTGACACATTACAATAGTTCCGATTACGATTGGGCGGGGAGTGCGATTGGTGCTTGACCGTCAGATCAGAATAGTAGATCAACGGTGTAGATTACCTCGCGGGTCTTCATAACAAAACACAATCGCATCAGAGTTTTTGCATTTAACAAAGGAATGCGTCGGTCTACAAGCTGCGATTGCGATTAGCACCCAGACCGTTAGCGCTTGGTCCTGGGTGCCGGTTACGTGGGGAAGTGGTTAAGGGGCTGGCGGAAAAGGGGCTTAGGCCTTAATATAAAGTGAAAAGTGGGTTTTTGGGCCCTTTTTAATGCATTCCAAGGCTAGGAAAAGGTAATGATAGGGGGAAAAAGGGGAAATTAGGCCGAACAAAGGGAACTTGTAGGATTTAAAGGGAATTTTGGGTATGATTTAGAGAGTAAAGGGGGACTTAGAGGGAAAAAGGGGAAATTTGACAAAGGGGGAAAAATGGGTAAAATGGGACCTTCTGCAGGGATACGAGGGGAAAATAAAGGCCTTTTGGAGCACAATTTTTTACATCAGTGAGGCTTATTTACTCAAGAACAGCAGAGGGAAACAGTCAAAGGGCAGGGAACATGAAAAGGCTTCAAGGATGATGTGTTTTCAAGGGAAATGCATTCCTTGAAGGCTCATAAAACTAAGTAGCCCCTTGCTTGCTTGTCAAGGAATTTATAAGAGGCTAACAGTGGCTCCACATGGGGATGACTTATTCTTGAAGGAGTCAAGAATTCAGAAAATGATCTTTGGTGTAGGCCAGATGCCTGTTGCTTGAGCCACCTTTCTTCTTTGGTTTTCAGCTGCCACAAATGTGAAGACATCAATTAGCAGAAACATCACCCAAACAATCTACCTACCTAGACTACAATCCTGGCATTTTTTTTTCTTCTAGGGTGCATTTGGACTAGCAGATCCTTTACATCATTTATTTTTATAAACAGAAAATAAACCTATTCTAAATATACCCTTATCACTCCTTGAGACCAGATTAGACTGTTGGTCTCATATGTTTCTCTACCTAATCTAGTATCTGCTGGGATTAGACTGTCCAACATATTTCTTCTCTACATTCTACAACAGAAAATTAAAAACAGTCAAAATAGGGTCAGACAGTCTAGTTTGCTGTGGGTCCAAGGCATAAAGACAGTTGCACATGGACAAAAAGTTGCAGAAAATTGAAAACAAAACTTTGAAGGCTTGAAATCTGAAGTTTGAAGCATCCTTCTTCTCTTTGTGACTCAAGTTTTGAGCTTGTTAGAGTCACTTTCTCTTCTTCATTTCAGCTCTGGCTTTGGGCTTGTTAGAGCTGATTCTTATTTCTTCTTTGCTGGTCCAGGTTTTGGGCATGTTTTAACCAGCTATATTTACTTTCTTTGGCTCAGGTTTTGATCATATTAGAGCAAATATTTTGCACTGTAGAGGTTCATGTTTTGAGCATGTCTGAACCTCTCCTTTTTCTCTGTTTTTTGGAACATATTCTCTTTTTTTTTTTTTGAAAATAAAATACATCAATGGTATTTACAATGGAAATGGGAACTAGAAATTGGAAATCAGCAGAATTAGTGTTTGAGCATCCTGCCATTGAGAGGGCCCCCAAATAGCTCAGTACCATCTAACTCTTGTAGAAAAAAGGCATTTGGACCCACAGTGGCCTTGATGATGTATGGACCTTGCCACAAACTGTCAAACTTGCCGTGCTTTCCTTTATCCTCTCTCCTTGAGTCTCACTTCAGAACTTTATCTCCAATTTTGAAATCAGCAGCTTTGGTTCTTTTGTCAAACATCCTCTTTATGTTTTCCTGGAATTTGATAGCTCTGTTATAGATCTCCTCCCTTGTTTGTTGGAGATGAATTTTCTGGTTTATCCTTCTCACCATACTGTCTTCTTGTGTTTGAATCTCTTGGACCAGCTTAATCACTGGTACCCCAAGGCTGGTAGGAAACACTGCTTCTATTCCATAGACAAGCTGGTATGGTGACATGCCAATGGATTTCTTTTTTGTAAGCCTGTCGGCCCACAGGGCATGCACTAACTTGTTGTGCCATGACTTTTTGTTCTCTTCTAACAGCTTTTTGATGATGGCCACTAGGCTTTTGTTTGATGATTTAGCTAAGCCATTACCTTGTGGGTAATAGTGACCAAGTGCTATTTGATACCTGTGACAAAAATCAACCATTTTCTTGGACCCAAAAGCAGCAGCACTGTCAGTGATTATTTTCCTTGGGAAACCAAACCGAGAGAGGATATAACCCTCTAGGAACCTAATGATGATTGAATCTGTGGCGTTCCTAGTAGGTATGGCCTCTATCCACTTAGTGAAGTAGTTTGTGGCTGTTAAGATCCATTTGTGTTGTGCAGAAGAAGTGGGGTGAATCTCTCCTATGAAATCTAGGCCCCATTGCATAAAGGGACCTTCAACAGTGATGGGTTGTTGAGGTAAGGGGATGAGCTCTCTTTTGCCTTCAAAAATCTAGCATTTATGGCAGGCAATTACCATCTTATGGATATCATTGAAGAGTGTAGGCCAATATTAGCCAGCTATGAGTATTTTGTTGGCAGTGGCTTTCCAGCTCAGGTGGCCTCCACACTCTCCTGCATGGAACTCTTGTTTAATCCTTTTTGCTTCAGACTCGGGAAAACATTTAAGCAATAGGCCATTTTTACTCTTCTAGTATAAACATTCATTCAGAATGAAATAGCTTCTGGCTTTTAGCTTTAAGAATCTGGCCTTGGTCTTTGATAGTTCAAGAGGGTCATTGAGGTGTGTAAGCACATACAGAATGTCAGAATACCAAGGAGAGCTCTGAAACTTCTCTTCAACAGTGGGATCAGGCAATCCCTACTGCTCATCCAAGGTATCTATCATGTTAATGTCAAGGGCTTGTAGATTTGATTCAGCAATTAGTCGAGCTAAGCCCTGACCTTTGATCAGTTTGGTGGGTTTTACCTCAAGGTCGTACTCTAGGATCATAGCAATCCATTTTCCCCTCTTCCCATCTAGGTCTTGGGACAATATATCCTTGACCACTATGCTAGGCACATAGGCTATGGTGTGGGAATGCAGAATGTACACCCTAAACTCTTTCAAGGCCTTGACTAAGGCATAGGCCTGTTTTTCCATTATGTTGTATTTCAAGGGTGCATATCTCAGTGCTTTGCTGAAGAAGGAAATGGGCTGTTCCATTCCCTCTGGATTTTTCTGTAGTATAACTGCAGCTACTGTATGCTCAGAGGAAAATGAAAAGATGAGGAAATCCTTTGAGAAATCTGGGTTGATTAGGACATGAGCCTGGGTGATTACAAGTTTAACTGATTCAAAAGATTTCTTAGCCCCAACAGTCCACTTAACTCCTACACCTTTCTTTAACATGCTAGTCATATTCCTAAGGTGTTCAGCTAAGTTGGGGATAAACCTCCTTAAAAATTTGATCTTCCCAATGAAGGACTGTAATTCTTTGATGTTTCTCGGGTGTGTGATTTGTAGTATTCCCTCAACTCTTTGTGGGTCTATCTTAATCCCTTTCTCAGATATAATATGGCCAAGGAGTTTTCCTTCTTGCAGCCCAAATATAGTCTTTTTTGGATTCAATGATAGACCGAACCTTCTACATTTTTCAAATACCTTTCTCAAATGTTTCAGGTGTTCTTCTTCAGTCTTGGAGTAGACTGTTATGTCATCCAGATAGATGACAATGAAGTGTCCTATCTCATCGGAAAAAGCTATATCCATCGCTCGTTGGAAGTTTGCACCAGTTTTCATCAGTCCAAAAGGCATTTTAACATACATAAAGGTGCCCCATGGAGTGGTAAAGGTTGTCTTGAGTTGGTCTTCTGGGATTACTAAGACTTGGTTGTAACCTGAAAACCCATCTAGCAGGGAGATCCTTTTTGAGCCTACTACCCTTTGAAGGATGTGTTCCATTTTTGGACAAGGGTAATTGTCTTTGAGTGAGGCTCTATTAAGATTCTTGAAATCAATACACAGCCTGATCTCCCTTTTTTTCTTTCTCACAGCCACTAGGTTTGATACCCAATCAGAAAATCTCACAGGAACTATTATGCCTGCCTCATACATTTTTTTAATCTCCTTTTCAACTGTAGGCAATTGCTTTGGGTTTATTCTGTGAAGTTTTTGTCTAAAGGGCTTCTGATTTTCTTTCAAAGGTATTTTGTGGTGTATAATGTTCATGTCATAGGCCTTTAAGTCTTCATAGCTCCAAGCAAACACGTCAATGAATTCCTTGAAAAGGTCAATGTATTTCTTTTTCATGTTTGCAGGAAGAGACTTAGCCAATTTAATCATTTTGGGCTTATCCTTTGTTCCTATGTTGCATTCTTCAACTTTAGAGTCTACGTGTTCTATGGTAGGCTTCTTTGCTACATCATCAAAGTCAAAAAGGTCCTATAAAGGCTCCAGACCTCGAGGTATTTTCTTATCTTTGGCCTGCAGCACCTCAACTTCTTCATTTTCCGCGTTTTCACAATTTCCGTTTAGGTTTCCAATCTGTTCATTTAAAGTTTTTATTTCTAGTTACGTGGTGGTTCTTCCTCGTATGAGGGTTCCTCACTTAGGCAGCTATCACTGGACATAGAGTCTGAATCAGAAAATTCAAACTCGTTCCTGCCTATCAGGAAATCTTCAATCTTCTTCTCGCCCTTGAACACCTACCAATATTTTTTGTTATCCGGCACTGCAGGTCTGAATCTGGTCTGTATTATGATTTTTTGGTCACTTGGGGTCTTAGGGTATAAGTTGTCTAGGAAAGCTAATCCATTTGCAATAACGTTTTGACTCCTAGGAAAAAACACTAATTCGTATTCAACAAATGTTTTCAATATATCCACGGCATCGTTCCTATATGCTCTCAACCTAGGGTGTTTGGCTGTGTATTCGCCGTTCACTTGTTTTATAACCAACTCAGAGTCTCCCTGCACGGCTATTCTACGGGCTCCTATTTTCTTCAACAGATTTAAGCCTAGGATGAGGGCCTCATACTCTGCAATATTATTTTTGCATTTGAAATGCAGGTTGCAGGCATGGTTATCTGCGTAGTCGCTCTCTGTGTTATGTAGCCACACCCCGGCTCCGGCAGTTCTCTTGGTGCATGACCCATCAAATTCCATTTCCCACAGTAGTTCATTTTTCGTTTTATCCTCGTTTCCCTCCCAGAAGTGGGTTTCACTGGTCCGCTGTGTGATGGGTTCTGCGGGGTGCAGTGAGTGTTTTCATTCTTCGTGGAGTGTATGAGTTAGTGAGGGGTGACTAACCGGCTGATTGCATTTTTTTTCTTGTTTGGTCTGAATCTCTATTTCAGTGCATTGTCTAAGGGTTTCTCTTTCGTTTTCCTCTAAGTCTAGAGTGGCCATTATGTTAAAATTCGTAGTATTAAACCCTCTGTTTGCATCTATGTCTTCTGGTTCTGGCTCTCCCAAATATTCATCGTTGCAGAAAATAAAGGAGTCCAAGTCTATGTGTACAAAGTACAGAGGAGAATTTTTAGGCTTTTCAGGGTTGCTAACCAGGAACTTCATTTGTGCCTCCCTGTACAGTCTTCTAAGTTGGCTAAAAACAGGGATTGTGGCGTATGCCCCATCCATCTGCATTGTACCCTGCAGCTTGGCTCCCCAAGACCTTGACAATAGCATGCCATACTTGGGTGGCACATCTGCCACGACAACATCCATGACCATACACTTGGCTGGAATCTGGGTAAGGCTCACACATAAATCTTTGATTAGGCCAAGACACTTTACCCTGCTAGAATCAAATGAATATAAGTCTTAGTAGGGTCGGGTTATCTCTAGGCCTAACCTTTCCATAACCACTTTAGGCATCAAGTTGTGTGAGGCACCAGAGTCATGCATTTCATTATGAAGGATCTTATCATGAATATTGAGACTGATATAAAAAGGAGGTATAACCCCTTCCTAAAATTTTCCTTCAATATTTGGACCAAACAGAAGGGTTGGTTGATCATCACTCAGATTTACAGTGTCGTTGTTCTCACCTAGATTTAATGCTTTCAAAATTTGGCCTTTATATACATCCTAAGTGGCCAATTCAGAGAGTGGTACAGAGATTTTAATTTTTGCAATCTCACTTTCCAGATTGAAAGTGGACTGACTCTTTGGAAGGCTCGACTCTGTTTTGTTGGCCACTGCCTTGGTGGTTGAATTAGTGTGTTGATTCTCGTTATGTACAGTGTTTGGAATTGTTTTATCAGGAGCACTAACTGCAGTGCTAGTGCTGCTAGTTGGTGGACCCTGTTTATCAGTGTTTTGGTTGTCTTTTTCTTTGTTCTTCCTAGAACTCACAGTTGTTGATTTGTTGCTCTCGGCAGCTGCTTTAGAAGTTTTCTCAGGCCTTTTCTTGATAGTGACCTCTGAAGCCTTGGGTTTGGAAGTATCTAGTCTCTTTTTGCTCCTAATTTCATATTGTTCTCTGACCTGCATGATAGCATCTTCAAATCCAAGTCTGTAATCCTCAGATTCTAATCTTTCCTCATCCCAATATGAGGGTGAGGGTTGATCTTCTTCTATGTAATAGTTATGGATTGAATCTTCTGTTTCAAACATGTTTATTGTGTTTCCCTTAGACTCTTCTATGATTCCCTCATCTTCATCAAGAAATTTCTCTTGGAATGGGGGAATAACTTGCTGATCTGATTCTCTTTGTCTGTTGGGAGTGGTGTTGTTTCTTCTAAAGTTTTGGTTCTGGTTATGGTTTTTATTCCTGTTTAGATTACTAACTGTGACAACCATTTTTTCCATCATTTTTTGTAGCTTTTCTACGTTCTTGGATAAGCGGTCATTATTGGGGTCGGATGTGGAAGCTACATTGTCATCTCTATATGTTACCCTTTTCTCAGCTCTCAATCTCGCTTTTTTCTCAATCAAATTTGCCTCTACACTCACTGCTCCTTTTTGCATGTCTTCCAATGTGTTGTAATCCATTTCCCTAAGCCGGTAGGCCATGTCAGCATCAAGACCTTCAGGGTATATCACTAGGACCATACCTAGGGGAGGTTTCATGTGTGGAGGAAGAGCATTATAAATGCTGTTAAAACTCGTTGAGTAATCATGGATACTCTCTCCTACATTTCTTTTAAGGTTCATGTATTCTGCTAGGATTTGGCGAGGATTGGCCTTGACTTCCCATTTTTTTATGAAGGTCTGATATAAATCAGGGAGGTCTTTGATACTATTAGGAGGTAGGCCTTTGAACCATTTCTTCACATCACCTCCTAAACTCTGGGCAAAGATTCTCATTTTGACTATATCATCATCTATCTCCATGTAGTCAAAAGAATCTTCCATCATATCTACATGGTGTTGTGCTGTGGTAGATTCTTTGGCAGTGAAGTGTGGGATTTTTTATTGATAATAATTGGGTAAAGGTACTAGAGGCTGGGGTAAAACCAAAGGTGCATACCAGGCTGCCATGATGATGTTCTGATGAGGTAAAGGGTTAACTTGAGCAACTGGTATATGGATGACAGAAATACTAGGACCAGTAGAAGTCTGTTGAGCGGATTTAGGATGAAAGAGCCCCAAGTTCTAAATAAAGTGAATGTCAGGGGGTGTGGATCGAGGGGTCTCCTTGTCCCTAATGTGTTTACCACTATGAGATGGTGAACCGGGAAGCTCGAGGTCTGGCTGGTCTGGAACACTAAATGACCTAGTTCTTGGTAGTCTGTTTGGTAGGTCTAGGTCAAAAAATGGGTCTGATAGAGTTGTAAAGTTTTCTGGAGTAGAGTTAGCTCTATGGATGTGGCTAGAAATAGTTGGTCTTTTAGGCGTAGGAGATCTCTTGAGGATTCTCTCAGGGTTTTCAACTATTTCAGGTGGGTTTGGGTTAGGATAATCTCTTGTGTGAATGTTTCTGAAAACCAGAATGTTTTTTTCCAGCAAGGAAACTTAACCCACTTGTTACCTTTATTGTGGTTGATGTTGTTTTAGAGGCTGGTCTTCCAGTGGAGTCTTATGTGAAACCAAGGTAATCAGCAGGCCTAATAATCACTAGTGGAGTCTTTGATATTTAAGGAGCTGTGGAGTCGCCAGGTGGAAGGTTTAGGATGCTTCTGGAGGGTACACTGTCCACCACAGTGCTTATGAGATGTCCCTTTTCAAGGATATCTTTATAACACAGCAAACTCTAACCAAAGATTGACTGGGAGGGCTTTTACCAGATATTTCACCTCTGAAGAGTGTGAGATCTGGAGGCTACATGGCCCCTTTCTAGACTCTATCTAAGAGTGTGGGAGGAACACAAAAAATCGTAGAGAAGTTGTAATGCAAATGGAAGTGTTTCACTACCAACATGACCAGAGTTTCTAGGTTTTCTGAGGCTCTTGTGATGTAGTATGGTGGAAAATACTCAGAATTTCCCCAGTGGAGTCGCCATTATGTTGGGGTTTCAATTTTTTGGCAAGGTTAGCAATGCCAAAAGATGAGACAACATCAAACCACTTTCAGACCCTAGGATCTATCCCTCCTGGGTCCAGAGAGGGATCTCTCTATGATATGTCAAAGGTACATGTCTTTGAAGCTCAGTGTTAAGATATTAGGCTAGTTATAAGGCTCAGAGTTTGTTTTTTTAATTTTATGTTGGGTTGCTGAGAATCAGGAAGGAAGAGTTCAATATAAGACAAGGATGAGCAAAGAGGATTTTAGGCAAAGGAGAGATATTCCAGGAAACATTCAAGACCATTGGGAAATGGAGTCAGGAAAGGGTTTACTTGCTGTTCAATATGCAGGCTTTCAATTGGGCTAGTCATCTAAAGCATTGGATCTTAAAGATGATTATGTGATATGAAATGGTAAGGGATAAGGTGAAAGTAAGGAAACCATCTGAGGTGACCTTTAGAAATCAGATCCGGGGACAGGGCTTGCCATTGAACACCTGTGATCTAAAGCGCAAAGGCTAACTCTTCAGACAAGAAACATTAAAGATTTAGAAACACAAAGTTAAAAACCTGAGATCAGAGAGAGACTTTGAACTCTCAATGCTTTGGCCTCCAGCTTGAGGGATCTTAGAAAAAGTTCAATTAACTAAAAAGGATCCTAGTGAGATAAGTACAGAGTTCTAGACCTCCCAGTGTTCCCAATTCATTCAATTAAACCTCAACAAGAACATCTGAAACACCGACCTCAATAATCCATACATCAGCTAGCAGGCAATCACATCCACTACACTGGTTAAATTAATTGAAATCAATCCTCAGATACACATATAGCGGAGAAAAATTAAAGGCAAGGAGAGCAGAAACGTAGGGTACCTAGCAAGGGTAAATCCTATGCCAAATTTCTGATGCAAGCCAGCAGAAATGTAATGAAATGAAATAAACACAAAGATAGAAAACATCACCAGTTGCTTTAAATCAGGATCCAAAGAAATGTGCTTGTCATATTAAGAGCAATCCCAGTCAAATACAACATTTCCAACAGCTTGAAAGTTCAGTCTGAATACATCTTCCTCAGCCTATCTTACAACTTTAGACAGAGAACATGTCTTAAAGGAAATTGCTTGCAATTCTCTGATAATCGATCAACAACCTTTACAATGCGTTTCCTCCAGATTTTATAGCTTAAAGATGAGCGGAGGAGGTAGGTGAAACACTAAATGAAAAATTAAAACCCAGAAAAGAGAGAAGGTCGAAGCCCATTCAGTTTTAAACTCTGTGCATTTATCTCTGGCATGCCTTGGACGAAAGAGCGATCTTCTTCAGGCTTTCATTTACTCCGGTATGGCTCTGATGTAGCTACCCTGATGGCATAGTTTTTTGTGCATTGGACCTTTTGAGAGATCCATGATGTCTTCAATCCGATGCTTTGCCTCCAAATCAATATATTAGGCCCGAAATTTTCAACGATAGGCCTTGAACACTCATTTTTCCCACTGATACTCTTTGCCACTTCCACGTTTTCCTCTGACTGCGAAATCTGAGCTTTAAGGGCTCTGGAGAATATTTTACAAAGTTTAAACTCTGTTCCTTTAATGCATGCTCTGTCACACGTCTTCTTAGACCCTTCCTCATGATTTCAGTCCCTGAGAATGGCCCTTTCCCGTGTTTTCTGTAACTGTGACAGAGACTGTAAAGCATGGTGGCTTCCGCCGCTTGTACCTACAAAAATACGCAACCTCATTATGAAATCTATGCATAGGGAGGATGGCTGCGGAGGGCGTGGGGAACGATAGTGCGGCGGTGGTATGAAAGGTGGTTTTAAATGGAACAATGGTGAAATATGCAGTGATATGTTGTAAACAACGATTGATAGGGTTTTGGTAGAAAAATTCTTGTGGGCCGTTCGATCATGATCTGGGGGTGGGATCGACGGCGGAGGTTAATCAGTGGAATGGTTTATTAAAATGGGTGGGATTCATAGAAATGAACGAAAATACAATGAAATGCGTGTGTGGTGGGACCCAGCGTGGGCGGAGGGTGATTAGTTTCGGACCGTCGATCTTAGATCCAACGGACGGTTGAGATCAAGTCGGAGGATCGCAATCGGGGGGGGGGGGGCAGGGGTGACACATTAAAAAGGTTCTGATTGCGATTGGGAGTGGGGACGCGATTGAGTGCTAACTGTTGATCTTGGATCAAGATCAATGGTGGGGATTTAGTCGGCGAGGAGACAGGGAAGGAGGGGGATAAATCCGAACCGTTGGATCTTAGAGGGATGAACGGCTCCGATCAAATCGGGGGAAGAAATGGGCGGAATTGACAATCTGATGGATGGTGGTGCGATTAGATCCTGACTGTTGGATTTGGACTAATGGACGGTCAATATTTGATCAGGAAATCTCAATCGCAAAGGGCAGAAGGTGGCAGTGATTGGGAAATGCGATTGTGATTGGGGCGATTGAGCGTTGGCCGTTGGATCCAACAGTTAATCGACGGCGGAGATTGAATCGGCGGTGAAAAGGATGGGGCGACGGGACGCGATGCGATAAGATCTAGGCCGTTGATTTCCGAACGGATGGACGGTTGTGGTTTAATCGGGGAATCGAAATCGGGGGGAAACAGGGGTGACACATTACAATAGTTCCGATTGCGATTAGGTGGGGAGTGTGATTGGCACTCATTCGTCGGATCGGAATAGCAGATCAACGGTGTAGATTACCTCGTGAGTCTTCATAACAAAACACAATCGCATCGGAGTTTTTGCATTTAACAAAGGAATGCGCCGGTCTGCAAGCTGCGATTGCGTTTAGCGCCCGGACCGTTAGCGCTTGGTCCTAGGTGTCGGTTATGTGGGGAAGTGGTTAAGGGGCTGGCGGAAAAGGGGCTTAGGCCTTAATATAAAGTGCAAAGTGGGTTTTTGGGCCCTTTTTAATGCATTCCAAGGCTAGGAAAAGGTAACGATAGGGGGAAAAAGGGGAAATTAGGCCGAACAAAGGGAACTTGTAGGATTTAAAGGGAATTTTGGGTATGATTTAGAGAGTAAAGGGGGACTTAGAGGGAAAAAGGGGAAATTTGACAAAGGGGGAAAAATGGGTAAAATGGGACCTTATGCAGGGATACGAGGGGAAAATAAAGGCCTTTTGGAGCACATTTTTTTACATCAGTGAGGCTTATTTACTCAAGAACAGTAGAGGGAAATAGTCAAAGGGCAGGGAACATGAAAAGGCTTCAAGGATTATGTGTTTTCAAGGGAAATGCATTCTTTGAAGGCTCATAAAACTAATTAGCCCCTTGCTTGCTTGTCAAGGAATATTTAAGGGGATAACAGTGCCTACTGAGAAAGGAGTTGAAGATGTGAACCTTGAAACAGCTGACAAGCCTAAGCTTGTGAAATTATCAAAGGCATTGTCCCCTGAGGTAAAGGAACAGTATGTTAAATTACTTTCTGAATTTTCTGATGTGTTTGCGTGGGATTATTCAAATTTAAAAGTGTATGATAAAAACATAATTCAACATACTATTCCCATCAAGCCCGATCAGAAGCCATTTAGACAGAAGTTGAGAAGAATCAACCCAAATCTTCTGCCATCCATTGAAAAAGAGGTAAATATATTGTATAAAGCTAGCATCATTGTTCCAATTAGATTTTCTTACTCGATTTCAAATTTGGTCCCGGTACATAAGAAGATGGGAGAAATAACGTTGTGCATAGATTTTCGGAATCTGAATAAAGCATCCTTAAAGGATAATTATCCACTTCCGAAGATGGACCATATTCTGCAAAGAGTAGTTGGAGCATCAAGGATGTCACTACTTGATGGCTACTCAAGCTACAACCAGATCTTGGTGCATGAGAAAGACCAAGATAAAACTGCCTTCACAACACCCTGTGGAACTTTTCAGTATGCCAAAATGCCATTTGGACTGAAGAACGTTGGAGCTACTTTCTAGCAAGCAATGGACATTGCTTTTGCCAATGAAAAGGATGTTTTTCTTGTTGTTTATTTGGATGATTTGATAGTGTTTTCTGGTTCTGATGATGAGCATTTCCACCATTTGAGGGTTGTGTTTCAGCGATGCTGAAAGTTTGGGATTTCTCTCAATCCAAAGAAAAGCCTTTTTTCCATGGATGAAGGAAATATGTTGGGGCATATCATCTCTAAAGATGGTATCCCCATTGATCCATCTAGAGTGGAGGCAAATCAGCACATAGACCTTCCACGTAACAAAAAGGAGATTCAGGCATTTAATGGTAAGATGAACTTCCTGCGCAGATTTATACCCAATTTGGCTAAACATTTGAGAGAAATGACTAACATGTTGAAGAAGGATAGCACTATCAAATGGAGTGAAGAAGCTATCAAGTCATTTAATCTGGTAAAGTTTTCTTTGTCCAATGCCCCAGTCTTTATTAGTCCTAATTACACTCAAGATTTCATTATTTTTTCATTTGCATCATAGCATACTATGGCTGCGATTTTGATGCAAAAGAGAGATTAGATTGAGAAGAAAATTGCCTTTTTCAGTAGGACTATTAGAGATGCTGCTTTGCGGTATAATATCATTGAGAAACAAGCATTGGCTCTTATAAAGGCATTGAAGGATGTTAGGGTCTATATTCTGCATTCACATACTATAGCATATGTTTCTAATGCAGCAATAAAGGACGTCCTGATGCAAACTGATCTAGAAGGTCGAAGAGGTAAGTGGTTATCAATAATGTTGGAGTATGATTTGGAGATCAAGCCCACAAAGCTGATCAAAGGACAAGGCTTGGCAAAATTAATGGCCCAATCAAACCTGTGTGCCCTGGATATAAATCTCATAACAACAATGTCAGAAGGTGAGGATGAAGGTTTTCTTGTTCCAGTTTCAGACATTTTTCTAAAATCCCCATGGTATTCAGATATTGTTTATGTTCTTCAGCATCTTTCACCACCTCCAGGAATGTCTAAAACCAAAGGTAGATCGCTGAAACTTCAGTCTGCTAAATACTGTATTTTAAATAGTGCTCTTTATTGGAAATATCCATGAGGTATCCTGCTCAATTGTTTGGTTGAAGAAGAGGCTTAGAAGGTAATGCATGACTTTCACAAAGGTGATTGTGGTGGTCATTTGTTTTGGAAAACTACAGCTAACAAAGTGTTGAGAGCAGGATATTATTGGCCCACCTTATTTTCAGATTTGTATAAAACAGTGATGAACTGCCATGAGTGTCAAATTTTCCAAGGGAAAAGGAAATTTCTTCCTCTTCCTTTGAAACTAGTTTCAGTGAATTCTCCCTCTCAGTAGTGGGGACTTGATTTCATAGGAGAAATCCATCCCACATCATCAACACAGCATCGATGGATCTTGACAGGTACAGATTACTTCACCAAATGGATCGAGGCTGTTCTAGTAAGGCAGGCTACCGATACGGTAATCATTCATTTTTTAGAGTAAAATATATTATCTCATTTTGGTTGCCCTCACAAAATTATAACAGATAACACAACAGCATTCAAGTATAAGAAGATGGTTGAGTTATGCAATAAATACAATATTGTGTTGGGCCATTCAACAACGTACTACCCACAAGGCAATGGCCTCGCAGAATCATCAAATAAATTTTTGATAAACATAATAAATAAAATTCTGGAGGCAAACAAAAGGAACTGGCATCGAAAGCTCATCAACGCATTGTGGGCAAACAGAGTCAACAATAAGAAATCTATAGGTATGTCACCTTTTGAATTGGTTTATGGTACTGATGTTGTCTTTCCTACATCGCTTACAATTCCGGTCATAAGATTATTACAAGAAGTTGGCAATGAAGAAGATGATAATCAGCGTAGTACCAATCAAATGATCCATCTTCAGCAAACAAGGGAGGAAGTGTCATAGAACGCTATTCAGTTACAGGAGAAGATAAATAAAATCTATAAACGAAAGACCAAAGCAAAAAAGTTTCATTTGGATGATGTGGTGTTGAGATGGGATGCACGAAATGAGGACAAAGGGAAGCATGGTAAGTTCGAAAACCTGTGGAAAGGACCATACAATATTTCAGCATACAGGGGACAGAATACCTTCTTGCTTTCAGAGATGGATGGCCAAGATTGCCTTGGAGGAGTAGTGAATTGTAGGATTTTGATGCACTACCATTGTTGAAGATAATGGATCAGAAAATATGTCACCATCATTGTATATACCATGTATTTTTGGTCATATTTCAAAGTACACAGTCATTGAAAGTTTGGGGCCCGAGGTGAAGGCTATAAAACTTAAATGATATGTGTAAAGTTTGGTTTCTAGTCTTAGTCTTGAGTCAGAGTCATTCTGCATTGTGTCAGTTTTCAGTATGTTTTGACTCCATGCCCAATGGATAAGGCTACTTGGTCTATGGTGTTCTTGGCACCTCCAAGGAGCTACAATCCCCATTGGAGCCAATTTTAGTGTCAGTCTAGTCATGCTGCCATCAGTGATCAAAATTTCTATTTTGCATTTGCATATTAGGAGTCCCATACCATAAATTTTCACCATTCCATTAGGTCATGGTTTCATTGATGGTAGTGGTCTTTCATCAGTTTTCCATCATGTGAAACTTGCTGATTCCCCTCTCTATGGTCTTTATTCATGAGTCACCTTCACTCTGTGAGTCATGTTAGTAGGTCATAGGATGGGTCTCATTAGGTTCTAGGATCTCACCATGGTCAAATTAATGAGTTAAGTGTCAATAAATATCAACAAAGTCATAAGGAGGTCAAATAAACTCAAACTCACAGCATATGGGAAAATCAAAGAAATGTTTAATTCAGCTTGATGTAATTTTCACCTCAAAACCATGCTTTGAGGTGAAAACATGCTACTTTGCTTTCATTACCATCTCTTGTGTAATTTTATGTCTTCATATGTAATAACTTGCACTTCAGAAAGCTGCTATCTCCACAAAGTCAGCACCCTGCCTTTCAGAGGTGTTTTCCATAGCATTTTCACTGTAAAATCATGTTCTAAGTGTTTCCATCAGAAAAATCCCAGAAAGAGCTTTCCAACGGTATATTATATGCTTAAAACTGACTCCTGGATCGGAAATTATGCCTAAGTGAAAGAAGGTCCCCTATAACCTATCTTCCCCCTTTTCCCATTTTTCCCTTACACTCTATTTCATAAAAATTTAAAGGTTTTCTTTATAAACCCCCTTTTCCCCTATCCAACGGTGTAATCGCATTCCCAAATCCCTGATGCGATTAAATATTCCCCTCCGAACGACCCTTCCCGATTGTAAAACCTCCGATGCGATTGATCGCATCACAAAGTTCATGGGCCGCTCATTGTAACACTTTCGATTGAATATTTCCAATCCGATTGCATAACCCCTCCTTTGATCGCAATCGCACTATACAAATCATGCGCCCCGATTGACACTACCCGATTAAATCCCGACCATTGATCCGATCAACGATCCGACGGTCCACATCCAATCGCATCGGAAAATCGCAAGTGTTCCCAACTCTTATTTCCGCTCCTTTTAATTTCGTTGATGCGATTGACTCCCGACCCGCTCCCCCGATTACATCTCTGCCGTCGATCCGCCCATTTGATCAAACGGCCCACAACCAATCCAACCATCGCAATCAACCATTTCTTTTGTTCCAAACTCTTGCTTCGTTCGCCTCCCGATTTCGAATTCCAATTGACCTTTGGGTCCCACTTAAGCCTTCTGCTCATTTCCCAAACAAATGCGGGTTTTACCTTTGTAAAGAACAAAAGGTCATTTTTGTTTGTCTTCAAAGGATTTATGTTATCGAACTTTGTTTTTAATTATCCCCGCCCTATTGTATTACTCCATCGCTCCATCGCAATCGTCACTTTCTCATTATTCTTTAAAACTCCGCCCCGCTCACCCCCTGATTCCCGATTGCGATTTAGTCCCCGATCCCACTAAACCCTTCCCCCTTTTCAACGAAAAAAGGTTTTATCCTTTGTAAATCCCAAATTAATTTTTATTTCATTTTATAAAGATTCCCCCCCATCGCTTATCCCCAATCGCATCGGCGAAATCCTATTGTGTAATACACCCGCCCCAAGCCCCGATTGCGATTGCGATTGTTCTCCCGGTCCCACCTAAAAGCCCTCCTCTCTTTCAATGAAAAATCATTCTTTCCTTTGTAAGAACGTAAAATCAAATTTTTTTTTTTTGTTTTAAAAGGAATTCCCTTATGACCCCCTCGGTTTTCCTCTCACCTATTCCAATCGCATCATAGTTGTTATGCCATCGTTCTAATACGCCTACCCCTCTCTTGCTCTGATCCCCGATTGTGATTACGATTTCCCTTATGCACTGATCACATCGCAAGTTTTCTATCACTCCATTCTGTGTCACACCTCCTACGATATTCTGATTGCAATTGCGATTCGGGCCCACATCCCTTTCCCTTCGCTCTTTTCCATTCAAAAGGGGATTTTTCCTTCATTTAGGGCATAATTTCATTTTTATGGTTTCAAAAGCATTTTCATTAAAAGTTGGTTTTCTTCGAAAGGAAAAAGAAGAGAGAGACAGTCAAAGGGCTGAGAGCTAATTATGAAACAGAGACCTCTGCGATAACTAAAAAATAGGGATCTGCTCTTCAGATGTCCTATTTTCATTTATCCAATGTAATAGCGAATCTCAAGGTGGTCAAAAATGTATTGTTCCTCCTCTTTTCCAGGGGCAGTTTGTTGGGTTTCTTTCCTATGTTCGAATTTGAATTCTGAGCTCCTAAAACAACTCCTCTTTATATGGATCTACTTCCCTCAGATTTCTGTCTATTTAATGTAATTTTAAGTCATTTGTAAAGCAGTCAGTAAGTAGGGGAATTAAGCGTGGAAAAACATTTCGAGGATGCTCTGCGCTCCCTTGTAACAGTTTGAGAGGGAATTAATAAGATATGCGGCTCTAATTTGTGGGACCCATGTGGTATGAATTTTAGCATTGGTCCTCTCCTTTGTTTTCATATACAACTGTGTTATGTTTACCATTCATTCATAAACATTTCTGGTTGAATGTTTTCAAGTTAGATAGGTAGAATCAATTTTTGATGCTCTTCCTTGGGAAATCATTAAATATTCTGTGTTTTTCTTCTGTTTGAAAAGGATCCATCTCCTATGCCCTTTTCAGCTCCTCACCAGTCCTTCCATTCCATCATTATTTAAACTTAATTGCTAAAATTTCCTGCCTACCTTGCCCCATGAAATACCCTATATCTCTGATGTAATTCCCCAGCTTCAAACTATCCCATTTGTTCCATACAACCCTGAGAAATTCATTTAAAACATTTCTTATCATTATACCTAGCCTAATATCAGTTTACTCTTATACTTCATTGAATAGCTTTTCATGGAGAGAGCCCTCTCCTGACCTTGTAGGGCTAGCTACAAGGCTGAGCGTGGTTTAAAGGTTATCGTGATTTGCCTTCCTTCAGCCTAAGGTTCAAATTAGGTGCTAACAAAAGGCATTGACTATACTAAAACCTTCTCCCCTGTTTCCAAAGTGAATTCTATCCACCTTGTTCTTTCCCTTACTGCCTCCTTTAAATGGGAAGTCCATCAGATGGATGTTAAATCTGCCTTCTTACATGGGGACTTACATGAAGAAATATACATGGAAAAATCCCCTGCCTTTATCCAAAAAGAATCTAACCTTGTTTCTTTCCTTAAGAAGTCTCTCTATGGTCTCAAACAAGCCCCTCGGGCTTGGTATGCCAAAATGGATAGCTTTATCTTAGATAATGGATTTTCTAGATGTCATTCCGACAACACTGTCTACACCAAGAAAGTGTGTAAGTCCTTAATCATCCTTGTTCTTTATGTTGATGATCTTATCCTTACTGGTAGTGATCCCAACCATATAAACCCTGTGAATTCTAGCCTAAAAAGAATTTTGAAATGATAGACTTAGGACACTTGCATTATTTCCTTGGTCTTCAAGTCTTGCAATCCAAAGAAGGCATTACCCTTTCTCAGTCCAAGTATTTTTGTGATCTTCTACACCACTTTCACATGGAAGAATGTAAGCCAACCCCTTCTCCCCTTCAGTTTGGAGTCAAGCTTTCAGTCACTTGTACTTCCCTTAAGGTTGATGTTACCTTATACAGTCAACTTGTTGGTAAAATTATGTATCTAACCCATACCCATCCTGACCTTTCCTTTGTCGTTGGTATTGTTGCTCAGTTTATGCACAAACCTCATGAAAGTCATTGGAAAGAAGTTAAAAGAATACTTCGATATGTTCAAGGTACAATTCAGTTCGTGATTCATTACAGTGTAGGAGCATCTCCATCGTTGGTTGGTTTCACTGATTTTGATTGGGCTGGTGACCCTGATGATCGAAATTCTATTGCAGGTTATGTATTCACTCTTGGTTTAGGACCTATTACATGGTATTTTCAGAAACAAAGTGCCATCTCTCTTTCTTCAGTAGAAGTAGATTATCGTAGAGTTGTTGAAGCCAGCAAGGAAGCCCTGTGGCTTCGTCAGATCCTGTTTGAATTTGGTCTTCATCAGCATCATCCAACTACACTTTGGTGTGATAATTAGAGTGCCATTCAACTATGCAAAAATACAGTTCAGCATCAACGTAGCAAACAAATTGAGCTACATATGCACTTCATCAGAAATCTCATTTGTGATCATGTTTTCGAAGTGCACTATTGTTCAACCAATGATCAAGTTGCTGATATCTTTACAAAGGCACTCACAGAAGCGAATTTTACCAAACTTCGATCTATGCTTGGAGTTCAAGAAAGTTATCATTAAGGGGGGATAGGCTCTAAGGCTTCCTTCCTTCTCCTATTGTGTCTGCACCTTTGTAAATCCTTCAATCCTATCCGAAGTTGTTCTTAAAGGGGGATGTTATGATATTCCAACACATAGGGAATATTTAAGTATAACTTGGTGTAGCGTAAAGTTATGTAAAGAGTGTTTCTTTAGTATATACTTTTGTAACTTATAATCCGACGATCACGATATGCAGTGATCCGGCAGTTCATTTTCTCCTCGGTATTACCAACACTTGATCCATGGCTCAGCACCCGATTGATCCATGATCTCTATTTAAAGGGCATGGAGGGTCATTTGTCCGTTGACTTTCATTTGCAACCTAGATCTAATCATTTCACACTGATATCTTTAGTCTTGTTTCCCTTGCTATCAATGATCTAAAGTGATTTTCTTACAAGTTCTTATTAGCAATATCATTTGCCATTTTTTATGTTGTGTTTACATTATAATATCCTTACTTAATTCTATTGTCCAAGTAAAACAAATCTTTAATAAACACACCTATAAGGCATTATAGGATTTTTTTCTATAACTCAAGACATTTGATGTTATTATCATTTCTGTAATTGTTTCATTGAGTAATCTTTAGAGTTCCTCATTGCATCATTATTGGAAGCTTATTGTAATATTTAAAATTAGCCCAAGCTAATGGGAATATACAATTTTTCTTCATTTTCTTATTACAAGAATAAATGTGTAAGGGAGGATAATAAAAACTCCTGAAACCAGTAAATAAATCAATGCCCAATATGAACAAGGCTAAATCTGGGCTGCCTTAATAAAACTCCCTTGTGTGTGAAAGGGATTGTGACAATTGAATAGGTCAACATGAACAAATCCACAATGCTGTCCAGATGGAATATACCTCCTAGATGCACAGTGCATATCTAGTTGGAGGCTACACATGTGAAAGGAGCTAAACCTTTGAGATGGTTTAGGGTTTTGCAAGGCTTTCATCCTATAAATGAAAGAGGAGAGCAACATGAGAGGGGTTGTTGAACATATTGTATTGAAAGGATTTGTTTATTTAGACACTTCTCATTCTCTAGTTGTTTAGCTGAGAATAGTGTTGTTTAGCACGAGGGTGTTCATGGTTGGGAATCCCACCTCATTCCTTGAGAGCCTCTTGGAAGAGTCTTTCATTTCATGTCCACTATCAGGGAATTGGCCAAGCTTCTACTTCTAACTACAATGCAGATCATGTTGAGGGTTTGGTTGTTTTTTTAAGCTGTAGCAAGTGGAGGCTAGATCTATTCATATATAAGCCATTCTAGTGCCTTTTTTTCACTGGGAGAGTCTTCTATCCCATTGGAAAGAGTGTATTGGATCATCAGAGCTCTAGATCCATACCTTGGCATCAGGCCAAATTGTTCATGAAGGCTATAGCGCAGTTTTTCTTCCAGGACTGCGTTATCTGCAAGAGGAGAGTTGCAAGGAGTTTTGGCAACAATTGAGGAGTGATCTCTGGTGATGAGAATTTGTCTCTCATTCTGGTGATCCATGGATTTCTGTACTTATCCATGTCATATTCAGATCTGATATGAATACTCTTGTATAAGCCTTAGGAATTCTATAGAAATCTGTAGTTTTGCTGCATGAGATCTCAGATCTACTCCATATGCTTCATGTTTTGCTAAAAACCCCAAGGGGTATGTAAAATAGAAACAGTCTAGTGTACAGATCTGATATAGATCTAACATTTTATACACAGATATGTTCTAGATCTGAGTTGTAACCAACAACTACTGTTTATTCATAAAAATAATGTTTTCAAGGCTTTCCAGTGGAAATATATTGTTGCCGCACCTCTTTTAGAGGGTTTTTCTCATGAAAGTCTTCCATATTTCTCTTGTACATTGATTGGGCCACATTGTAAATCTGATTTACCATTGTATAAGTTATTTTTGAGCTAGCATATTAGTCTCTTACTACTTCTATCTAAAATTGCGTTATTTTCTGGGCAGTGTTCTTTTGTATTGCTGCAGACCCTTCTTTGGGCAGTTATCAAGCCTTACTAGGCGTGGAAGGCCTGTTTAACCCACCTAGTTGTTAGAAATACTGAGAGGGGGGGGGGAATCAATATTCCTTTCAATTAGAGCATTAGTTAATCTTCAATTATTATCAGTGTTTGTACAATGATAGTAGTAAACAAGAGGAACACAAATGCACATAGTTTTTAAGGTGGAAACCCACTTCGGGACAAAAACCACCTAATGCTTTTCTAATAATTCTTTAATATTCAATTCCAATTGAAAATAAAGCTCCAACTTCCTAGAATCTAGAAAAGCATTCTTCTCTAGCTCCCACCGGATGGACGCTCCAATGCTCGATATTCTTCAGTAGTCAACTGAATGGATGCCCCAACACCCAATGAACTACAACTCACCCTACCACCACCCTACCACCCTATAGAAGAATAAAAGAAGAATGGACTCCCGTACCAGGGAAAATGGTCCACTTTACAATGATATAGAAAGATGTAGAAGAAGAAGATATACTAGACCATAACCCCAACTTTTACACAACCACCTAATGATGATCCTAGACCTCCCAACACTTCCTCTTCAGCCCTTGGCAGATAGATACTAGTACAATTTGTACAATAATGTATTTACAATGACTAATTACAATGATACCTTTACAATGATTGTATGCAGTGCTGCCCACTTGAAGACTTCATATGATGAAATTATTGCTACTGTTATGCACCTTGGTTGCTTCTCTTGTCATGCTACCCTCTGTTGCACCTTTCTTTTCTTTTCTGTCATAGAAAGTCTGGTCCTTTGCAACCCTTAACAACACATGATCTAGATTTTTATTGCCTTCTAGGAGCTCGATATTGAATCTGGTGTATCTCTATCATTTCAGATCCTCAATATCTGATTTTTGGTCCTGTAGTAGTCCTCTGAGTCATCTTTCCAATGCCATAGTTCTGACCCAATTTGGAATCTTGAAGACAGAGTTATACCCAATCTCTCACAATGCCCTAATTATGGACTGTTTCAGAAGAGCACGCTTGTACGGCATGCCACGTGTCACTGTTTATTCATTTGTTTCTAAACTTGATCGAGAAACAATTAAATACTATGCACTATCCATCACTTTTTACGGAATTCCAATCCGATACTCAGAGAGAGAGTTATGACGATTTTACCAATGTCACTTCTTTGAGATGAATTTCAGGAGCCTGCACCAACCCTTACTTCCACAGATCATATCTCCAAAAATATTGCGCAAATTGATCTGAAATATTTACTGCAGCTTCCTTAGGATTTTGGCTTCGCCTCATAAAAATTTCAGCTTCTGAGCCTTCGTAGAAAAAAATTTAGAGCGAAAATTCCACGATGACCTGTTTCAGATGGCCGAATCCCTTGCCTAAGGAGGAAATGAAGATCACAATATATATGAATGCTTAAGTTGAGAGGGGCTTCAACAAGTGAACGTGGGAGGGATTTTAGGAGCATAAAAAAAATATTAATTATGACTTTTCAATGACCCATGCCCCAACCCCATGGGGTTTTAGCCCACTAACTGGGGGTACAAACTTCAAACATGAATATCTCTTAAACCGTGAAGAATTACATGGCGTGCCATATATCAATGGAAACATCTCGACAAGTAGAAACCATAAAAATAATTATTGACCTAGAATATATTAATTTTTTAGGTCAAAATTCCCATGCAATATTGGGTTAGCCCCTGGTGCTGCTTGGGTTGACATCAATGACAACCGCTGATCAACAATCTCCCCCTTTGGCATTGATGGCAACACAAGTACTCCCCCTGCGATCATGACACCTCTTCCTTCAACATTATCTCCCCCTTTGACATCAATGGCAAAGGGTAACTCCCCCTGAAACACAACCATCCTGTAGACCTGTACACACTTCCACTCCCGCTGACACACAATCTTCCTACAGACCTGTACACACTTCCACTCCCGCTTTATATTCTTGAAAAAGGAAAATCTAATGAGAACTTGGGAGAATCCCAAGCTTTTGATGAAGATATTCAAATGCTTCACGAGGTAAAGGTTTAGTGAAGATATCAGCAATTTGTTCTTTTGTACAAACATACTCAAGTTTGATATTCTTTTCAGCGAATTGTTCTCTAACAAAATGATATTTGATTGGAATGTGTTTTGTTTTTGAATGCATGGCAGGATTCTTGGAGATGCTGATGGCACTAGTGTTGTCACAGAATATGGGAATAGGCTCACTGAATTGTACTTGAAGATCTTGCAAATTTTGTTTCATCCAAGGGACTTGAGTACAACATGATGTTGTTGCAATGTATTCTACTTCCGTGTAGATAATGAGATTGAAGTTTTATTTTTGCTCAACCATGATACGAGACAACCACCTAGATAGAATGCTGCTCCACTAGTACTCTTACGATCATCAATGCTTCCTGCCCAATCTGCATCTATAAAGGCTTGAATAATGATATTGTTACCCTTGGGATACCACAAGCCATATTCTTCTGTGCCCTTTAGATATCGAAGAATTCTTTTGACGGCAATAATATGTGATTCTTTTGGTGCTACTTGGAATCTTGCTACTTGTCCAACTGCTTGCATAACATCTGGCCGAGAGGCTGTTACATATAGAATACTACCAATCATAGATCTGTACAACTTCTGATCCACATCCTTAGATGAGTCGTCTATGCTCAATTTGCAACATGTTACCATTGGAGTAAGGACGGGTTTGCAATCTTCCATTTTGAATTTCTTGAGCATTTCCTTGATGTACTTGGCTTGACATATAAATATTCCTTTCTCTTGCTAAGATATTTGAAGCCCTAAGAAGTATGTCAGCTCACCAAGTAAAGACATCTCAAACTCACTTTTCATCTTTGTAGAAAAGTTCTTACTTAGTCGATCATCATTGCTACCAAATATTATATCATCCACATATACCTCAACAATTGTTAAATTATCTTTATCTATTTGTACATAAAGATTGCTATCAACAATACCTTTCTTGAACCCTTGTTGATGTAGATATCCATCAAGACGAGCATACCATGCTCTGGGAGCCTACTTGAGACCATATAGAGCCTTCTTTAACCTGCAGACATAGTCTTCTTTTTGTGATAGTAGAAAACCTTCAGGTTGTTCGATGTAAAATTCTTCTTCTAATTCTCCATTCAGAAATGTTGACTTAACATCCATTTGGTAGACTTTGATTTTTCTTGAACATGCATAGGCGAGAAACATTTGGATGGCTTCCATTCTAGCAACTGGTGCAAATGTTTCATCGAAATCAATTCCTTCCACTTGTGCATAGCCTTTGCAAACCAATCTTGCTTTGTTTCTAGTAACCTGCCCATCTTCATTCAATTTCTTCCTGAACACACATTTAGTCCCAATGACATTTTTATCTTTTGGTCGTGGGACTAATTCCCAGGTGTTATTCTTCTCAATTTGATCCAATTCTTCATTCATAGCTGCTACCTAATGTTCATTTTGGTTGGCTTCCTCAAAACTACTAGGCTCAAAGGTTGCTAGAAAAGAAACGTGAGCTTGTTGTGATGAAGGAAGCTGTTGACCTTCATTTATGTCACCAATTATTTGATTTGATGGATGGTTCTTTTGAATCCACTCTTTTTTTCTCCTTGGAGAAGCTTCTTGTTGTTGTTCTAGTATATCTTGATGATCATTGTTTACTTCTTCCTCGTTTATAGTTGCTTCTTGTTCTACAATTTTATCTATGTCTTTTTCAGCCTCTGTCTCAAGTTTCAAAGATTCTAGATCCTCATCATTACTCGCTAGAACACCATCTTCGTCAAATGTAACATTTATGCTCTCCACTATCTGTTTTCATCTTAGATTATAGCATTTATAGGCCTTTATTTTGCATGAGTAACCAACAAAGATACCTTCATCAACACGTGATTCAAACTTACCCAAATTTTGATCTTCTCTTTTGATATAACATTTGCTTCCGAAGATTCTGAAATATTTTACATTAGCTGGTTTTCCTTTCCATAATTCATATGGAGTCTTGTTGCAATTATTTCTGAGAGGACTTTAGTTGATAATGAAGACTGTCATATCAATTGCTTGAACCCATAATTCTTCATCCAATTTTGAGTGCTTCAACATTGTTATACCCATTTCCTGTACAGTTCTATTCTTTCTTTCAGCAACTCCATTTTGCTGAGGTGTTCGTGCTGTTGAAAATTGCCTTTTTATTCCATTTTTGTCATAGTATTGTTGAAATAATTTGGAAGTGAATTCTCCACCATTATCTGATCGTAAACACTTTATTTTCAAATAAGTTTCATTTTCAACCAACTCCTTGTAGATCTGAAAGCACTCAAATGCTTTAGATTTTTTCTTTAGGAAAATGACAGCTGTCATCCTGGTATAGTCATCTATCATCAACATGAAATATAATTCTCCGTCTAAGCCTTTTGTTCTCATAGGACCACATAGATCAGTATGTATCAATTCCAATGGATGTGATGAAAAGTATTCTTTTGTTTTAAATTGGACTTTTGTCTGCTTGCCATGCCGACATGCCTCACATAGTGTGTTGGAAGGTTTTGAGATTTTCGGCATTTCTCATGCGCTTCCTTTTTGCTTATCATAAGATTGTCAAAGTTTATGATGTGACCCATTCGTTGTGCCATAACCAACTTTCTTCTTTAGCTGTAGACATGCTTTAGTTGCTTGATCACGAACATATATGTCGTTTCCAATCGTTTGGAGCTCAGCATTTGCTTGGTATTTCTTCCTTCTATACTTGCCTTTCTGATTTCACATTTGTGAGTTGAATAGCATTGTGTGTCCTTGATCACACATTTTTCTGCTTCCTTCTTGACGAGATTGTGATTCATGTTTTCGACCAATAGAACATTCTTGGCTACAACATCTTTGCTTCAGTGTGTTGCTGACCATATGGCATTTGAGAGGAATCACTCAAAACAGAGAAGACATGGTTCAATCACTATCACTTTCAGGAGAGACTAGTTTTCTCTATTCTAATCTCCGGTCATATGTGTTAAGAAACCATTTTGTCAACATACCACACATCTTTCTTTTTTTGAGCCTTGAGAGCGAGAGCACAATTATCAGTCTTCCTCTTTTTCCATGTTCGTTCATTCTGTGGCTTCAAAGATTCTTCTGGAGGATTTTCAAGTCTATAGTCTCTGGCTATGTGTCCAAAGTTATGACATTTGTAACATTCCATATTATTTCTTAAATTTTCAAATCTATTGATGTTTCATTGAGCCTTGGGAGGTTCATATTTGAAGAATATCTTAGAATTGTATTGGTTCATAGGGTACATGTGACATTCTACAGCTTTATGACCAAATTTTCCACATGAATAATAATAGCCATGAAAAATATGTTGGTACCTGGATGAAAATCTTCGTCGAGGAATCGTCTTCCAAGGATGTTCTTGCGAATCTTCTCCAATGAAGTCTTCATGTATGTCAGATCTCATAGGTTCATTTTATTTTGTTGTAGAAGGTCCTGCTTCTTCTTCTTTGTAACCGAGGCCAGTTCTGTCATTGTAAGATCATTGATTGTTGATGAGTTCTTCCAATGCCCTTGAGATTTTGGCATAGTTTTGGACAGTTTTTCCCTTCTTTACTTCCTTACGCAGCGAGACTACTTCGGCTTCTAATTCTTCCTTTTCTTGGTTTCTTTCTTCCAGCTTATTTTGAAGTGACTCTTCAATACATTTGTGTTCTTCAACCTCAATTTTGAGACCTTGAACTTGTTCTTCAAGAGTTTTGGAATGGATCTTCTCAGCATTGAGCTCTTTTATAAGCTTGATTGCCTCCTCATAAAATTCTTCTATGGTCAACCCTTCTTCTTCATTGTTTGATACTTCTTGTTTATTGTGCTTGGCCATAAACAATACTTTGTCATTGGCTTCTTCTTTGCTATCACTTTCTTCATTAGATGAGGAGCTATCTTCTTTAGAGAGAAAGTTCCTTTTGGATCCTTTATTTTTTCCTTTCTTGTTGAATTTCTTAAAGCCTTTCTTTCCTTTTGAGTTTCCATCACTTTTGTTTGGACATTTTGCTACGAAATTCCCAACATCACCACAACTGAAACATATCAATGGAAGTTTACCTTTGAATTTTCCCTTACCAAGTTTTAGTTTTCTTGTAAAGTAAGCATATTCTTCATCTGAAAGACCTTCTCCATCATCTCTCTTTTCTTCACACTTGCAGGTGCATGTCATTTCAATTGAAGGTTGTTTTTCCTTATTGGTTTGCTTAGATGCAACGAACGCAGTTTCTAGATTTGAAGTACCCTTTTCTTCATCAAGTCTCATTTCATATGCTATGAGAACTCCATGTAATTCTTCATTGCTGAGTTTGTCCAGATTTTCACTGTATTCTAAGACCGATACCTTTGGGTTGAATCTCCCTAGTAGCGTTCTAAGAATCTTCCATATAATAGTCTTCTCGTCAACTGGCTCTCCCAATCCTTCCAGAGTATTGGTTATTTCATCAACGTATTGGAAGTATGCAGCAATGTTGCAATCTTCTTTCATTCTGAGTTGCTCAAATTTTGCTCTATAGATTTGAAACTTTGCTTCTTTGACATTTGAGTCACCTGCATATATATTCTCAAGCTTGTCCCATACATTTTTGACAGTTTTACAACCCAACACCTTATGATAAGCAGATTCAATAAGTCCACTAATAATAATATTCTTTGCTTTTGCATCATTTACCAAATTCTTCTTACCTTGTTCATCCATGGTTGATGTAAATCCATTTTGAACAGTGTCCCATACTTTGTAACCTTGTGCCAAGAGATAGACCTCCATTCTTCCTTTCCAAAGTGCATAATTATTTTCATTGAACAGAGGTACACCATTCTTGTTATGCTCCATGACCTCCTTCCAGCTGTTAAACTGCTATTGAAGGAACCAAGCTCTGATACCAATTGTTGGAAATACTGAGAGGGGGGGTGAATCAGTATTCCTTTCAATTAGAGCATTATTTAATCTTCAATTATTATCAGTGTTTTTACAATGATAGTAGTAAAAAAGAGGAACACAAATGCACATAGTTTTTAAGGTGGAAACCCACTTCGGGAAAAAAACCACCTAATGTTTTTCTAATAATTCTTTAATATTTAACTCCAATTGAAAATAAAGCTCCAACTTCCTAGAATCTAGAAAAGCATTCTTCTCCAGCTCCCACCGGATGGACGCTCCAACGCTCGAGATTCTTCAGTAGTCAACTGAATGGATACCCCAACACTCAATGAGCTACAACTCACCCTAGCACCACCCTACCACCCTATAGAAGAATAAAAGAAGAATGGACTCCCGTACCAGGGAAAATGGTCCACTTTACAATGATATAGAATGATGTAGAAGAAGAAGATATACTAGACCATAACCCCAAATTTTATACAACCACCTAATGATGATCCTAGACCTCCCAACACTGCCTCTTCAGCCCTTGGCAAATAGATACTAGTACAATTTGTACAATAATGTATTTACAATGACTAAGTACAATGATACCTTTACAATGATTGTATGCAGTGTTGCCCACTTGAAGACTTCATATGATGAAATTCTTCCTACTGTTATGCGCCTTGGTTTCTTCTCTTGTCATGCTACCCTCTGCTGCACCTTGTTTTTCTTTGCTGCCGTAGAAAGTCTAGTCCTTTGCAACCCTTGACAACACATGATCTAGCTTTTTATTGCCTTCTAGGAGCTCGATATTGAATCTGGTGTATCTCTATCATTTCATATCCTCAATATTTTATTTTTGGTCCTGTAGTAGTCCTCTGATTCATCTTTCCAACGCCACAGTTCTGACCCAATTTGGATTCTTGAAGAGATATTTATACCCAATCTCTCACAATTCCCTAATTATGGACTGTTTCAGAAGAGCGCACTTGTACGACGTGCCACGTGTCACTGTTTCTTCATTTGTTTCTGAAATTGATAGAGAAAAAATCAAAGAATATGCACTATCCATCAATTTTTACAGAATTCCAATCCGATACTCAGAGAGAGAGTTATGACGAGTTTACCAATGTCACTTCTTTGAGATGAATTTCAGGAGCATGCACAAACCCTTACTTCCACGGATCATATCTCCAAAAATGTTGCGCAACTTGATCTGAAATTTTTACTGCAACTTCCTCAGGATTTCAGATTTGCCTCATAAAAATTTCAGCTTCTGAGCCTTCGTAGAAAAAAATTTAGAGTGAAAATTCGACGATGACCTGTTTCAGATGGTCGAATCCCTTGCCTAAGGAGGAAATGAAGATCACAATATATATGAATGCTTAAGTTGAGAGGGGCTAAAACAAGTGAACGTGGGAGGGATTTTAGGAGCTTAAAAAATATTATTATGACTTTTCAATGACCCATGCCCCAACCCCATGGGGTTTTAGCCCACTAACTGGGGTACAAACTTCAAACATGAATATCTCTCAAACCGTGAATAATTACATGGCGTGCCATATATCAATGGAAACATCTCGACAAGTAGAAACCATCAAAATAATTATTGACCTAGAATATATTAATTTGGTAGGTAAAAATTCCCATGCAATATTGGGTTAGTCCCTGGTGCTGCTTGGGTTGACATCAATGACAACCGCTAATCAACACTAGTTTTATGTGTTTCTGATCTCCTCTTGGATTTGGGTCTTAGATTATCATATCTAAGGGATCCAAGGGCTGATTTCATATTCTGTAGCAGCCATTTCTGAAAAATGCATTTTTCAGACATGCCTAGCTAGCAGTTCCCATTTTGGGATATTACAATGGTATCAAAGCAACTATCTTGGCACAACCTGTGCTTTGCTTATTGAAGAGCCAATATGTCTTTTCCTGGAAAGAAAATACTGATGAAGAAGTGTGGTTACACTGAAGACACAAAAGACAATGGTCCAAACCCTTCATCTCGAAGTTTGCAGAGAGAAGAGTTTTCTAAAAATCTTTCTCAAGCTATGCATGAACTGAAAGAATAAATCTGGGGAATGAAGAAGGAAAGACCTGAAGATCCCTCAGGAGGAATTTTACATCTAGAAAGCCCCAGTACTTCTTACCATGTGTGTGAGCATTCAGCCACACAACTTGATCTGCAACGATGGAGTATGCCTACTTTCTTGTCAAAGAAGTAAGGAAAAGGAGGAACATCAAAGGAGGCATATCTTGGTGATTATCTCCAAGAATATGAGTCTCTATTAGAGAGATTCAAAATGCATCTCAGTTTCCCAGAGTTATTTCAACTCAAAGAAGCAAGATCCAACACCTACAGTAGAAGAAGAGGGTGCCTCCATCATACCTTGGGTAGATTCTCTCTACCTACTTTTGATGGATCACCTAAAGACTCAGTCAAGTCTTGGGTAAGGAAGCTTGACACATAATTTCAGCTGCATCAAGTGTCAAAAGAAGAAGCCTTGAGAGTAGCAGCGTTGCATCTTCAAGGAAAGGCTTATGCTTGGTGGCTATTTGAGTCCTCTTCCTTGAAAGGGATAAACATCTCTTCTTATGCAAATTTCACTAGGAGGCTAGTGAAAATATTTGATGTGAGACATTCTGAGACTTCTTGGGAAAATCAAATCAAGCCCAATAAATCTGAATCTTTGCATAAGTTGGAAGATTCCATGGAGCCAACTCCAGTCCTAAACATTGTTGAGGGGGTTGAAGATCTGCTGCACCATTTTCTAGAGGCAAAATCCCCACTCCACCAAGGTCTCTTTTCTCAACGAGAAGACATGAGGGTTCCTTGTTCAGTAAGAGATCAAGAAAAAGGATCTCTTAATGATGAAGCAGTCTCCATTGATGAGGGGAAGGGAGAGAAAGAGCAGAGAATATCCTCTAGTGTTGTGATAGCAGAAGGAGATCTATTGTCATTTGGAGATGGAGATGAAGCAATGGCTTCCACTAGAGGGGTTCTTGCACCTTTGCAAGGAATTCCTAAGGATCTTCTGTGTGTAGGACATGAGCAGCATGTGTCTATGCAAAAAGATAGTGAGACAGAACAAAGGAGGTATCACAAAGCTGATCCACTATTAGAATATGGGGCAAATTCTCTAGTCAAAGGCACTTTTCACCACTAAGAGGGGTCTCCAGATTTCATGATACTTCCACACATAAAACAGAGTTGAAATTGCCTAGTGGAAGTAGGGACATGAGGATCCCATCTATTATGCATATGAGGATGGTCCCTGAAGCCTCATTATCTAGTGGCAAACCACCTGGGAGGCCACCTGATTCAGATTTTGGGGGGAAGACCTCACAATTTGCTGCTCCAAACTTAGATCCAGGAGGTTTTGGAGCACTTGAAGACAAAGCTACAACGCTGGGAGACTTGGGTAAGCTCAAGGAGGATGGAAATCCTTTTGCCCTATCATCATCACCCACTCTCCTTTCTGATCCTATATTGTGGGAGGAGAATAAGGGAATGAAAAACCTTCCAACACACATATTTGGCATAGGAGATGTCAAGGGAAGGATCAACAACATGAAATACATATCTGTTGATGCATCATCAGTGCTGTCATTATTGAGCAGTGTAGATCTGTATTGGAAATCCCAACTGCTAGTGGATTATTCCAAAGATCTGCACACATGTATGATACTTGATGACCAGATGCATGAAGAGGGATACTTAGTCCAAGGAGAAGGCATCTATCATCATGGTAGAATCTTTTCTCCTAGAGCTTCTAAGCTCAAGCATCAGATCCTACAAGGATCCTACAAGGAGTTTTGTTTCAGCCATATGTAGTCCATGAGGATCTACAACATCATCATGAGGAGCTTTGATTGGGAAGGCTTGAAAGAGGAACTATATCATCATTTTCAAGAATTCATGAGCTATGTGGAGTTGGGGCAGCCATGGGACTCTATGCAAGAGTCATTTCAGCCATCTCTTCCTTCTTTGGAAAGGGGAGAAAGATCCATGCACAACTCCATGTGTATGAGAGACTTTGTTAGTAAAGGATATGTTCATGTAAAGCAAGTTTATTTTTCTTATTGTACATGTTATTTTACCATTTTTATGTAGGACATAACTCCTAAAAGGAGCAATGTATCATGTAAATCTCATGGCAATTTTTGGGCCACTAAAAATTCTGAATTTGGCCACTCCCTTGATGTGCAAAGGGAGATTTATTTTCATGATGGGTGCTTCCCAAAGGCACCAAATTTATCTCACATTTTCTGCAATAGTGAGATGACTTGGGCAGAAATTAAGTGGTGGGAAAAAAACTTACCATATTTGGATCTAATGCAGACAAGAGATGCTCTGCACTGGTTCCACATGTGGGACTATGACCCACCTCCCTATGCAAAAATTTCTGCTTGTATGTACATTGTTTTGATTCCCTATTTGGATGATGTACTTGTACTTTTCATAGGGATGTATGGAGGGAGGAGGGAAGGAATGCATGAGCCATATGGAATGGCTACTCCCCATGTAATTTATGTCTCATGTTTTAGGGAGAGTCTTGGTTCAACCATGATTGTTTCACTTGATTTCTTAACTCCTTATGGGATGGGTCATTTACCTCTCATAAAAACATTGCAGAAACAATTCATGGAAGGGTGGTTTGGTGAACACTCAGCTCTTGGAGGAGGCTTATCACTTGATGGTTTCACCAATGGAAAATGAAAGGAGTTGTAGCACTCACTCTATCAGTTGCTTTAGGACAAGCAACAATGTGGAGGGGAGGACTGTAATATTCACAATTAGCCCAAGCTAATGGGAATATACAAATTTTCTTCATTTTATTATTGCAAGAATAAATGTGTAAGGGAGGACAATAAAAACTCCTGAAACTAGTAAATAAATCAATGCCCAATGTGAACAAGGCTAAATCTAGGTTGCCTTAATAAAACTCACTTATGTGTGAAAGGGATTGTGACAACTGATTGGGTCAACATGACCAAATCCAAAACACTGTCTAGATGCAATGTACCTGCTAGATGCATAGTGCAGATCTAGTTGGAGGCTACACATGTGAAAGGAGTTAAACCTTTGAGATGGTTTAGGGTTTTGCAAGGATTTCATCCTATAAATGAAAGAGGAGAGAAGCATGGGAGGGGTTGTTGAACATATTGTATTGAAAGGATTTTTCTGTTTAGAAACTTCTCATTCTCTAGTTGTTTAGCTGAGAATAGTGTTGTTTAGCACTTGGGTGTTCCTGGTCAGGAATCCCACCTCTTTCCTTGAGAGGCCTCTTGGAAGAGTCTTGAATTTCATGTCCACTATTAGGCAATTGGCCAAGCTTCTACTTCCAACTACAATGTAGATCCTCTTGAGGGTTTGGTTGTTTTTGTAAGCTGTAGCAAGTGGAGGCTAGATCTGTTCAGATCTAAGCCATTCTAGTGCCTCTTTTCACTGGGAGAGTCTTTTATCCCATTGGAAAGAGTGCATTGGATCATCAAAGCTCCATATCCATACCTTGGCATTACGCCAAACTTTTCATCAAGGCTATAGCACAGTTTGTCTTCCAGGATTGCGTTATCTGCAAGAGGAGAGTTACAGGGAGTTTTGGCAACAATTGAGGAGTGATCTCTAGTGATGATAATTTGTCTCTCACTGTGGTGATCCATGGATTTCTATAATTATCCATGTCATATTCATATCTGATCTAAATACTCTTGTATAAGCCTCAGGAATTCTGCAGAAATCTGCAGATCTGCTGCATGAGATCTCAGATCTACTCCATATGCTTCATGTTTTGCTGAAAACCCCAAGGGGTATGTAAAATAGAGATAGTCCAGTGTACATATCTCATATAGATCTAATATTTTGTACACATATCTATTCTAGATCTGATTTGTAACCTAAAACTATTGTTTATTCATAAAAATAACGCTGTCAAGGCTTTGCAATGGAAATATATTATTGTAGCACCTCTTTTAGAGGATTTTTCTCATTGAAGTCTTCCATCTTTCTCTTGTACATTGATTGGGCCACATTGTAAATCTGATTTACCATTGTATAAGCTATTTTTGAGCTATCATATTGGTCTCTTACTATTTCTATCTAAAATTGTGTTATTTTCTAGGTAGTGTTCTTTTGTATTGCTACAATCCCTTCTTTGGGCAGTTTTCAAGCTTTACTAGGTGTGGAAGGTCTGTTTAACCCACCTTGTTTGATTTGTTTCTAATATCCTCTTGGATTTGGGTCTTAGATTATTAGATCTAAGGGATCCAAGGGTTGATTTCACATTCTGTAGCAGCCATTTCTGAAAAATGTGTTTTTCAGATATGCTTAGCTGGCACTTCCCATTTTGGGATATTACACTTATAATATTATTCTCTAAGTGACATTACATACTTTTGGTTATAAGTGTTTTAACTCTATACATTAAAGCACCTTTTCTTAATTGTATCTCTTGAAGTAATATAACCCCATCATCATTTGCATTAACATTCTAATTTAGTTTTGCATTCCTAAAACTTATCTCTAAGCATAAGCTTGGTTGATATAAAGTTAAGACCACCTTCTTCACCCAATTTGTGACGCTTGAACCTTGCATAACAGTTAAAAAAAGAGGCCTTGCAGTTCTCTTGTGGGCAATCCCTTGTAGGAATGGAGGCACTTAGGTCAATGGAACTCCAGGGGAGGTATCGTTGATGGGGCCTTAGCCTCCTTCCTATGGACTTCTTTATACAACCTTGTTCAAGACGTGCTTCAGAACAATTGAGAAGAAGGTTGTTGATTTTTGTAGCATCAGATGTGCTCAAGCCTTGAATACAACAATAAACAAACATACATAGACAAAACATACACAACAAAAATAAACACATAATATAGACAACCATTGAGCCACAAAAACTGCATTGAGCCATTTTATTAATGATGAGGGATGTGTACAAAAAGAGGTGTTGGAATGAATCCACTTGGGCTTTCTCAAGGCAAGCTAGAGAAGTACTCAAAAATTACTATTGAACTCCCTCAATTATGCTCTCCGCGTGGTTCTAGCTCTGCACTAGAAACTGCCCAGAAATGTTGCTGCTAATCCAAATGTTCTATTTCTAGAGCCTCTTGTACTGCTCAGATAATTTTTGGATTTTAACCCCGGACTCTACTCAATAAACCCATACTAACCCGCGAAGGGTTTGGCCAAAGATTATCCTAGAAGTTGGCCCTCTTGGGTTTGGCTCACTGAACTGTTGGGAAATTCAGACCTCCTGATAATTATGTTGTTGGATGCCACCGAAATGCCTAGAAAATCCTTGTTAGAAGGCTCCAATCCTTCCCACCAAATCTCTTGCAAAAACTTCACTCACTCCCTGACTCCCAGAGTGATTCCCTCAAGGGACTGCATAGCCTCTGTGGTGCTGATGAAGGGACCGTGTTGTAGAAGAGGTTATCTTCTGATGAACTGATCGAACTCAGTTGAAGTACCTTCCATGGGCTAGCACTCAAAGTCCACCAAAGTAAAGGCTAGGATCTTCACTTGAAGACACTCGTGTGCTGAACATCACATGAAGACTTGGCTCACTGCTCAAGCATGCTTTGTCAAAAGACAATTTTGAAATAGATGGATGAATGAAAAGAATGAGCCTCGTGCTTCATTTTTGTCTAAGGTTTCCCAACATTCCCTTGGGCCCCACCTCATGCCTCTAGCCTCTAATACACACCAATGACTGTGCTGCCTCCATGTGGGCCACAGTTTCTCCTCATTAGGCCACATTCTCCACTATTGTTGCAATACTTTAATTAGCCAAAATCAATATTTTTGTTAGTGTTGAAGATTGCAACAAGAAACAGTGAAGGAGGCATCCTGAAACATCTTTCCTAATCCTATTTGGAAAGTGATCACCTAAACTAGGTGGGGGCCACACAGGTGATTTTTTGTCGCAAATTCTATTTTTAGAATATGTCTATTTTTAGACATATGGATCATGGTCTATGAGTTGCAGGATGCTATTTATGGATGATTGGTCAAGTTGGTAAAAATAGATGGGACTCTATTTTTTAGGTCAAAGAGGTCAAAGGCTATTTTTAGACTGCCTCTCCTAAAAATATGGAAGTCGAATATTATTAGCTCTTAATAATATTTGGACTGTAAACATTATCTTATTCTCTTGAAGCACTTCAGTTTGATGCCTGGATGTGGCACATGCAGCTGACAGAAGGAAATACGCTTTTCCTAGGGTTTAAGTGAAGCTATTGCATGAAGACTTCAGTTAGAACTCATGTGAGAGAGTTTGGTGGAGTTGATTGAGGAAGTTAGTGGAGTTGTATTCAGTTTAACTTAGTTGAACTAGTTGTATTTAGTCTAACTGACAAATACACTAGTGATGAGTGGTGTGAATTAATTAATAATTAATTCACTAATTATTAACTCATAAATCAACTAAAGAATACATCAGCTAACTGTAGTGCATGGACAGTTCAGTGGAGACCAGTGTTAGAGGTGGGTGAAAGGGTGAGTCTACTATCAGTTGTGACTATAACTATGCATGAGATTTGCACACGCATTGATTGAGATTTCCAATGAGGATTGTGCAGTACAAGCCAAGGGGATTTGAACTTGGATCTATTCATTCTTCATATTGGATTGCGCAGTAGAGGCAGGCAGACAGGTGGAGCAGATTGGAGCATGGGATGTGCATGATCTGAGCTTGTTTTGTGTGTAACAATTGGAGATAGTGCTGAGAGCTGTGAGGAGCTTTGTGCTATGTATTTTTACATGTTCTCTATCATTATAATATACAGATAGTTGGGGGTTTTCAGCTGTAAGCTTTCCCCATTACATACTGTGTTATATGTGTGCTTGATTATGTTTTAATGTGCGCATGCGACTGCTTCTATTTCCGCAAATTGATGATCAATTGTAGAAGAGGTTATGTATTATGCATGAAGCTCAAATAGTGTGTAATCAGGATAATCTTGGTGAATAATTCAGCTATTATTCAAATTTATACATGGTATCAGAGCGAAATTGATCATCGGATCTATTACAGTGATTACAATTTATTTCGGTAGACAGAGTCTGTAAGCGGGCCAGGTAGCCTCTGGATCCATCCTTTCTTTGAAAGGTGATATATCCAGTAAATGCCCCTACAATCAATCTCTGTGCTAGAAATATTTTTTTCTCACAGATCATAAGCGGTTGAGTTTTGAGCTGGTGGAATTCGAATTTGCAGTAGTGTTTTCTTGGTGTTGAAGTCAAAATGTCTTATCAAGGATTGCGATTGGAGTATGCTCTTGAAGGCAGCTCGAATTATATTGCATGGAGAGATAGGATGGAGGCGGTGTTAGATGACAACGGGCTGAAGGAGTTCATAGATGCTGAAGTCCCAAAGCCTACTGATGCTGCTCAAGTTGAGGCTTGGCAAAAGAAGACAGCAAGGTGTCGAAGGATTCTGTTGGAGGGCGTGAAGGATCACATAGTATCCAGCCTACATGGAAAAGCTTCTCCATACTTGATGTGGAAAGCATTGACAAATTTATTTCAAAGCAAGAGTGACCAGAGGAAGTTTGCGCTCAAGGATAAACTCAGGAAAATAAAGATGGAGAAGAATGACACTATTTCGGTATACTTGACAAAGTTTGTCCACTGCAAGGATGAGCTTGGGAGTGTAGGAGTTAGTGTGGATGATGAGGACTTGGTGAAACTTGGCTCTCCTTGGTCTTCTGAAGAGTTGGCATTGCTATGAGGATTCTGTCAATGGTCGGGATAAATTTCCAGGATGGGAGCGATTTTGGTCGGATCTTGTGCAAGAGGAGATAAGGCAGAGTACCAGGGATGGATCTTCATCAAAGGCATCTGATGAAGAAGATTTCACTTTGGCTTCCAAAGCAAGGAAAGGGAAGGGCAAGAAGAATGCTTCTCAATCCGGTGTGGATGGTAAAGAGTGTGACATGTCCAAAGTGAAGTGTTTTCACTGTCACGAGCATGGAAATTACGCCACAAATTGTCCACAGAAGAAGAAGAACAAGCAGGCTGCTAGAGCTGCAGCTGGTGAGGTTCTTGCCTCGCAATTTGAGCTAGACTTCTCATTGATCGCATGCATGGTGTCTAGTGCATTGGGATCGAGGTGGTATTTTGATAGTGGTGCTTCCTTTCACATGACGGGAGATGTGAATCTTTTCAGTGACTTGGTGGAGAAAGATCTCCAGTTGCATGTTGAGTTGGGTGAAAATGGACGATACAATGCAACCATAATTGGTACCATAACCTTTCAGAGGGAGTCAGGTAAACTCATTCTTTTACAAGATGTAGTGCATGTTCCAAGTTTAAAGAAGAATTTGATCTCAGTCGCAATGTTATAGGATAAAGGGTATGAAGTTGTCTTTAGTGAAGGAAAAGTTTTCCTTCGGCACAAGGCAACAGGACAAGTCAAGAAGGTTGGGATTCGAGCAAAGAATCTCTACAGACTTGAAGTAGATTGGATGTCTACAGAGCTTCCTACTGTTGGGAAGTGCAAGAAAGACATGCAATTGATGCTTGAGAGGGAGCAAGTTTTGCATGCAGGTAATAGTGAACCTCGAGATGTGGAGCAGCCATGAGATGAGGATCATGGAGTGGAAGAAACCACTCATGCAGAGAAATTTTGTGCCAGATGGGCAGAGGGAGTGCATGCAGCTATACCACCAGGTGAGAGGTGGGGTGACATGCCCAAGAGGAGATTTCTGGGTAGGATTCATGAGATGGTGTGGATCTCATGAATTGAACCTGGCTACGAGGTGCCCACAGCGCAGCAGTAGCATGATCAGTTGGATTGATGCAGGCAGATCAAAGTGACAGTGTCGGATACTGGAGCGCAAATCAGAGTTGACAGCAAGTGCAGAGTGCATGGGTGCAAGAGTTCAACAGCACAGTGGTTCCTGATGACATGTGCAATTGGACCCAGTAGAAGTCAAAGAATTTGATGATAGATGCATGGATTTTCATGGTGCATCAGACTGATTGAGTTGTTTGGAGCCTATTCAGTTTCAGAGGAGTTGCAGAGCAGATGCATGGAGTTGCATGGCGCTTGTGAAGGTTGCAGGGCGAATGCATGGAGTTGAATGTCACATGCAAAGACAGTCCTTTCTTGTTGAGAGGGAGTGTTGAATATTGCAACAAGAAACAGTGAAGGAGGCATCTTGAAACATCTTTCCTAATCCTAGTTGGAAAGTGATCACCTAAACTAGGTGGGGGCCACACAGGTGATTTTTTGTCGCAAAGTCTATTTTTGAATATGTCTATTTTTAGACATATGGATCATGGTCTATGAGTTGCAGGCTTCTATTTATGGATTATTGGTTAAGTTGGTAAAAATAGATGGACCTCTATTTTTATACATACTGGGCGGAGTCTATTTTTAGACTGCCAGTCTAAAAATAGATCAGTCGAATATTATTAGCTCTTAATAATATTTGGACTATAAACATTATCTTATCCTCTTGCAGCACTTCAGTTCGAGCTACGGATGTGGCACATGCAACTGCCAGAAGGAATTACGATATTCCTAGGGTTTAGTTGAGCTATTGCATGGTTGACTTCAGTTAGAACTCATGTGGCAGAGTTTGGTGGAGTTGATGAGGCAGTTGATGGAGTTGTGTTCAGTTTAACTTAGTTGAACTAGTTGTATTTAGTCTAACTGAAAAATACACTAGTGATGAGTGGTGTGAATTAATTATTAATTAATTCACTAATTATTAACTCATAAATCAACTAAAGAACACATCAGTTAACTGCAATGCATGGACAGTTCAGTGGAGACCAGTGTTAGAGGTGGGTGAAAAGGTGAGTCTACTATCAGTTGTGACTATAGCTGTGCATGAGATTTGCACACACATTGATTGAGATTGCCAATGAGGATTGCGCAGTACAAGCCAAGGGGATTTGAACTTGGATCTATTCATTCTTCATATTGGATTGCGCAGTAGAGGCAGGCAGACAGGTGGAGCAGATTGGAGCATGGGATGTGCATGATCTGAGCTTGTTTTGTGTGTAACAATTGGAGATAGTGCTGAGAGCTTGTGAGGAGTTTGTGCTATGTATTGTTACATGTTCTCTATCATTATAATATACAGATAGTTGGGGGTTTTCAGCTGTATGCTTTCCCCATTACATACTGTGTTATATGTGTGCTTGATTATGTTTTAATGTGTGCATGCGACTGCTTCTATTTCCGCAAATTGATGATCAATTGTAGAAGAGGTTATGTATTATTCATGAAGCTTAAATAGTGTGTAATCATGATAATCTCGGTGAATAATTCAGCTATTATTCAAATTTCTACATGGTATCAGAGCGAAATTGACCATCGGATCTATTACAGTGATTACAATTTATTTCGGTAGACAAATTCTGTAAGTGGGCCAAGTAGCCTCTGGATCCATCCTTTCCTTGAAAGGTGATATATCCAGTAAATGCCCCTACAGTCGATCTCTGTGCTAGAAATACTTTGTTCTCGCAGATCAGAAGCGGTTGAGTTTTGAGCTGGTGGAATTCGAATTTGCAGCAGTGTTTTCTTGGTGTCGAAGTCAAAATGTCTTATCAAGGATTGCGATTGGAGTATGCCCTGGAGGGTAGCTCGAATTATATTGCATGGAGAGATAGGATGGAGGTGGTGTTAGATGACAACGGACTGAAGGATTTCATAGATGTTGAATTCCCAAAGCCTACTGATGCTGCTCAAGTTGAGGCTTGGCAAAAGAAGACATCAAGGTGTCGAAGGATTCTATTGGAGGGCGTGAAGGATCACATAGTATCCTGCCTACATGGAAAAGCTTCTCCATACTTGATGTGGAAAGCGTTGACATATTTATTCCAATGCAAGAGCGACCAGAGGAAGTTGGCGCTAAAGGATAAACTCAGGAAAATAAAGATGGAGAAGAATGACACTATTCCGGTATACTTGGCAAAGTTTTTCCACTACAGGGATGAGCTTGGGAGTGTAGGAGTTAGTGTGGATGATGATGACTTGGTGAGCTTGGCTCTCCTTGGTCTTCCGAAGAGCTGGCATTCCTATGAGGATTCTATCAATGGTCGGGAGAAATTTCCAGGATGGGAGCGACTTTGGTCGGATCTTGTGCAAGAGGAGATAAGGCGGAGTACCGGGGATGGATCTTCATCAAAGGCATCTGATGAAGAAGATTGCGCTTTGGCTGCCAAAGCAAGGAAGGGGAAGGGCAAGAAGAATGCTTCTCAATCCGGTGCGGATGGTAAAGAGCGTGACATGTCCAAAGTGAAGTGTTTTCACTGTCACGAGCATGGACATTACGCCACAAATTGTCCACAGAAAAAGAATAACAAGCAGGCTGCTGGAGCTGCAGCTGGTGAGGCTCTTGCCTCGCAATTTGAGCTGGACTTCTCATTGATCGCATGCATGGTGTCTAGTGCATTGGGATCGGGGTGGTATTTTGATAGTGGCACTTCCTTTCACATGATGGGAGATGTGAATCTTTTCAGTGACTTGGTGGAGAAAGATCTCTAGTTGCATGTTGAGTTGGGCGACAATGGACGATAAAATGCGACCGACATTGGTACCATAACCTTTCAGAGGGAGTCAGGTAAACTCATTATTTTACAAGATGTAGTGCATGTTCCAGGTTTAAAGAAGAATTTGATCTCAGTCGCAATGTTAGAGGATAAAGGGTATGAAGTTGTCTTCAATGAAGGAAAAGTTTTCCTTCGGCACAAGGCAACAGGACAAGTCAAGAAGGTTGGGATTTGAGCAAATAATCTCTACAGACTTGAAGTAGATGGGATGTCTACGGAGCTTCCTACTGTTGGGAAGTGCAAGAAAGACATTCAATTGATGCTTGAGAGGGAGCAAGTTTTGCATGTAGGTAATAGTGAACCTCGGGATGTGGAGCAGCCACAAGATGAGGATCATGGAGTGGAAGAACCACTCATGCAGAGAAATTTCGTGCCAGATGGGAAGAGGGAGTGCATGCAGCTATACCACCAGGTGAGAGGTGGGGTGACATGCATGAATAATCCCAAGAGGAGATTTCTGGGCAGGATTCATGAGATGGTGTGGATCTCATGAATTGAACCTGGCTACAAGGTTCCCACAGTGCAACAGTAGCATGATCATTTGGATTGATGCAGGCAGATCAAAGTGACAGTGTCGGATACTGGAGCGCAAATCAGAGTTGACAGCAAGTGCAGAGTGCATGGGTGCAAAAGTTCAACAACGCAGTGGTTCCTGATGACATGTGCAATTGGGCCCAGCAGAAGTCGAAGACTTTGATGATAGATGCATGGAGTTGCATGGCGCATCAGACTGATTGAGTTGTTTGGAGCATATTCAGTTTCAGAGGAGTTGCAGAGAAGATGCATGGAGTTGCATGGCGCTTGTGAAGGTTGCAGGGCGAATGCATGGAGTCGCATGTCGCATGCAAAGACATTCCTTTCTTGTTAAGAGGGAGTGTTGAAGATTGCAACAAGAAACAATGAAGGAGGCATCCTGAAACATCTTTCCTAATCCTAGTTGGAAAGTGATCACCTAAACTAGGTGGGGGCCACACAGGTGATTTTTTGTCGCAAAGTCTATTTTTAGAATATGTTTATTTTTAGACATATGGATCATGGTCTATGAGTTGCAGGATGCTATTTATGGATGATTGGTCAAGTTGGTAAAAATAGATGGACCTCTATTTTTAGACATACTGGGTGGAGTCTATTTTTAGACTGTCAGTCTAAAAATAGATCAGTCGAATATTATTATCTCTTAATAATATTTGGACTATAAACATTATCTTATCCTCTTAGAGCACTTTAGTTCGAGCTATGGATGTGGCACATGCAGCTGATAGAAGGAATTACGCTATTCCTAGGGGTTAGTTGAGCTATTGCATGTTTGACTTCAGTTAGAACTCATGTGGTAGAGTTTGGTGGAGTTGATGAGACAGTTGATGGAGTTGTGTTCGGTTTAACTTAGTTGAACTAGTTGTATTTAGTCTAAATGATAAATACACTAGTGATGAGTGGTGTGAATTAATTATTAATTAATTCACTAATTATTAACTCATAAATCAACTAAATAATACATCATTTAACTGCAGTGCATGGACAGTTCAGTGGAGACCAGTGTTAGAGGTGGGTGAAAGGGTGAGTCTACTATTAGTTGTGACTATAACTTTGCATGAGATTTGCACACACATTGATTGAGATTGCCAATGATGATTGCGCAGTACAAGCCAAGGGGATTTGAACTTGGATCTATTCATTCTTCATATTGGATTGCGCAGTAGAGGCAGGCAGACAGGTGGAGCAGATTGGAGCATGGGATGTGCATGATCTGAGCTTGTTTTGTGTGTAACAATTGGAGATAGTGCTGAGAGCTGTGAGGAGATTTGTGCTATGTATTGTTACATGTTCTCTATCATTATAATATACAAATAGTTGGGGGTTTTCAGCTATTAGCTTTCCCCATTACATATTGTGTTATATGTGTGCTTGATTATGTTTTAATGTGCGCATGCGACTGCTTCTATTTCCGCAAATTGATGATCAATTGTAGAAGAGGTTATGTATTATGCATGAAGCGTAAATAGTGTGTAATCAGGATAATCTCGGTGAATAATTTAGCTATTATTCAAATTTCTACAGTTAGCAGAATTGCTAAATAGAAATATTACAGTCCTCCCCGCCAAGACGTTGTGTGTCCTCAAGAAACTACAATGACGTATGCTGGAGTATTTGCTCCCCTTCCCAAGTGACATCCTCATTAAGAAGATTCATCCATCTGATCAAGAATTCCTTGATCACGTTTTTCCTCAAGTTACTCTTTCTGGAATCCAAAATGGCCTCTGGCTATAGAATCAAGTGCCCCTCATCATCCATAGGGGGTAACTGAGTGGCTGTTATCACCTGCTATCCCAAGGCCTTCTTTAGGCATGATACATGGAAAATTTTGTGCAACGGGCTCCCCGAGGGTAGCTCCAAATCATAAGACACCTCCCCCACCTTCGGAGTGACTTTTTACGGCCCATAAAAGTAGGACTTGAGCTTCTCGGCTCCCTTATGCTTGAGCGTAGACTACTTGTAAGGTTGAAGTCGAAGGGAAACTAAGTCCCCAACCTCAAATTGTCTCTCCACTCAATCTTGATCTGCATTAAGCTTATGCTGGTTTTGGGCCATCCTCGTGTTGTCCTTGAGAGCCCTCAGTATGTCATGGCTCTCCTGGATCCAATCTTTGGCCATTAAGTCATTTCTATCTCCAAACATGACATCAGCAAAAGATAAAGCATCATATCCATATAATGCATGAAAAGGAGACATATCTATAGACATGTGATAAGTATTGCTGTAGCATTATTCTCCCATGTGTAGCCACCATATCCATGCCCGTTGTTTCCCTGTCACATAGTTACACAAGTAGCCCTCCAACCACTTGTTAACTATCTCGGTCTGTCCATCTGTTTGAGGATGGTAGCTCATGCTAGGGGTGAGCTCTGTGCCCACCAACCAGAACAACTCCTGTCAGAATCCTCCCATAAATCGGTTGTCTTGATCACTAACAATGGTCTTGGGAAGACCATGCAACCAAAAAACCTCCCTGAAGAACAACTCGGCCACTTGTGAGGCCATGTACTAGGTTGAGATGGCAAAGAAGTGTGCAAACTTCATCAATCACTCCACGACCATGTAAATGCAGTTCTTGCCTTGTATTGTGGGAAACCCGGTAATGAAATCCATGGATATACTCTCCCACTTCCCCTCCAAAATAGGAAGAGGTTGCAATAAACCTGTTGGGTGTGAAAACTCACCCTTGTTCCGCTGGCATCTCTCACACTCCCTGATATGCCACTGAACATCATCCTTGAGGCCCTTCCACGCAAACCTCTCTCAGATGGCCCTGTAGATCTTGGTATACCCCTGATGTCCTGCCAAAGGTGAGTCATGGGAAGCATGTAGTATCTTCTCCCGCAGCTGGGAGTTGGACACCAAGTAGATCCAGTCCCTGTAATATGTCTCCTCATTCATCACCCGGTACCTGTCATTGGTCACCATCCCCTCAAGGACTTCACATGAAAAACGGTCCTTAGAATACTCCACCAATAGCTGAGCCCTCCAATCTGGAGCAATACTCATAAACCAAAGGGAAGATGGCTTCCTAGACAATGCATCTTCCACCATGTTGTGCTTCCCTTTGACATACTCTATGTCAAAGTTGTATGCCTGGAGTTTGCTCACCCATTTTAGCTGCCTCTCCTATAGTTTCTTTTGCTCCAAAAATAATTTGAGGTTGTTGTGGTCAGTCCTCACCCGTAACCTTTTCCCTACCAACTACTTTATGAACTTAGCTAGTGAATGCATGATGGTCATCATCTCTTTGTTGTATATGGGGTACAACCTCTTGTTAGAAAGTAGCTTCCGACTCTCGAAAGCTATGGGGTGCCCTTCCTGCATCAATATGACCCCCACTCCTTCTCTAGATGCATCGCACTCTAGTATGAAATTTTGACTAAAATCAGGAAGTGCTAGCATGGGCTAGCTGCTCATCACCTGTTTGAGGTGCTCAAAAGCCTCCTGCACTGTAATTTTCCATTCAAAGACCCCTTTCTTTGTGAAATCCGTAAGGGGTGTGGCCAACTGTGAAAACCCATTCAGAAACTTCTAATAGTACGTACAAATGCCTACAAATCCGATCAACTTTATGACGTTCCTGGGCTCTGGCCAATCTCTGATGGCTCAAATCTTCCCCTCATGCACACAAACTCCATCAACACCGATGATGTGCCCTAGATACAGCATCTTGGTCAACCCAAAATTGCACTTGGATAGCTTGGCATAGAATTGCTACTCCTCCAGGATACACAATACTACCTCAACATGTTGCAAGTGTTCCTCCCATGTCCGGCTATAGATCAGAATATCGTCAAAGAACACTAGCACGAACTTCCTCAACTGTCTACGAAATATGTGGTTCATGCACGACTGGAAGGTGGTTGGTGCATTGGTTAGCCCAAAGGGCATAACTAGGAACTCAAAGTGCCCATAGTGGCACCGGAAAGTTGTCTTAGGGACATCCTTGTCCCTCACCCAAATTTGGTGGTACTAGAACTGTAGATCAATCTTCGACAAGAACTTAGCTCCCCTCAACTAATCCATCATCTCATCAATGCATGGGATGGGGTAATGGTTCTTCAGGGTCTTCTTATTAAGGGCCCTGTAATCAATGCATGTACGTAGGGTCCCGTCCTTCTTCATGAGAACGACTGATGAAGCAAAAGTGCTAGAGTTGGACTCGATGTGTCCCAATTCCAAGAGCTCATGGATGACTCTCTTTATCTAATCCCGGTAGGCATTAGGATGCCTATAGGGAGTAGTGATCATTACCGATACTTTGGGCTCCAACTCTATGGTATCCTCAAATCCTCGGTCAGGTGGTTGGCTAGGTTGTATATCTCAAAATACTATAAGGTACCTGTCAAGGATGGCCTGAATCTCTGGATGTGGTGGCTTGGTCATGACCCAGCCTTAGAAATCCTCAACTCCACAGCCCACTCAATATCTCCATGCCTCAAATCAGCCTCCATCCTCTGAGCCGAGACTGTTTGTGGGGGGTAGGAGTGCATGTGGTGGCTTGGTCATGACCCAGCCTTAGAAATCCTCAACTCCACAGCCCACTCAATATCTCCATGCCTCAAATCAGCCTCCATCCTCTGAGCCGAGACTGTTTGTGGGGGGTAGGAGTGCATACCCCTCAGCAACACCAGTTTTCCATCAGTGTCCAAGAACTCCATCTCCAACTTCCTCCAATCGATGGTGACTCTACCAAGTGCGTAGAGCCACTGGACTCCCAAAAATGTAGAACTCCTCTCCTTAGTGGGCACTTGAAATCCCCTAAGGTAGAGGTTGAGATCTCCGCTTGAAAATATCATGTGTTGGACAACACTGCAAACTTGGCTCTCCAACTCAAGCGTGCTCAATCAAACTGATAATAAGAAAGATGTTGAATGAATGACAAATGAGGCCTTCCTTCTCCCTTTTGTCCATTGAGGCCCAACGCACTCCTTGGGTCCCACCTTGGCTTGCGTTGCCTCTCCTTGAGCCAACTGCGAGTTGCCTACCTACAACCACTCTCACGCTGCCTTCTTCGTGGCCCCTCTATGCTACCAACTAAGGCCAACTAGGCCCCACCACTAGAGCCAAAATTTCCCCTTAGTGACTTAGGAAAATGCTTTATTTTGGCCAAATTTTATTTGTGGGTCCCCTAACCACTTTATTTATGCCCAACATTAGGAAATACAAAAATTAATCAAAATTAATATTCCAATTAGTTTAACTGCTAATTTGGAATATTACAGTCCTCCCCGCCAAAATTTTGCTTGTCCTCAAGCAACTACAAAGATGGATGCTATAGAATCTATTCCCCTTCCCAAGTGGCATCCTCATCTGAGAGGTTCCTCCATTTGATCAAATACTCCTTCACCACCCTGCTCCTCAAGTGTCTCTCTCTGGTATCTAGAATGGCCTCGGGCTGAAGCAGTAAATGCCCCTCATCATCTATAGGAGGGAATTCAGTACTTGCAGTCACCTGTTGTCCTAGATCCTTCTTTACGCATGACACATGGAAGATGTTGTGGATTAGGTTCCCTTGTGACAACTCCAGCTCATATGCCACCTCCCCAACTCGTCGGACAACTTTATATGGCCCATAGAAGTGAGGCTTGAGCTTCTGAGCTCCCTTTTGCTTCAACGTAGATTTCTTGTATGGCTGAATTCGAAGGTACACCAAGTCCCCTACCTTGAACTACCTCTCTACACGACCCCAATCTTCATACATTTTCTATTGGTTCTATGTTGTCCTCAAGTTTTCCTTGAGAGCCCTGAGGATATCTTGACTCTCTTGGATCTAATATTTGGCCCTGGGGGCCTTACTTGCCCAAAAAATAGCATCAACAAATGTTAATGCATCATAACCATACAAAGCACGAAAAGGGGACATACCAATAGACATATGGAAAGTGGTGTTGTAGCAGTACTCCCCTCAATGTAGCTAGGCCTTTTGCTTCCTTGTGACGTAGTTTCGCAAGTAGCCTTCCAACCACTTGTTCACTATCTCCATCTGTCCATCAGTCTGTGGATGGTAGCTCATGCTCGGTGTGAGCTCTATGCCCACTAGTCGGAACAGATCCTACCAAAATCTTCCCATAAAATTGTGGTCTCAGTCACTGACTATGGTCTTTCGAAGACCATGTAGCCGAAAAATGTCTCGGAAAAAAAACTCGTCCACCTGTGAGGCTGTGTACCGAGATGAAATAGCAAAGAAATGTGCATAATTCATCAGCCTGTCCACTACAAGAAAGATGCAGTCTTTGCCCTGCAGCATGGGTAACCCTGTGATGAAATCCATCGATATGCTCTCCCATTTCTCATTTAGGATGGGAAAAGGCTCAAATAGCCTAGCTGGATGGGTCAAATCCCCCTTGTTCCTCTTGTAGAATACACACTCTTGTACATGTCGGAGCACATCCTCCTTGAGGTGCTTTAACCTCTCTTTGATGGTTTTTAGGTCTTGGTAAACCCCTGGTGTCTCGATAGTGGTAAATCATGTCCTGCATGCAAGATCTTCTCCCGCAACCAAGATTTGGTTGTAAAAAATATTCGGTCTTGATAATAAATGACCTTATCCATCACCTGGTACCAGTCGTCTGTCACCTGCCCATCCAACACCTCGCATGCAAACTGGTCCTTTGAATACTCCACCAATAGTTGCGCCTTCCAATCTGTGTCTATGCTCATCAGGGAGAGGGGCACTAGCCTCCGAGACAAAGCATTGGCCACAACATTGTTCTTCCCTTTGACATACTTAATGTCAAATTTTTAAGCTTGGTTCTTACTAACCCACTTTTTTTGTCTCTCCTGCAACTGCTTCTGCTCTAGAAAATACTGCAGGCTGTTATGAACAGTCCTAACTTTGAACCAGTTCCCCAACAAATATTATCTGAACTTGGCCAATGCATGCATGATGGCCAACATCTCTTTTTCATATATGGGGTAATTCCTCTCATGATTCAAGATCTTCTGGCTCTCAAAATCAATGGGGTGACCATCCTGCATCAGTACTGCCCCAACTCCTACTCTAGATGCATCACACTCCAAGACAAATGGCTTGGTAAAATCAGGGAGTACAAGTATTGGGCAACTACTCATCACCTGCTTGAGGCGGTCAAAAGCCTCCTATGCTGTGGAGGTCCAATTGAATGCTCCCTTCTTGGTCAAATTTATGAGGGGCACAACTAATTGAGAGAAGCCCTTCATGAACTTTCTGTAATAAGTGAAAATTCCCACAAATCCCCTAAGCTCAGTGACATTCTTGGGCTCTGGCCAATCTCTAATGGCCCTGATCTTCTCCTCATGCACCTACACCCCATCTTCAGCTATAATGTGGCCCAAGTATAACATCTACTCCTCCAAAGTATATAGCACTGCCTCCACATGCTACAAATGTTCCTCCCATGTCCTACTATATATTAGAATGTCATCGAAAAATACTAGCGCTAACTTCTATAGTTGGCCACAAAAGACGTGGTTCATACTAGACTGGAAGGTGGCTGGAGCGTTGGTTAGCCCAGAGGGCATTACCAAAAATTCAAAGTGCACATAATGGCACCTGAACGTTGTCTTGGGGACATCCTTGTCCCTCATTCAAATATGATGGTACCCCAATCTAAAATCCATTTTGGAGAAGAACTTAGCCCCCCTCAACTCATCCATCAGCTCATCTATCCACAGGATGGGATAGCAGTTCTTCATTTTCTTTTTGTTCAGGGCCCTGTAATCGATACACATTCTTAGTGTATAATCCTTATTCTAAACCAAGACAACAGATGAAGCAAAGGGGCTCGAACTCGATCGAATGTGCCCCAAGGCCAAAAGCTCATGTATCACCTTCTCAATCTCATCCCGATAGGCCTTAGGGTGCATATACGGAGTTGATATCATGGCCTGAATGCCGAGCTCCAACTCAATGGTGTGCTCAAATCCTCGGTCGGGTGTCTGCCCTAGTGGAATGTCCCAAAAAATCGTGGAGTAATGGTCGAGGATGGCCTATACATCTGGGTGTGTGGTTCAGGTGAACCATATGCCTCTAAAATCCTCAACTCAACTGCCCACTCTATGTCTCCCTGTCTGAATTATGCCTCCATCCTATGCGCAAAAACTATCTGAGGTGGGTATGAATGCATACCCCTAAGCATCACTGATTTCCCATTCTTCTCCAGGAACTCCATCTCCGGCTTCTACTAGTTTGTGGTGACTCTACCAAGGGTGATGATAAATTGGACCCCCAACACTATGTTGGTGTCTGGAATGTCGACCACAAAGAAATTATTTGTCACTGAGTAAGTCCCCAAGGTCACTATCAAGGTTGGAACGTAATGCATGCACTGCATGGTCCTAGCTCCTGAAACTAACACAGAGAATTCATCAAATCCCTTTGTTTGCATGCCCCTCCTCTACACCATCTAGACATTCTACAAATTTGTGCATGGCTCCATTTTCCACAAGCATTGAGACACGGTCTCCCTGAACTATCCCCTTAATCTTCAATGTTAAGTATTTGGGTATTCCCCAAAAGATGCAAGGACCTCTTTGGTTGGTGCAAACGTTGCTCCTCCTACTGCTAGTGGGGGTGGAGGTGGAGGCCCTTCTCCCTGAGATGTTGTGTTGTCATCACCTCCCATCTCAAAGAGTGTCTCCTCTTCTCCCTCACTGTCTGAGAAGACCTCGATTTAGTGTGCCTTCCCTGCTGCACACCTGTGGCCTGGTGACCACAACTCCTGGCATGTGAAGCAAATATTCTTCCTCCTCAGATCTCTCCTTATGTCATCATATAATGCTCCTTGGCCTTGGTTCCCTCTCGAGGGTGGAGCTCTCGCATCCCTTCCTCTCTGATGGAAAGTTGTTCTATTGGGCATTGGGGCCCTAGCCCTCGGTAATTCGTCCTGAATATCTCACGTTCTCCTGACTGCGTCCTAGAGCGTAGTGGGTCGATTTTACCTCACTAGCCCACGCAATGGCTCTGCCAACCCATCTATGAACATGAAAATCCTACTGGGCTCTGAGATATTCGAAACCATCACTGACAATCTCAAGAACTTATAAATATATGTTTCAGGGTTCCCCGTCTACTTGAGTTTGGTCAATTCTCCAAAGTGCTCTTCGGGATCCTTCCTATCAAACCTCTCCAACAATCTTCTGGTAAATTCATCATACATTTTCATCCCTGCGTGACCCAGCATAGTCAACCAATGAAACCACCAGTCATGGGCTTCTCCCTCCAAGTGCATTGTAGCCACCTTGATTGCCTCCAACTCTATCATCTATTTAAGTTGGAAGTAGATATCCAACTTCTCCACCCATGCTTTAGCTGAGCTCTTTGAGGACCCATCAAATGTCAGAAGGAAAAGCCTACAGTATGTTGTAGGTCACTCCCCTATGTGTAACCTCCTCCTCTGGCATGTCCTTTGGGTTTGTTGTTGTTATTCAGCTAGAAAAACTCATTGAAGGTGATGGCCCTTCCAAATTTTGGACCATAGAACTGGTACTCTACAAATAATTCTCCATAATGAGTCTTCTATGGCTCCTACTATCCTCCTATCCCCAAACCTAGGAACGTGGGAATGGTGGAGCATGGTGGAGTGTAGGGTACGATCAGAAGGGTAGTGTGAGGGCTTGCATGGTGGAGTGTAGGGTATGGTCATAAGGGTATTTTGATGGCCTACCTGGTGCTGCAAAGTGCCAGACCCTTCTCCAATCTGGAATTCTCCTTGAATTCCCGTCCCTTTACTGCCATTGTTGAGCTTCTGACCCATCTCCTCAATCCTCTTGGAGAGGTCTTGCATAGACTTTAGAAGAAGGTGAGAAAACTCCTTCTCCTCATTCCTCCCATCATCTATGTGTACCATCTCTCTCTCTCTCTCTTCGACCTCCGGAACGCTTCCAACCTAATCTAGAGTGATTTCGAGCCTTCTTTCTCTGCTCTTGTATCTCTGCCTCCAATAAGCCACATTTTTTCTGTCTTTCGGTGTCATAGACTACGTGGTCCACAGGCTGAGCCAAGTTTATGAGCTTTGATACCACTGTAATATCCTAAATTTGGATTAAACAATAATACAAAGAAAATTAGACTAACAACTATAGCAACAAGAAATACACCATCAAAACACACAATTTGGAGCCAAAATCAATGTTGATCTATTTTATTCATTTACTGGGAAAGAGTACAAATGAGGTGCTGAAAAGATTGCACCTAGCCCTACACAAGGCAGGTTGAAGGGCAACTCAAACCCAAGAAAAAAATCTTGTTGGAAATAGTTGTACGTGGCTTAATTACTGTGTTGCCTAGCATAGAAAATGTTGTTGCTGGTTGTCTTTGGTCTACTGATTAGGCTGCTTCTCATGCTCAGAAAATTCTGGGAATTGGACACCAGACTCTCCTCAATAAACCTACAAAAAGCCGCGAAGGGTTTGTTGAAAACTCGACCTCAGAAATTGGCCCTCTTGGGCTTGGCTCACTGATCTGCTGGGGAAATCGAACCACTGGAGGAAGTAACCGGTAAATGGCTCTGAAATGCTACAAAAATCCCTGGTAGAAGGTGGCTAGCCTCACCTCTGAATATCCTGCTGAAGCTCCTCTTCTCTTCCACACTCTTGGCACCAACACCCAACTGCATTGTGTATTCCTCTCTATCTCTACGCAATCCTGAAGGGAATATGCCATATCTTGAAGATTTTGATCGTTAATCCTCCCACAAAATGAGGAACTACTCTCCTGAGCGAGCACTAGAAGTCCCTCAAGTTATAGGTTGAGATATCCGCTTGAAGATCTCGTGTGCTAAACAACACTACAGACTTGGCTCTCCATCTCAAGTGTGCTCAAACAAATTGACAATAAAAAATAAGTTGAATGAATGAAAAATGAGGCCTTCATTCTCCCTTTTGTCCATTGAGGCCCAACGCACTCCTTCAGTCCCATCTTGGCTTGCGTTGCCTCTCCTTGAGCAAACCATGTGTTTCCTACCTCCAGCCACACTCATGTTGCCTTCTTCATGTCCCCTCCATGCTGCCACCTAAGACCAACTCGGCCCCCACCAATAAAGCCAAAATTTTCCCTTAGTGACTTTAGGAAAAGGCTTTATTTTGGCCAAATGTTATTTTTGGGTCCCCTACCCACTTTATTTCCACCCAACATTAGGAAATGCAAAAATTAATCAAAATTAATATTCTAATTAGTTGAACTACTAATTTGGAATATTACAATCATCTGGGCATTAATAAAGTTGTGAGTGGCCCCACTTTCCACTAAAACTGATACACGTTGCCCTTGTAATGTCCCTCTGATCTTCATAGTCAGGAACTTGGGTACCCAACGCAATGATGCGAGGACCCCTCTTGAAGGTGCAATGCAGCTCCCCCTACTGCTGATGGGGGTGGTGGTGGTACCACACACGAAATTTCCAGAGTGCAACATAACATTGCATGAACAACCGATTTGGAATCTAGCCCAACTTCCTACGAAATGGGAGGCAAAACCAAACAGGTACTCTTGTTGGAATATGATATTTTGAGTCAGAGTACAGTTATTGAGGTACCACCCATTAGGACATAAAAAGTGTGGACATCATCTAAAAGTTGTCCATCATCCTTGTGATCAATGAGGAATGAGTAAAATTCTTTTCTATAATAAAATTGATTTAAAGAGCTTTGAATTGATAGTGCCTTGTGAATCTTTATCCACACATCCAGGGCCAAGTCACATTAAATTTCCTAACAAGTATGTTGATTGTAAAAACCAGGGCTTTGTTAATAGGGATCCCGTCACAATCGATTTATCCAACCTCTTGACGGTAGCTTGAGCAAATGGGAAAGAAAGGAAGCTTTAGCTTCCTCCCATGATGGTGGCCATTAGAAGAATAGGGGAACATGAAAAGAGTTTCAGAAGTAATTTCCATAACTTATAGCCAATAGAAAGAAAAAATAAATAGCAACCCCAAAGAGTAGGCATTAAGAATATTGTAATACGACGAACCCATACAAGAACAACTATAGCTTCACACTCAATAAATTTAGCATAAATTCTTGAGCGAGTTTAGTATTTATATATAAATTTAAAATTATGGCTGAAATATTGAAATTTGTAATTGAAAATTAAATCATGAATATAAAAACTTTTGTCCAAGCTTGTGACTATCAAACACTCGCATGAAATTGTGTCCACAATGCAGTCAGAGAAAATCACATTTTTCTCTAAAAAAAAATACTGGTAATCTCTTGTAATATTCTTGCAAAAATATATGGCCAGATTCATAAATTTTGGAGGTTCAAAAATTCATGGGGCTGCAAAAATTGTTCCTGTAGCTGCATAAACGATCTTAATAACATTTTGCGGTAGAAAAACATTAAATTTGAGGCTGCAAAACATAAACCCATAAATTCAGTTCCAGATTGCTTTATTGCTTTAAATTTAGGAATTTTGAGTATTTTTCCTTCCCAAATATCCTTTTTGGCACCCTTGTTGATTGATTGCCATGCAAAATTTTGTTCACCAATTATCATTCACAATAGACCTGAAAAAAATTCAATTTGGAAACAAATTCCTGGAATCATCTAACATAGCACCGTGTAAGCTGGAAAACTAACAACGTGAAGCTTTTGAAAGTGATTTTGACCCCACCAAGATAATTAATTACCTGCACCTTGTCCCAAAAATTTCCCCATGTATGAAAACCTTACTTCACCAACCACTTTACTGTAAATGCAAGAAGCAACCCCAACTGGTCTCTGTCTATCAAAAGGCCTAGATCAAACATGCAGTCAAATCCCATATTTGGAAACAGCCCAAACTCGAAACAAAAAACCTGGAATCTCTCCAAAAAACTTGGTCATGCTTATTCATCAATAACTGAATATTGGTCTGGTTTTATTGACTGCTATCTTACGACTTCTGATTCATAATCAAACATTCTACTGCGCAAGCCACATCTCCATTCTTGAATATAGCCTCCATTCTCTTAGTTAATACAATTCAAGGACCACCATTTGACATACCTCTCAATTCTACCTTGTTGTTATTTGATGCTCTGAATTCCATCTCCATTACCTGGTAGTTCATTTAGAACTTTCCTAATGAATATAACAACTATAACCCCAATACAAAATTGGTGCCTACAAGATCTACTACATAGAAATTATTGGTGAATGTGTAATTTCCTAGTGTCACACTCAACCATGGAATCTTTTCTGTGAATGTCATGTTGAACCCATCAACCACCACAACACTAAAGCCCTCAAAATATTTTGTAGGATTACCTATCTTTGTCACCAAAGCTGCATCGATGAAATTGCGCGTTGCTCTACCATAGACCAAAGATGTGATTTAACGTCTCTATATGACCCACCTAATCCTGAATGTGTAATATCTAGGGACACCAGAAAGAATGTCGATGATACCACCCTTAATTCCCATACAAGGTAACTAAATTTTAAAGCACGATAGATCATGTGTAAGTAAAGTTTAAAGCATGCAGCCCTATATTACCTAGACATGTATTAGCAAAGATGCAATTAAATCTGCAAACTTGAAACTCAATGACTAGACTACCTTTACCAGGAGTTTCCAATGGCATCACCCTCAGCAAGCTTTTGAAGTAATAATGGATGTTCCTCTGGAACACGTTGCATCACCCTTGTCATAGGTTATGTCATAGGGTTCGCCAAATTTGAACCTTGAGATTCAAAATTTAGCGAACCCAAAAAAAAAAAAATCGTTCAGGTTCGATAAACTTGATAGTCGAACCTCAAATTCAGACCTGAAGGCGAACCTGAAGCCGAATTTTATAATTTAAAAAAATAAAAAATTGGGGTTTGAGGTTAGAGTTTGGGCAGTTTTTGTTAGTTGTTTTAAGGTTTATGAGAAAAACCATGGGAAACACATGGCTTTCTCTTGTTCTACTTCCCGCCAATTAGTTTCCCATAGTGGACACTGGTTTGTCTTTATTTACCATGGTTGTCAATAGATTTTCACAAGCAAACTTCAGTCTGAGTGTACTCGCTCTATTGTGCTTAGTGTCGTATTCTCTGCAATTTCCTGAATTCAATTTCTAGGCACTGCTTGTCCCCACCTCTGAGAGTGTAAAGTGAATAATGGTTGTGATTTGTGACTCGTGGGTGCTCACTAGTATTCATATAAATTTATTCATTGATTTTGATTTTTTATTATTTTATGTCATATATATATGCTGAAAAATATGTATAGTTGACCTTAATGCTGAACCTCATGAAAACCTCATTGGAAAATTTGAATTCAAATCTAACTTAATCATTGCCAAAATTGAATTTGAACCCAAACCATGTGACATAGGTGACAGGTAGTTCAACTACCGGTGGCATTTTCTCTGTTGCTTGTGCAATTGGAGAAAATACTACAACTGGTGCCATCGGTGAAACTTGAGCCTGCTGAGAAACTAATGATGTTGGCCCACATGGGAGATGTCGTACAACTGAATTTGTTGTTACAACTAGAGTCCTTGGCTTGATTGAAATTTATTTTGCAAGTGGAATCTGTGGTTTGACTAAAATAGATGGAATAAATAACAGCGTTGCTGGAAGAGATTGTGAAATTGAGGTTGATAGTTTCATTGGAACTAGTTGGGCTCCATGATTTGTGAATTCCAACGAGGTACCATGGCTTGTATAGTTAACAAATGTATGTTATTATTTAGCCAATGAAGTGGATAACATGGTTGTGATTGATGTCAATTTCCTTGCTTGTTCAATAAGAAAAAAATGGACAACAGCGCGAAGTTTTTGAAAGCAATTTTGACCCCACCAAGATAATTACCTACTTGCACCTTGTCCCACAAATTGCCCCATGTATGAAAACCTTAATTCACCAGCCACTTTACTATAAATTCAAGAAGCAACTCCAGCTGATCATTATCCGTCAAAAGGCCTAGATTGAACATGCAGTCAAATCCCAGCTTTAGCAATAGCCCAAACTCGAAACAATCCCAATTCAGTGGTTTGGATACAATTTTGATGCTTTCCATATCCTCTTAAAAACACACAAACCAAAAATTTCAAAAATCATCAACACTGACAATACCAATGAGACTAAACAGTCCAGAAATAGAAATCTATAGTTGTAGTTCATTCGTTTTGGTACCACACACGAAATTTCAAGAGAGCAACTTAACATTGCATGAACAACCCATTTGGAATCTAGCACGACTTCCTATGAAATGGGAGACAAAACCAAACAGGCACTCTTGTTGGAATCTTATATTTTGTGTCAGAATACAATGATTGAGGTACCACCCATTAGGACATAAAAATCATGGACATCATCTAAAAGTTGTCCATCCTCCTTGTGCTCTATGAGGAATGAGTAAAATCCTTTTCCATAATAAAAGTGATTTAAAGAGATTTGAATTGATAGTGCCTTGTGAATATTTATCCACACATCTACAGCCAAGACCCATTAAATTTCCTAATGAGTATGTTGATTACACAAATAAAGGCTTTGTTAATAGGGATCCCATTACAATCGATCTATCCAACCTCTATACAACTTGAGCAAATGGGTCAGAAAGGAAGCTTGAGCTTCCTCCCATGATGGTGGCAATTGGAAGAATAGGGGAACATGACAAGAGTTTCAGAAGTAATTCCATCATTTATAGCCAATAGAAAGCAAAAATAAATAGCAAGCCCAAAGAGTAGGCATTAAGAATATTGTAATACTATGACCCCATATAAGAACAACTCTATAGCTTCACACTGATAAATTGACCATAAATTCTTCAACGAGTTTAGTAGTTATCTATAAATTTAAAATTATGGCTGAAGTATTGAAATCTTTAATTAAAAATTAAATCATGAATCTTAGAAATTGTGTCCAAGCCTGTGACTATCAAACACTCGCATGAATTTGTTTCCTCAATGCAGTCAGAGAAAATCACATTTTTTCTCTTAAAAAAATACTAGTAATGTCTTGTAATATTCTTGAAAAAATATATGGCCAGATTCATAAATTTTGGAGGTTCAACAAGTCATGGGGCTGCAAAAATTGTTCTTGGAACTGCATAAACCATCTCTATAAAACAATTCGGAAGAAAAACATTAAATTTTAGGCTAAAAATTATTAAACCCATAAATGCAGTTGTAGATTGCTTTATTGCTTTAAATTTAGGAATCTTGAGTATTTTTCCTTCCCAGATATCCTTTTTGGCACCCTTGTTGATTAATTTCCATGCAAAATTTTGTTGACCAATTATCATTCAGAATAGGCCTAAAATAAAATTCAATTTGGAATACAATGCCTGGAATCATCTAACATAGCACCGTGTAAGCATGACAACTAATAGTGTGAAGCTTTTGAAAGTGATTTTGACCCCACCAAGATAATTAATTACATGCACCTTGTCCCACAAATTTCCCCATGTATGAAAACCTTACTTCATTAGCCACTTTACTATAAATGAAAGAAGCAACCCCAACTGGTCACTGTCCATCAAAAGGCCTAGATCGAACATGCAGTCAAATCCTAGCTTTGGTAATAGCCCATATTCAAAACAAAAAACCTGTAATCTCTCCAAAAAACCTGGTCAGGCTTATTCATCAATAACTAAATACCGGCCTGATTTTATCGACTGCTATCTTACGACTTCTGATTCATAATCAAACATTCTATTGCATAATCCACATCTCTATGTTTGAATATAGCCTCTATTCTCTTATTTAATACAATTCGAGGACCACCATTTGACATACCTCTCAACACTACCTTGTTGCTATTTGATGCTCTGAATTCCATCTCCATTACCTGGTAGTTCATTCATAACTTTCCCAATGAATATAAAAACTATAACCCCAATACAACATTGGTGTCTGCAAGATCTACTACTTAGAAATCATCGGTGAATGTGTAATTGCCTAGTGTCACACTCAACCGTTGAATATTTTATGTGAATTTCATGTTGTACCCATCAACCACCACAACACTAAAGCCCTCAAAATATTCTGTAGGATTACCTATATTTGCCACCAAAGCTGCATCAATGAAATTGCGAGTTACTCCACCATAAACCAAAGTTGTGATTCATTGTCTCTATATGACCCCCCTAATTCTGAATGTGTAAAATTTACTGACTCCAGAAAGAGTGGTGATAATACCACCCTTAATTCCCATACAAGGTAAGTAAATTTTAAAGCACAATAGATCATGTGTAATTAAAATTTAAAGCATGCAGCCCTATATTACCTAGACATGTATTAGCAGAGATGCAATTAAATCTGGAAACTTGAAACTCAATGACTAGACTACCTTTACCAGGAGTTTCCAATGGCTTCACCACCTCACCAGGATTTTAAATTAATAATGGACGTGCCTCTGGAAAAGGTTGCATTACCCTTGTCACATGTTATGTCATAGGGTTCGCCGAATTTGAACCTTGAGATTTGAAATTCAACAAACCCAAAAAAAAATTTCAAATTCATTCAAGTTCGACAAACTTGATAGTCGAACCTCAAAAAATTCAAACTTGAAGGTGAACCTAAAGATGAACCTGAAGCCGAGCTTTATTATTTTATTTTATTTTTAAATTGGGGTTTGAGGTTAGAGTTCAGGAAATTTTTGTTAGTTGTTTCATTGTTTATGAGAAAAACCATGGGAAACACATGGATTTCTCTTGTTCTGCTTCCCGCCAATTAGTTTCCCATAGTGGCCACTGCTTTGTCAATATTTACCATGGTTGTCGATAGATTTTCACAAGTCAATTTTAGTCTGAATGTACTCGCTCTATTGTTGTTAATTTTGGACAACTAGGTCCAAACTCCATATTGTGATGCTCAAATGAAGATGCCAATATTTTTATTGGATTCCTCTTTCAGATAGGTGCAAGATACATCTAAAGATCATCTTAATTCAATGAGCAGAACATTTATTTTTAATTTATTTAAAATACGTGCAGGTTGGCCTTAAATGAAATGTAGGCTTGAAGCCCCAACAGTTGTGTCACACACCCTCATTGATGGATATAAATAGGTCAACATTGGAGGTCTTTTTCAGTCATCCATCACATTACATTCTCTCTCCTCATCTAATTGGTTCGATCATCTATTGGAGCCTCTTCTTCATCCACACGTGAGAAATTGCAGCAAGGAGAATTTTTTGCTTTCGACCTGGGGTTTCAGTGCATAGTTGAACTGCATTGACTTTGGTCAACACATGGTAAAACTAACCCCAACCATGGTCAAAATTCTGATTTCTACAGTTTTCATTTTTCAGCATAGAAATCGAGGTTGACCGTTGACTTTGACTAGGTTGTGTTGACTTTTTGCTATTGATGTTTTGCATTGACTGTTGACTGTGACAACGTTGACTTTGGGTTGACTAATATTGTTGTCCGAGAGGGTTGTGTGACACTTCTAGTTGGATGACCTTATTGATACTTTGTTGGTTGAAGCATCCTGTTGACCCTCGCAATGCACCAACACATACATATTTTTGGCTTGTCTTCTGTCGATCTACTAGTATGTTCTATCAGCATTTTACTTTCTTGTTTATGTGATTGTTGTTTGATCGGGGATAAAAAATAAAGTTGCATGAAGCATAGAACATCTTTAAAAATTTACATGGTATCAGAGCTAAGGTGAAGACAAAGCCCAAGTTTGTAGCAATCATTGAAGAAGAGCATGGGTATCTCAAACTATAATGGCTTTAAAGCTGATGAAAAATTGACTGGGAAGGAAGACTTCCATGCCCAGAAGATGACATTGGATCTTATGTTGGAAGACCAAGATGTCATGGACTATGTGCAGGGTAAAATCCAAGAGCCTCCATCCACTGCACCTGCTGCCACCATGTCAAAGTATACGAAGGGGGAAATCAAAGCAAAGCTGATGACCAGGTACTCAATTCATAAGAGTTTGGTTGCCTACATCTCTGAGCTAGGCACATCCAAGGAGATGTATGATAAGTTGGTCAACATGTTCAAGGCCAAAAATTCAAATCAAGTCCTATTCTTGAAGAATCAACTGAAGAATATGAAGAAAGGCAGGGATGAATCCGTTCAATCATATTTTCTGAAGCTAACCAAAATCAAGAATAATCTTCTGGCTATTGGGTAGACAATAGCTTATCGAGAGATGGTTCTCACCGCACTTGGAGGTCTCTCATCCGAATGGCATGTATTCAACACTACCATTCTCAATAACAATGTCATACCTGATTTTGACGAAGTCTTATCAAGATGCGTACAAGAAGAGACAAGGATGAAGGAATATGAAAATGAAGGAAATGTTGCCTTCATTGCTCATGCTAAGAAGAAGAAATTTGGTGGTCTAAGGAACAAAAGAAGAGCAGGGGCCCAAGGAAAGAAAGGAAAATGTTACACATGTCACAAGACCGGCCACTATGCTAGAGAATGCCCTTTCAATAAGGATTCTTCTGATGATCATGACAACAACAACAACCGGAGGAATGGAAATCAAAGGAATAACATGTTCAAAGGGAAGAGGAAGGTTTCCTCTGGTGGAAATGGGAAACCGTTCCAAAGTTCAAGAAATTCCAGGTATGAGGAATCAAATGTTGTTGTTGATAAAAGAAATGAATTCATTCTTGTATCTGCCCTCTCTGCTGCATCTCCACCTGACACTATGGATGTATGGTTGATTGATAGTGGTGCCTCAAGGCACATCACTGGGTTCAAGGAAGCACTTTCTGATATGGTTGAGAAGGATACTAATCTAAAAAATTATCCTTGGATATAATGCCACATATCTCATGAAAGGGACAGGGACTGTGACCCTCTACTTGTCTCAAGGTCAAGTCCTTCGCCTGCAAGATATACTATATGTACCTGATTTGAAGAAGAACCTTATGTCTATTTTGGCCATGGAAGATAAAGGTTTCAATGTGGAATTCATTGATGGGAAGGTGTGTATTTGGAAGAAGAGTTTCAAGGAATCTATCATGATTGGGTTTAGAGTTGATACACTCTACCAGGTTGGAGGAAGTCCACTGGAAGCGATAACATATGATACTATCCGACAAATTGAACTATGGCAATGGAGGTTTGGACACATTCACTACAAATCCCTTCTCGAAGAAAGTAAGGTGGTGACGGGGATGCCCAAGTTAAAAAATGATCATGAAGTTGTATGTAAAGGTTGTTCCGAAGGAAAACATACAAGAGGACCTTTCCCCTCAAGCGTCACAAAGACATCTAATGTCCTGCAATTAACACATTCTTATCTATCTGGTATGCTGCTCGTGACATCCTTGGGAGGATGTTCTTATTGTATGACGTTCATAGATGACTTATCTCGTAAAACTTGGATATACTTCTTGAAAAAGAAGGATGAGGATTTCATGTGGTTTCGTACCTTCAAATCTTTGGTGGAAAATCTATCAGGGAAGAAGATCAAGATATTGAGGACCGATAATGGCACTGAATATGAGACGAATGAGTTCAAGAAATTTTTCAGAGAAGCTGGCATCAAGAAGGAGACCACAACTGTCTATACTCTTGAGCAGAATGGCGTTGCTGAAAGAAATAACAAGACCATTGTGGAAGCTGCATGTGCCATGCTATGTGACGAAGTTTTTGTGGGGATAAGCTGCGAACACTACTGTATACATACAAAACCGAAGCCCACATTCCGCTCTGGACTCCAAAAATCCCAAAGAGGTTTTCTCTTGTAAGAAACTCGACGTCTCACATTTTAGAGTTTTTGGATGTCTTGTTTATTTTCATGTATCGAAGGAGAAGATGAGAAAGCTGGATGCTTCTGGGAAGAAAGGAATGTTTTTGGGCTATAGAAAAAATTTGAAGGCCTATAGAGTCTACGTGCTTGTTCAAAGGGAAGTAAAGATATGCCACGATGTTACCTTTGATGAAAATGCTTCCCTACAGAAAGTAATCAATCTTCCGAGATCTGAGGAAGATCATGAAGCAAGGTGTGGAATTCAAGAAGAACAGAAGGATGAGACAATGCCCGATGTTGAAGGACCGATGGACCCTATTAATCCACCTCCTTCAATGAGGAAAACACCATCATAGATCAGGGACACTCTCGAGGATGTCGAGAATCATATGGCCCCAAGAGGAACATTCCATGAAAGCAAGAAGCCAAATAGATGCCAAGGGTATCTAGCAGCCATGAGTACAATCGTACAATCTGAGCTTGGATATTTTGAGGAAGCCGTAAAGCATCAAGATGGAAGGATGCTATGCACGAAGAATATGAGTCCATTATGAAGAATGATGTTTGGGATGTGGTTCCAAGACGGGAGGACAAAGTAGTTGTCACCTCGAAATGGCTCTATAAGATCAAGCATGGATCTGATGGTAGTGTTGAAAATTTCAAGGCAAGATTTGTTGCTTGTGGCTTCTCTCAAAAGGAAGGCGTAGACTATGATGACATATTTTCTCCTGTGGCCCGATATACGACCATCCGATCTATCATAGCCCTTGTTTCTACGTAAAGATGGAATCTTCATTTGATGGATGTGAAGACTGCATTTCTGCATGGTGTGATAAAGGAAGAGGTGTATGTCAAGAAACCTCTAAGGTTCGAAGTCCAGGATCGGGACACCCATTTTTGTAGGTTGAAGAAAGCCCTCTATGGGTTGAAGAAAGCACCTAGATCTTGGTACGAGAGTATAGATAGCTACCTGATGAAGCTGGGCTGCACTCATAGTAATGTTGATCCGAACCTTTACTTCAAGGTTGATAAAGAAAAGCCTCTCATTCTGGTGTGTCGACGACCTCTTCTTGACAGGTGCTGACCCTCTCATTCATCAATGTAAGAGGGAGATCGTTGCTAATTTCGAGATGAAGGACCTAGGACTGATGCATTACTTCCTAGGCTTAGAGTTCTGGCAGAGACCTGGTGAGATTTTCTTTTCTCAAGGAAAATATATTGTAAAGCTTCTGGAAAGATTTGGAATGGTGGACTGTAAGTCCGTGTCGACACCGATGGAGCTCAAATTTAAGAAGTTGAGTGGCAGCGTTGTTGGGCCCATGCTAGAAAATCCTACTAATTATTGTCAACTTGTAGGGGCCCTGATGTTCTTAGTGAACACACGTCCGGACGTATGTTTTTCAGTGAATAGTTTGAGTCAACATATGGTTAAACCTCATCACATTCACTGGGTTGATGCCAAGAATATGTTGAGATATATTCGGAGCACGATAAACCATGGGTTGAGATACACTGCCAGGAGTGTGACAATCCATGGATATACTGATGTCAATTGGGATGGTAGTGTGGTGGATCGTAAGAGCACATCGGGTTGCTGCTTCACACTTGGTTCTACTTCGATATCATGGATGAGCAGGAAGCATAAGTCGATGGCTTTGAGCATCGCGGAGGCCGAATAAATTACAGTGAGTATGGCCTGTTGTGAACCAATTTGGTCGTGAAATCTCTTCAATGAGTTGTTCGGGCATGTGCTAGGTACCACCGTGATACTCTGTGATAACCAGAGTGGGATTCAGTTGTCCGAGAATCTTGTGTTCCATGATCGATCCAAGCATATTGATATCAGGTACCACTTTATCTAGGATATGGTACAGTGAGGCATCGTAAGGCTCAACCATATAGTAACTGATGAGCAGGTCATGGACATTCTCACAAAGCCCCTGGGGAAGGTCAAATTCCTAACCTTCCGTGAGAATCTTGGAATCATGGAACGACCCTATGTTGAGGGTCCTGTTGGACAATGAGCTCTGGGAGCTCTGGAGGGCTTTGGGGATAACTTCTCGAAGCTATAAGCACACATGAGGCTAGGCTTGCCAAACTTTATGGTGCTTCTGCCCCACCATTATGATGTTGAGTTTGTTCACCTCTCATGATCTGTGCCCCGTATGCATCCTACCCATTGAGTCCCAGACTCATGGGAAGTACCTCTCATTTGGCCAGTGAGGTGGGAAAATCTAGAGACTAGTAGCAAAGACTAATGGACGCATCAGAGGTTGAGGTACTCTCTATGTGTAGGATGGCTCGTGTCCAACCACTTGATCTAGGATCAAGTCTGGTGAGGTTTCAGACCTCCTACTGACTCTGGGTCAGATAAACCAACTTTGGGTTGGTATGAGACTCTTTTTGAGTCCTATAGAGGTTTCAGACCTCTGGTCTGAATCTGTTTGCTGAGAATGATGTCTTTGTGACTAACCCACTTTTGTTTTGAAATAAAGAAGTCATCAAAGCAAGTTACGACGGGAAGACGCACGATGTTTGGATGGCACAGGTGGATGGAATTCTCCCTAGTTGAAAGGGAGTGTTAATTTTGGACAACTACGTCCAAACTCCATGTTGTGATACTCAGATGAAGATGCCAATATTTTTATTGGATTCCTCTTTCGAAGAGGTGCAAGATCGATCTAAAGATCATCTTGATCCGATGATCAGAACATTTATTTTGAATTTATTCAAAATATGTGCAGGTCGGTCTGAAATGAAATGTAGGCTTGAAGCCCCAACAGTTGTGTCACACACCCTCATTGATGGATATAAATAGGTCAAAATTGGAGGTCATTTTCACTCATCCATCACATCACATTCTCTCTCCTCATCTGATTTGTTCGATCATCTATTGGAGTCTCTTCTTCATCCACGCAAGGGAAATTTCATAAAGGAGAATTTTCTGTTTTCAACCTAGGGTTTCAGCTCAGATTTGACCAGCGTTGAATTTGGTCAACGCATGGTCAAAATGACCCCAAACTTGGTCAAAATTCTGATTTCTACAGTCTGCATTTTTGGAACAGAAATTGAGGTTGAACGTTGACTTTGACTGGGCTGCGTTGAATTTTTTCTGCTGTCGTTTTGCATTGACCATTGACTGTGATAGCATTGAATTTTGTTGACTTTGAGTTGACTGATATTTCTATCTAAGAGGGTTTTGTGATACTTCTGGTTGGCTGATCGTATTGATACTTTGTTGGTTGAAGCATCATGTTGACCGTCGTAACGCACCAACACACATATCTATTTTTTGCTTGTCTTCTGTCGATCTACAGGTATGCTCTATCAACATTTTACTTTCTTGTTTATGTGATTGTTGCTTGATATTGGGGATAAAAAGTAAAGTTGAATCAAGCATAGAACATCTACAAAAATTTACAATTGTGCTCAGTGTTGTATTCTCTACAATTTCCTGAATTCAATTTCTAGACACTGCTTGTCCCCGCCTCCCAGAGCGTAAAGTGAATAGTGGATGTGATTTGTGACTCGTGGGTGCTCACTGTTATTCATATAACTTTATTCTTTGATTTTGATTTTGATTATTTTATGTCATATATATATATATATATATATATATATATATATATATATATATATATATATATATATATACTAGAAAATATGTATAATTGAACTTAATGTCGAACCTCATGCGAACATCATTGGAAAATTCGAATTCCAATCGAACTTAATCGTTTCCAAACTCAATTTCGAACCTGAACCATGTGACATAGGTCACAGGTAGTTCAACTACCGATGGCATTATCTCTGTTTCTTGTGCAACAAGAGAAAATATTACAACTGGTGCCATCAGTGGAACTTGAGCCTGCTGAGAAACTAATGATATTGGCCCACATGGGAGATGTCGTACAACTGAAGCTGTTGATACAACTGGAGTCCTTGTCTTGATTGAAATTTATTGTGCAAGTGGAATCTATGGTGTGACTAAAATAGTTGGCATAAATAACAACGTTGTTGGAAGAGGTTGTGAATTTGAGGCTGACAGTTTCATTGGAGTTGGTTGGGCTCCATGATTTCTCAATGCCAATGAGGTACCATGGCTTGTATAATTAACAGATGTATGTTCTGATTTAGCTAATGAAGTGGATAGCATGGCTGTGATTGATGTCAATTTCCTTTCATGTTCAGTAAGAACAAAATGGCAGGAAAGTGCTAAAACAAAGCCATTAAAGGGTATTGATGCAACTATGGATTAAGAGAACATCTTGAGCAACAAATAATTGATATTTTTTACTATAAATTTTCATCAAACAAAACAAAAGCATACTTACATTGGAAGGAGAATAAAAAATATATAGCATGCAATATGGTCCCCCTTTCGCTAAAAATCCAAACAAGAATCAAGTTTAAAGTATTGATATCTATGTTAAAGGATCTGAAAAGAAGGTGTGATGTGATCCATAATAGGCCAACACTTATTGAGATAGTTTCCAAATTGATTTATGCCATGGCTTAAGCTTTAATTTTTTGTATTGCAGTGAATATTACATGTGAACAACTTAAGTTGGCTATTTAATTTTATAATTATTCTACAGATCCTTGCCAAATATGTTCAAGGAAAACAACATCCATTAACCAACCATCCAAAAGGACCCTGATAAAGCCAGGTTAAAAACTATAGTCTCATATTTCAGAGGAATCCAAATAGCGTTTTAAAGGGTCTTAGAGAATTCAACCCAAGTTCATCCTGAATTTCTAGTTTATATATTGTCATTCCATTGTTGAACTCTTAGTTAAACTGAGAGGGAGGGGGGGGGGTGAATCAGTTTAACACATTCATGGATTTTTGAAGCTTTTCATTAAAAATTATTTACCCTTCATTTCATGTCCAACTTAATATGTGAGTAATCTTAGAACGTGAGCAGCAAGTATTAATATAATATAACAGTAGACTTTAATATGAGAGCAGCAGGTATTAAGCAGATGATATAAATAAGATCAACACATAAACATCATGCACAAAGACACCAGATATAAGTGGAAACCCATAAAGGGAGAAAACCACATCTTATTATTGTTGTGACGCAAAGGCAAGCTCCAACTCCCTCTCACCACTGTTTTTCTGCAGGCACCAACCTACAGGAGGCTCCAACCTCAATTCTGCAAGCTACAACTTGCAAGGAAGCACCAACTCCCTTCAATTTTCTGCAGACACCAACCTACAGGAGGCTCCAACCTCAGTCAGATACAACTGACAACTATCAAGCTGCAACTTGATAGGGAAGCTCCAACTTCCTCAATTTATCAAACTGAATGGTTGTTGATTTACCTCAGATATCAGCTATGTTCTGTAGCATCTCTTTCTGCTCCTCTCTTCCTTATATTCTCTGCCTTGATCTTATATACTTTTCATTCTCTATCCTTATCCTCTCACTTGAACTTGTGCATATCAATGTGATATTATATATAGAGTTCATCATATGACTCTTTACATTCCTCAAGGAATTTGAAGTGAATAGTCCTGACTTTTTGACTTCTGTCTTCTCATTCCTTTATCCAACTCATTTTAAAATTATAATAATATGTACAAATTTCCATGCTACAGTGGGATTTTTATTTTCCTTAGGATACTTGCCTTTGCATCACAAACAATATAAAACAAAAATTATTTACATTTTCAGTTGCACATTTCAATACCACTCAGTTCCTTTTCTGGACTTTCTTCGGCTTTACTGGATTTGTATTTTCTGCTGCTGTTGAATGACTGTTCTGTATATTTCTGTTCATCATGCATGCAAAATTCCCTATGACTTTTTCAGTTCCTACATTCTTTGTTTACCTCTGTTAGGCCCACATTTTCATCCCTGTGTTTGTTCACCTGTTCACTGTACTTTTGTGCACCTGCTGCATATATAACTGCTTTTTAATATAACAATTGATTTTAAATCTGGGCAAACTCTCAAGGTTCTAATCTCTTAGGCTGGCACTTTAATCAACTATGGAGGCTTCTTATACTCACGATTATAAGACCCATAAAATACATAATATGCTCTTGTAATAAACCCAATCAATGTTTTAATAGAATTTCGAAGCAATATTACAGCTCACTATATTAAATATCAATGTAGTATATATATCAGCATATGTATATGTTTCCCACCAAATGTGAAGACCCATTTATTTACTTTAACGTATGCCCATCTCCGAGTCAAACATTAAAAACTATTAATAAACCGTGGCTTTTGTTTAGCGCCCAACGTAAGCATGGTCACGGGTTTTATAACCTTTATATCACCAAACTGTATTACGTTCCCCACTTAAATATATCACTTGATAATGCTCACATCCATAGTCTCGTTTAGCTCTCACTATACCCCGTTCTCCTCTACGTGGTCTTCCTCAACTTCCTTTTGATTTTACACACACAGTCATACGTATGCATTTTATAATTTATCCTCTTCCATATTATGACTATGGAAACCCTTAAATATGTTCAGTCGTCGTCTTATAATAAGGTTGCTGCTCTTATATTAATAACTGATGTTTTTAATAAATTACTATAGGCCTCGGCCCCACCATACAATCGACGGAATCAATCAAATACACACGCCCGTACCTTAAGTTAACCTTCGCGCATCTTCCCAATATGATCATTGTCCGATGGCTTCCCTCCAGATCGACGGCTTGTATTGATATCGCACAGGGTCCTCAGTCGATAGTTAATGCGCGATGGCGCGCAGTGAGAGTGGTTTTGCCAACTTGCTCTGGGACACACGTCATCCGTCCTGTGGAATCGCTCCCAACTCCTCAAATACCACCCACCGTGTAAAGGTGGTGCGATGAAAACCATAAACTGTCGTCACTGTTCATCTGGTCATGGTTCCACCCTTTTGGCTCGGGGTTCCGCCTAACTTCGTGCTCCGCTACCGAGTTCCGTCTTTCGAGTTTTGCTTAGTACAGGGTTCCACTCCCTTTTGGCTCAGGGTTCTGTCTCACTTATATATATGAATTCCGCTCTTTGCCTTCAATGAAACTCGCTTCTGTCCATACACAGCAATTTCCTCGATTCTTCTGGGCTACCACCATATGACTCGACTCAAGGTTCCGTCAATTTATATTCTAACCCTTTGGTTCATCGATGTTTCAACACGACTCCTTCGCATACCATAATGCGCTGCTTCATCAGGTTATACATTCCCCATTGTTTACTGTATCGTGGCAACCCGATAGCTTAAGCAGATTCACGAATATACCCCTTCCATAGAGCTTACGATGTTTACAAACCATGAGTAAAAAATTCACATTTCCATAATAAATTCAAGCAGTCTACATAGGCATAATTGTCCACAGAGACTCAAATATCATTCCTACTGAATTCAATCAAGAATATATATATAATTCATATAGAATTTAGAAGAAATCCCTCATCATTATATACAAATGTAACCACTTACAAGAACATTCACTTATTCTATTTGATGGCCTTTTTCTCCTACTCTGTCTTTGGACTCTGCTACTTTGCTTTTCTCTTTTCCTAGTTACTGTTTCAGATGCTCCTCCTTTGCCAATTCCTTTGCCATCAATGATAACATTTCCAACAGTCTCCCCCTTTTGCATTGATGGCAATACTCTTCCTCTGTTTTCCTTATAGAAGCCCCTTTTTGCTTTACCTCCCCATTTGACATCAATGGCAAAGGGTTGCTCATTTCCTAGTTTGCTTTCTGCATTTCCTCTTTCTGAGATCTTCTGACTTTGTACCCTGCTGCTCCAAACTTTGGATTAAATATAAAATTTTGACCCTGTGGCCTTTTCTTTAACTCTTTTATGCTGGATATATTCTTTCCATAATCCTTTGACCCTGAGGACCTGTTTCATGCTTGCCTTGCTAGCTGATCTCCCCTTGGAATGATATTTTCATTTTTGTTCTCCCCCTGAAACTGTGCTTTCTATTTATATCGGAGAGTAGCATCTACAGATACTACCCCTAGTCTATCTCTCAAATATTCAAATATTTCTCTAGCAAGAGGTTTGGTAAATATATCAGCTATCTGTTCTTTTGTTGGTACATATTCCAGCCTTACTATCTTCTGAGCCACTTGTTCTTGGAGAAAATGATACTTGATTGGAATATGTTTAGTTTTTGAATGAAGCATAGGATTTTTTGATATACTTATAGCACTAGTATTATCACATTTGATTGAGATACGTTCATCAATGCTTACCTTCATGTATTGGAGAGTTTGCTTCATCCACATGACTTGTGTACAACATGTTGTTGCTGCTATATATTTTGCTTCTGTTGTAGACAGAGAGATAGATGTTTGTTTCTTGCTTAACCATGCCACCAGACTTTCTCCTAGATAGAATGCACCTCCACTTGTACTTTTCCTATCATCCACACAGCTGGCCCAATCTGCATCTATGTATGTTTTCAAAGTGAATTTTTTTCCTTTAGGATACCAAAGCCCATACAGTGTTGTTCCTTGTAGATATCTGAATATTCTTTTTACTGCAAGAAGGTGATTTTGTTTAAGTGTTGCTTGATATCTCGCCACTAGTCCTACTGCTAGCATGATGTCTGGTCTTGATGTTGTCAGATACAGCAGACTTCATATCATGGATCTGTAGAGCTTTTGATCTATATCAGCAGATCCATTATTAGCACACAGCTTGCATCCCGTGATCATGGGAGTTGACACAGGTTTGCGGTCCTCCATTTTGAATTTTTTCAACATTTCTTTTAAGCATTTTTCCTGTGAGATGAATGTACCTGTGTTCTTTTGCTGAATTTGAAGTCCTAAGTAGAAACTGAGCTCTCCAATCATAGAAATCTCAAACTCTGTTTTCATCTCATCAGCAAACCCTTTTGCTAGTTCTTCTCTATTGCTTCCAAACATAATGTCATCAACATATACTACAACAATCAGGAGTTCATTTTCATGGGATTTTATGTATATATTGTTGTCTACTCCACCTCTCTTAAAGCCTTGTTTTTGCAAATATTTATCCAGTCTTGAATACCAAGCACAGGGAGCCTGTTTCAGTCCATATAGAGCCTTCTTCAGTCTGCACACATAGTCTTCTTTTTCTGTTAAAGAGAAACCTTCTGGTTGTTCCATGTAGACTTCTTCTTCTAGATCTCCATTCAAAAATGAAGATTTCACATCCATTTGATATACTTTGAAGTTTTGGTAGCAAGAAAAGGCCAGAAACATTCTGATGGCTTCCATTCTGGCTACAGGGGAAAATGTTTCATCGTAATCAAGTCCTTCGATTTTTTAATATCCTTTTCAGACCAGTCTGGCTTTATTCCTGATTACTTGTCCTTGCTCATTCATTTTATTTTTGAATACCCATTTTGAGCCTATGACATTTTTCTCAATGGGTCTAGGAACTAATTCCCATGTATTGTTTTTCTCAATTTGGTCCAATTCTTCATTCATAGCATTTACCCAAGACTTGTCCTTGCTGGCTTCTTCACATTTCTTTGGCTCTATTTGTGACAACATGGCTATGTATACCTCTTCTGCTTGTTCGTTAGCTGCCTTCTTGTTTGGACCCCTCACTCTCTTATCTCCATTATTCCACCTTCTGTGGATATTTGCAGGTTTATATATCTTATGTTTTTAGAACTAAGCCTGTATCTTCCCGTTGTCTTGCTTGTTTTACCATCTTGCCTTTCTTCATGGTTGGTTCCGTTGACCCATGTTAGCCCCATTCTTCTTTGTATTGTTTTAAAGTTCACAAAATCTCTACATCAATGCTTACTATTTTTTAAAGAGTCTGGAGCAGGGTAGGCACCAGATTCTTTACTTTGAATGCATATCCTAAATATCCTCTACCCACTTCTACATCAAATTTTCCAAGATTTCTTTTCATCATTATTCTTAGCATTAATTTCAGCTTCAAAGATTCTAACATGTTTGATTAGTTAGTTTATCATGCCATAGTTCATAGGGAGTCTTGTCACTGCTTGGCCTTAAGTGAGCTTTATTAAGGATATGCATCGCTGTGTGTACTGCTGTACTGCTTCTGCCCAGAAGGTTTGAGGAATATTACTCTCTTGCATCATGGCTCTGGCAATTTGTTGAACATATCTGTTTTGTCTCTCTGCTACTCCATTCTGCTGAGGTGTCCTCGCAATAGTAAATTGTTGTTTTATGCCATATTCATTGCATAGATCTGCAAAGTCATAATCTGTGAATTCACCTCCTCTGTCCGATCTGATGCATTTTAGCTTGCATCCTGTCTGATTTTCTGCTAATGCTTTGAATATTTTGAATTTGTCCAGAGCTTCCGATTTATTCTTGAGAAATGCAACCCATGTCATTCTAGAGAAATCATCTATTATCAGCATGAAGTATGATTCTCCACTTGTTTTTTTAGTTCTTGTAGGTCCACACAGGTCCATGTGCACAAGTTGTAGTGGTCTTCTTATTGAGAACTCATATTTGGCCTTAAAGGATGTGTGGGTCTGTTTGCCTAATTGGCATGATTTGAATATGGTATTAGAAGGCCTTTTTATTTCTGGCATGTCTCTGACCGCTTTCTTTTTGCTCAGTATGATAATATGATCGAAGCTGAGATGTCCCAATCTCCTATGCCATAACCATGACTCCTCAAGTTTTCTAAGATGGAATGCTTCATATTTCTCTTTCACGATGTAAACATTGCTCTCTGTTCAAACACCTTTGAGCAGAGTCTTACCTGTGGTGCTTGATCTGACTTCACAGTCCCGTGCTCTGAAAGAACTTCACAGCCTTTATCACACATTTGACTGACACTCAACAAATTTGCTTTCAGCCCATCTACAAATAGTACATCTTGGGCCTTACCTCTGCCATTATCTAAGCTGACTGGGCCCTTTCCCTTGATTTTTCCTGATTTATCATTGCCAAAAGTAACATTACCAATTTTATTTTCATCAAAAGTTATAAACTTGCTTCTATCTCTAGTCATGTGTTTAGAGCAGCCACTGTCCAAATACCACTAGCTTTTCAGGTCTTGAGCAGTTAGAGCCAAGTCACATTTATTCACCTTCTTTATCCACTGGAGGCACCCTTTTTTTTGGTATCTTTTGTGAGGTGATGAAATACATCTTCTTAGAGGACATTTGGAAGGTATATGTCCAACTTGATTGCATACACAACATTTGATCATAATTTTTGTAGAATTATGAGTATGAACCGAATTTCTTTGATTCATAAACCTCCTTGAGGTGTTAAACATCAATCTTTGTCCATACTTTCTACACTCAATGATTTTATGGCCAAATTCCTTACAATAAAAACAGTAACTATAGAAACTATTTGCATACCTGATGTAAGGTTGTCTCTTCCATTTGTTTTCTTGAGGCAGTCTCTTCAATGTTTGCATCTTTTGTTGGTTTGAACTACTCCTCCTTGCATGACAATATGCAGCAATGTGTCCCAGCTTGTGGCAAGCATAACAGGTGGCATTCTTCATAGGAGGGAAGAATCTCCTTTGATGGTTTCCAAATTTTACATACTCAGGGGTCTTAGTATTTATTACATTCTTTGCTACTAGTGGTTTCTTCTGATCTCTGTCTTCCTTATTACATGTTTCTTCTTTTGTAGGAATTGTTTGAGTTGCTTCATCATTCTTCTTTGCTTTTACAAAAATAATCTCTCTGTCAACCTTTTCTTTGCCTTTACTTGATTCTCCTTCATAGCCTATTCCAGTTTTTATCATAGGGGATCTTTGAGCAACCATAATTTCATTCAACTTACTAGAGCTTGTTGTTTGAGAAGAGTTTATAACCAATTTCCTTTGAGCATTTTCTAAATTCTTCCTGAGACATACTACTTCTTCTTCCAACTTTTCTTGTTCCTGAGTTTTTTCCTTGATTTTCTTAAGTAACATGCCCTCTATCTTCTTGGCTTCTTCAAGCTCTATCTTTAGCTGCATCAGGACTTCTGAATTCTGTTCTTCTCGTACAAACTTGAGGAGAATGTCCTTTTGTTTTCTGCACTTCAACTTGATTCTATCAATCTCTTCCAGAGCACTTCTTAGCTCCCCCTCAAGGTCGACTTCACCTTCTTCTTCTTCATCTTCTAGCAGGAGACCTTCAAGTTCTTCTATGGCCATCAACAAGAATTCAGAGGTTCCTTCTTCACTTGAAGGTTCATCTGAGTCTTCAGATGCACTGCTGTCTTGTTGAGCATAAAAGGATTTTCTGTTGAACTTCTTTCCTTTCTGCCAGTTTTTTGATGTATTTTTCTTTGTTTCTTGAGCCTGATTCCTTAATTTCTTGTGAGGACACTTAGCAGCATAGTGTCCCGCTCTTCCACAGTTAAAGCATTTGAAAGGAATTTTACCTTTGTATTTACCTGAGCCTCTATCCAATTTCTTGACAAAATTTTCCTCTTCTTCATCCGAGCAAGAGCATATATCTTCCTCTTCTTCTTTCTTCTTTTCTGTTTTAAATACTGCCTCTCTTGTACTTGGCTTCTTCTGTGGGAGCCTCATATCGTATGCTGTTAAATGTCCAAGTAGCGGGTTCATGGTCAAGGCCTCCCAATCAGTTGTTTCTTCTATTGCAAACACCTTGGGATTAAGTCCTCATATTAATAGTGTAGCCCCTTATTATGTTAGTGTAGCCCCTTATTGTTATTATTGAAAATTCTCTGTGAACCCCCTATATTGTTATTATTGTGCCCTTACATTATTATCTTTAGGTCAGCTAGGATTACATTGTTGCCCCACTAGGATTACATTGTGGCCCCATCGACTCCTATATATAGAAAGGAGGTTTTGTCAATTGTATAATCCAAGAATTGTTCATTCATGTAATGTATTGGAGTTTTACCCCTTGAATGGCTTATTTCTAAGGCGTTGATATCTCTTTCTTCTATTTTTGGTGCTGGTTTCACAACATTTGGTATCAGAACTTTGGATTCTAGGGTTTCGGTGCACCAAACAGGTCATCGTGGAATTTTCACTATAATTTTTTTTCTACAAAGTTTCAGAAGCTGAAATGTTTAGGGTGCGAAGCTAAAATCCTGAGGAATATTGTCTAAAAATTTCAGAGCTTGGTTCACAATATTTTTGGAGATATCATCTGTGGAAGTTAGGTCTTTTTTCAAGCTTCTAAACAGGTCATCGTGGCATTTGCGCTATAAATGTTTTTCTACGAAGGTTCAAAATATGAAATTCATATGGTACGAAGCTGAACTCCTGAGGAAATGTTTCAAATAATTTCAGAGCTTGGTTCGCAATATTTTTGGAGATATGATCTATGGAAGCTAGTACTTTTTCAGGCTCCTGAATTTCATCTCAAAGAGGTAATCGTGGGAAAAGTTCAATAAATATCTCTCTGGGCATTGGATTGGAGTGCCGTAAAAAGTGGTCACAAGTAAACAGACTGTAGTTTCTTGGATATAAATTTTAGAGACAAAGGACAAAACAGTGACACGTGGCAAGTCGTACAAGTTCGATCTACCGAACCAGTCCATAATTAGGTCATTGTGGGAGATTGGACACAACTTTGTCTTGGAGAATCCAAATTAGGTCAGACCTGTGGCATTCAAAAGATAATTTAGAGGGCTACTTCAGTGCTGAATTTCAGATATAGAAGAGCCACAATCACAGAGATAATACAATTTCAATATCGAGCTCCTCAAAAGCAAGTAAAAGGTGTGTATTGTTTTTCCCGAATTGCATAAATCTTGTTTGAAAAATCAGTTTGAAGTGATTCCAAGGGCCTATTGAGCATATATTTTAGTATTTCATTCTGAAATGCCTCCTAAAAATAATTCAACACCCATTAAGCCCTCAGAAATCTATACTATGATGCATGAAGTGGAAGAATTGCAGTATGAGATATCAAAATTACGGTACCAAGTGCAACAAATTTCGATCTTACGAAGAGCAACCGAAGATGACATGGATGGTTTAAAAGAAGAAATGGAGGATAATTTGGATGGTTTAAAGGATAAAATAATAGCTAATATGGATGATAAATTAGTGGAAGATGACATCGAGCATCAACAACAAGTTCTCCAACTCTCAAAGGATAACCTAACTTTGGTGCAGAATCTAATGAAACAACAGGAATATCAACATCACATCGAAAGAAGTTCTGAAGCGGTCACAAAAACAAGAACTCTACAAGTACGATCAATTTCAGAGTATCTCAGCAAGTGGAAGAACTTTCCTGTAAAATATTCCACATGGGAGGATGAGAATTTTATACAGAAGCATCAAGAAATAATCAAGCGTTGAGGACAACACTTGTTTGAAGGAGAGGGGCATGTTAAGTCCCTATATCAATAGTGTAGTCCCTTATTATGTTAGTGTAGCCCCCTTATTGTTATTGTTGTACCCCTGTAACCCCCATATTGTTATTATTGTGCCCTTACAATATTATTGTTAGGTCGGCTAGGATTACATTGTGGCCCCACTAGGATTATATTGTGGCCCCATGGACTCCTATATATAGAAGGAGGTTTTGTTCATTTGTATCATCCAAGAATTGTTCATTTATGTAATGTATTGGAGGTTTCCCCCTCGAAGTGGCTTATTTCTAAGGCATTGATATCTCTTTTCTTCTATTTTTTGGAGCTGGTTACCCAACAAATATGCCTCTATCTTCTTGGCTTCTTCAAGCTCTATCTTTAGATACATCAGGACTTCTGAATTCTGTTCTTCTCATACAAACTTGAGGAGAATGTCCTTTTGTTTTCTGCATTTTAGCTTGAGTGTATCAATCTCTTCCAGAGCACTTCTTAGCTCCCCCTCAAGGTCGACTTCACCTTCTTCTTCTTCATCTTCTAGCAGGAGAACTTCAAGTTCTTCTATGGCCATCAATAAGAATTCAGAGGTTCCTTCTTAACTTGAAGGTTCATCTGAGTCTTCAGATGCACTGCTGTCTTGTTGAGCATAAAAGGATTTTCTGTTGAACTTCTTTCCTTTCTGCCAGTTTTTTGATGTATTTTTCTCTGTTTCTTGAGCCTGATTCCTTAATTTCTTGTGAGGACACTTAGCAGCATAGTGTCCCACTCTTCCATAGTTAAATAATTTTGAAAGGAAGTTTACCTTTGTATTTACCTGAGCCTCTATCCAATTTATTGACAAAATTTTCCTCTTCTTCATCTGAGCAAGAGCATATATCTTCCTCTTCTTCTTTCTTCTTTTCTGTTTTAAAGGTTGCCTCTCTCGTACTTGACTTCTTCTGTGGGAGCATCATCTCGTATGCTGTTAAATTTCCAAGTAGCTGGTTCATGGTCAAGGTCTCCCAATCAATTGTTTCTTCTATTGCAGACACCTTGGGATTAAACCTGGATGGAAGAGATCTTAGAATATTTTGCACAATTATACTTTCTGGCATGGTTTCTCCAAGAGCTTTCATATTGTTAACAATTTATGCAACTTTTAGGAAGAAACTGTCAATGTCTTCATCATCATTCATTTTTAAGTTCTCAAATTGGGCTCTATAGACTTGAAGTTTGGCAGTCTTTACTTTCTTGTCTCCTTCATGGATGTTCTCCAGAGTATCCCACATCTCTTTGGCAGTGTCTTTGTGCATTACTTTGATAAACTCTGCTTCACACAATCCATTCAAGATAGCATTCATGGCTTTTGCGTTAGCTACAAAATCTTGTTTGGATTCTTTCTCTAAGTCAGTTGACTTTGGGGCATATCCTAATTCCACAACACCCCAAACTTCTATTCCTAGAGACATTATGTATGTCCTCATCCTGATTTTCCAGAAGGCATAATTTACACCTGTAAAGAAAGGGGCTTTATTGGTTGAGCATCCTTCTTTACTAGCCATTATGAGAACCTAGAATCTCCTTTCAGTTGTTAAACTGGTACAAAGGAACCTGGCTCCGCTACCAATTGTTGAAATCTTAGTTAAACTGAGAGGGGGGGGGTGAATTAGTTTAACACATTCATGGATTTTTGAAGCTTTTCATTAAAACTTATTTACCCTTCATTTCATTTCCAACTTAATATGTGAGTAATCTTAGAATGTGAGCAGCAAGTATTAATATAATATAACAATAGAATTTAATATGAGAGCAGCAGGTATTAAGCAGATGATATAAATCAGATCAACACATAAACATCATGCACAGAGACACCAGATGTAAGTGGAAACCCATCAAGGGAGAAAACCACATTTTATTATTGTTGTGATGCAAAGGCAAGCTCCAACTCCCTCTCACCACTGTTTTTCTGCAGGCACCAACCTACAGGAGGCTCCAACCTCAATTCTGCAAGCTACAACTTGCAAGGAAGCACCAAATCCCTTCAATTTTCTGCAGGCACCAACCTACAAGAGGCTCCAACCTCAATCAGCTACAACTGACAGCTATCAAGCTGCAACTTGATAGGGAAGCTCCAACTTCCTCAATTTATCAAACTGAATGTTTGTTGATTTACCTCAGATATCAGCTCTGTTCTATAGCGTCTCCTTTTGCTCCTCTCTGCCTTATCTTCTTTGCCTTGATCTTCTATACTTTTCATTCTCTATCCTTATCCTCTCACTTGAACTTGTGCATATCAATGTGATATTATATATAGAGTTCATCATATGACTCTTTACATTCCTCAGGGAATTTGAAGTGAATAGTCCTGACTTTTTTACTTCTGTCTTCTCATTTCTTTATCCAACTCATTTTAAAATTATAATAATATGTACAAATTTCCATGCTACAGTGGGATTTTTCTTTTCCTTAGGATAGTTGCCTTTGCATCACAAACAATATAAAACAAAAATTATTTACATTTTCAGTTGCACATTTCAATACCACTTAGTTCCTTTTTTGGACTTTCTTCAGCTTTACTGGATTTGTCTCTTCTGTTGCTGTTGAGTGACTGTTCTATATATTTATGTTCATCATGCCTGCAAAATTCCCTATGACTTTTTCAGTTCCTACATTCTTTTTTTACCTCTGTTAGGCCCACATTTTCATCCCTGTGTTTATTCACCTGTTCACTGTACTTTTGTGCACCTGTTGCATATATAACTGCTTTTTAATATAACAGGTGATTTTAAATCTGGGCAAACTCTCAAGGTTCTAATCTCTTGGGCTGGCACTTTAATCAACTGTGGAGGCTTCTTATACTCATGATTATAAGACCCACAAAATACATAATATGCTCTTGTAATAAACCCAATCAATGTTTTAATACAATTTCAAAGCAATATTACAGCTCACTATATTAAATATCAGCGTAGTATATATATCAGCATATGTATATGTTTCCCACCAAATGTGAAGACCCATGTATTTACTTTAACGTATGCCCATCTCCGATTCAAACATTAAAAACTATTAATAAACCGTGGCTTTTGTTTAGCGCCCAACGTAAGCATGGTCACAGGTTTTATAACCTTTATATCATCAAACTGTATTATGTTCCCCACTTAAATATATCACTTGATAACGCTGACATCCACAATCTCATTTAGCTCTCACTATACCCCGTTCTCCTCTACGTGGTCTTCCTCAACTTCCTTTTGATTTTACACACACAGTCATACGTATGAATTCTATAATTTATCCTCTTCCATATTACGACTATGGAAACCCTTAAATATGTTCAGTAGCCGTCTTATAATAAGGTTTCCACCCTTATATTAATAACCAACGTTTTTAATAAATTACTATAGGCCTCGGCCCCACCATACAATCGACGGAATCAATCAAATACACATGCACGTACCTTAAGTTAACCTTCACCCATCTTCCCAATATGATCACCGTCCGATGGCTTCCCTCCAGATCGACGGCTTGTATCGATATCGCACGGGGTCCTCAGTTGAGAGTTAATGCGCGATGGCGTGCAGTGAGAGTGGTTTTTCCAACTTGCTCTGGGACACGCATCGTCCGTCCTGTGGAATCGCTCCCAACTCCTCAAATACCACCCACCGTGTAAAGGTGGTGCGATGAAAACCATAAACCGCCATCATTGTTCATCTGGTCATGGTTCTGCCCTTTTGGCTCGGGGTTCCACCTAACTTCGCGTTCCGCTAGCGGGTTCCGTCTTCCGAGTTCCGCTTAGTACAGGGTTCCGCTCCCTTTTGGCTCAGGGTTTTGTCTCGCTTATATATATGAATTCCACTCTTCGCCTTTAATGAAACTTGCTTCTGTCCATACACAGCAATTGCCTCGATTCTTCTGGGCTACCACCATATGACTCGGCTCAAGGTTCCGTCAATTTATATTCTAACCCTTTGGTTCATCGATGTTTCAACACAACTCCTTCGCATACCATAACGCGGTGCTTCATCAGGTTATACATTCCCCATTTCTTACTGTATCGTGGAAACCCGATAGCTTATACAGATTCACGAATCTACCCCTTCCACAGAGCTTACGATGTTTACAAACCATGAGTAACAAATTCATGTTTCCATAATAAATTCAAGCAATCTAGAAAGGCATAATTGTCCACAGAGACTCAAATATCCTTCCTACTGAATTCAATCAAGAATATACATATAGTTCGCAGAGAATTTAGAAGCAATCCCTCATCATTATATACAAATGTAACCACTTACAAGAACATTCACTTATTCTATTCGATGGCCTTTTTCTCCTACTATGTCTCTGGACTCTGCTTCTTTGCTTTTCTCGTTTCCTAGTTATTGTTTCAGATGCTCCTCCTTTTCCAATTCCTTTGCCATCAATGAAAACATTTCCAACATCCATATGATTGGTTTCTCACATACTTTTGACTTATTATATTGACTCGGTTATGCCATTTACTGACAAACAATACAAAAAATTGCACGGACTTCCTAAAATTCAATAAAAAAATATGCAGAGATAGTATCAAAGACACAAGCACACCTTCTTCATGGTTTTCAGTGCTCTTTCAGTTTTTTTAGGGTTCTTCACTCTGTTTAGCCCAACATCTTCTATCATACTTTCAACAAAATACTTTGAAACTAAATCCTTGGGAGCTAGCTTTGTAGCCAAGTATTCAAGATGTTTCTGTGCATCAGTCACAAGTCCTCTTTCAAAGTCTATCGGAGATCTACCTGCCCTCATTCGTCTCATCCCTACTAAAACAATCACAATATCTAATGTATGCTTGATTGGAGCATCAAGTAGTTTTATTCTCTCAATTTTTGCATCCTTCCCAGTTTTAAGTTTCTTAGTAACATGCTCAACGTGGTCTTCTTCTTCATCCTTTCCATTAGATCATAAAGAACTAAACCCTTTATAATACCCCCCTGTAAGAATATATTGATGCGTATCAATCTCTTTTCAGAGAAACTCTCAGGTAACCTAACATCTGGGTTTCTATTTATGGCCATGTGAGGATGCTTCAAACAAATCAAATTCACATCTTTTATATCTAACACAATTGTCTTAAGGGGAGAAATTTCCATCACATATTTATTTGACACACTTGTCTAAGGGGTGAAATTTGCATAAGGTCACCTTTATCGGACAGACTTGTCCTGATGGATGAAATTTTCATAACATCTTATTTATGTAATACAAGTGTCTTGAGGGGTGATATTTGCATAACATCATATTTAACCATCCCACTTGCCTTGATGGGTGAAATTTGCATAACATATTTTGTATCTGACACGCTTGTCATAATGGGTCAAATTGCATACTTTAACCATTGAGCTCTGCTAAAGAATGAGCAATATCACCTTCCTGAGGTAATGTCAAAACCACTGTGAGGCCATCTGGAAAAGTGCCTTATTCAGAAAATATAGGAACTACTATGATGCCATCTGGGAAATCACCTTCATAAAGTAATGTTGAAACCACTATGAGGCCATCTCGTGTCTCTCATGGCTCCGGGAGGATTCAACCATTAGGTTGAGTGGCCATCAATATGAACCAAATTTATCTCAATTTCTATAAAGAGATTTTACTAATATCATATGTGAACACTATGCACTACCTTGATGCTCTTGAAGTTTTAAAATAAACGTTTATTCAATGTGTAGTGCCCAAATGTTGCTCTCCTTCCAAAGTGTAAAGAACTACATTCTTAAGCACAAACGTGGAGAAAGTATTGAAAAGACCCACCTAACATGGCCAGAAGCTCCCATCAAAAGAAGAATGACCTTTACAGCTACAGATGAAGTCCAAGAATTATGATCAGTATGCAACTCGAAAACCCTATAATGCATGCATCTGACAGTTTACCCTTTGCAAAAAATATCTAGCCCTGAAAACTTGACTAAAAAGATCACACAAAGACCCCAATACAAATTAGAGAGAACAGAATGATTTGAAGCCGTTAAAAAAACCACAGAATCCATGTCAGATTTGCATTCTAGGGGAAAAGTGACCTAGGACAACGACTACCAGAATTTTCCCAAAAATCCCAGTTCTCCAAGTAATCTAAAATTTATATATTCGACTGTAACCCATCAGAGAGCCCAATTAAGAAACAACAATAGGCATAAACTTTTCACTAATGTGAAAAATGTTGTTGTTGATATATACTAGTACCAATATTATTCAGAGAGTGGTTGGCCCAATGCAAGCCCAACCTCCCCGTTTGATTTTGAGGCATGTTCTTATTATTTAGTATAAGATGAGATAGAGACCATTGGTAACTATCGAATCCATTCCATTTTTAATAAAGTGACTACATTTAAATGTTTTAATATATGTTGTGTCAACAAAATCCAACCCAAATACAAAGGCATTGGTAGCTCCCAAATCCGTTCCATTTTTAATAATTGACTACATTTAAATGTGTGAATATGTGTTGTGTCAACAAAATCCAAGCCAAATACAAAGGCATTAGAACTGGATACATTGTGGATTTAATGTGTGAATATATATTGTGTCGACAGAACCCAAGACTAAATAAAAAGGCATTACAACTAGATACATGTGGAGTTTTGCAAGGGCTGCTGGAAGACAAAAAAGGAATTTTACCGATCAAATTGGGGACATGGAATGCGATGCCTAGTAACTGTATCTAGCATAATTCTTTGAGAAAAGTAATGTTGTACACTATAAGTGAACACAAAGAGAGAACCTGCTCAGTCAAGTTGTGAAATACCTAATTCCCATTAATCCTCGAACTTGCACTTTCATGGGAAAAGAAGAAAAGGGTACAAAGCAGAATGAAGATAATGGGCACCAAAATGCTACAGAAGTAGAAGCATCAAGGGAAAGAGAAAAAAAGAGCATAAACCCACTTCTAATCTTGCAACTAGGAGATATCAGGGTCGAGTCCTGATCATGAACCATACTGCTATGCAATTAGACAAAATGAAAAGAGCAGAAGTCACAGTCTTCCAACCATTATGAAAAAGGAAAAATTAAAATATTTAAAAAAACTTGAGAAAGAAAATTATATAATAATAAAATAAACCAATAAAATTCATTAATACTTAATCAGTCCATATAAATCATAATGTTGTACAATTAGACAAAATGTAAAGACCATATGTTACTCTCTTCATCAAATCTGGCATGATTATAAAAGAAATCCCACCTATATTCCCAGAGATTATGGCACTCTGCCTTTTCATGCTCTGCATTGCTTATATGTGTTAAATAATAACCATGTGATTTCTATGTCTCATTCATTGAATTGGATAACATTTATACTTCAGAAATTAGTTATCACTAACTACTAACTTCCTAACTTCCTTACTACCTAACTACTTAACTACACAGGACCCTTAGGATTCCCGTAGAATTACAACATTTCCCCCCTTAATTCAAAGGGACATTTGACATACCAAGTAAAGATCTAAATTTTTCGAACTTTTCACACCCTAATGCTTTGGTAAAAATATCTGCAATTTTTTTCAGAATTTGGACAATGTGTCAGATGAATTGTTTTGGCCTCTACATGATGTCGAATTAAATGATATTTGGTGTTGATATGTTTGGTTCAATCATGAAACTTTTGATTCCTGGCCAACTGAATTGCAGAAGAGTTGTCGAAAAATAGAGGAGTTGAAGCTCTTTGTTTCTCCTGCAAATCTTCGAGTATTTTTTGAAGCCAAATGATTTCCTTAGTGGCTTGATCTGCTGCAACATATTCAGCTTCAGTGGTAGAATCAGCAGGAACAGATTGCTTACGCGATCTCGAACTGATGGCTACTGATCCAAGATTCATCGAATATCCAGAAGTTGAGACTCCATTTTCTTTAGCTCCATCAAAATTTGAATCTGAATAACCAACAAGATGGAAGTCTAAAACTTTGGAATATTTGACGCCGTAAGTTTGAGTTCCTTTTAAATACTTCACAACTCTTTTTGTTGCTAACCCAATGCCCCTCACAAGGATAATGCATAAACCTGGAAAGTATTCCGACAACAAAGGTTATATCAGGACGAGTAATAGACAAATAAATCAAGCTTCCAACAATTTTCCTATACTTTGTTGGATCTTCAAATGACTTTCCTTATTCAGAAGTGAGTTTCAAATTCTACTCCATTGGAGTAGCAACAGGATTACATTCTGTCATACTATATTTGTTCAATAATTTATCAACATATTTCTTCTGAGAGATGAAAATATGTTGTGGTTTTTTATCAACTTCAATTCCAAGATTATAATGAAGTAAACCTAAATCTATCATATCAAAAACCTTCAATTCCTTCTTTATAGATGATATGTATTCATCATTGTTTCCTGTGATCATCAAATCATCAACATATACAACTAGATATATAACTGATCTTCTAAATTTCTTAACGAAAAGAGTTGCATCATCTAGATTAAAATGTTTATATTTTAAATTAAGAATATGTTCAGTTAGCTTCTCATGCCATGCTCACGGTGCTTGTTTCAAGCCGTACAAAGACTTCATTAGTTTTCAAACCTTGTGTTCTTTCCCTTTAACAGAAAAACCTTCTTGCTGAAACATGTAAACATCTTCTTTCAAATCTCCTTTTAAAAAGGCATTTTTGACATCCATATGATAAATTTTCCATTCTTTCTGAGCTGCAATAGAAAAAAAAGATCTAATAGTGCCCCATTTAGCTGTAGGAGCAAAAGTCTCTTTATATTCGATACCCTCTTTCTATGCATATCCCTTGGCTACATGTCTTGCTTTGTACTTGTCTAGCAAACCATCAGCTTTAAACTTAGTTTTATAAATCCATTTGCAACCAATAGGTTTGATGCCAACAGGAGGATCTATCAGCCTCCATGTGCCATTTTTTATGAGAGCATCATATTCATTTTGCATTGCATCTTTCCACTATTCATAACTAACAGCTTCTTCAAAGCAAGTAGGTTCACAATCCATAGAAAAATTAAATTCACAATAAGAATAGTTACCTGAGGAAATTATAGCCTTAAACTCGTCATATTTATTTGGAAATGTTTGAATACGAGTTGACCTTTGCAAAGTTTGTGTAGGAATTTTTTAGGAAGTTTCTCATCTTCTTCATCTGGCTCAGTTCTTGCCATTTCTGTCATTGTTTCTGTAGAAACACTTGCATCAACTAATTCCTCATTAGCAACAACGGAATTATCATCATCAACCAATTTATCATCATTGAGAGAAGGAAACTCCATAGACTGATCTAATATAGGAATCCCCCCTTCAGGATGGGGAAGTATATTATCGGATTCATAATAAAACTTTTTAGGCACAAACGTTTCTATCTGATTAATTTGGCTATCAACAGTGAGAGAATCTTTATCAGTTTCAAGAAAAATTACATCTCTTGACAAAATAAAATTTTGTTCGCTTCATCATACAATCGGTATGCCTTAGAAGTCATGGAATACCCTAAAAATATGCATTTTATGCTTCGTTCACTCAGCTTATTCCTCTGGTGTTTGGGAATCAAAGCATAACATTAAGAACCGAAAATTTGGAAATTTTTAATAGCACGAAGACGACTGTACCACATTTCATATGGAGTTCTGTTGTTAATGATAGAGAAAGGGCATCGATTTCTAATGTATGCCACACAGAGCATGGCTTCTCCCAAAAACATTAATTTTACATTCTTAAAAAATATCATTGACCTTACCATATTAAGCAATGTTCGGTTCATTCTTTCATCAACACCGTTTTGCTGCGGATTATATGGTATTGTGGTCTAGTGTTTGATGCCATTCTCTTGAAAATATGTTTTAAAAGCATGTGAAGTATATTCTCCTCCATTATCATTCCTTATAGTACCAATAGTAAGTTGTGCTTCATTTGTTATCAAGAGATGAAATTTATTAAACACATCAAAAACTTGTGATTTTTCTTTAAGAAGATAAACCCAACACATCCTCGAATAATCATCAATAAATGTGAGTATGTATTTATTTCCATTTGCAGTTGGTACAGACATTGGACCACATAAGTCAAAGCGTATGAGACTTAATTTTCTTGTAGCTCTAAACTTAGAATTCTAAAAATACTGTTTGTGATGCTTGCCCAATATACAAGCATTACATGGGGTAAATTTTCTGGGAACTATTGGAAGTCCCTTAATCCCTTGTTGTTTAATAGTTCGAATAATTTCATAATTAACATGACCGAAGCGTGCATGCCATAATAAAGAAGATAACAGAGTATCATTTTGCTTAACCAAATAAGTTGTGTTCAATACAACAGATGACATACCATGCAACTTCAATAATTTATCTTCTTCCACACCAGAAATTACAGTTTTATTGTCAGCTGCTCTTCTAATTTCTACTTTACCATCAAATATGTGAATGGAATGTCCCTGTTCTCTTGTTTGTATAACAGATAAAAAAAATCTTTGGAAATGCGGAATGTAAAGAACATCATTCAAAATATAATTTGGAAGTCCAGGAATTTTTAGCTGAATTGAACCAATCCCTGATGGTTTGATTTGGGACTTATCAGAAAAATACACTACTCCATCAATATTATCACTAAATTTATCAAACAAGTCTCTTTGAAAATTCATATGACACGTGGCACCTATGTCTAGAACCCAACTGTCATACCATGAAGAAAAATAAGTACTAAAAACATCTTCCATGTGGAAAATACAATGTGCGGTAGCATAATGTGCATTCTCAGAAGGCTATCCTCTATCTGGAATTATATGATATTTCTTTTAAAGCAATTTTTATCTTTTTTCATTAATTTTATCCCAGGGAATTCTACAATTTGCAACAGTATGGCCAAGTTTACCACATCTAAAACATTTTATAGCTAGTTTATCAGAAAAATTTCTTTGTTGTTCATTCTGCTGTCTATCTCCCTGAATATTTCTGCCCCCCTTGCCTTTATAATTCTTCCTACCTCGAACTCAATTACCTCTAGTATTTATGAAAGATTCCTCCTGTGTTTTTTGGTCTTTTTGAGCAAGACATAGGGTTTCGGTATTAGAACTATGTGATGCTTCTTTCTTGCCAAAAGCTTTCTCTCTTTCTGCAATTTTCCCTACTAATTTGTCAAAATCTATATCTTTTAATTTCCCACTAGCTTGGAGAGATTCCAAGTAGTGTGAATAACTAGGGTAAAGAGATTTTATAAAGGCAGTAAGCAGCAAATCAACTTTAACTCCAGTACATTCAATTTCATGATTGATGGCTTTAATTTCAGAGGCAACTTTTGGAGGATCATTATCGTTCATTTCCAAATTAAATAACTTTAACAATAACTGAATTATCTCCAATTCAAAATGTGAATCATAAAGCTCTTTTAGTTTTTCTATGGCATCATAAGTTGTTTTACTCTGAGTTGTTTTACTCTGATTAATGTATCTTCTTACCGCTTCTGAGACTGAAACAGATATTAAGGCAAAGGCCTTCTTATCCTTACTTTTCCAGATTGTGAGTTGTTTCTGATCACCAGGTTGCACCGGTGCATTCTCTTCTTCTCCTTCATAGACTCCATCCCATAAATCATTAAATATAAGAGTATTTTTAACTTTCCTAAACCACTCCTGGTAATTTTCCTTTCTGGAAAGGACAACTCCAATTAAAGATACAAAGGAATTCATCTTAAAAATATGATTTGATCTTAAAAAAAAAAAATTTGATTCAAAACCAATGTTGCTGCATTGGGTTTGAATATGTTGCAAAAGAGTGTCGTTGCCACTGTCACAACAAATACCGTCAGCAAGACTCTACCGACCACCCAAAAGAAATCTGTTGTACAAAGAAACTTCAAAACATATCTGATGCCTCTGTTAGCCTCTGATCTCCAATGTTGCAAAGGGTGTTACTGCCACAATTCGTGCAAGGGCGCGAACATAAGTTTTGGAGAATTCATTGCTACCACACGTAGTAAGAATCTCCCACAACACTTCCCAGCCTTGCTTCGATAAACTATTAAATAATAACCATGTGATTTATGTGTCTCATTCATTGAATTGGATTACATTTATACTTCAGAAATTAGTTATCACTAACTACTAACTTCCTAACTTCCTAGCTACCTAACTACCTAATTGCACATGAACCTTAGGATTCCCATAGAATTACAACAATATGTAGCACACCCTGAAGGTCTGTAAGGAGAATTTCATATTTCCATTTCAGTGTTTTGGAGATACATTGATTTGAGTATGGTATGATAACCCATTAGCTGCATCTGTTTTAAGCTTGTCTTTCTCCTTATTACCAAAACATATATTTTGGTCAGACAAATACTGTATGTAGGGGAGATATATTGTAATGGCTTAATCTTCAACTAAGAATCCACGATCTTTATGCATATCTCTTTTCTGGCTCGCATATTCCCAACATGGGACTGATGAAGCTCTTTATCTCATGTATCCTTCAAGTACTTTTCGGTGGGGAATTTCCTTTTGTAGGAAGACAGATCCTTAGTTCCTAAATTTCTCTTAGAATATTTACTAGTATGTTGACTACCTACAACTTGCAAGTTACCATAGTGCCCATCTGCCTTAGATTATCCTCAAAGTTATGAAACCCTAGTTTCACTTGGATTTTTATTAGCATGAGTATAAATTTAGTTGATTCCAAACAATTATTCTCCATATTTTCAGTAGAGAGTACCAAAAATATTGGATTAAATTTATTTAATCCCACATCCTAATTGAGAAATCATAGTACAAAACAAGATAATCAAAAATCAAGTTTGAAGAAGAATCTTGATTTACTCACCCAAAAAATCACGAGAAGGCCCATCTGCCTTAGATTCTCCTGAAAGTTTTTAAACCCTATTTTTTCTTCCATTTCTATCATCATGGGTAGAAATTTTTGCTGATTCCAAACTAAAAGTTTTGAAACCTTAGATTTACTTCCATTTTTATCATCATGAGTAGAATCGTTTTCTAATTCCAAACTAATATTCTCAATATTTTCAGTAGAACTGTTTGCTAATTCCAAACTAATAGTCTCAATATTTTCAGTAGAGAGTACTAAAAAGATTGGATTAAATTCATTTAATCCCACATCCTGATTGAGAAATCACAGTACAAAACAACATGGTCAGAAATGGAGTTTGAAAAAGCATCTTGATTTATCCACAAAAATAATTACTAGAAAAATTTGTCTAAACCAAATCCACAAATCAAGTATAAAATGCAAATCCATTAAAATCCAAACACATACTCATAAAAAAGCTAAACACCCAATTGAAAGGAAAATTAAACATATACTCATTAAAAACTAGACACCCCATTGAAAGGAAAACTAAAACTATTCATGTCAAGTCAAAATTGAAAATTTGTTAAAATTCCCTATCCCTACACCAAGCATTAACCTACTTTTCATCTCTCCAATCCTTATGAACAAAAACAATACTTGTCATCTCTCAAGTCATTACGAACAAAAACCCTACTTGTCATCTCTCCAGTCCTTATGGACAATAACATAATAAGGAGGCACACATAATGGATATAAGAAAAAACCAAATTGACAAACAAATAAGAAGCATAACCAATAAAATGCAAAGCCATTAGAATCCAATCATAGTCATTAAAATCTAAACACCCAACTGAAATGAAAACCATTCATGTCAAGCCAAAACTGAAAATTGGTTAACCTACTTGTCATCTATACAATTTTTATAAACAAAAACCTTTGCAAGGAGGAGTCTAAGAGATAAATAGCACAATAAGGAAACACACAAAATGACAAGCAAATTAGAAACCTAACTAATAAAATGAAAAGCCATTAAAATCCAAACATAGTGTCATTAAAAGCTAAACACCCAATTGAAATGAAATCCATTCATGTCAAATCAAAATTAAAAATTTGCTAAGATTCCCTTTGATTACTTATATATATATATTAACCTTACCCAAACTAGCCAGGCTTTGCCAAAGCAGACTACCTGAAGCATCATACTATGAAGTATGTCAAGCCCTTAAATAGTTGTTGATTACAACCCTAACTCCCTCCCAGTTAAATTATATGCAAAGACAAGCTTGACATGGAGATAACCATTCAAACACATGTAAGGACATGCATATAGCAATGCAAATAGGTGTTAGGACTTGTGTGGTCTGAACATAACCATTCAAAACCATGCATGGAATGGAAATAGTGCATGGGCCCACATCAAATACCATGGTCAAATACTATGGGTTACACAATACCATGCTCCATAAACCAAGAATGCAAACTCAACAATGACCAAATCTAGATTTCTTACTTACTCTATGATTGAATCAAGATTAACCCATCATTCTTTCTATTTTAACCCAAAAAAAAATTAATTATATATATGAAGTGAATAATAATATAATAATGTAATAATATTTTTAGTTTATTAAATTTATCAAAAAATATTTTTAATTAAAATATTTTTTAAATATCATATTGATTACTTTAGTGAGCAGCATAATTAAATGCCCACATCTACTTTGCATATTTCTAGATTTTATTTAAATATATGTTTACATTTTCATAATATACAATATTGATTTTATATTTAATGTTAATCTATATTTGGAATAGGTATTACATTAAAATTAGTGATAAATATAAAAGTTGATTTTTTTTTTGTATTTTGATAAATATTTATAAAATATAAATAATTAGTCAATTTAAAAAAAAATTAGTAGAGAATGTATTTATATTTATAATTAATAAATAACTAAAACTCTCTCACATACTTATTTATCTAAACATTTATGTTTTAAATTTTCTTGATGATGATGATGATGATGATGATGGTTAACGTCCACTGGGACCAATCTTTGGTCTATAGGACCTAAAAAAAAGAGTTATTTAATTTGATTTAAGATTTTATTCCTATGCTCAAAAAGCTTGGAGAGAAGCCTCCCGAGCTCACTATAATTTCGACATCTTAAAAGGCTAGGAAGGTCAATATTGCAACAAAGATTATGAAATTGAGCTCTAATGTGGTTGTACGTGGGGCACTCTAAGAGGAAGTGATTTTCATCCTCGATGTTCATATTCTCACAGAGATGGCAGATCCTTTCCATCCATGGTGTTTTAGGAACTGTCCAACGACCTGTTTCACTATGGAGCTCATGAGAGTTTGTTCTAATCTTGGATATATTAATTTTCTTCTTTGAGCTAGTTAAAACAGAGAGATACTTTTGATCTTCTAAGGTGGGGTTGATGACCTCCTTATAATACCTTAATTTTCTTTTAGTTGCTAGATATTTCTCACACCACGTGTTTTCTTTGAACTTAGAGGTAAGAATTTTTTTAATGTTATTGATGTTTTGCAATGCAACATTCTCGTCGATCTCCCAATGGTTTAACCAGGCCCTGGTGTCTTTATACCAACCTCGTTTAAGCCTTAGGTGGTTTTGGCTGGAATTTAAAGCTAGCTTAGGAAGTCTATGGTCTCCTATGCTATTGAGCTTGCTTGTACAACAGAAGCCTAGTCATAGCTAGGCTCTCGATAGGGGAAAGACCCACTTCTATAAGGAGAATATGATAGGGTGTATTGCTTTTAATTTTAAGGTTATACATTATAAAACGCTTCTGGATTTTCTCATTCTTTCTCCAGGATTATCTAGAGATGTTGCAACCCCAAACCTCACATCCATATAAGATAACAGGAGTGACTAAAGTTTCAAAGAGGAACTTCTTTCTATCCCACATTAAGAGGTTTGTCATTTTACAATTATTTTCAAGACCAAAATAATCTTTCCACCCCCCATTAATCCTTTTCTGAATGTTATAGTTCCAGTTGAGCTTGTGATGAATATCAATTCCTAGGTACTTGTAAGAAGACACTTCCTCCAAGTTACTATTGTCATACATAAAATTAGCATAATTGTCCTTCTTGGATTTGATAATCATAACTTTTGTTTTGTCAGTGTTAACAGACATACCCATGGTAGAGAAGAAATCCTTAAGAAGTCTAAGTTGCTTATCAAGATCAGATGGGCACCTTGCGAGAAGAACAATATCGTTAGCATAGAGAAGAAGGATGATGACTATCCCAGCTAAGATCGTGCCAGCACATCCTGCTTCCTCTAAACAACCTTCTAGCTTATCGATGTAAATGAAAAATAGGGTAGGGGAGAGGGGGCAACCTTGTTTAACTCTGATATTACACTTAATATCTTTCGACCACCCCTCATTTCTCTTTAACTTGGCAATTACATTCTCGTATAACCTTATAGCAGCTGCTCTTAGCTCGAAAGGAACATTTATCTCTTTTAATTTATTCCAAAGGTTATTTCTAGGAACCGTATCGAAATCCTTTCTAAAGTCCACAAAGGAACATAAGAGATTGGATTTATCATTGTGGCATTCCTCCACAATGATCCTAAGCGTAATGAGGTGGTTCGTTGTTGAGTGTTGCCTTCTAAAACCCGCTTGGCCTTTAGCCCGCTTACCTTCACTTTCAAGCCAAATGCTCAACTTATTTTCCAAAATAATACCATATAAATTGGCTAAGAGAGGGCTGATCATAATTGTTCGATAATTAGAGGGGTTATTTATATCCCCACTTTTAAAAATAGGGATAATGAGGCTCTGATTCCAAGGTTTAGGGAACCCTTGCTTGACCGCTTGGTTGAAAAGCTTATGGATGTGGGGGATGAGGACAAGACCTCCAATTTTTAAGATTTCCACCTGGTAACCTTCAATGTCTTTAGCTTTCCCATTTCCCAGGCGTTTAACCCCAAAATCAATGTCTTCTAATGAGAAAACATAGTGTGTGAGACGTTATTTTAAAAATTTATTGAAAGTATTTTTTTTTGTTTTTATGGAGTATATATATATTATTTTTTATTTTTTATTTTGATAAAAACATGATATTTTAAAATTTGAAAATGGTATTTTAAATCATTAATATTAAGTGAATTGAACATTTTGATATAATGGTTTTAATATTAGAGGATATGCAATGTTAATGTTTATTATTTATAAATTTTTTAAATTTTAAGGTATTTTTGTCAAATTTTAGTCAAAATTTTAAAAAAGACTATTTTGTAAAACATTTAAATTATGATTTAAGAATTGTTATTAAAATATTACATTTCAAAATAAATGCAATATTTGTTAGGTTTTTAAAAATTTTCCCCGTTGTCATTGCAAGGTTATTTCAATAATGAAGAATTAGCATCGAAGGATTGTCATTTCTAGCTAATCTTAATAATGGAAAGTAAGTGAGAGTTATTATCATAAAGTTACCTTCACACTCAAATAACTAACAATTGTCTTTCTAGGTGCAAAAAGTATGTTGTTATATTATGCATTGGTTGGATATGTTTGCTTTACAAGTGCACTTATGAATTGGATTGATGCATGTAGATTTATTTAAAAGAGATGCCAAACTAACATTTTTATATCTGGAACAATATTTTTGAAGTATTAACACTTGGATGTAATAACTACTTAAACTTTAAAAGGTACAAAATAATAATTGAAATAAGAAACTAATATTTCCAATCCATAAATGGACATATACACATACATAATCACAAATAGGGAAAGTGATAATGGTATCCATATACATTTGATAATTATTTTTAAAACATATTCCAATGTGTGAGACTCTAATCATTTTAAGACACCAAGCTCACGAAATTAACTCCCTTCTACCCCTAGACTGATGGCCAGATAGAGGTTGTCAACTAGATGATCATGCACATTTTATAAATGCAAAACCCCGAGCATCCATGCACATGGGATGAGATTCCCCCCTATGTTCAACATAACTACAACAAATATTTCCATAGCTCAACCAACCACAACCCCTTTTAGGTGGGCTTAGGATTTCAACCATTGGGTCCCAATGATGTTGCACTACCCCTTACAACTACATGGGAATAATATGTACATGTTCAATATGGAGTTGACAAAGCTACCAAGTTTATTGAATGAATTCAACACATATCTCAATAAGTCCATGCTATCTTGCAGAAAGTAAATACTAAGTACAATCAACACAATGATCAACATCGAGTGCCACACAAGTTTCAAGTGGGAAATAAGGTTTGGTTGCATTTTCAAAAGGAATGCCTTGTAGGAGCCCATCCAAAGCTTCTACCACTTTACTATGAACCTTACACCGTCACCAATGCTATGGGTGACAACACTTTTGAGCTAAGTATAACCCCCTTCCTCATCCTGCACCTAGTGTTCAATGTGGACCTCCTTTGACCATACTTTCCACCATTGTTGGACACATAAGAAATCATAGATTATTTGTCACCGAAAGAGCTCAAACTAGATTTCATTGAACCAAAAAAAATTAGTCAATTCATCGATACACATATTAATAGCACTTGCCAATAGAGGATCCAATTGCATCGGATTGTAAGAGTGGGCTAGCGCTTGCACCAAGGCAAGCGACTCACCAAGGGCTAAATTAAACAAAAAAATCACCATCTAATGGAGTCACTCAACGTAATGAATGCCAATGCTTCCTAAGGGGGGAGGATTGGTCCTAGTGGATATCAGTTTCCACTCGCCTATTTCACTAGCTCACATCACAATTTTCTATTTTGGCATTCTTTCTACAGTTTTTTTGGTCCTAAACTTCCAAAGTTGTTTTGAGGCCCTAAATGGAATTTTTTGGCCAAAAAAACACTCCAAAGTGTATGAATGTCGAGTGTAGTTGGAAAATGTACTTCTTATCTATGCTAGACTTCCCAAAAACCTTTAGTGTGGAATGTGATGACTCAGGAAATGGAATTGGTGTGGTTTTAATGCAAGAAGGAAGACAAATTTATTTTGAAAGTCGTCCAATCAAAGGAAATTATTCACTGAAACCTATTTATGAGAAGAAAATCTTGGAAATACTATATGCACTAAAGCAATGATGACCTTACCTAATGGGAAGACACTTTAAGGTAATAACATATCATGATAGTCTTAAATACTTTTTGGAACAAATATTATCTTTATAAGATCAACAAAAATGGGCCACAAAGATGTTGGGTTATGAATTTGAAATCATCTACAAGAAAGAGAAGAAAAATGTTGTTGCAGATGCACACTCAAGAACGGATGAGGATGTGGAAGCATTGCTTTGTGCCATTTCTATTATCCAACCTGAGTGGATAACCGAAGCAAGGGATGAATGAAAGAATGATGAACATGTGTGGACACTCATTCAAAATTTGCAGCAAAATCACAGTACATATGAAAAATTTAGCTAGAAAAATGATTCATTATGGTACATAGATCACTTATATCTTTGTAAGAATTCCCAACTCAAAAAAAATATTATTTTGGAATTGCACACCTCTCCCTTAGGAGAGAACCTGAGATTTTTAAAAATTTACCACAAGGTCAAGAAGGAATTGTTTTGGGATGGCCTTAAATCTGATATTCAAAATTTTGTAGCAGAATGTTTGGTTTGCTAACAAAATAAAATTGAGACAATTAAAACCCCAGGTTTATTACAACCTTTATCCATTCCAAGTCAAAGTTGGGAGGAGGTTTCAATGGATTTTATCACATGTTTACCCAAGTCCAAAGGAAAGACTGTCATCATGGTGGTAGTTGATATACTTACCAACTATGCACACTTTTGTTCATTATCTCATCCATTTAAAACTAATACAGTTGCTACTACGTTTATGGAAACAATTCAAAAGCTACATGGAAACCCAAAGATTATTGTAAGCGACAAAGATTCCATTTTTACAGGAATTTTTTGGACAGAATTATTTTCTTGTTTGGCTACTAAATTAGCTCATAGCTCATCATATCATCTTCAATGTAATCAGAAAACTGTGATAGTGAACAAATGCTTGGAAGGATATCTTTGTTGCTTTATATTTGATAAACAAACACAATGGGTCAAGTGGTTACCTTTGGCTAAATGGTGGTATAACACTTCCTTCCATACTACAACAAAAATGACCCCATGTATGGCACTTTATGGATATCATCCACCCTCCATCACATCATCTTTAAGAGAAAATTATAAGGTTAAAGCAGTGGAAGATTACATCGAGCATCAACAACAAGTTATCCAACTCTTAAAGGATAACCTCACCTTGGTGCATAATCGAATGAAACAATAGGCATATCAACATTGCAGCGAAAGAAGTTTTGGTGTAGGTGACTGGGTATTTTTACAGCTACAACCATAAAAATGAATGTCCCTCAAGCAAGCTAAGAAGGATAATAAATTATGATCAAAGTATTATGGTCCTTACAAAGTGTTGCAAAATATTGGTTACTATGGCATAAAAATTGGAGCTTCCTGCATCTTCCCGAGTGCACCCAGTTTTCCATGTTTCATGCCTAAAGAAGGTTATAGGTGACAAGCTCCCAGTTCAAACAATATTGTCAGAACTTGACAAGGAAGGAAAAATCATATTAGAACCAGAAGCAGTCACAGAAGCAATGATCTGAAAATGAAAGTATTTGTACTGTTGTTCAAAGTATTCATTTCCATTAAATTAAGTGTGCAAAGTGTTTGTAATTACTTGCAATTAAAACAAAGTGTTTTTGATAACTGTTTATGAGTTTAAGTGTAAGGGAATGTTAATTAAAATTACTATTTAACATCTTGAATCTGAAATACACAGTAGAATAACTTCACCATAAACACATAGCAACATGATGAGGCATTTCACCCCTCCTGGGCTACATCTGCTGGGTCCCAGGCGCCCAATGGGCATTTCCTCGATGTATTATGATGCTCAAATTGGTTTTACAGTGAAAAATAAGCCTAAACAGGCTGAAACAGTTGTGGAAATGAATTCAAAGGACATAAATAAGCTAATTATGGCTTTTATTTCACCTAAAATAGTGAAGTGTAACCCAATGTAGCTCCATTTCCCTCATGGCCCTGATGGCTCTCCAAGCTTCCCAGAAGAAAAAATGGATGAAAGGCACCTCTGTTGGCTTTGCAACCTATTCCAATGGCTCCAGAATGCTTAGAATACTCAAAATTGACTAAATTTTTTTCTAATTTGGTCGAATATGGTGAAAGTTATGATCCAAACTGTATTTTGCCTAGTGGCACTATAAATCCTCCACTAAAATTGGCTAACTCTAGTTAGCTCCACCAAAAAGGCAGAATCTCCGCAAATGTCAGAACTGCGCGCTAAAAATGGCATAGAAATTAAATTTAACTGTCCGATGAACTCGTGTTCACATGCTGAGGAATCAGAGTTAGGTTACATGGGTAGTTAAGTGTTTAGCCCCACTCCTAGTCACGACGCGTGGTCACAAGACCCGCAGGCTTAAGCCCTAAGGGCTATCCTTTTTTTTACCACCAGATGATTGGGCTTAGGCCACGGTTCCACTTCGGTCACGGCGTTATTTTCTTTAGCCCTGGGGGCTTCTCTAAACTCCGCTCAACCTCCGTTCAGCACACCCACCGTCGACCCAACTGCTGACCCGTTTGCGTGCAGGTCGGGTCGACCTCTGCCCAACTTCCGTTCACGTTCAGATCTGCATGAGACTGCTATAGGATGACCCATGAACATTCGGGTCGGGTCGTGCCCGACTGACCCAAACACGTTTAGCTTGGGTTGGTTTTCCAACCATCACCATTTTTTAAACAGTATTGAACCTTTGGCTTGGGGCCATGTGGAAGCCTTCTAGCAGGCAACGTGGCACCCTCTGATAGGCCACCAAAAAAACCTTAAAAAATGAAATTTTTTTCCATAAATTTTTTCTAAAGATGACAAAAATTTCTGAGTTCAAAGGTCATGTTTTGAAGGGTATTGGTCATTTTAAAAATTCAATATATTCCTCATATGACATCAGATTTGGGTCCCGTTCATGGTGCTAGAATCCCAGAAATGAGGCCTATCCGGTCGTTCATTTTGCAACCAATTCTAAGTAGTTCCAATTTTGAGCATTTTTTTTCTCTTGGACATGATCACTTGATCACACCTCCCCATTGGGAAACTTTTGGACCCCAAAATCCTTCAATTACCTGTTAACAAGATGAGGGTACATATCCCTCACCTTTTCCACCTCAATCCACTTTGCCTTACTCGGTTTGCTTCTTTTAAGACCAACCCAAACATAATCAACATTTCCCCTCCTCGAAGTGCATGTCCTTCTGTCAAGGATAGCATCCTCTTTCAACTCATCCAAAAATTATGGTGAGAAATCCTCTATGGATGGTAGTTGAATGTCACTTTCATAATCAACAATTAAAGGAGGTTCATACAAACATAAATTTTCCACATTCACAGCGAAATACATTTACATATATGAAGGCAAACTAGTTGAAAAGCATTATTTCCAACTTGTTTAAGGATCTTGAATGGACCATAACAAATAGGCTTCAGATTTTTACCTTCTCCTTGCATTCTCTCCTTACTAATATGCAGCCATACCTCATCTCCTTCTTGAAACTTATGATCAACTCTATGTTTATCATGCCTCTCCTTGTACTTGCCTTGACTTTTTTCAAGTTGTTCTTGAACCTACTAATGTATGAGCTGAATTCTTTCAATTAACATGTGAGCTTTTTCAATGTCACTATGCCCATCAATGGCCACATCCTTCTCAAGAATGAAATCTAAAGGTGACTTAGGCAAATACGCAAAGAAAGCTTCAAAAGGTGAAGTATTTGTAGAAGAGTGCTTGGCCCAGTTGTAAGCATGTTGAATGTAATGCAAGTGCTCATCCCAAAGCTTGGGATGCTTACTGCAATAACCTCTCAAAAGATGTACAATGGTTCTGTTCACTACCTCTGTTCGGCCATCTATTTGCAGATGGAAAGCAGTACTATTCTTCAACTTGGTGTCCATCATCTTCCATATATTGGGCCAAAAATTCCCAACAAATCTGGAATCCCTGTCACTAAAAATAGAAGTAGGCAAGCCATAATGAACCCATACATGTTGAACATATAAATCAGCAGTTTGTTCAGCAGTTATAGATTTCTTACATGGCATAAGAATACACATTTTGTTGAATCTATCAACTACTACATAAAGATAATCATGTTGTTTTCTAGATAATAGTAGACCTCCAACAAAAACCATAGAAACACTTTCCCATGGTCTAGAAGGTACTGGAAATGGCGTATATAAACCAAGCTTCCTATTTCTAGGCTTTCTTGTAGCACATAATGAACAATTTATAATGAAACGTGAAATGTTATCTATCATACGAGGCTAATAACAATACCTCTGTAAATGTGCCACTGTTTTTCTTACCCCGAAATGTCCAGCAATAAGAGAAGAATGAGCTTCTCTCATGATGCTTAGTCTCTCCCCTTGTGGTATACATAACTTTCCCATATGAAACAACAAATTATTATGCAAATGATAATCATTCTCCTCAATATGATTCCCTTCACTCAAGTTAGCATACACATCCTTAAAATCAACATCTGATGCATACTGTTCTATGTAGCTCTCATGTACAATAGAATCATTATTAAGTAAATTAGTAGCACTAATAATAGGCCTTGAAAGCATATCAACAAATTTATTTTAAATACCTTTCTTGTACCTTATTACCAAGTGAAATTGTTGTAGGAAACCCATCCATCTGAAATGTCGTGACTGCTGCAATTTACTTTGCAACTGCAAGTACTATAAAGGCTGATGGTCGATATGAACAACTGTTTCTTTGTCCATCAAATAATGTTTCCACTTTTTGATGCTTTGTACCAACACATAAAACTCCTTATCATATGTAGGATAATTCACAACAGCACCATTAAATGTCTCAGAATGAAATGCGATAGGATTACCATGTTGTAAGAGAACTGCACCCATGGTGTAATCACTAGCATCAGTCTGAATCTTGAATGGCTGTCTCAAGTCCGGTAATGCAAGGACTGGAGCTGAACTTATCTTCTCTTTCAAAGACTCAAAAGCTTTCTGTTGCTTGCCTCCCCATTGGAAATCATGCTTCACACTTGTCACTGCATGCATAGAAGCTGCTATGGTAGAGAAGTTAGAAATAAACTTCCTCCAATACTAAGCTGCACCCATAAAAATTCTTACCTCTGTAATGGATTTGGGAGTAGACCAATTCACAATGGATTCTACCTTAGAAGGATCAATTCTCAAAGCACCTCCTCCTACTATGTGTCCCAAATAAACCAAAGAAGTCTTTCCAAATTCACACTTTGACATTTTAAGAAACAACTGATTTTTCTTCAAAATATCAAGTACTTTCTTAACATGCATGACATGCTCTTCTCTAGTCTTGTTGAAAATTAAGATGTCATCTAAGTAGACAATAATGAAATCATCAAGAAAATGATGTAAGTCATCATCCATTACCCACATGAAAGTTGCAGGTGCATTTCATAAACCAAACGGCATAACAAGCCACTCAAAGAGTCCCTATTTGGTTTTAAATGTTGTCTTCCAAATGTCACTTTCTGCAATTCTAACTTGATGATAACCACTACGTAAGTCTAACTTAGTGAAATATTTAGCATCTTTCAGATTTTCTAACAAATCATCTATCCTTGGGAGTGGGTAATGATCTTATCTTGTTCATTTCCCTGAAGTCCACACACTTGCGCCAAGTTCCATCTTTCTTTGGAATCAACATTATCGGTGACCCACATGGCGAAGTGCTTGGTCTTATGAATCCTTTGTCCAACAAGTCTTTAATTTGCCTCTTGGTTTCAACATTCTCCATGATAGACATGTGGTACATGCCTATGTAAGGAAGAGGACAATCTTGATGTAAATGGATTTCATGATGAATCTCCCTTTTAGGAGGTAAACCTATCGATTCCTGAAACATCTCATGATGTGCATCAACTACATCATATAAATCTGATTTAAGCTTGGAATCACAATTTTCAAATGACTCATGATTCATATCAACCTTGGGCTTAACCATAAGAAGTACAAAACTCTTACTAGAATTCACTAGCCTTTTTACATGTCCCGCATTTACCATCACTATATTTTCCTTCTTGCGATGTGCTCTGACAATGAACTCCTTTCCATCTTTAAAGAGATGATACTTATTTTCATGGCGATGGAATATTTATTTCCTATCAAATAGGTAAGGACTTCCCAAAACAATTCCTGATATATCAAGTGGTACTACATCAAGTTCAACTGTGTCAATAAAGTGTGCAGTAATCGCGAATCGCAATATGCACTTTCTTGATACTTGTAAGTTTGCATCCTTGCATATCCATCCAAGTGGATAAGGCTTTGGATGCGGAATGGCCTCAAGTTTAAGCTGTTTGACCAAGTCTTCTGATATGATATTTGCTTGTGACCCACTATCAAATAGTGTGTCTATTTTTGTATGTTTTGAGACTACCCTCACATGGAACAATTCAATTCTTTCTTCCTCATTTGGAGCTTGTACATGACAATTTGAAGTACTAGTGCTTGGCTTAGTTTCACTTTCCTTTCCCTTCGTACTTTTCAAACCCATGGCTGCAATTTTGGTTTCGTCACCCGAATCATCACCTAAGCCTTGTGGTGTAGTTGTAGTAGCTGTAGTTTTCTTCTTTCCTTTGTTTTTGTTAAACTGAGTTCTTTTTTCATGATGTAATTTCCAACAGTTTTTCTCTTCATGGCCTTCTCTTGAACAGTGTTTACATATCAATTTTTCACCCTCTTTTTTGACAAATTCATTATTTTTTCCTTTTCCCTTAAAGGTTTTATCTTTTTTCTTCCCCTTAAAAGGCTTGTTTCTACCCTCATCAAAATTTTTTTTTCCTCTAGCCTCTAAATGCGTAGCTTGTACACAAACTTCGTCTAGACTAGTAGGATTGAACATAAGGATAGTATGTTTAAGGTAGTTGTGCAAACCACCTATATATTTCAGCAAATTATCTTGACTTTGTAAGTCTACCCCTAATAAGAGTGCTCTTCTCCTAAACTCTTGGGTGTAGTCTTGTACATTTTTGTTCGTAAATCTGTCTGAAGTTTTGCCAGTTCATGATAGCCTTTTGTAAATGAGTTAATGGATAAAATTGATTTTTAATTGCAGTAATAAATTCAGCCCATGATAAAGTGATATTACCATGTTTTTTAATTTCATCCTTGGTCTTGGCTTCCCACCATACCAATGCTGCTCAATCCATTCTCAACGAGGCTAACTGTATCTTAGTGTTGTCATCATGAAGGTTTTGTATCCTCAAGTAAAATTCCAACTGTCAGATCCAATTGTCAAGTTTCTCTGTATTGACTTCACCGTTAAACATAGGCAACTCAAATTTGACATAAAAATTTAAAAATGGACTTTTACCAGTGGTTTTAGACTTGTGAGATTGATTCACCGAAGTTGAAGATGACGATGTAGAGGAAGAGGATGAAGATGGGGATGGTGGATCACCATTTCCTCCGTGTCTTTTCTTTGACTTGTCATCACTTTCTTTCCTCCTGAAGAAATCTCTCCTTATTTTTGGTTTTTAGACCCTTCTCCAACAATCCTATCATTCCTTTCTTGGTAGAGTATCCTCACCATCTCAGTCATATCCAAGAAAGCTTTCCGGAATACGCATTCTTCTTCCTTGGGATCCATATCTTCAGGAGCTTCTCCCTCTCTTGAAGACATGTTTGAAGCTTCTTCTATGGCTCTTGGAGGTGGCTCTCTGACCCTTCTTGGTTGTGGATTACTTTGTGCACTAACCAAGTGTCCTTCACCTCTCTTGAGTTTAAGCCTAGTAAGTATCAAAACTTGCAAACAATCAAATATATCTTTGCACAAAACAAATGTTGAGTAAAAATCTAGCTCCTAAGGCTCAAATCCTTAGCTCTGATACCATCTGATCTGAAAATGAAATTATTTGCACTATTGTTCAAAGTATTCAATTCCATTAAATTAAGTGTACAAAGTGTTTGTAATGTCTTGCAAATAAAACAAAGTGTTTTTGATAACTGTTTATGAGTTTAAGTGTGAGGGAATGTTAATTAAAATTACTGTTTAACATCTTGAATCTGAAATACACAGCAGAATAACTTCACCATAAACACACAACAACATGATGAGGTAGTTCACCCCTCCTGGGCTACATCAGCCGAGTCCAAGGCTCCCAATGGGCATGTCCTTGATGTATTATGATGCTCAAATTGGTTTTACAATGAAAAATAAGCCTAAACAGGCTGAAACAACTGTGGAAATGAATTCAGAAGACAGAAATAAGCTAATTATGGCTTTTATTTCACCTAAAATAGTGAAGTGTAGCCCAATGCAAATCCATTTCCCTCATGGCCCTGATGGCTTTCCAAGCTTCCTTGAAGAAAAAATGGCTGAAAGGCACCTCTGTTGGCTCTGCAACCTATTCCAATGGCTCCAGAATGCTGAGAATACTCAAAATTGACTAAATTTTTTTCCAATTTGGTCGAATATGGTGAAAGTTATGATCCAAACTATATTTTGCCCAGTGGCACTAGAAATCCTCCACTAAAATTGGCTAATTCTAGTTAGCTCCACCAAAAAGGCGAAATCTCTACAAATGTCGGAACTGCACGCTAAAAATGGTGAAGACATTAAATTTAACTTTCCAATGAACTTGTGTTCACATGCTGAGGAATCAGAGGTAGGTTACATGGGCAGTTAAGTGTTTAGCCCCGCTCCTGGTCACGACGCGTGGTCACAAGACCCGCAGCCTTAAACCCTGAGGGCTATCCCTTGTTTTACTACCGGTTGATTCAGCTTAGACCACGGTTCTACTGTGGTCATGGCGTTATTTTCTTTAGCCCTAGGGGCTTATCCAAACTCCGATCAACCTCCGTTCAACACACTTGCCATCGCCCTGACTGCTGACCCGTTTGCGTGCAGGTCGGGTCAACCTCCACCCAACTTCCGTTCATGTTTATCTCTACACGAGACCGTTATAGGATGACCTATTAATGTTCAGTTTGGGTCGTGCCTGACTAATCCGAGCACGTTCAGCTCGGGTCAGTTTGCCAACCATCACCATTTTTCAAACAATCTTGAACCTTTGGCTTGGGGCCACGTGGTAGCCTCCGGGCAGGCCAGATGGCACCCTCTAATAGGCCACCAAAAAAACCTTAAAAAATGAAATTTTTTTCCATAATTTTTTTTTGAAGATGACAAAAATTTCTGACTTCAAAGGTCTTGTTTTGAAGGTTATTGGGCGTTTTAAAACTTCAATATCTTCCTCATACGACATCAGATTTGGGTCCCATTCACAGCGCCAGAATCACAACGATGAGGCCTATCCGGTCATTCAATTTGCAACCAATTCTGAGTAGTTTCAATTTTGAGCATTTTTTTTTTCTCTTGGACATGATCACCTGGTCAAGAAAGAACTCAACAGCTATGAAATTGATCAATTTCAAAGTATCTCATCAAGTGGAAGAACTTACTCACTGAAGATTCGACATGGGAGGATGAGCATTATATGCAGAAGCGTCTAGAACTGCTCAAGCATTGAGGAAAACACTTTTTTGAAGGAGAGGGTCATGCTAGTTCCCTATAATACTATTGTATCCCCTTATTGTTATTGTTAGTGTAACCCCCTTATTGTTATTTTTGTGCCCATGTAGTCCCCATATTATTATTGTTGTGCCCCATAGAAGCCCAATATTGTTATTGTTGTGCCCTTACATTGTTATTGTTATGTCAGCTAGGATTATATTGTGACCCCTTGGACTCCTATATATAGAAAGGAGGTTTGTCATTTGTATCATCCAGGAATTTTTCATTTATGTAATGTAAAGGAGGTTGCCCCCTCGAATAGGGCTGACATTCTTTGAGGATTAGGAATCCAAGATAAGAATAGTCATGTAAAGACATACCTAGTGAACATTCAGATGGGGTGTGTGCCTTGAGAGGTAGTTATGGTGGTTTCCATATGTATGCCTCCTAGAATTGTGCTCTAATATTATGGAGAGTTAGAGCTTGTTAGTCAAAGTCTTCCTTGTGTGATAACTAACAATGTTAGTTATGATGCTAATGCTTGATGATGGCTTATCAATTTGACTCTTCTTGTGAGAATATTTCAATTTGAGAAGTATCTTTCTACCGGTTGTGTAATTTTGAATACCTCCCTAGTTAAGAGGGAGTGTTGAAAAATGTAACTAGGTTCAGTCTTCATAATTGTATTTGTGTAATTATTGTAAAAACAAATGAAGAGAAGAAAAATAAATTTTATTTTTCAAGCATGGGTTTCACGCTCAAAGTCAAACTATTGAAGCATGTTCTTTATGCTCATTATTATTTATATTGGTCAAATTCAAAGTCTTATTTATAGTCTGGATTTTTTTTTTTTTTTTAAATATGTAATTTGGCTCAAAAATTCCCTCTTGATGCCAAGTCAGCCCTGACTCTCAAGTCGGTCATTCCCCAAAGGACATGTCTATTCAAACCCCTCTAGAAAACATAAATAGAGGATGAGTTGAGCTCATTTGGAAACACACAATTCACATGATTAATTATGAAATTCCCCAGAAGGAAGGAGGACCAAATTCCGAAGTTGACAAGAAAATAATGACTTGGATTTATGGAAGTTTTTGATCATTAATTAACATGAGTCATTTTTTGATTAAACTTTGAGAAGCCATGTATCGAATATTATGACAGATGGTGAAACATTTAAGGGATGGTTGAAGAGAAACAATGGAAGACAAGTCACATGCCTAAAAACCGAAGAATATGTACGAAAAAGGTCCAAATATAAAGCGAAAAGGTAAAGGTAATGCAAAAGGGAAAAGGTATGGTGCAAAGGACGCAAAACGATATTATTAAAAGGCTTGCCGCTTTCATAATATGCAAGTGAGGGAACTCTTCGTATGGGAAATTCCGAGGGGGTCAAGAAGCACAAGGGGGAAGAGACCCGTACCCTCGCGGAATTACAGTGACGTGCCACGGGGTGGACCCAAGGTAAGGGTGATGTGGCGAAGCAAAGCGAGGGCAAGAGTGATGTGGCAGAGTGAAGTGTGGGCCCTAGAGGCCTCTATGCTGTGTATTTAACCAGTCTTACGAAGAATATGTTTCAAGAACCGTGTGGTTTATGCAGCAGAAAGGTAAGGTAAGTTTCCAGGCGAGTTGGTACCGAGGCCCGTACCAGTATTAAACCCAGCACGCGATGTTCACCTACCTCCAGCTGACACCCAATCCCTATACGCTGCGTGATCCACTATCAGTGTCCTTACGACACTCACCCCGTTTAATTCACCTCTCCGCCTTTACCTTAGAACTTTCAGTCTTAGATAACGGTCCTCCCGTATTTTACTGCAGTAAAATTTACAGGTCTTCTAGCTACGGTATAAACTAAGTGGGAGCTAGTGCCAGGTCTACCCGGTCACTATCAGAACCCCCGCGTCATTTTCTCGAGCAAATTTCCTACTGCGCAGGTATTCCATACCTCATATTCCCTCTACTTTCCTTTCGTTTTTTAAAAGTTTTGTATGTCAGTCATGGGAAGGGGCACACCCAAGAAAAATGAACCAGAGACTCCTCAGGTCCGTGAAACCAGAAATCCTCCCGGGTTTGAGCCTTTCATTGACCTGCAAGCCGAAATCTGTGATCCCCAATACCCTTTTCCCATCAGCAATATAAAACCCGAGCTTTTTAGGCGACATGTCGAGAATAGGGATCGATATCGGGTGGTTGTATCAGGTTTATATCATCAGATTACCCCCTCGGTCTACCCGGTGGTCGATTTTATTTGCTGGCTCAGAGATGCCTACGATGAGCATCGAGGTACGTTTACCGTAGCTCAGGATAATAAGATTTTTTCTCTTTCTCCCGACATCATCAGGCAAGGCCTCCACTTTCCCACCAGTGCCATCTATCCCAGTTTCAATGAAATGGATTTAACCTCCCAGTTCACTAAATTTCCATGGGAGCAGCAAGAATACTTCATTTCCTCTATAACCAACAACCAGGCTACATCTCTTCCTTCTGTAGAGCCTTTCCCATTGAATCTGTTCAAAGAAGAAGTGCAGACCATCCTTGCCCTCATCGCAAGTCTTCTAGGTGTAGGCAGTTTGGGGGAATTTTCCATGGTATGTGTTTATTTCTTGTGGTTAATGTCTCAAACGGGGGTAGTTCTGGATATCCCTGGCTTCCTGGCTGCTAACATCCAGACCCAGTTCCAAGAGCTTTCGAAAACTGGTCACTTCCGCTTTTGTTCGATGGTCTTCTACCTCTTCTTATATCAGCATGCTGATAAATTCGAGGGTTTGGGTTTAGATAGGGTATACGAGGTAAATTCTCAACCCCGACCAGTTTTCGACTGGAAATTTGCAATACGCCAATTTCCAAATGGGGTGGGTTATTCCAGGTTTCTAAACAAGTTCATGCCTATTGTCTACACTATCATCCATGACTCACCCCCACCCAGATTTTTTCCTGAAATGAGAAGTTGGCTACAAGCTAGTAAAACCCAGAGCACTGGGGATTGGTATCTATTTGAAAATTACACTGAGATTCGGGTCTATAGAGCTGAGGCTCCCCCTTACGAGCTTCCTATGTTTTCTGCTCGACGATTTTATGCCCTAGAGTATATTCGACAGACTCTCAAATCTGACCAACTCCACTTTGTCCCCGCTAAGAAGGGTTTCATCCTGAAACTCCCTATCACTATTGGCCCGTTTATTGTAAATTCTAGGCATGCCCTTCCTGTTGTTGAGAAGTTGTTGCAAGGCATGGATTTAAGATAGGGGAAGACTTGGGACTATGATCCTCGGGGGATTATCTCTAATAGAAGAAGGAGGAACAAATCTACTCCTTATACACATGAGTCGAGATTTTTTATAGAGTGGAGGGCTAACCTTGAAACTTGGCCTTTGATTTCGCAGATGGAGACAGATTCATCTGCCACAGGGGAAGAAGGAGAAGCCAAAAGAGGCCAAGAAGAATAAGTGGGACCCTCAGGAACAAGTTCCCCCATCTGCAAAAAGCAGAAAACAGTCTCAAGCGAGGCAGAGATCATAGGGGAAGAACAGATGCTTGAACCATTTGTACCATACGGCCAGCTGAACGGAAGCAAAGCGGGGCTCAAAGTGCTGAGAGATATTATCACCTCCTCCGACTACTCTGAGGTCTCACAGGCCATTGGCGACAATGCTTCACCAATTGTAATTGAAAGGAGTCTGAAAAACAGAGCGATCAGGGATAAGTACAAGGCCGCGCTGGAAGGTTACGTGGAAAAATATCATACCAAGGTTTCAGCTTCCATGAAAGTGGACACAGAACACCTGGTATTGTCTATGGTTGAGGCCATCTTGGATCCTAATGTAGGTACCACTAGTTACAGGGTGCTTGATTATGTAATTGACATGGCCAAGGTACCATCCCTTGACAAATGCAACCCATTCCAGGTGGTTGGTGACATGTTGAAAGATGAGGTAATGAGGCTCACCATCACACTGAGGAAGTTGGAGACTAAGCATGCACAGGTGAGGGCGACCCTAAAAAATGAACAGGAAAATTCCCGCACCCAGGAAAATAAAATACGCGGCCTCCTGGAGTCGATCAAAGGAAAGGAAACTGGAGACTCCAACCTACAACGCTATGTGATAGAGCAATTACAGAAGGAGGTCGCGTCATTGAAACACAAGGTCAGCATACCGACATCCCACCATGTTCAGACGGCTGAATTGGCACAGGCGGAGAAGGAAAAAGCAGACTTGGCTGACTCACTGGCGAAGGAGAAAGAGGAAAAAGAAAAAATGGTAGAGACAATAACTATTCTTCAAGGAAAGCTGACGGAGTTACAAACGACCTGGGACACGCACGGTTGTGTGCCAACTATCACCCCGCTAGAGACTAGTTCGTTTTCTAAGCAGCTAACTACAACAAAGGCCACGAATGTTGTACTAGAAAAGCAAGCTGCCACCGCGAGGCTGAGAATCACCGAGTTGGAAACCTCCTTGGCTGAGAATACCAGAAAGATAGAGACATTGCAGAAGGAAGCTGAACAGGAAAGGAAGGAAAAAGCTGACCAGCAAAAGACCATCACTGACCTCAATAGCCGCCTAAAGGGTAATATCACCCTCCGGGATGCGAGAAGGATAATTTGGTCAGAGATCATCTCGGCGCTAATAGGGCAGTGGGGTTTCCTGAAAATGATTGGGGAAACCAAATCTTCTGTACTCTATCTCAACAGGAAATTGCAGGAGGTAGATCTCAAATTGTCTAGCAGAACCCAGCACGCCAGAGCTTATATTTCTTTCTTGAAAGAGTTAGAATCTGATGAGGTGGAGAAGTATGGCATACCAAGTCGGTTCAGTGAGGCCTTTGAATGCCAGAAAATCATCGACAAGGAGGCGGCCCGCGTTATAGCTTCAAGAGCCATGTAACAGGTGACAACAAACGTGGATCGGTTCGATACAGTTTGGGCCGAGATCACAACAGCTGGACTTCCATCTTGCTAGGACCCAACCACTCCTTCTGTGCTACGACCGTTAACAGAATATAAAACACGTCTCCAGGAAGAAAGAGACCAGACGGACATCTTGTCAGATAAAACCACTCGGTTAAAAGCTGATACAATTGTTTCATCGCTCCGCCAAGAATTCATTCTCCTTCATCTGATAAAACACAAGATCCCCACCGAGGCAGGTTTCAACGCCCTCACCGAAGCCTATATCAAGGTGGAATGATTCGCAGCGATGCCTGAACCTTCAGCAGATAGCCAGCAAAGATGCACTCAGTTCGCCAGCTAGATCGCTAGCTCGTCAGCAAATGTGCCACCACCAGTGTCAGCGACTACCTCAACCCCTTCTCATCAGTGAAATACTGTCAATTCATGATCCGACCCTAGTGGCCTTTTTTACTTTTACCTTAGTTATTTACTTTTAAGTTTCAAGTGGAATTTATGTTCCACTCCAGCATTTTACTTTTCTACCAAGACTGTTGTGTAATATTTTGCTTCAAAACGGCCGAGTGCCTAACTGCAAACGATGAGATGCCTCTATTCCTCATCATAAAATTTTGGTTATTTTGATAAATACCTCTAGTTAATTTCTGGCATGCGAGGAAGATATTTTTCCCAAAAATATCTTCCTGCTCATGTACTGAGGCCTCTATATAAGCAAGATCTGAAGAGAAAAACAGGTTCCAAATTTTCGGAAGAATTTTGCTGTGTAAGAATTTTTGTATGCTTGTTGTGAAAATCTTAATAGAAATGCGAAGAGCCCGTTGGGTCTCAGCGAGGAGAAGTTTTACTTTACGTGAGGATTCTGGTCTTTATGTTTTATAGTCTGTGATTCTGTCTTATGTGATATTGTTTCAATTCATTTTTCACTGTCTCCACTTTTCTTATATCATGTTATGGAATGCGAGTGGCTCACTAGCTCTGGTATAAATTTATCGCTATTGATACTTATACTCAACTATTCTAGGCACTTTAAATATGGCTCAGGCATGGTATGCTATTTTACTTTTCACTTCACTCATCTTTCCTCTATATTAAATAATGTGGGATGCTATTATTTCAAAACTGTTGACATGTATGGATTCTTATCTTCTTAATCCCATCTCATGTTTATATATGTTTTGGAATTCTATTTCATTAGTAGTTAGTATTCCTCCTTTACTTTCTACGCAGCGAACTTCCTAAATTTTTAAATCTCCGTAAATCATTTTAGAACCCAGCCCTCCCTACAGAAAGTTGTCTTTGATTTTTCTGAAGCATCTATATTGAGGATTCACTCCTTGCCTCTGCAACGTCTTTTCATTATGCTGAATCTGTGAGTAGTTTGGTTCCATTTATATTGTAACTCCTTGTATAGGTTGAAGTAGTAAAGATCCTCATGCTGATAATTGTTTTGAAATATATTTTATGCTCCTTACTGAATGAGATGTCCTAGGCACTGGTCTTTCACAACTCAAGGCTGTCTCTAGGAATGACAACATCTTTTTGGTGCATTTCCGGGGAACTGAAGTTGAGAGAAATTAAAATCCCTGGGCCTCGACAAAACCTATTCACTCTTCAATTAGGTGAGCATGGAGAGTTGAGAGTTGTATATCCCTCACCTTGGAGAATCCACATTCATTTATCAGGTAAATTTACTTGCAGTCCTAGCTCCTCGTAAGCCACATCTGAGGTTAGATACGTCTCAGCCAAAGACACCTTCTGTGTCTAACCCAGAAAATATCCTACATAGAAGGAGTTGGAGGGAAAGACAGTCTGTTCATACTGAGATCCCTGAATTCTCTCTAGAATATTTTCCATCCTCCTCCTCTCAAGTTGCCCAAGCGCAAGGTCCCGACTCCACTGTGGGAGAGACCGATTACTACTCAGATAGCCCACCCCGGGGAGGTGTCCGAGTTAAAGACGAAGCACAGTCAAGAGATAACACATATTACTCTTTTCACCCTACCCCTGAAGTCGAAGAGGTTAAGGAGGTCACTGAAGTATCTGCTGTCCACAGCTCGTCATTCCCATAAACTCCTCAAGCTGCTGTCCAGTACATTCCCATCATTATTCATACTTCACTTCCACCTCCTCTTCCTCCTTCTACACCCCAGATCATTGCACTACCTCCACCTCCACCAATGGCCAATGTCCCTGGCTTCCTGTTGAATAAATATGCCCCTCTGGCGTTACCTCAAGTGCTAAATGACATGCCACAGGACTATTTAAATATCTTGCCCCGATTCAATGGGAAAAATGAGATCGAAGCTCAGAAACATCTTGAGGTTTTTTGCTCTTTCGCAGAGAATTTTAACGTGGAACACCTTGACGTAGTCCTAAGACTGTTTGTGCAATCTCTGGATTATGAAGCCAGAAAATGGTTCAAGACACTAGGAGACCATTCCGTCACCACTTGGTAAGGAATGGAGGACACTTTTCTCAAAAAATGGGGAGAGAAAAAAGATCATGGACATTGTCTTACTGAGTTTAACACACTCAAGAAAAGACATAACGAAGGGGTGGCTGAATTTATTAAGAGATTTAACAAGTTTTACCTGAGCCTTCCCATAGATATGAAGCCTCATCAGACCGCTGCCAAGGTTGTTTTCGTGGTATATTTTGACTCAGAATTCGGCTTCTCTCTGAGAGAAAGAAAGCCAGCCACCTTGGATGATGCATAGACAGATGCACTGGAGCTAGAAGCAAATTTTGCCTCTACTGGCAAATCCAAGGGAAAACCTGAACAGGATACTAGAAGAAGGGGAAAAGAAGAGGTATCCACCTCGAGCCAAGATAGAGATTCGGCTTGTGACAAGATTGAGGAGATGAACAAGATGATTAAGAACCTTTCAAGTAAGCTGGTTAAACTTGAAATGGAGGCCAAGAATTCACCCCCCAAGAATTTCCAAAATGCTCCAAACAGGGGATTCATTCCTCAATACAGGAAGCCACCTTTGCAAATAATGCAAAGGGAATGGAAGGAGCAGCTAGACCAGGTACCACATCCTCTATACTTGGAAGGTCAAATGGATGGTCCTGCCGAAGACACCACTTATGAGTAGGAGGAAGCATACCTTGCCTTCTCAAACAGTGAGGAAGTTGAATTCCCCCTACATGAAAGTGATGAAATAGAGATGTTGTCACATGCCGAAGAAAAAGTTAATGAAAGCACCGAAGACCCTGAGATCGATGACTACTGCAAGCAGTTTGTCGATTTCATGCAAGCTCAGTTCAATAGAAGATATGATCTCAGATCTTCTAGGAAGAGAACTCACACTCAAGATCAAGAGGAGGACACACCTCAAAAAGAAACACCTGCTCAAAAGGAGGCGACAGCTCAAAGAACCCCAGACAAAGTTAATAGACCTCTTGACCAATCTTCACATTCTGCTAATCAAATTCCTTCATCTTCACAAGTAACTGCACCCCCCAATGTCAAGCCCATCGTTAAGGAAGTCAAACCTTGCCTCCAAAGCAAAGACTCAAAAGATAAAGAATCAAAAGAAGTGTCAGTGGATAGGTCCTCCTTTGCCTTCAGTTTACAAAAAGAGCTTGAAAAGGTAAAGATCCCAGTTCCCTTGGCTGAATTGTTAAAACAGCCTACATATTAGTCCCAGGTCACATCCTTTATGCTTCCCCCAGAATTAATACATATTACAGACAGTCTGAACCTTCAAGAAGAAAGGCCTATGGTTGTATTTGGCCCACATGTTGAAGAATTAGATGTTGCCACTCCCCCGTTTTATGTGTCTTTAGTAATACATGACCTGCTGCTGCATAACTATATGTTAGATTCGGGAGCCTCTCATAACCTTTTACCCCTCTCAGTCATGGAACAACTAGGACTACAAATCACTCATCCATATAAGGACCTTTATTCATTTGACTCCAAGAGAGTTAAATGCCTGGGCATGATCAAGGATCTGGTGGTCAATTTGGCCCAGATTCCAGCAAAAAGTGTAGTAATGGACATCGTGGTAGCTGACATCCCAACTCGCTTCGGCATGCTACTGTCAAGATCTTGGGGAACTAAAATTGGTGGATCAGTCAAGCTGGACTTGACCTATGCCACTATCCCTATCTTTGGTGGCCAGGAGAGGAGGCTGTATTGGGAAACTAGATTTGTCAAGACAGTTACCAAGGCGGATGACTCATTTAATTCTTCAGTTTATAGCAGGGAGGGATATTTCTCCTGTTTGATGCTGGAGGAAGATCAAGAATATGCTCACGAACCATCATTTTTCTAGATCAAGACTGAGCAGTCATTTCAAGGTCATGAAGCAGAGATTTGGACACTTCATTTTGATGGGGCAAACTCAAAAGAAGGTAATGGGGCTGGAGTATTATTGATTTCTCCTACAGGCCAATGGGTCCCTTTGTCTTTCAAGCTGGAATATGAAGCCACCAATAATGTGGCCGAATATGAAGCACTTATGTTGGGGTTGCAGACAGCTAGGAGCATGAACATACAAAGTCTAAAGGTTCTAGGAGATTCAAAGCTGGTGGTCAGATAGGTGAAGAATCAGTGCCAAGCCAAACATCCTAGGCTAAGGGCTTATAGGAATGAAGTTTGGGATCTGGTGAAAAATTTCTTCTTGGCATTCAATATCCAGTTCATGCCCCGAGAGCATAATAGGATGGCAGATTCCCTTGCAGTGGCTGCCAGTACTTTCTGTCCACCTCAGAACCCTCTCTTGAGATATGAAATCAAGGTAAGATATCAGCCATCAATTCCAGACAACATCAACAATTGACAGGTGTTTTAGGATGAATAACATGTGAAAAGGTTTCTGGAAACAGTTGGAGAATTTTCCAACATGGAAATTGATACTTGTGAAGAAGAAGAAGTTGAAAACACTTCAGGAGATAAATGGGAGGAGAAGATGGTTGGTCACGAAGTTCTGCAGCTGAAAGGGAATGTCATTCCCCGAGGACTAGTGCCCTTAGAAATGTTGTTTAAAAAGAATGATGTCCCCCTGCAGCCAAACAAAGTTGTGGAGGAGAATCAGGTAGAAGGCCTTAATCTTGGCACGGAAGCTGACCCCAAAATCGTGAAGTTATCCAAGAAAGTCCCGGAAGAATATAAAGAACTCTACCAAAAACTATTCTGGTCATATAGAGATGTGTTTGCATGGTCTTATCAGGACCTAAAAACTTTCGATATTACCATCATGCAACATAATATTCCTCTGAAGGGAGATGCTAAACCACATAAACAGAAGCTTAAACAGATAAATCCCTTGCTGCTTCCCTCTATCGAAAAAGAAATTAAGAAATTGTTAAAAGCTAAAATCATTATGCCATTGAGATATTCTGAATGGGTGGCAAACTTAGTCCCTGTAAGGAATAAGAATGGGGAAATAAGGTTATGTGTTGACTTCAGGAATTTAAACAGAGCGTCCCTAAAGGATAATTATCCACTACCCAAGATGGATCACATCCTGCAGAAAGTGGTAGGAGCTTCTCGGATGTCAATGATGGATGGATTCTCTGGGTACAATCAGGTGGTTTTTCTACCAGAAGATCAGAAGAAGACTGCCTTTACCACTCCATCGGGGACGTTTATGTATGCTAGGATGCCTTTTGGATTGATTAATGCAGGGGCTACTTTTCAGAGGGCCATGGATATTGCTTTCATTGGGGAACAAGATAAGTTCATGGTGGTGTATCTAGATGACATTACTGTGTTTTCAAAAGATGATGCAAAGCACATTGAACACTTGCGCAGAACTTTCGAGAAGTGCAGAAGGTATGGTCTCTCTCTCAACCCACAAAAGTCTCAGTTTGCATTGGAGGAGGGCAAGCTTTTGGGACATAGTGTAACCAAGGATGGGGTAAAGATAGACCCTAAAAGGGTAGAATTTATAAAAGGCATCTCTCTTCCAAGAAATAAGAAGGAGGTTCAGGTGTTCCTAGGACGTATTAACTTCCTAAGGAGGTTTATCCATAACTACGCAGAGATAGTTAGACATATAACTAACATGCTGAAGAAGAATAATGAGGTGAAGTGGTCACAGGAATCACGGGAAGCCTTTTCCAGGATAAAAAAATGCCTTTGCTAAAGCCCCTGTGCTAGCTGGGCCAAATTATGCCAAACCTTTCATGATATTTTCCTTTGCCTCACCTCACACAGTGGCTGGAGTTCTATTGCAGAAGAATGAAGAAGGGTATGAGCATCCTATCGACTTTTTCAGTCAGGTGCTCTGTGATGCTGAGCTAAAATATAACATATTAGAAAAGCAGGCATATGCTCTGGTGAAGTCTCTCAAATCTTTTCGTATGTATGTCTTGCAGTCCCATGTCACTGCGTTTGTACCTATAGTAGTTGTCAAAGATATTCTCATCCAGGGAGACAGTGAAGGAAAAAGGGGGAAATGGATTGCCAAAATACAAGAGTATGAGCTAGACATCCGCCCTACCAAACTGATCAAGGGACAAGGGTTAGCCAGAATCCTGTCCGAATCAAACTATCAGGCCTTGGGTATCAATTTATCTATGATAGCAAATGAGGATTCTGGGATGAAGGAAGAGTCACAGGGAATAGAGATAGCCTCTCAAAAGACACATGAAACTACCTCATCAGCCCATGGTACAAAGAGATAGTGGAATATCTTCTAACACTCAGTTGCCCGCCCAGCTATGACAAATCTAAATATAGAACACTGAGGTTGAGGTCACAGAAGTACGTTGTTGCAAAAGGTCTGTTGTACTGGTGAGACCCCTCAGGCATCCTGATCCTGTGTCTCACAGAAGAAGAGGTAGAGAGTATAATGGCTGACTTCCATGAAGGAATCTGTGGGGGTCATTATAGTTGGAGGGTTGCTGCTCACAAAATCCTGAAGGCTGGTTTCTTCTGGCCCAAACTCTTTGGAGATGTGTTTGCCTGGGTCAGAGCTTGTGAGAAATGTCAGAGGTTTGCTGAAAGACATAAGTTAGCACCTATTCCCATGATCCCGGTTCATGTGGATGAACCCTTTCAACAATGGGGAATCGACTTTATAGGAGAAATACACCCACCCTCAAGTGGATAGCATAAATGGATATTAACGGCCACAGATTATTTCACAAAGTGGGTGGAAGCTATACCTACCAAGAATGCAACAGATGCTGTGATAATAAAATTTATGGAAGAAAATATCATATCCAGATTTGGCTGCCCTGCCAAGATCGTGACCGACAACGCACAGGCCTTTAAATCTACAAATTTTGTCAACTTCTGCCAATAGTATAATATTGCACTAGGTCACTCTACGGCATATTACTCACAAGGAAACGACCTGTTTGAGTCCTCAAATAAAACTCTGGTCCGAGCACTGAAGAAGGCTATCAATGAGAATCAGAAAAATTGGGATTCCCAGTTAAAATTCGCTCTGTGGGCCAATAGGATTACCAGCAAGAGAGCAACCGGGAAGTCCCCATATGAATTAGTATATGGGAGGGCAGCAGTATTTCTTGTGCAGCTGGCTTTACCAGTAGCTTGATTCATGCAAGAAATCCAAGAAGAACCTGATGATGTGACCAAAAGAATCAATCAGCTGGTGGAGTTAGAAGAAACACGAAACTAGGTAAGTTAGAGGTTAATTGAATATCAGGAGAAAATGAAGGATCTTTTCGATCAACATGCCAAGGACAGGAAGTTGCAGATTGGAGATCTAGTGCTCAGATGGGATATTCAAAGAGCTAAAAAGGGGAAACATGGTAAATTCAACCCCCTCTGGTTCGACCCTTTTAAAATTGTAGAACAAGGGGGCAACAATACTTTCAGGTTGGAAAATTTACAGGGAGATTTGCTTGATGCCCCTGTAAATGGTCAGTTTCTCAAACCTTACTTCCAGTTCTGAGTCAGGCCGAGAGAGCCTAATGTATCATATTGTATATTAGTTATTGTTTTCGTCTTTGTTTGGATAATCTATGTGTCGTGATGGATCATGAAGAGGAAAATCAAAAGTGCTGAAGAATGGTGTTCTTAGAAGATCAACAGGTGGTCTGCGAAGTTCTCAACACGTTCAAGAATGAACGTGCCGTCCCCAGGTGGAGCCAATGTTGATCATTAATTAACATGAGTCATTTTTTGATTAAACTTTGAGAAGCCATGTATCGAATATTATGACAAATGGTGAAACATTTAAGGGATGGTTGAAGAGAAACGATGGAAGACAAGTCACGTGCCTAAAAACCGAAGCATATGTACGAAAAAGGTCCAAATATAAAGCGAAAAGGTAAAGGTAATGCAAAAGGGAAAAGGTATGGTGCAAAGGACGCAAAAAAATATTATTAAAAGGCTTGCCACTTTCATAATATGCACGTGAGGGAACTCTTCGTATGGGAAATTCCGAGGGGGTCAAGAAGCACAAGGGGGAATAGACCCATACCCCCGCGGAATCACAGTGACGTGCCACGGGGTGGACCCAAGGTAAGGGTGACATTAGGGGAATTTTGAGATCTAAAATGGGCCTCCTAAGGAAATTATAAAATAATAGTGGAAAAAATCTAATAAGATTTGATGACATCATCAAATTTTAGAGGGAAAAATGAAAAAACTACTTTTTCAATTCATATTTTCAACTTATCTTCCAAAGTTTTTACTCAAATTTTGAGCGGGAGTACTCGTTGGATGAGGAATTTAATTCCTCATCCAAGGAGTACCCATGTTTCATACTTTCGATGGGTCCTACTACACGAAAAATGAGAAATACATAAAAAAAACGTGATTACAATCATGTTTTTTATATATTTCTCATTTTTCGTGTAGAAGAGTTCATCAAAAGTATACAACATGGGTACTCCTTGGATGAGGAATTAAATTCCACATCCAACAAGTACTCCCGCTCGAAATTTGAGTAAAAATTTTGGGAGATAAGTTTAAAATACGAGTTGAAAAAGTAGTTTTATTATTTTATTATTTTTTAATATTTTTACTTTTTACTCCAAAAATGGTGAATCATCCATTATGGATGACATCATCATCTTGAATCCTATTGGTTGTTATAAAGTTTATTTTTGTTGTACATTTTTCTTATGAGGCCCATTTTAGACCTCAAAATTCCCCTAATGTGTGGCGGAGCAAAGCGCAGGCAAGAGTGAAGTGCGGGCCCTAGAGGCCTGTATGCTGTGTATTTAACCAGTCTTACGAAGAATATGTTTCAATAACCGTGTGGTTTATGCAGCAGAAAGGTAAGGTAAGTTTCTAGGCGAGCTGGTACCGAGGCCCATACCAGTATTAAACCTGGCATGCGGTGTTCGCCTACTTCCATCTGACACCCAATCCCTATACGCCACGTGCTCCACTGTCAATGTCCTTACGACACTCACCCCGTTTATTTCACCTCTCCGCCTTTACCTTAGAACTTTCAGTCTTAGATAACGATCCTCTCGTATTTTACTGTAGTAAAATTTAAAGGTCTTCCAGCTACGGTATAAACTAAGTGGGAGCTAGTGCCAGGTCTACCCGGTCACTGTCAGTACCCCCGCGTTGTTTTCCCGAGAAAATTTCCTACTGTGGAGGTATTCCGTCCCTCATATTCCCTCTACTTTCCTTTCATTTTTTTAAAGTTTTGTATGTCAGTCATGGGAAGGGGCACACCCAAGAAAATTGAACCAGAGACTCCTCAGGTCCGTGAAACCAGAAATCCTCCTGGGTTCGAGCCTTTCATTGACCTGCAAGCTGAAATCTGTGATCCCCAATACCCTTTTCCCATTAGCAGTATAAAACCCGAGCTTTTTAGGTGACATGTCGAGAATAGGAATCGATATCGGGTGGTTGTATCAGGTTTATATCATCAAATTACCCCCCCCCCCCCAGTCTAACCGGTGGTCGATTTTATTTGCTGGCTCAGAGATGCCCACGATAAGCGTCGAGGTACGTTTACCTCGGCTCGGGGGAATAAGATTTTTTCTCTTTCTCCCGACATCATTAGGCAAGCCCTCCGCTTTCCCACCAGCGCCATCTATACCAGTTTCAATGAAATTCCTTTAACCTCCCAGTTCACTAAATTGCCATGGGAGCAGCAAGAAGACTTCATTTCCTCTATAACCAGCAACCAGGCTACATCTCTTCCTTCTGTAGAGCCTTTCCCATTGAGTCTGTTCAAAGACAAAGTGCAACCCATCCTTGCCCTCATCGCAGGTCTTCTAGGTGTAGGCGGTTTGGGGGAAGTTTCCATGGTATGTGTTTATTTCTTGTGGTTAATGTCTCAAACGGGGGTAGTTCTGGATATCCCTGGCTTCTTGGCTGCTAACATCCAGACCCAGTTCCAAGAGCTTTCGGAAACTGGTCACTTCCGCTTTTGTTCGATGGTCTTCTACCTCTTCTTATATCAACATGCTGATAAATTCGAGGGTTTGGGTTTAGATAGGGTATACGAGGTAAATTCTCAACCCCGACCAGTTTTCGATTGGAACTTTGCAATACACCAATTACCAAATAGGGTGGGTTATTCCAGGTTTCTAAACAATTTCATGCCTATTGTCTACACTATCATCCATGACTCACCGCCACCCAGAGTTTTTCCTGAAATGAGAAGCTGGCTACAAGCTAGTAAAACCCAGAGCAATGGGGATTGGTATCTATTTGAGAATTACACTGAAATTCGGGTCTATGGAGTTGAGGCTCCCCCTTACCAGCTGCCTGTGTTTCCTGCTCAACGAGTTTACGCCCTAAAGTATATTCGGCAGACTCTCAAATCTGACCAACTCCATTTTGTCCCCGCTAAGAAGGGTTTCATCCTGAAACTCCCTATCACTATTGGCCTGTTTATTGTAAATTCGAGGCACGCCATTCCTGTTGTTGAGAAGCTGTTGCAAGGCATGGATTTAAGACAGGGGAAGACTTGGGCCTATGATCCCCGGAGGATTATCTCTAATAGAAGAAGGAGGAACAAATCTACTCCTTATACACATGAGTCGAGACCGTTTATAGAGTGGAGGGCTAACCTTGAAACTTGGCCTTTGATTTCGCAGATGGAGATAGATTCATCTGCCACAGGGGAAGAAGGAGAAGCCAAAAGAGGCCAAGAAGAAGAAGTGGGACCCTCAGGAACAAGTTCCCCCATCCGCAAAAAGCAGAAAACAGTCTCAAGCGAGGCAGAGATCATAGGGGAAGAACAGTTGCTTGAACCATTTGTACCATACGGCCAACCAGACGGAAGCAAAGCGGGGCTCAAAGTGCTGAGAGATAGTATCACCTCCTCTGACTACTCTGAGGTTTCACAGGCCATTGGGGACAATGCTTCACCAATTTTAATTGAAAGGAGTCTGAAAAACAGAGCGATCAGGGACAAGTACAAGGCCGCGCTGGAAGGTTATGTGGAAAAATATCATACCAGGGTTTCAGCTTCCATGAATGTGGACACAGAACACCTGGTATTGTCTATGGCTGAGGCCATCTTGGATCCTAATGCAGGCACCACTAGTTACAGGGTGCTTGAGTATGCAATTGACATGGCCAAGGTACCAGCCCTTGACAAATGCAACCTGTTCCAGCTGGTTGGTGACATGCTAAAAGATGAAGTAATGAGGCTCACCATCACACTAAGGAAGCTGGAGACTAAGCATGCACAGGTGAGGGCAACCCTAAAAAATGAACAGGCAAATTCCCGCACCCAGGCGAATCAAATATGCAGCCTCCTAAAGTCGATCAAAGGAAAGGAAACTGGAGACTCCAACCCGCAGCGCTATGTGATAGAGCAATTGCAGAAGGAGGTTGCGTCATTGAAACGAAAGGTCGGCATACCAGCATCCCACCATGTTTAGACAACTAAATTGGCATAGGCGGAGAAGGAAAAAGCAAACTTGGCTGACTCACTGGTGAAGGAGAAAGAGGAAAAAGAAAAAATGGTAGAGACAATAACTATTCTTCAAGGAAAGCTGACGGAGTTACAAACGACCTGGGACATGTACAGTTGTGTGCCAACTATCACCCCACCGGAGACTAGTTCGTTGTCTGAGCAGCTAACTATAGCAAAGGCCGCGAATGTTGTACTAGAAAAGCAAGCTGCCACTGCGAGGCTGAGAATCACTGAGTTGGAAACCTCCTTGGCTGAGAATACCAGAAATATAGAGACATTGGAGAAGGAATTTGAATAGGAAAGGAAGGAAAAAGCCGACCAGCAGAAGACCATCACTGACCTCAATAGCCACCTAAAGGGTAATATCACCCTCCGGGATGCGAGAAGGATAATTTGGTCAGAGATCATCTCGGCACTGACAGGGCAGTGGGGTTTCCTGAAAATGATTGGGGAAACCAAATCTTCTGTACTCTATCTCAACAGGAAATTGCAGGAGGCAGATCTCAACTTGTCCAGCAGAGCCCGGCACGCCAGAGCTTATATTTCATTCTTGAAAGAGTTGGAATCTGATGAGGTGGAGAAGCATGGCATACCAAGTCAGTTCAGTGAGGCCTTTGAATGCCAGAAAATCATCGACAAGGAGGCAGTCCGCGTTATAGCTTCAAGAGCCCTGCAACAGGTGACAGCAAACGTGGATCAGTTCGATACGGTTTGGGCCGAGATCACAACAGCTAGACTTCCATCTTGCTGGGACCCAACCACTCCTTCCGTGCTACGGCCGTTAACAGAATATAAAACACGTCTCCAGGAAGAAAGAGACCGGACGGACATCTTGTCAAATAAAATCGCTCAGTTAAAAGCTGAGACAATTGTTTCATTGGTCCGCCAAGAATTCATTCTCCTTCATCTGATAAAACACAAGATCCCCACCGAGGCAGGTTTCAACGCCCTCACCGAAGCCTATATCAAGGTGGAAGGATTTGCAGCGATGCCTGAACCTTCAGTGGATAGCCAGCAAAGATGCACTCAGTTCGCCAGCTAGATCGCCAGCTCGTCAGCAAATGTTCCACCACCTGTGTCAGCGACTACCTCAACCACTTCTCATCAGTGAAATACTGTCAATTCATGATCCGGCCCTAGTGGCCTTTTTTACTTTTACCTTAGTTGTTTACTTTTAAGTTTCAAGTGGAATTTATGTTCCACTCCAGCATTTTAATTTTCTACCAACACTGTTGTGTAATATTTTTCTTCAAAATTAATGAGTGCCTAACTGCAAACGATGAAATGCCTCTATTCCTCATCATAAAATTTTGGTTATTTTGATAAAGACCTCTAACTAATTTCTGGCATGCGAGGAAGATATTTTTCCAAAAAATATCTTCCCGCTCATGTACTGAGGCCTCTATATAAGCAAGATCTGAAGAGAAAAACAGGTTCCAGATTTTCAGATGAATTTTGCTGTGTAAGAATTTTTGTATGCTTGTTGTGAAAATCTTAATAGTCTAGGCACTTTAAATATGGCTCAGGCATGGTATGTTGTTTCACTTTTCACTTCACTCATCTTTCCTCTATATTAAATACTGTGGGATGCTATTCTTTCAAAACTGTTGACATGTATGGATTCTTATCTTCTTAAGCCCATCTCATGTTTATATATGTTTATGGAATTCCATTTCATTAGTAGTTATTATTCCTCCTTTACTTTCTACGTGGCGAACTTCCTCGATTTTTAAATCTTTGTAAAGCATTTTAGAACCCAGCCCTCCCTACATAAAGTTGTCTTTGAGTTGTCTGAAGCATCTATATTGAGGATTCACTCCTTGCCTCTGCAGCGTCTTTTCATTATGCTGAATCTATGAGTAGTCTGGTTCCATTTATATTGTAACTCCTTGTATAGGTTGAAGTAGTAAAGAGCCTCATGCTGATAATTGTCCTGAAATATATTTTATGCTCCTTACTGCATGAGATGTCCTAGGCACTGGTCTTTCACAACTCAAGGCTGTCTCTAGGAATGACAACAGAAGTTATGCCTTGACACATCTCTTATTGAAGGATTATTTCTGATGTTGCACATGTTCTTGGTATCTTGTTTTTTATTGATTTGTTGTGAAAAAGGAGGGTTTGACTTGGCATCTATAGGGTTGGAGTCTTTTTGTGGTCACGATTCTTGGTTATCTTACTTTGATATGATTTTATAAGAAGTATTTTTTCTAGGTTTTCCCCTTGGAGGGGTTTTTCTTTGGCTTGGAGATTATATCTTGTGTACACTATTTTTCCTTTAATATTCATCTTTATGTTTTGGTAATTGTTTGATGAAAAGAACATAGTAAACTATAATAAGAAACCAACAAATTTCACAAACAATTATCATTGATGAGAAATATTCCCTAATTCATAATCCTCCCAATTTTTCAACATGCTCCACCCATCATTAGGGATATAAGAAGCTATAGAAACTTGTTTGACAAACATGCTATAATTGTAATTTAAAGATAAATATGTTACTTATATGTTATTTGGAAAATTGAAGCTAGGACATAAAGTAAATTAAGAAAATCACTAAATGAGGATTCAAAGTCAAGTAATGGGATCATTAATAGAATATATAATAAAAAAGTGAACAATCAAACAAGAAATATAACAATGAGATAAACCCAATTTAATGAGAGGGGTATCAAATCAAAGGAAATAAAATTTAAGTAAATTAAAATCAATATAAAAAGAGGGGTTTATTAGGATATTATGAAAGCACAAGTATGAAAAAAAGGTGAGACAAATGAGATAATATTATTGAGTTGATTCAAACGGATAAATCAAATAAAAAAGAAATAAAGAAATAAATAGAAAGTAGAGGACAAAACAATGAAATGTGGAGATATATTAAGAGGATGATAAGAGAGAGAAAGGAGCAAATCACCAAGGGATGGGAATATGATAAATAAAACATGATCTTCCAAGACGTTGGGGTGTTAGGGAGCGGGCAAAAAGAAATAAAAGGACTAAAGCGATGATGGGAAACCCAGGAGAGATGACTAGGATATATAAGAAGGGAGGGAAATTAAGTATTGAGGTGATGAATAATAGGTTTCCAAGATTATCTTAATTTATATCCATCTTCATAATTGAATTTAGGGTAAAAGGTTTCCAAGATTAGCTTAATTTATATCCATCTTCATAATTGAAATTAAGGTTCTTTTTTATTTCTATAGCTTCTTAAATTATTTAAGTGGAATAATCAGGTTCATAATCAATAATTTTGATTTAGTCAAAGTAAGTAAGGTGTTTAGAGTTATAAGAGTGTTTTGTAATGGTTGAATTGGAGATATAGTTATGGTTGTTGTCGATTATATATTCTTTTAGCCAAGCTTTCAAAGATCTTGTTTACCTAATGTAGGCTTTTCAAATATCTTGTTTACATAATGTAGGATTAGGCTTTTCAAAGATCTTGTTTACATAATGTAGGCTTTGTCATAGGAGCATAAGATTTGGTAAACACAATGGCCAAACATGGGGTCTTTAGTAAATTTGATATAATGTTTAAGTGTTTTATAGGGTTGAAATAAGGTTTTAATATTCTTTTTGACAATAAAAATTTAGAAATCTATTCATTGGTATCTTGGATACAAGGAAGAGAAATGAGGGCTATGGGTGGGAAAAGAGGGAAAGAGTTTAATGATTTGAATTTTTGAGTGGGTTAAAATGCTCTATGAATTTGAGAAAACTAACCGTTTTCCTTAGCTTTTGAAAGATGGGTTTTCTCTTCTCCAATGAATTGGGAGCATAAATTCAAAAGGCATAGGTGATACAAGTTTTAAGAACAATGTATTTTTGGGATGGGTGATGGTGGTATTGTGCATCAAGGTATGTATTATTGTGGGCCTTTTTATGATAAACCTAATGCGTGAGGATGCCATTAGACTGACATTATTCATGTTTAGTTGTAAATAGCACTTATTGCCTATGCTTTCACGGGATTGATTGAACAATAACACCAAGCCAACAAAATAACATGTCTACTCTTTTATATCCACTTTTTAAAATTTTCTACATTTGAAATGGGAGAATTTTCTTTAGATCAATCTCATAGATGGTTAAAACAATCCATTTCTTTATTACATAATCTAATATGTTTTAAAAATGCTATGAAATTCACATGAATACCATTATCATTGGCCCAACCTATGATTATATGTCCATTTAGGAATTGAAAATATGTTTCTTATTCCAATTCTTATTACACTGAAGGTGTTTTATTGTGTGCTTGGGTGAACACATTGTTCACTACAACCAATAGTGACTCTCTAATGTCGTCGCTCCTCTAACAAATAAAAATTTAGCATGTGGCATTGACTTTTCCATCTGTCAATGACTATGGTAGCACCTCTAAACTCTAAATGAAATTCGTGCAGACTCTGCAGACTTTAAGCTCTGAATGAAGGTCGTGAAGAGTCCGCACTCTAATGAGTGTGGTCGCCTTTAGGCTCTGGAGACCATGCAAACTCTCCAATCTGTCAAGACTCCTCAATTTGTCTAGTGCCCCTCTTCAGCTCTTAAGAAATTTCAATGAAATCGAAGCTCTTTAATACGCAAGTACCTTGAAAGTTCTCATTCCACTCAAATAGAAAGAAATTCCAAACATGGTTTCGATGGAAATGCGGAATGTCTAATTATAAGAATGTGTTATCTTGAAGCTCACTCGCTAGATCTGGGATCATCCCACCGTAGGTTGAATTTTTGGGAACTTGCTCCATGATATGAACTTTTTCTCTACCATTTATCACCTTCTGGTTTGGTAGATTCCAATAAAAAAAAAACTACTTGCACATCCTAGCGAGAGATTTTACATTTTTTTCTAAATTCAATCTACAATCATTGTTTAGTTAGATCTTTCAAATATCAATCACCAACATATAAATAAATAAATTAGAACGAGAGAAATCAGTTTTCTAAAATGTTTGAAAAACAAGGAAAGGTAGATCTTACGAAGAATACAATGTTGAGACCAATTCTTTGTAAGGAGAGAGACATGAACAAAAGAGTGTTGGTAACTAAAAATATTGTAACTCTATGAAATTCACAAGTGGCATAGCCCATGCTATTATTGGTTAGAAGTTTCTTTTCAGAAAAAGTTTTTTTTAATTCAGAGTATAATATTTTGGAGATAAGAAGCTATGAAATTCACAAGTGGCATAGCCCCATGCTATTATTGGTTAGAAGTTTCTTTTTGGAAACAAGATTTTTTTAATTCAGAGTATAATATTTTGAAGATAAGCACAAGTTTTTTTTTGTAAGTCAGAGGAACGGCAACATCAGAAAGCTTTCACATGCAAGGTGCGGGGTCAAACCCCCTGGCTACCACTATAACCTCTCAGGGACCACCCAGCCTGCAAGAACAGTACCCGGATAAGACAAGGCTCGAACTCGTGACCTGCTTAGTAGCACGAAGATAAGCACAAGTTGTCACCCAATTGTATTCTAAATTTTCTAGTCATTCCTTGTGCCCCTGATTGCGATGGAAAAATATATTTATTCAAAGGATATGATTATGTATTGTAAGGAATATGTTATTGTTTTCATTTTTCAAAGGATATGATTATGTATTGTAGGGAATATGTTATAGTTTGCATTTTCCTTTGTCCGCTTTCTTATAAGTAGTATACGCCCCTCACAACGACATAAGCTACTTGTCATATTGAATTCTCAATGGTTTTTAATTCTGAATGGTTTTGAGGGCAAGAACAAATATCTACAAATGTAATCTCTCTAAATCTGTTCAAAATGTTATGTGTCTTAATGGCAACAATCTATCTATAACATGAATCTCATAATTGCTTTGACGATTTTCTAAATCTGTCCACAATGTTATGTGTCTTAATAGCAAAAATATTTTTATAACATGAATCTCATAATTGCTTTGACGATTTTGTAAATATGGTACATCTCTTTTACTATAATTTTTTGTGGATATCTTACATTTCATGGATCTCAAAAGTGTTGGACGATCTTCTAAATATAGGACATCTCTTTTATTATAACTTTATTTGGATGTGTTACACTACATTTATCATTTATCAAGGATATGTTAATTCTTTTAACCTCTTAAGAGTGTGTCTTGGTAATTCCCATCTTCTAAATATAGGACATCTCTTTTATTATAATTTTATCTAGATGTCTTACACTACATTTATCAAAGATAGGTTAATTCTTTTAACCTCTTAAGAATGTGTCATAGTAATTCCCAGTTGATTACTCATTCCCAATTATATTTGATTTTTTATTTTTATTTTATTTGATTATAGTAAATTAATATATTTATTTATATGACTTAAAAGTTTTGAATTAAAAAAAAAATTATTTAATTATCTAAATTATATATATATATATATATATATATGAGTAGTAAATTAAGGATTTGTATCATGATTTTAATTGGGGAAAGATGAAAATTTGGTTGTTTCAATTTTCATTGCACTTATATTGTAAATATCATTTTGATTGTTTAGTTTTTCTTTTGGTGTTTCACTCATATTGAAATTGTGACTTAGTTTGTCTTTAAAGTTGAGTTCCCACTCATCTCACTGTAATGGGTAGTTATCATTTGGTGTAATATAATTAGCATATCATGAAAGTTACTATTATATTCATCACTATCATAAAAATGAATCAATTTTTTTTATGTATTGGTTTTTTATTTTAAGATTTATTCTTGGTTTAAATTTTGATTAGTTGCAAATATAAAATTGAAACAAGAATAGCCATCTAAGCTAAGTAAATAGAAAAAAAATTAAATAAACCATAACTTGCAATACCAATTAACATAACAATAAATTATTACTCCTATTTCTCAAAAGCTTCAATTCGGTTTGCCATTAGGTTTGCCATTACAACTCTTATGGAGGATGATACAATCTAGCAATTCTGATGGAGGGTGATACAAACCAACAAAATAGAAAAGATATGAATTATAAGAACTATATTAAGAAATCAAAGAAGATATCAAACAAGAAGTCCACAATTGCTATCTTTTAGAGCGGCTTAAAAAACAAGACTTTATGGTTTCCGGAGAACCTTCCAAACCAATTCGATTAAAACATGGAAAGTTTATTTAGGAGTTGAGGGTTATGGTTCCTCTCATTTTGAAAATGTTTTTACCTATTTAATAAAAAGAACCCTACCTGTAGACTTTAATATTCTAAATTGATTACACCCTTAGATTCGTGTAATAGAATAGAAAGCTATTATGCCATGGAAAATTAGGTTTTTTTATCAGCCTGGTAAGAATCTCTCATACTAATTCCACAAAAACACTAAAAAATTTGTTTCAATCAAAGTGAACTCCCATTTCATCATTTGACTCTACAATGAGAAGAGCATATATAGCATGAAAAGTAAATGGTTATTTATTTTGCGGTACACCATTACACAAAAACGAAACTTTTGTTAGGATCAAAAGTGATTGCCTTTTCAACTTTGAAGCTGAACAGGTGAAGCGAATATAGGGAAAACTAAGAAAAATATTTGTTGTGTAGCATGGGGAATGCTAAAATGTTAATTGCATCATGCTTGAATACCAAAACCACGAGGTAGTGTTGACTAGACTAGTAGAATCTTGTAGGAGGAACTATTATGCGGCCTGCGGAATAAGTCGCTGAGAAAAATAATTGTTGTGTAGCATGCGGAATGCTAAAATGTTACTTGCATCATGCTTGACTACCAGAACTACAAGTAGTGTTGACTAGACTAGCAGAATCTTGTAGGAGGAACTAATATGCGTCTTGGGGAATGAGTCGCTGGCCTTTAGGACCTTGACGAAGATCAATCTCATGCCTTGATAGAAATCTAGGGTCACCATGTGACGGAGAAAAGACAAATAACCACCCCTGATAGACTTGGGGCAAGGTTTGACAATACTTTGTGCTCATACATAGGTTGTGAGTACCTCATGGTGCTTCTATTGGAAAATTTGGTCAACGTTATGTGCATGGATTTGAAAGTAGCTTTTTTCCTGACTAAATAATCTTCCCAAATCTTATATTCCTTTGGTGTACCTTTGCACCTTTAGGGGCAAATGCTAGTTTAATACCTTCTAAAGTTAAAGTAATTACATCCAAATATCAATACTTCAAAGAATCTAATTCCACCTATGAAATGGTAGTTTGGTATTTTTTTTAAAATACGAATTCATCAACTTGGCTCACAAGTACACTTTTAACCAAACTTATTCAACCTATGCACAATTCAACAACATACAATGAACATAATCAACTTATGCACACATACAACAAACATATTCAACTTATGCACAATAAGATAACATACTTACTGCACTTACAAAAGTAATTTCTAGTTTTTCTAGACAAAACTAGCTCTTACTATTCATTACAGAAATAGTTAGTAATTAGTAATGACAAATTCTTGATAATTAAAATAAATATACAATGATAATAATATAAAATTTGAAGATTCATATTTATTTCAAAATTTAAAATTTTATCATATTTATTCTTATAATATTTAAAATTTGTATAAAAATTTAAATAAATTATTTTTAAGATACATGAAAATTTAGCAATTTTTTTAAATTAATTTAATAACAAAATTTAATTATTAAAATTTAATTTAATAACGAATCATATCTCAAAACCAAATTTTTTTAATGCTTTATTTTATATTTAAATTAATAAATATTTAAATATCAAATATTATCAATTTACTAAATAGAAATAATTTTTATTAAAAAAATAAAAAAAAAATCACATGACAACATAAAATCCACTAAATATTAATAAAATTCCAAACATTAAAAATTAAAAACCACATAACAACTTAATCACTCAATTCTATTAGAGATTTCCAAAAAGAGCAATGTGTGATCCGTCCTACGCAAAATTTACCTCCCCTCAAAATTTACCATCTCCCGGCCGAAGAAAATGATCATAATTATCCAAACCAATTCACTTTTAACCAGAATTGCCTCCAGGACATTCTCTCTCCTGTCGGTCCGCTAGGCTTGCTCTACACGCTTCCTTAGCATTAATGACGCATGGGTAAATCATTTACGCCCAAGATCCGGGCACGTTTACCACCTCCATCAGGATTGAAAATTTATATTTTAATACAAATATAAAGATTTTTATAATGATATTCACTTTAAAGTAATTCAAGAAAGGATATGAATGATAATTTTTTTTCGAGTAGTCTTTAGTGTGACTTTTTGAAGGCTTTTACGGTGATTTTTTACGGTGTAATTTCTCTAAATTCCGGCAGGAATTTTTGAAAAGAGAAGTTTGATTGCTAACTTTGCACAATCCAAGTGCCCTAGAGGTTTTTGAGGGTGCTGAATCCATATATAGAGTCAAAAAACCAATTCGAATAACAAAAACCAAGATTTTACCTCAAAATTTTTCACCAGATTCAACACCTTAAACTTAAAAAAGTCGGACTAAAAACAACTCCAATTTTTTTTTTTTTTTAATTAAAAAACGTAATATATATATATATAGAAAAAATAAAAATTAAATGCAAAACAAAAATATATAAAAACATTAACATATAAATAAATGGATTAAATGTAATATTAGCCTATTAGATTTAAAGATAATTCAAATTACAAATTTATTTTGTGCAAATTACTAAAAGTTTCAAGTTGAGATAATGGAACTAAATAAATAGAATTCAGTTCACATTTGTAGATAGTAAATAAGTCTTTCCAGTTAGTTTGAAATCATTTTCCAATTTAAAATTCCAAAATAGTATAAGGATAATTTATTTTTATTTTACATAATAAAAAACAAAATCATAATTCGCATTATTGTATATTAACTTAATAATCACATATAATCATTATTAACATATAATCACTTGAAATATTATTTCTCTTTATATTTACACATAATTATAAACTCAAAATATTTTTTTTTATCAAAATTTGCAAATGACATTCAAACCTCAAAACTCATTTTAATAAATCATTACTTCTTATATACATATAATCACTTGAAACATTTTTTCAACACATTTATAAAACCAAAATATTTTTTCAAAATTAGAATATTTCAAATAAAAATAAAATTATATAATAAATTAGTAAATATAATAATAAAATAAACCAATAAATTCCATTAATTTTTAATGTGTCCATATAAATCATACTGTTGTGCAATTAGACAAAATGTAAAGAGCAGAAGTTACTGTCTTCTAACTATTGTGAAAAAGGAAAAATTTAAATATTTCAAATAAAAATTGAAAAAGAAAATCATATAATAAATTAGAAAATATAATAATAAAATAAACCAATAAACTCCATTGGTCCTTAATCTGTCAATATAAATCATACTGTTGTGCAATTAGACAAAATGTAAAGAGCAGAAGTTACTGTCTTCTTCAAATCCGGCGTGATTATAAAAGGAATCCCACCTATATTCCTCAGAGTTTATAGCACTCTTTGTTATAATGAATAGACAAAATGTAAAGAGCAGAAGTTACTGTCTTCTTCAAATCCGGCGTGAAATCCCACCTATATTCCTCAGAGTTTATGGCACTCTTTGTTATAATGAGTAGACATTACACAGTTGAGCGCCTTTGCATGCTCTGCGTTGCTTATATGTAGCACATCCCGAAGGTCTGTAAGGAGAATTTCGTCTTTCCATTTAATAGTCTTAGTCTTCAGGAGATACAATGCCTTGAGTACGGTATGATAAGCCATCAGCTGCATCTGTTTTAAGCTTGTCTTTCCCCTTATTACAGGGGTATTACCAGGAGAACATCTATTTTCGTGAGACAGATACTGTATGTAGGGCAAACAGATTGTAATGGATTCACCTTCAGCAGAGAATCCAAGATCTTTATGCATATCACTTTTCTGGCTCCCAACATGGGACTGATGAAGCTCTTTATCCCCTGTACCCTTCAAATCCTTTTCAGTTGGGAATTTCCTTTTGTAGGAGGAATCATAATTGGACTGATCCTTAGTTCCTAACTTTCTCTTAGAAGATTTACTGGTCAGCTGACTACCTACAACTTGCAAGTTACCATCTGCCTTGGATTCTCTTAAAAGTTCTGAAACCTTAGTTTCACTTCTATTTTTATTACCATGAGTAGAACTTCTTGCTGATTCCAAACTAATATTCTCCCTATTTTCAGTAGAGAGTACCAAAAAGATTGGATCAAATTCATTTAGTCCCATATCCTGATTGAGAAATCATAGTACAAAACAGCATGGTCAGAAATAGAGTTTGAAATAGCATCTTGATTTACCCACCAAAAAAATAAGTGAGCAGAGTGCCCATCTGCCTTAGATTCTCCTAAAAGTTTTGAAACCCTAGTTTTACTTCCATTTTTATCAGCATGAGCAAAATTTTTTGTTGATTCCAAACTAATATTCTCCATACTAAGGTTGGATTAAATTCATTTAATCCCATATCTTGATTGACAAATCCAAACACATACTCATTAAAAGCTAAACACCCAATTCAAAGGAAAACTAAAACTAAACGCATACTCATTAGAAACTAAACCCCCAATTGAAAGGAAAACTAAAACTATTCATGCCAAGTCAAAATTAAAAATTTGTTGAAATTCCCTACCTCTCCACCAAGCCTTAACCTACTTTTCATCCCTCCAATCCTTGAGAACAAAAACCCTACTTTTCATCTCTCCAATCCTTAAGAACAAAAACCCTACTTTTCATCTCTGCAATCCTTAAGAACAAAAACCCTTCTTTTCATCAAGTCCTTATGAACAAAAACCCTACTAGTCATAACTCACTTGTCATCTCTCCAGACCAAACAAAAAGCAATCAAAGAAACAAATAACACAATAAGGAGGCACACAAAATGGATATAAGAAAAACCCAATTTGACAAACAAATCAGAAGCATAATCAATGAAATGCAAAGCCATTAGAATCCAATCACATATCCATTAAAAGCAAAACACCCCATTGAAATGAAAACTATTCATGTCAAGTCAAAATTCAAAACTATGGGCCAAGCTTTAACCTACTTGTCATCTATACAGTCCTTATGAACAAAAACTTGTTAAAAGCAAAGAGCAATCAAAGATATAAATAACACAATAAGGAGACACACAAAATAGATAAGTAACAAGCAACTTCGGAGTCTAACTAATAAAATGCAAAGTCATTAAAATCCAAACACATTGCCATTAATAGCTAAACACCCAATTGAAATGAAAACCATTCATGTCAAATCAAAATTTAAAATTTGTTGAAATTTCCTACCTCTGCCTCAAGCTTTACCCTACTTGTCATCTCTCCAGTCCTTATGAACAAAAACCTGTTAAAACCGAAAAACAATCAAAGGATAAATATCATAATTAGGAGACGCACAAAACCCATACAAGAGATTTACCTAAAAAATCTTAGTTTGGTGGATTAGCATCTAAACCATACCCAAACTGGTCAGGCTTGGCCAAAGCAGACTACCTGAAGCATCATACTATGAAGTATTTCAAGCCATTAAATAGCCATCCATTACAACCCTAATTCCCTCCTCCGAATTAATTATACGCAAAGACAAAGTTGACCTGGAGATGACCATGCAACACATGTAAGAACATGCATATCGCAATGCAAACACGTGTTAGGACATGCCGGCTTGAACATAACCATTCAAAACCATGGGCACTCATCAAATACCATGGGCCCTCATCAAATACCATGGGTTACACAATACCATGGTCCATAAACCAAGAATGCAAACTCAACAATGACCAAATCCATATTTCTTAACTACTCTATGATTGAATCAAAATTAACTCATCATTATTTCTATTTTAACCCAAGAAATTCATCTTTTAAATACCAACATCTTCGTTGCATATTTCCAGATTTTATTGTAGTACATGTTTATATTTTCATTGTATATGATATTGATTTTATATTCAAATTCAACTATCTATATTTGGAATAGGTATTACATTAAAATTAGTGATCAAATATTAAAGTTGATCTATTTTTATTTTATTTTCATAAATATTTATAAAATATAAATAATTAATCAATTTAAAAAAAATAGCCGAGAGAAAGTATTTATATTTATAATTGAGAAATAATTAATATTTATGTTTTAAATTTCCTTATAAACATAGTTTGTGTAAGAGGTTATTTTTTTATTTTTTATTTTTATGAGTTAGATGATCTACATTTAGAAGAACTTTTAATGATTCTATCATGTCACAAGTCATTTTTTTTGAGTTGATGGTACAATAAAAACATGATATTTTAAATTATTAATATTAAGTGGATTGAACATTTTGATATAGTGTTATTAATATTAGAGAATGTGCAATGTTAATGTTTATTATTTATAATTCTTTCAAATTTCAAGTTTTTTTTATTTTTGGGTCAAATTTTAGTCAATTTTTAAAAAAAGTTAAAACATTTAAACTATGATTTAAGGATTGTTATTAGAATATTGCATTTCAAAATAAATATGGATTATGATTGTCATTTCTAGCTAATCTCAATAATAGAAAGTAAGTGAAAGTTATTATCATAAGGTCACCTTCACACTCAAATAACTAACAATTGTATTTCTAGGTGCAAAAAAAAGTATGTTTATTATTATGCATTGGTTGAATATGTTTGCTTTACAAGTGCACTTATGAATGTTGAGATTGCAACAAGATGATGAGCTTAGTGGAAAGAAGTCGCCTTCACTAAGTGGGCCCGCATGCTATTTTTGGCGCACAGTCTATTTTTAGACATGTCGATCATATTCTATGAGTTGCAGGATGCTATTTGTGGATGGTTGGTCAAGTTGGAAAAATAGATGGACTTCTATTTTTAGACATACTGAGCAGAATCTATTTTTAGATTGCTAGTCTAAAAATAGATATGTCGAATATTATTAGCTCTTAATAATATTTGGACTATAAACATTATCTTATTCTCTTGGAGCACTTCAGTTAAGTGCACAGATGTGGCACAGGAGCTGACAGAAGGAATTACGCTATTCCTAAGGGTTAAGTGGAGTTATTGCATGGATACTTCAGTTAGAACTCATGTGAGAGAGTTTGGTGGAGTTGATTGAGGAAGTTAATGGAGTTGTGTTCAGTTTAACTGAGTTAAACATAGTTGAGCTAGTTGTATCTAGTCTAGCTGATTGATACACTAGTGAGAGTGGTGTGAATTAATTATTAATTAATTCACTAATTATTAACTCATTAATCAACTAAAGAATACATCAGTTAACTACAGTGCATGGACAGTTTCAGTGGAGATCAGTGAAGAGGTAGGTGAAAGAGCAGTGTGACTATCAGTTGTGACTATAGTGTTGCATGCTTTGCAACACACAGTGGTTGGAGATGCCAATGAGGATTGCGTGAGCAAGGTTGGACCAATTCGAGTTCATTCAGATCCATTCTTCAGCAGTGATTGCACAGTAGAGGCAGGCTAGCAGGTGGCAGAGATTGGAGCATGAGATTTTCTAGATTGGACCTGATTAGTGTGTAGCAATTGGAGATTGTACTGAGAGCTTGTGAGGAGCTTTGTATGATGATTGTTACATGATCTCTATGACATATAATATACAGATAGTTGGGGGTTTTCAGCTTTAAGCTTTCCCATAAAATACTATGTTCATATGTGTGAATTTTTATGGTTTTAATGTGTGCAAGCGATTGATTTTATTTCCGCAATTAATGATCAATGATAGAAGAGATTATGTATTTTGCATGAAGTCAAATAGTGTTTGATCAGGAGAATCTTGGATGTATAACATATCAGTTATATAATTTCTACATGGTATCAGAGCAATATTGATCATTGGAGCAATTGCAAAACATTGAAGCGGTTGAGTTTTGTGCTGGTGGAATTCGAATTTGCAGCAGTGTTTTCTTGGTGTCAAAGTTGAGATGTATTTCAACGGATTGCGATTGGAGTATGCCCTTGAGGGCAGCTCGAATTATATTGCATGGAAGGACAGGATGGAGGCGGTGCTGGATGACAATGGGTTGAAGGAGTTCATAGATGCATAAATTCCAAAACCTGCTTCTAGTGATGCTGCCGCACTTGACGCATGGCAAAAGAAGACAACAAAATGTCGAAGGATTCTGTTAGAAGGTGTGAAGGATCACATAGTGTCCATCCTTCATGGTAAAGCTTCTCCATTCTTGATGTGGAAAGCTTTGACAGATTTATTCCAAAGAAAGAGCGACCAGAGGAAGTTGGCGCTCAAGGATAAACTCAGAAACAAAAAATGGAGAAAGGCGACAGTATACCCAAATACCTCACGAAGTTTGTCTAGTGCATGGATGAGCTGGGAAGTGTGGGGGTTACTGTATATGACGAGGACTTGGTGAGCTTGGCTCTCCTTGGGCTTCCGAAGAGTTGGCATTCTTATCAAGACTCTGTCAATGGTCGGGAGAAATTGCCAGGATGGGAGCGACTTTGGTCAGATCTTGTGCAAGAGGAGATAAGGCAGAGTACCAAGGACAGATCTTTATCGAAGAATGAAGATGAAGAAAATTGCGCTTTGGCTGCCAAAGCAAGGAAGGGGAAGAGCAAGAAGAATGCTTCTCAATCCGGTGCGAAAGGCAAGAAGCAGGACATGTCCAAGGTGAAGTGCTTTCACTGTCACCAACACGGACATTATGCCACTAATTGTCCATAGAAGAAGAAAAATAAGCAGGCTGCTGGAACTGCAGCTGGAGAGGCCTTAGCCTCGCAGTTTGAGCTAGATTTTTCGTTGATCACATGCTTGGTCTCAAGTATGATGGGTTCAGTGTGGTTTCTTGACAGTGGTGCGTATTTTCACATGACTGGAAACAAAGATTTGTTTACTGATCTGGATGAGAAAGATCTTAGAGTGCACATCGAGATGGGCGATGATGGTAGATACAGTGCGATTGGTATCGGTACCATTTCCTTTGAGAGGGAGTCTGGTAAACCCTTCGTATTGAAGGAAGTGATGCATGTTCCAGGATTGAAGAAGAATCTGATCTCGGTGGCCATGTTAGAAGACAAGGGATATGATGTTGTCTTTAGTGAGGGAAAGGCTTTCCTACGCAGTAAGGAAACTGGTGAAACTCGGAGGATAGGGGTTCAAGTTAAGAACCTTTATCAATTGCAGGTAGATGGCTGCGTAGCAATGGAAGGCAAGGCAGAAGGAGTGGTGAGCTGGGATGAGGGCGAGCTATGGCACAGGAGATTGGGCCATCTTCACCATGGTGCTTTGAAAATTTTGCAGCAGATTTCTACCGGGCTTCCCAAAGGTACACTTGCGTAGTCATATCAGTGCAAGGGATGTACTTTGGGAAAATTTATGAAAGCCACCTTTCACGAGAAGGATAGTCGCGCCACGACGATCCTTGAGAGAATTCACACAGACGTGTGTGGACCTTTCTCAGTAGTTTCGACAGCAAAGCATAGGTATTATGTGATATTTTTTGATGATTGTTCTCGTAAGTGCTGGATCTTCTTCATGCAGAAGAAGAGTGAGACATACTCAAAGTTCTATGAGTTCAAGGCACTGGTTGAGAAAGAGTCGGGGAAGTAGGTGAAGGCTCTTAGGAGCGACAATGGTGGTGAATTCATCTCTGGCGAATTCAAGGACTTTTGCAGCGCAGAAGGATTTCGAAGAGAGCTCATAGCACCTCATAACCCACAGCAGAATGGGGTCGTGGAGCGAAAGAATAGAACGATCATGGTGTTGCACGGGTGATGTTGCATGATCAGGGCCTTCCCATACACTTGTGGGCTGAGGCATGCAATACTGCAGTTTATGTGCAAAACCGTTGTTCTCATAGGATACTTGGCATGAGTACACTCGAGGAGGCGTTTTCTGGTAAGAAGCCTGATATTTCTCATTTAACGATTTTTGGTTCACATGTTTACATTCATGTGACGAAGGATGCCAGGAAGAAGCTGGAGCCGACTGCAGAGGTTGGGATATTTTTGGGGTACACTGATACACCTCACAACTATCGTGTGTATTTTCCAGATAGTCGCAAGACTGTTGTGCGACGGGATATCAAATTTCATGAGGAGAAAGCCATGAAGTGTTCGCTTGATAGGAAGCCACACTTGCATGCAGATGAGGAGCTATTAGTTCCTAAAGATGAGCCCCAGGATGTGGATCAGCCACATGAGGAGGTTCATGGAGTGGAAGAGACCACTCATGCAGCGCCAACCATCAGAGGGCGGAAGCACACTACAGAAGCTGAGCGACTGAATCAGGATGTAGAGAAGATTGCAGGAGCACCTACATCACAGCGCAGACAGAGACAGTCACCTGACCGGTATACTGGATACATGGCTCTTATGAGCAAGTGTATCGTGACAGAGCCATCCTCTTTCGAGGAAGATGTGGAGGACCCCGCATGTGTAGATGCCATGGTGGAAGAGTATGATTCGATTGTCAGAAACAGTGCATGGGAGATTGTCCCAAGGCCGGAAGGGAAATCAGTGGTAGGTTCGAGATGGATCTATAAAGTGAAGCAAGAAACTGACGGGAGTGTGGAGAAGTACAAGGCAATATTTGTTGCCCGAGGCTTCTCACAGATTGAGGGGATTGATTATGAGGAAACCTTTGCACCTGTCACAAGGTATTCTTCCATACAGACGATTCTTGCTCTCTCAGTGTAGATGGGGTGGCACATTCATCAGATGGATGTGAAGACTGTGTTCCTCAACGGAGTGATTGAAGAGGAGGTGTACATAGAGCAACCCGAAGGTTTTGAGATCTTCAGCAGTGAGTCGCATGTGTGCAGGCTCAAAAGAGCGTTGTATGGGTTGAAACAAGCACCTCGTGCTTGGTACACACAGATAGACAGTTATTTCACTGGACTTGGATTCTCCAGATATAGATCCAAAACTATACCGGGGATGGTGGTGGAGGGTGTTGTTGATCATTGTACTTTATGTAGATGATTTTATTTTTACGGGTGATGAACTGTTGATACACTCATGCAAGGCTGATCTTGCAAAGGAGTTTGAGATGAAGGACTTGGGCCTCCTTCATTATTTCCTGGGATTGGAAATTTGGCAGCGTAGTGATGGACTGTTTGTGTCCTAAGGCAAGTATGCCCGGGAGATACTGGAGAAGTTCAACATGCATGGCCGCAAGCCTATCGACACTCCTCTTCTTGGTGGTTGGAGGAAAGAGGATGCTACATCAGCAGAGGTAGTGGATGCCACTGTTTATCGACAGTTGGTGGGGTCGCTTATGTATCTAGTCAATACACAACCCGACATATGCTATGCTGTTAACCAACTTTCATAAGCTATGGTTAAGCCTACCAAGATCTTCTGGAAGGCAGGCAAGCATGTATTGAGATATCTCAAAGGCACATCGGGATATGGATTATGGTACATACAGTTGGATGAGGTGAGGCGGTGATATTTCACGGATCTGTATCACGTTATCGTAGATTGAGAAGGAAGTGGTTGATCGTATTTTCATACATTCACAAAGGATCAAAGATGCTCATATTTGGACACAAGGCGTTCTCACTGTATAAATTCTAATTAATAAGTGATGACTGGGTGGAAAATAATCCCTATCTTGTTGAGAGGGAGTGTTGAGATTGCAACAAGATGATGAGCTTAGTGGAAAGAAGTCGCCTTCACTAAGTGGGCCTGCAGGCTATTTTTGGCGCACAGTCTATTTTTAGACATGTCGATCATATCCTATGAGTTGCAGGATGCTATTTGTGGATGGTTGGTCAAGTTGGAAAAATAGATGGACTTCTATTTTTAGACATACTGGGCGCAATCTATTTTTATATTTCCAGTCTAAAAATAGATATGTCGAATATTACTAGCTCTTAATAGTATTTGGACTATAAACATTATCTTATTCTCTTGGTGCACTTCAGTTAAGTGCATAGATGTGGCACAGGAGCTGACAGAAGGAATTACACTATTCCAGAGGGTTAAGTGGAGCTATTGCATGGAGACTTCAGTTAGAACTCATGTGACAGAGTTTGGTGGAGTTATTGAGGTAGTTGGTGGAGTTGTGTTCAGTTTAACTGAGTTAAACATAGTTGAGCTAGTTGTATCTAGTCTAACTGATTGATACACTAGTGAGAGTGGTATGAATTAATTATTAATTAATTCACTAATTATTAACTCATTAATCAACTAAAGAATACATCAGTTAACTATAGTGCATGGACAGTTTCAGTGGAGACCAGTGAAGAGGTAGGTGAAAGAGCAGTGTGACTATCAGTTGTGACTATAGTGTTGCATGATTTGCAACACATAGTGGTTGGAGATGCCAATGAGGATTGCATGAGCAAGGCTGGATCAATTCGAGTTCATTCAGAGCCATTCTTCAGCAGTGATTATGCAGTAGAGGCAGGCTAGTAGGTGGCAGAGATTGGAGCATGAGATTTGCTAGATCAGACCTAATTAGTGTGTAGCAATTGGAGATTGTACTGAGAGCTTGTGAGGAGCTTTGTATGATGATTATTACATGATCTCTATAACATATAATATACAGAAAGTTGGGGGTTTTCAGCTTTAAGCTTTCCCATAAAATACTATGTTCATATGTGTGAATGTTTATGGTTTTAATGTGTGCATGCGATTGATTTTATTTCCGCAATTAATGATCAATGGTAGAAGAGATTCTGCGTTGTGCATGAAGTCAAATAGTGTGTGATCAGGAGAATCTCGGATGTGTAACATATCAGTTATATAATTTCTACAATGACTTGGATTGATGCATGTAGATTTATTTAAAATAGATGCCAAACTAACATTTTATATGTGGAATATGATTTTTGAAGTCTTAACACTTGGATGTAATAACTACTTAAACTTTGAAAGGTATACAATAAGAATTGGAATAATAAAATGATATTTCTGATCCATAAATGGACATATAAACATGTACATAATCACAAATAGGGAAAGTGATAATGGTATCCATATATGTTTGACAATGATTTTTAAAACATATTACATTGTGTGAAACTCTAGCCATTTTTAAACACCAAGCTCGCCAAATTAATTGCCTTCTACCCCTAGACTTATGGCCATATAAAGGTTGTCAACGAGATGATCATGCACATTTTATAAATGTAAAACCCCAAACATCCATCCACATGGGGTGAGATTTCCTCCTATGTTAAACATAACTACAACAAATCTCTCTATGATCAACCAACCACAACCCCTTTTAGGTGGGCCCAAGATTTCAACCATTGGGTCCCAATAATGTTGCACTACCCCTTACAACTACATGGGAAGAAAATGACATATTCAATATGGAGTCAACAAAGCTACCAATTTTATTGAATGAATTCAACACATCTTCCAATAAGTCCATGATATCTTGTAGAAAGTCAATACTAAGTACAATCTGCAAAATGATCAACATCAAGTGCCACACAAGTTTCAAGTGGGAAACAAGGTTTGGTTGCATTTGCAGAAGGAATGCCTTGTAGGAGCCCATATAAAGCTTCTACCACTTCAATATAAAACTTACACCAACACCAATGCTATGGGTGACAACACTTTTGAGCTAAGTACCCCCCCTTCCTTGGCCTGCACCTGGTGTTCAATGTGGACCTCCTTCGGCCACACTTTCAACCATTGTTGGACACATTAGAAATCGCAGAGTAGCTGACATCGAAAGAGCTCAACATAGATTTCATTGAACCAAAAATAATTAATCAATTCATCGACACACTGATTAATAGCACTCGCCAATGGAGGATCCAATTGTATCGGGTTGTCAAAGGAGGCTAGCTATTGCATCAAGGCAAGCGACTCACCAAGGGCTAAGTTCAATATAAATTTCACCATCTAATGGAGGCACTCAACGTAATGGATGCCATTGCTTCCTAACAGGGGAGGATTGGTCCCAATGGATATCGATGGCCACCCTCCTATTTCACTAGCTCATATCACAATTTTCTATTTTGGATTTTGTTCTACATTTTTTTTGGTCTTGAACTTCTGAAGTTGTTTTGAGGTCCTAAATGGAATTTTTTGGCAAAAAAACCCTCCAAAGTGTATGAATGTCAAGTCTATTTGGAAAATGTACTTCTCGGTTAGAACTTTCAAATGTGTTTCCAAGCACTCCAAATGAAGATTATATGCCAAAGTTGTGGCCCTAGGAAGTTGGTGTTCCAACTTACCCTATCAAAGACCACAAGCATTTTGGCCCTTCATATCATAGGGTTAGGGTTTTATCATTGCTTCTTTATGATAAAAAGGCCTTGGAGCCTCATTGTAAGACAATCAATCAAAGACACATAGACTTCACATATTTTCTTAGAGACAAGCTACCACGGTTCAAGCTAGTCTATTTTCATTATGCATTTATACAATTTCAACACTTTCCATTTATTAATAGAAGTCAAGTTTCACTGTATGTTTGTATTTTGGTTACAAATTTGTAAATCATTTTGTTCCCTTCATAAATTAAAATCATGTAATATCCACATATCAAGATCATTCTCAAATGTATAGAATATTGAAACATAAGAGATCATACCTTTTTCTAATCGAGACTAGGATCAATAGACAACAAAGACAAGTTATGAAGTTTCTAAGTGAAAAAATCACAAAAATTTTAACCTACTATGAAACATATGCCGAATAGTCCCAAATTAGTGTTATTACACCCTAAACAACATATATTTGCACCAAGTGGTGTCATGTTCTTTGTATGTCACCACACTACACCAAGAATACAAGGAAACCTAACACTACCTTTCCTTGTGTAATTTTAGCTTGTATATTTATGAGTTTTGTTCATTTTTATATAAGGATTAGAGAGTTTATTACATGGATATTACTATATGCCTCTTATCGAAAAATTATATTCAAAGCTTTGGAGTAATGGAATAGTAGTTCTCATGAGGTTTAAGTTCTCTCACTACCACTCATAAAAAAATAATGACACTGTAATACAAACTTGTCAAAAATGTTGACATTAGAATCAATATCTTAATAGTGAAGATGAAAGATACACTAGGTCAAGTCAACATGCCTAACTTGGAGTTGTTGGGTCATAGTAAAATATTCCATGAAAACCCTAGCGAAGAAAAGTGTAAAGCATGGTAACATCTAATGCATTTATTTTATAATAAACATAAATGTATTTAAAATGAGAACTTGATTAATTATGATAGTTAAAACTATTCAACTACACGTAAACTTGATATAATTTGAGAAACGTAGGAAAGTTTTATGATGTTTATGGATTGAATGCTTTGAAATCAAACTCTAATAAATTGAAAATTTATCCATTTGTCCATACAATTTATTCTTTTGTAATCCCTTGATGCGTTTATAAGTAAGGAAATTTAGGATTAAGTACAAAAACTTCCATCTCCACATGTGAGAATACTCTGGCATTTAGATTGTAAATGGAAGTTTAAAGAAATCAAGTTACTTATCGCCCAAGAATTTTGATGTGAATATCTACACGGTTTGAATTCAATGAATGCAAAACCATTTTTCATATCAATATTGCATTCAAAAGAGCTATTATTTGTATTATCTCATTGTATATTCAAATCCCAAAGAGCCTTTGCATTGTTGTCGCCCTTAAAGAGAAGGATGTCAAGATTAATTTGTACTCAAATTGTGTTTTGATTAACAGGATGTTGAATTATTGTTAATTTTTTTTTCTGCCTGGGAAATTGATATAAATTCTTATAGCTAATGACTCTAGGTACATGTTGAAAGTGTTGGACCTTCCAACATTCAAAGGGGTCTCCCCGATATGTGGTCCCAATTAGACCTCACACCATTTGGTATAGGAGCCCCATCCGGAATACGACCCGACTGTTGTCTACTTAAATATTTTCCTTGCCTTTAGCTATCAACAAGAGAGAGAATTACATACGCTCCTTTCAAAAAATAAGCAAGTGTGCCTGGTGAATGCTTGGTTGCAAGTGCATCAAGGTTCTTCTACCACTAGAAAATTTGGCGGAAATTCCGACGGCCAATTCGTCGCTATTCCGACACATAGACGTCGCAAGAGTGACAGTTCGAGGGTGGAAAAAACGTGGTTTGTCATGCCGTCGCAGTTCCGACGCACCTAAAAAGTGTCGCACTATCAACACTTCTTCCGTCGCTTTCGAACAAGCGTCACTCTTCCGACTCTCACGAACCATCGCGCTTCCGACGTTTGTAAACGGTCGCACTTCTGACGAAATGTGGTCCGACGTTTTGAACGTCGCTCATCCGACATTTGTAAACAGTCACAATTCCGACGCAATGTGGTCCGATGTTTTGGACATCGCTCTTCCAACGTTTGTAAGATGTCGCAATTCTGACGAAATGTGGTCCGACGTTTTGAACGTCGCTCTTCCGACGTTTGTAAGCTGTCGCAATTCCGACGAAATGTGGTCCGACGTTTTTATACTGTCGCTCTTCCGACGTTTCTGAGTTGTCGCAATTCCGACGTCTACAAGGCGTCGGTATACCGATGGCGGGTTCAATTTAAAAAAAAAAAATGAAACTTTAAAAGACGAGAAACATTGTTTTGAATATATTATATGAAGTAAAACAGTCCATGAAGTCATTACATTTTCACATCTGAAGATTGGAACCCAAATATCCATCCAGAAAAGTGGAAGTCCCACCCCAGACAATGATAGGAAAATACCCCATGTCACATACAGGGACATGATATAAAACCCAGTAACGGTCCACATGGAGATTATCTACAAATCTGAGAAAGCATCCAAATATGCCCGAGGCATCTATAAGAAAGTGAAATAGCAGTATGTAGAATAGTAAAGCAACAGATAGAGTACCGACGTCCATTGTTCCAAATACAAATTAAAGTACCCAAACCCCTGCAACAGAGAAAAACGCTAATCATAATCATGTGAGGAGTGTGATATGTCCAAAATATAAAAATACCATCAGACCATATCAATAAACCAGCAACATAGACCAGCATCGCTAGTTTTGAAGGCAGAGTGATAAACATTAATCATTTTTTTTTTCATAAGAGAAAAAACGTTGTTTTGAATATATTATATGAAGTAAAACAGTCCATGAAGTCATTACATTTTCACATCTGAAGATTGGAACCCAAATATCCATCCAGAAAAGTGGAAGTCCCACCCCAGACAAGATAGAAAAATACCCCATGTCACATACAGGGACATGATATAAAACCCAGTAACGGTCCACATGGAGATTATCGACAATCTGAGAAAGCATCCAAATATGCCCGAGGCATCTATAAGAAAGTGAAATAGCAGTATGTAGAATAGTAAAGCAACAGATAGAGTACCGACATTCATTGTTCCAAATACAAATTAAAGTACCCAAAATCCTTGAACAGAGAAAAACGCTAATCATGTGAGGAGTGTGATATGTCCAAAGTATAAAAAGACCATCAGACCATATCAATAAACCAGCAACATAGACCAGCATCGCTAGTTTTGAAGGCAGAGTGATAAACATTAATCATTTTTTTTTCACAAGAGAAAAAACGTTGTTTTGAATATATTATATGAAGTAAAACAGCCCATGAAGTTATTACATTTTCACATCTGAAGATTGGAACCCAAATATCCATCCAGAAAAGTGGAAGTCCCACCCCAGATAGTGATAGAAAAATACCCCATGTCACATACAGGGACTTGATATAAAACCTAGTAACGGTCCACATGGAGATTATCGACAATCCGAGAAAGCATCCAAATATGCTCGAGGCATCTATAAGAAAGTGAAATAGCAGTATGTAGAATAGTAAAGCAACAGATAGAGTACCGACGTCCATTGTTCCAAATACAAATTAAAGTACCCAAAATCATGCAACAGAGAAAAACGCTAATCATGTGAGGAGTGTGATATGTCCAAAATATAAAAAGACCATCAGACCATATCAATAAACCAGCAACATAGACCAGCATCGCTAGTTTTGAAGGGAGAGTGATAAACATTAATCATTTTTTTTTCACAAGAGAAAAACGTTGTTTTGAATATATTATATGAAGTAAAACAGTCCATGAAGTCATTACATTTTCACATCTGAAGATTGGAACCCAAATATCCATCCAGAAAAGTGGAAGTCCCACCCCTGACAGTGATAGAAAAATACCCCATGTCACATACAGGGACTTGATATAAAACCCAGTAACGGTCCACATGGAGATTATCGACAATCTGAGAAAGCATCCAAATATGCCCGAGGCATCTATAAGAAAGTGAAATAGCAGTATGTAGAATAGTAAAGCAACATATAGATTACCGACGTCCATTGTTCCAAATACAAATTAAAGTACCCAAAATCCTTGAACAGATCAAGAAAAACGCTAATCATGTGAGAATTCTAAGTAAAGTTAATCTATTAACATTACGAATAAAATTACACCAAAGTCAAAAAAATTGCCTGGCCAGAATCATGGAAAATTTGTCATCAAAAAATCAAAAAATTAAGAAGACTGCCCTCATACAGGGAAACCAGTCTTGAACGTTTAATTTACTGAATTCAAAAATATTACAAAGGTCCAGCACAGTAAAATAATCTAAAAGCATCCCAATTAAGTGGGCCTGCTAAGCAAGAAAAACAAATTAACCAAACTACTCCTCCGGTGGTTCCTCCACGATTCGGCACCATCCTTCGGAAGGTCCAGGATCGCTAGGTGCTACCTCCACATGCATGCCACGGCTCCCCTCCTGAAGGCCCGAATGCTGGCCGGCTTTTTCCGAGCTCAGACCCGCCGGACGGGTGCATTCTTCCTCCGTTTGGGCCTCCTCACGGAATACCACAGTGACTAAAGCCGTGATTCTTGGGCGGTTGAGAGAGCAATTAAAGGAAAATTGCGCAGTGCGCATCGTGGGAGAAGGTGAACTAGCGGTGGGGAAGCCAGGAGTAGGGGAATCCATACGGTGGCCAGATGCTACAAGCCGACCCCGCCCACTCCTAGTATTTGGATATCGACCTAAGTTAAAGCAAAAGATAGAGTACCGACGTCCATTGTTCCAAATACAAATTAAAGTACCCAAAATCCTTGAACAGAGAAAAACGCTAATCATGTGAGGAGTGTGATATGTCCAAAATATAAAAGACCATCAGACCATATCAATAAACCAGCAACATAGACCAGCATCGCTAGTTTTGAAGGCAGAGTGATAAACATTAATCATTTTTTTTTCACAAGAGAAAAAACGTTGTTTTGAATATATTATATGAAGTAAAATAGTCCATGAAGTCATTACATTTTCACATCCGAAGATTGGAACCCAAATATCCATCCAGAAAAGTGGAAGTCCCACCCCAGACAATGATAGAAAAATACCCCATGTCACATACAGGGACATGATATAAAATCTAGTAACGGTCCACATGGAGATTATCGACAATATGAGAAAGCATTCAAGTATGCCCGAGGCATCTATAAGAAAGTGAAATAGTAGTATGTAGAACAGTAAAGCAACAGATAGAGTACCGACGTCCATTGTTCCAAATACAAATTAAAGTACCCAAAATCCTTGAACAGATCAAGAAAAATGCTAATCATGTGAGAATTCAAAGTAAAGTTAATCTATTAACATTGCGAATAAAATTACACCGAAGTCAAAAACATTGCCTGGCCATACTCATGGAAAATTTGTCATAAAAAAATCAAAAAATTAAGAAGACTGCCCTCATACGGGGAAACCAGTCTTGAACGTTTAATTTACAGAATTCAAAAATATTACAAAGGTCCAGCACAGTAAAATAAAGTAAAAGCAGCCCAATTAAGTGGGCCCGCTAAGCAAGAAAAACAAATTAACCAAACTACTCCTCCGGTGGTTCCTCCACGATTCGGCACCATCCTTCGGAAGGTCCAGGATCGCTAGGTGCTACCTCCACATGCATGCCACGGCTCCCCTCCTGAAGGCCCGAATGCTGGCCGGATTTTTCCGAGCTCAGACCCGCCAGACGGGTGCATTCTTCCTCCGTTTGGGCCTCCTCGTGGAAGACCACAGTGACTAAAGCCGTGATTCGCGGGCGGTTGAGAGAGAA